>JACAXG010000020.1:3527928-4146643 GCA_018881555.1 Amblyornis subalaris
TTGATGAGAAGAAAATTAAAACAAGAACCCACACAATAGGATTTATAAGTCAGGCTAATTGTGTTATGGCCTGAAGTTGTGTCAGGGGAGGTTTAGGTTGGATATTAGGAAAAGGTTCTTCACCCAGAGTGTGGTTGGGCACTGGAACAGGCTTCCCAGGGAAGTGSTCACAGCATCAAGCCTGACAGAGCTCAAGAAGCATTTGGACAACACTCTCAGGCAGGTGGTGTGACTGGGGGATGGTGCTGTGCAGGGCCAGGAGCTGGACTCAATGATCTTTGTGGCTCCCTTCCTACTCGTGTGATTCTGTGTTTAAATTCTATAAATCCTATTTAGAAGAGTTAGCAATTATTTGTCATTTGATGAGAAAACCTTCTTTGAGTGCCTCTGTTTTTCAAAAATAAATGTTTTGAAGGCAAGGTTTCCATAAAACTTCTTCAGACAAAGGGATTTCCAAGGTCAGAGCTGCTAGAAAACACAGGCCAGGCCTTCAGTCAGTGTAAGAGGTCATCATTTGAAGGCAGCTGGAAGTAACATAATTTATACCATCTGAGGAGCTCACCTTCTTACCCAAGGTAATGCAACAACATCAGAGCTTGTCTCATTAATACAGTAACATGTTTTCTTTTCTTATCTCCAGTCTTTGGTTCTTCATTTATGTTTAAAAGTTTAAGCTTCTGTCTGAAAGCTGCCTAATTATAGTATGAATAGGAAGGAAAATAGTTTCTTCAGGTTTGGTCATGCTTTCAGAACATCCAGTAAGTGTGCAAGAATTTATTTTCCCTACAATCCTGTAAAATAAACTGTGTTTTTCCATCATACGTATGGAGATATGAAAACCAGGATGGGGTGGCTTCTCCATGACCAGTAAATAAATCACTGTTAAAAGCATTCTAGTTCTCAGGATACACTAGGTTTTTGCCTCAGTTGGTGATTTCAAGTAAGGTTAAAACAAAAGCCTACACTTAAGAAATTACTTTGCTTTTTAATCCACTTTTGCAGAGGCATCAATCATCACTGTAGATCACATATTCTATTCCATTTGCCTTGAAATATAGGAAATTAGCTTCTGCTATGACAGCACAAATCTGCATTTGACCAGTGGGTACATATTTACAAATGATCCTTAAAATACTCTTTCACCTGTGTCAAAAAAGGGCTCTGGTGCCAATATTTTGAATTCTGTTTCAGTTTAGTTATTTCATGTCCCCATTTTAGTCTGTACTCAGAGAAGAACATTGAGTTGCATTGTATTTTTGCTAGATGGTGCCAGAGTACACTCCTGCTCTGCCCAGGTCACAGAACTGGCTGGAGCAAAAATTTAGCTTTTTATTAGAAAATCCTGCACTAAAGCATAGGCCGTATGGTCCTGCTGATCTGCGCTGGTGCCTGGGCACAGCAAAATGCAAAGCTTAGCTCTGTAGAGAAGAGACACTGCTTTCTGTTAGTAAGTTGAGCAAGTAAGCAGAACTATTTTTCTGTGTTTGAAATAGGAAAGAAAAAGAGATGTACTAGGTGATTTTGATCCATTAGTTCATGTTGTGAAACTAGGAATCTAACTAAGCAAATATTTCTAAAAACATTAGTTCATGTTGTGAAACTAGGAATCTAACTAAGCAAATATTTGTTGCAAGCAACATCTATGTATCTATAAGTTGATAACATATAGTGTACAACTAACGTTGCTAAGTCTTTTCCATCAGAGACTCGTAACTTGACAGGGTTGTTTTGCCTTCTCTCCTCTCTTTTTTTTCATTCTATTGCCTTTCCCACAGGTCTGCAAGCAATTAGCATGGGTGAAGAATTGCCAGAATACAGTTTTTTCTTGATGTGCATATGTCACTGCCATAATATTACTGGAAGTGTAATAATTTAAATGGTGAAACTAATTGCCTAGAAAGTGACAGCACTGAATGTGCTCTTTCATGGATGGTTCATTGTTGACAGTGGCCCATTAGATGTGATGTCAGTTTTAGTCTCTTCTACAGGAGAAACTGTATTGTTATTACTGCACTGTATTATAAAAAATCRTCCTTTGCAGCTCTAAGTGCTGAACCTCGTTTTGAAAGGTAAGTGCAGGAGACAAAATATGGATCTCAGTTGCAGGGGGGTAAGTACATTGCTGTATTGACATCAATTTGCATTGATGGAGCAGAATGAAACATTTATTGTTCCAATTAAAATAACCAAAATAGGAAAGCCTATTCTGAAAATACTGTTCTTCTGAACCAGCATCTTTTTTGAAGAGTGCTTGGCACAATTTGGGAACAGAGTATAAAAACTACTTTTATGGGATTGGGTTTTTTTGTGCTCTATGAAGTTGCTCCCAATATTTTCAAAGCAATTGGAGAAAGTGCCTTCTTTCTCATGGCCTTCTCAGCCTCGGGGGAGAGGGTAGATTTGGAAGGATTAAGTCCTCCTGAACACCATAATAAAATCCACAAGCAGGAAGATGACCCCTACATTCTCAGATAGTCTGTGCATAGACAGATGGATGAAGAGTGAACACAGCACACCTTAGAAATGAAGCCTGTATTAAAACAGTTAATGAACTGCACAAAGGGAAGCAAATCAGGCAGACACTGTGTACAGGGCTAATACATTCTTACTGCATTATAAATATTTGTATTTATGAAGATTAATGGACTGAAATATTTTAGAATGAGGTCCGTTGTTTATCCATGAGCTGCAAACACAAGAGATAGCTGCAGTGTGAGTTTCCCCACACCATCCTGTTAACGACCTTAACTCTGACCCTGGAAGTCCTCTTGAGGGAAAAAGGGAAATTTGGTCCAGATCATTTATTGCCATTTCCTGTGTAAAGCCGTGCCAGACACTCACTGCTGACATTGCAATGGGAGCTACAGGCAACTGCATGATCACCAATGTCTTAGTGCTTGAAACCTTGGATGTACTAGAAACTGTAAAGTGGAAAGCCCAGAAGTTTTCAAACTAAATGCTAATCCTTACACCAGTACAAACACCAGTACATCCTTGATGATCTGAGAAATACACTGTGTAGCTTAATCTGAACTGAATTAACACTTTACCTGTATTCTTGCGGTGATTCAGTTCCTTGTCTTAAACATCCTGTCAAGAATTCCTACTAAGGTGTAGTCCAGAGCAAGACATATGGTTCAGGGATGGGAAGAGCAAGGTCTTGTCTGCTGCAGAGAGATGCCAAAGAAAGGGTTTTGTTATCAATTGTAGTTTGTGACTTGTTGTTTGACCACAGGAGAAGACTGAATACAAACAAAAGCAATCAATACTTTTCACTGCTATCTGAATATGTGCTTCACTCAGATATGAAATGCATCTACTTTATCCCCTTTATGGCTTATTTTCTTCAACTGTGGTAACATAGGTACCCTGACTGGCCAACAAGCAATAGTTCATTAAGTGGTGGCAATTTAATTGATTTTCCTCACTAATGCATATCTTAAGATAGACTACCATTACAGGAAGGGTTCAGGAGGTGGTTGATCCATATTAAAACCATGTGATTATGCTCCAAGTTTCATTGTTTTACAGCCTGACCATAGCCACTGCTGGATTCCATGGTGGTGAACCAGCATGTGCTATACAAAGGGGCAAGATGACAAGAAGGAATATTTGTAGGAATTCCCAGAGGGTGGTGGGACTAAGGAACATAAAAAATTTGGAAGAAAATCAAGAAAATGTAAAGATACAAAGGACACTTGCTATGGTACTCAGCACTGTAATAGCCAAGCTTACACAACCATTAATAGATTTGTATTTCCTCTACCCCTTTGGGAGAGAAATTATTCATGTTTTTGAGATAAGAAACTGGGGCACAGGGTAGATCATCTTTCCAGTTCCTCCTTTGACTGGCCCAAGAATTCAGCCTACATGTATGGAACCTGACTAACACACTCTAATGATGACATAGATCCACCTTTTGTCCTGGATAGAAGCTGTCCTAGGACCAGAAATCTTGTACCTGGAGTATTCATAATGTACACTCTATTGCTCTGTTGTGACTTAAATTTTATGATTTACAGAGTATAAAGCACTAATGAAAGAAGACTCTGCATTTGTATGGATCGTTTTAATTTAAATAATATCTGAAATATAAAAATAGTACTATAGATGCCGCTATGCATGAGCAAATAATTGCAAGTTATTTAATAACTTTTGAGACCATTGGATATTTCAACAAGGACAAGTTTTCAAGTAGAGGTTCATATATAATTAGGTTTTGCTCTCCAAGTTCGTGTAACTGCAGAGAGGGTACACACAGGCATGTGTCTAGTAATGGTGACTGATGTGGTCTTGGACAGAGGGGAGTGGGGGACAGTGGCAGAGATATTGCAGAATTTAGTACTTTCCCTAACCAGTTGTTTTTTCCTGTTACTGCTAGAAAGACTGGTCCTGGTACACCTTTATTTACGTGATCTCATTTGGCACGATCGAGTTAAACCACCTGCAGACATTTATCATCTGCATTTGACTCGAAATATCAAGGCAGGAAACACATTCGGTAAAGAAGCAGTTCTTTGGTTTCCTTCTTCTCACATTTGAAGATGTGTAATGGTCACAAAGCTCATTGCATCAATAAGAGAGGGGATTTGTGTCAGGACCAATAAATAAACACAAAGAAGTTATTAATCCTACAATGAGTTTTAGGACATGGTCAAATAACAAAACAAATGTTTCATCAATCTTTTAGTCATGAGCTTGACTGAGTGAAATGTTAAATGCATTGGTGGGACTGCAATGAGGGGTGATCAAGTCAGGTCAAAAAGATTGCAATTTTCTCATTCTTTCGAATTCCAGTATTTAGGGATTATTTTTAAACTATTTCTGTCTTGTTACATGGATGAAACAAACAGTAACAAAAAATTTAAAAAAAAAAAAAGGAGGCTTTTCTCCTCTTGCCACAAAACATCCTTCCTGACCCTGAAAAAATAACTATTTATAGAGCCAGAAAAAGGAAGAGAAGGCAGAAAGGAAGTGAGGATGGAAAAGGAATAAGGAATGAAAACAATCGGTGAATATTTCTTTGGGCAGGTTTGGTTCGGGGGTTTAATACTTGCTTCCACCTCCCTGTTTTCCTGAATAAGCTGGTGAATTTATTAGATACATGCCCAGATCTCTGAAAAATGTGTTTTAATGTTAAGTTAGAACAGGTTTTCAATTCTTTAATATTTACACATGTAGTAAATAACATAGCTTCCTTTTTCAGTGCCACGAAATTGATCTCCACTGTGGATTTTACAATACCAGATTTCCTAACCTCTTCAATAAAGCATGGCCTTTTGTATAAAAAGAGGAAGAATCCCATGGTATTTAAAATCTCTTTCTTCTGACCTTTCTTAAGGGTACATCTGATTTGCAGCACTGTATAATGTGTTAGCAGCAGGCAAGACTACACCTTGAAAATCGTTCAGAATTGATAACATGTCCCTATGCACATGATCCTCATACACAATTTCCCTTTTCAAAGGAACCTGCTAGGAATCTGAGTTTGCCATTTTAAAACTGACAATAGTGATGCTGTTTGGTTTTTTTTTTATTTTGTTGTGGGGCTTTTTAAAGGGTTCAGTGCTCAAAATATTTATAAAATAACAAATTAGGAAGATAATACTGCTGTGGGCTACCCAGAACAAAGCAGGGGCCAATGCTGCCAAAGCATAAAAGATTCCCTAATCTGTATATCTGAGTGAACTGCCTCCTGTATATCTGATAGGCAATGTGCACTGCTTCTCCTTTTCCTTTCTTTTTAAAAGAATTTCAATACTCTCTTAAGCTTTCATATGAAAAACTCAGAAGCAGGGCATATATCAAGGATGAAAGGATGTGGTAGAAGAAAGACACCTTTCCATTTTTATTGCTAGCATTTCTTTTTTTCTTTTGTAAACTTTCTCTGTCACAGGCAGTTACATGAATATACTGGCAGTCCAGTTCTTTTCAACAGCTTTCATTTGAACTGATGCATGATAGATTTATATGGTCATAGATTCTTCATGCTGAATTTATTCTTTATMTTTCTATAAATTCATGCCATTGCTGTAAGAGACAGCTCCTGACAATAGACTGCCCTGTTCAGGACCAGCATTTAATGTTTTGTGTGTACTTGTGAATTCCCCATAAAAGAACTCCACTCTCTACAGTATAAGAGAAAACCAATACTGAGTTTTCTTCTTAAAAAAAAAAAAAAATCACTAGAAGGAACAATTCATGATAGAAAAATGACTAGCTCGACAGCACATAAGATTGTTTTATGAAAACATTTTAGCACTGATAACCACATCTTAGATGCAATCCACAGCTGATGGCAAGCCATCCTTGTATCTGTTCCCACTGCATGTAATTAGCTTCTAACACATATCCACATCAYGCGTTTTAAATCTTCCTTTCATCTTTCTACTGCTGTACTGATGTCTCCAGCAATGGATTCTTAAGCAAGCATTTTATGACAGATGCTCTACATAGTCATTTTATATCTGTGGCATCAATAAAGCAATAAAGCTTAATTGGTTACTTCAGCATGAAGAAGCATGTTTCTGACACYTTGAAGCTGCAGATTGACAGACAGGTTCACTGGCAGGGAGGGGAGGCAAGAGAGGGTGGGTCAAAGCTGATATTGCTTTATGAATTATTTCTTAAGGTGCTAGCTTGGCAATCACTCTGCTGCTGGGTGAATCTTATGTCATTTAGTTTGGTAAAGTTGGCACAGCTGTGATGTGCACAGCTAGACCAGCACAGGTGAGTGCAGCTGGGTCAGAGCTTCTGGGGTTTGTATTGTCCCTGGCCGGTCACAGACCCCCAGCAAAACATTTAAGTGCTTCAGGTCATTAAGAAACTTGTTACTATAGATGAGTCAGTGGGAATTCTGTCCTAAAGTGCAGTATGCTGTAGGTGGTGGTAAGGAGCACATAATTGTAATGGTTGATCCCAAAGCCCCCAAGCCCCTTGGTTCTGTTTTTTTGATGAAGGTAAGAACTTCCTTAGTTCTCTAAAAAGGGTCTGTGGTCCTCCATGTGATGATCATGTTGATACAGAAGAGCAGTCCTGGCTCTTCAAACAAATATGACAAAGATGGTTACACACAAAAATGACATACAAGGCATTCTCTGACCTACTCCAGATCAGAGAATGCAGCATTCTGCTTATGCTTCTGTAATACTTGAAAAAGTTTTGTTCCGTAATTTTTAAAAGGGCAGTACAGGTGTCTTCTATAGTATATTAAAGTCCTGCTATAATTTTGCAAATATCCCAAACATGCTCTCTGATTGAAACCAAACCAAACCCAGGAAATTTATTTTCTGAATGATGGAAGGAAATGAGTCTTTTCAATGAATGTATATCATCCCATCCTCAACTTTTTTTCTTATGTTAATAAATTACCAGGATTTTATTATTTCCTTTTCATTTCTAGAGATAGAAGATGAAAAAGAAAATGTGGATAGAACCAAGCTGATTTAGGGATAGTGGTTGGAAAGTTCAATGCACATTGACTTCTGACTACAGTTTATGGTTATTTCTTGTCTCCAATAATCTGCTAATTTAAGTCTGTAAATTGCTGTATTATTCAGCAATGTCACTTGGGTTATGATGGGGCTTCTGCGAAGGTTGAGGTTGAAGGTAAGATTTTCACACTAAGTTAGCACATATTAGGTTGCTGCTGAATATAGATTCTTCTCTTGGCTAACTGCAGCTGGGAACATTTTTCACATGGTCCTGAACTTCTAGAACACTTACTCCATCTCTGACCTTAAGCATCATCTGTTTTCAGAACCCTCTCACTACTTTTGTTTATTGAAGGGTGCATTCAATGCACTTGAGCAATGTCAGAGTGATTGAGCTCTGGGCAAGAAAACCTGAAAAGACACAACTGTCCTCTCTTGCGTGGCAGAGAGGACAGCATGAGCTGGAAGTGCAAAGACTCACTTCCCTGCTGCTTGCATGGGCCACAGGGATTATAGGGGAAAACCAAAGAGGAGCCCAACCACTGCTGTGGCCAACCTGATCGTCTCCCTCACTTTTTTTCTCTCATGTCTCTCCCTCTCTGTTCCTCCCACCAGCCCAAGCTACCACTGGCTTTGAAGTTGAGAGTTGGACGATAAAGCAGACCCTCAAACCTGCTGGAGCCTCTCCATGAGTATCCTGAAGGGCTCAGAAGTTCAGCAGATGCCAGCACCGTGGGCTCTCTGTAGCCCCTGAGTGGGAATGAATTGCAGCTCTTGGTTTGAAGCCCATTTTTAATGGGAATGGTTTAAGGGTCTTTGCACCAGCTAATTTTCTTGTGCGTGCCCATGTGATGTTCAGTGGAATGGCACTGACAGAATGCTGTCTTTTGCTCTATAAACTTCTGAAAAGAAATACTTTTGCAAGGCTTGCTGCTGGAAAAGGCACATAAATGAGAAAGTTTTAAAAAGCATGTAGATCTCTATGTAGATCTGTCAGTGAGAAATACAGAAACATTGTGGTCAATAGCTTGTGATGGTCTRTACTCTTGCGCTGTGCCACAACGCTCCCAAACAGGTGTTCCCTTCAGCTGTGCAGTTCTTCCAAAGCAAAACCTTTAAAATAAGAAAGCACAGGTCAGGGCTTGATTTCATTACTCTGAACAGGACCAGGGGCTGTGATGTTATTCACCAGCCATCTGAATAACTAGATAAAATTGATGGTTTCCTTATGGTTTGATTAGATTTTGTGTCAGTTCTTACAGTGACAGATTTAGAGAAAAGAAATAAAAAGACAATGTGATTTAAAAATCAATAATGTGGTGTGGAGGGAATGCAGACTGGGAAGTTTTGCATAGGGGGTTACATTGTATTGCAATGTTTAATTTCTTCTTTTATCCTTTTATATTTATTAACATTTAAACAGACTTCTAGGGATTTTTATCTTTTATAATGACTACAGCCCTTTTGCTGAGCTCATTTCCATTACACAATGTTATTTCAGCTGCTAGGCAAGAAGATAATGTGCCCTTCATTAAAAATAGCTAGGAAGAGAAGAGTAGCATACCCCCCTTTAACAAGCATTCCTTGTCCCTTATCTTTTTTTCTCTCTCTCTGTCTCTTTCTTTCTTTTTTTTTTTCCCTTAACATGCTGCTCAGATCTTTTGTCTGTGGAGAAGTTTGATTATGCCTTAATCCAAATGGCCAGTTCAATCTATTTTAATCCAATTAACCAATTCAAACTATRCTGGGTGTCATAATCCATTTCTTAATCCAATTAGCTGTTGTCGTTCTGACTGCGGGTGAGGACTTTGCAGAGCAGAGGCTGTTGTTTGTTTTCAGTTTCAGAATGCAACATGATGTTGCAAGCTAGTTCAGACTGCTTCCCTGGTAGCCCAAACATGGAATGAAAGTGAGAGATGTCAGCAGCGTTTGCATCCTTCCTGGGTTTGATCTATTTTATCAATTATTAAAGTTGATAGGACTTGATTCTCATGATCAAATTGGATTTGTCTCTTTGATATTTTCTTTTCATGAAACTGAATTTAAATATACCACTTGCTGGAGACAGGCAAAAATGACTTGTAAATTTAGCTGTTTTAGCTTGGGGTGCTCAGCTTGAGATGGTTCAGGGCTTCTCTGTATTTTATGAAAATCAGGCCCCTTTTAAGGAAATGCAAAGTGACTCCCTGAGTTCCATAATCAGTTGTGAAAATCTTGCCCTTTGTATTTCGCCTTTTCAAGCTAATAGGCTGAGCAGTTTATCCAGGGAAGTGCGAGCTTGGATCTCATTGAAACATTCAAAATACTTTCCTGTGTGACTAAGCCTAGAATATTTATGAACATATATTGTAATTTCAGCATTATAATCAATTCTCAGCATGACGTTTCCAAGTAATATTTAATTTTTGCTTTTACCCAACATGGAAGGAATACTGAGATTTTCAGAGTTCACATATTAGGGAGCTACTGACTCCATGATCTATAGTCAAAAATATCATAGTGGACACAGTCTTTCCACAGCTTGCTTTGTTAAAATCCTGTGCAACTTTAAGGCAACTACATTTTCCAGTTTGATTTTGCTTTGGACAAGTCATACAATCTGATCTGAAAAGGACTTGAAGTTCTTTTCTATGGAAAATCAGAGGAAGGGTTAAGTTGCTCTTGGACTGTTAAAAACTCTTCTCCACATACTAAATCTATGGTGTRAATCTGTACTTGAAACATGAATCAAAAACTGCCTGAAGTGTACGCCTCAACAATATATACTTCTTTTATAAATATTTCCCTGATTCTGGCATCAAAGGGTATATGCCTTAACTTTGCTACAGTGATATTTTAAAAATAAATTTGAATCTTCTTTTTTTTTCCCAGCTTAAAAATCGCAATATTTTCTATCTAAATTATGTATACACCACAGTAAAAAAACCCAAAGCAAACCCCACAAAACAAACAAACAAACAAAACTTATAACAAAGAAAAAAAGATTACTGTAAGCGGGCAAAACAAAAATTACCTCTCAGAACTTCAACAGACAGGCTGCCTTTCTATCTTATTGTCATACTTTCTATAATTATGACATTGATATTTTCTCATCATGAATCCAAGTCATGTAAAAGTGCTGGAGATGTAGAACATTTAATCACACAAATCTGGTCATGAGATTGGTGAGATTTACCCACACAGTGGAAAAAATTATATGAAATCATCAATTTACAAATAAAAATAGACTTTTCATCAAAATTGTTTTGATGTGAATAGAGAATTGATCAAATGCTTGATCTATTTGGCATCTAAATCAGGTATTCTCCAAGGAGCTGAAGGCAATAACATGCTGGACACCTTCATGGATCTTGAACAATGTTCATGTTTCTTCAGGGTCATACCATTGGTCTGTAAGGATAATGGACACTTGCTGAAGTGACAAAGGGTATAGTTCAGCTCCATATTCAAATTCATAAATTAGATGTCTGCATAGATATCTACGGGCTGTGGACCTGCATCTGCCTGTAGACTGGCCTCAACACACATGGCAGAGATAATTACAAAGATTGTTGGACAGAGTCATAATGTACAAGTAAGAATTTGAAGCCCACAAAGGGAGAGTGTCTTTTGGCCACTGCTTTGCAGTGACGTTTACCTGAAGTTTCTCCATTTCCTTCAGATCATACAATGTCCTTCTGCATTACTGAAGCTTCATAAACAAGTTATTTTCAAGAAGAATGTGCAAGGACACAGGAATGGAGGTTAGCTGCAGCTATGAATTTTATGAACAGTTTGATGGAAACCCATTAAATGGCAACATCAACTCACAAATCAGCTTTGCAATGCTCTTACTCCAGTCTGGTGTTGAGGGTGATTCACTGTGAATTTGCTTTTCATGGCCACCATTTCATGCAGTGTCATTTATCAGCATACCAGCCTCTTGTGCTGCAGGAAACTCTGGCATTACATTTTAGCAGTGTTAACAACTAACATTTTTACAATGCTGTTCATGTTAGCAAAGTAAGTACTGTAAATAACATCACAAAAACTACAGTAATTGCCCTTTTTGTAATATGCCTGTTCACTGTGCTATCACTCAAGTCATAAAGCTGTCACATTGTCTCCATGCATTGTGTCTTAGAACAGTAGCACAATTCTGCTCAGACCAAAATGGGTCAAAATGCAGTTAAAGGTGATTCACAAGCAGAGGAAGAGCTGGATGGTACAAGGAAGAAAGAGTTCCCTCATTAACATGAGAAAGAAAATTCTTTCTTGAGAATTATACCTGAGAGAGGTATATGAGAAAAAGTAAAGACATGGACTGTTAGAATGTAAAATATTAGGTAAAATAAAATACAGATCTTTGGGATTTTTCCCTTATTTTGACAAAGCGGTAGTATCCTAGTATCCTGTGGCTCCTGTAGTCTGAATGAGTAATTCACTGTACCTTGGCTTGCATTTCTCCCAGGCAGAGGCTGGATCTGAGATAGGATTGGACCCCCATGTTCCTTTTTCCCTGCAGCGTGCCAAGGTAAATATATCATAGAATCATAGAATGGCCTGGTTTGGAAGGGTGTCGCTCTCGGACACGAAATAAGCACATGAGACGCAGTTATCAGGGTCCACCAGCCAGGGCAGAGGCCAAGGAAGGAAGGAGGAAAAAGAGAGAGCGGCCTCTGCCCTTGGTCTTTATTTATATGTTTTCAGAAACCACCGTGGATTGGAGGAAGAGAATACCACCTCCTGCTGCCCACTGGTCAACAGAATTGTCTATCACATAGACTAGGAATTCAAAACATGAGGCTGGTTACAATAACATGAGCTATGTTTATACAAAAGTGMGTGACAAACTATTTACCGAACTTAAAACACTGCACAACTGGAGAACTGCAAAATGCAGGGCTACAGAAGGGACCTTAAAGATCATCTCATTCCAACCCGCCTGCCAAGGGCAGGAACCCCTTTCACTAGACCAGGTTGCTCAAAGCCCGGTCCAACCTGGCCTTGAACACTATCAGCTTCACTGGGCAACCTGTTCCATTGCCTCACCATCCTCCCAGTAAAGAATTTCTTCCTCATATCTAATCTAAACTTACTCTCTTTCAGTTTGAAGCCATTCCCTCTTGTCCAATCACTACATGCCCTTGTAAAATGTCCCTCTCCATCTTTCTTGTAGGCCCTCTTCGGCTACTGGAAGGCTGCAATTAGGTCACCCCAAAGCCTTCTCTAATCTGGGCTGAACAATCCCAGTTCTCTCAGCCTTTCCTCTTAGGAGAGCTGCTGCATCCCTCTAACTTGGTGACCTCCTCTGGACTCACTCCAGCATGTCAAGGTACTTCGTGTAGTGGGGAGTCCAGAGCTGAATTCAGAATTCCAGGTGGGATCTCACAAGAGCAGAATAGAGGGGCAGAATCAGCTCTGTCAAACTGCTATTCACAAAAAAAAAGCTGACTGAAAGCCTTCTAGAAGTGTAATTTATTTAAAAGTAAAGCATCAAAGAAAACATTAAACATTTAAACCACTAAATGTGGCATATATTCACATGTAGCTTTTCCCTACAGCTTGCTACGCCCTTGTTCTGGAAAGGCACCAACATCTTAGACTTTTTCTGTAGAATGTGTTTCTTTCTTCCTCTCCCTCTGCTTAACCTTTCAGGCTGTTTCCCTAGCCACATTCTGAGGAGCATCCTATCCTTTCTTCTCAGGAGTCCTTTAACTACTCATTAGCCTTTACATTTTCAAGTTCTGAACTTGGAAAAATAAACATACACCTTATTAGTAGATGGGGTGCCGTGTACTTGAGGTTAATAATTTTGCCCATTATTTTTGAAGAGCTGGCATAAGTATTTGTTCTGGGAAGCCAAGTGTTGCTTCCTAATTAGTTTTCTATGCATCCCACTGTAATTTAAATCAATATACTTACAAAGAAAATTCCCAAACTCAGTAGAATATGTAAAGCTTTCATTGTAATACTCCTAAAAGTACTCACATTTTTTGTTTGATTCTAAGAAATGAGATCAAAATAAGTCCACTTCAGCAGTAAACAACRAAGCTTTTTTTTATCATTTGAAGGCAGCATTGTATCCCTCTTTTGGTCAAAGAGAAGTTGATGGACTTGCCAAAGCCCCTTGCTGTGCAATAGATCCGCTTTGCACTGTCAGTAGAAAAAGTGGATCTAGAGGTCCCGTGTTTCATTCTTACTGTTGATAATTTATCTTTGCTTACAGTGGTACAGCTTACTCCTTCCATACCTGGGGATGCACATGGGGAGAATCTTTTAATTTCAAAGCAAACAAACTGAACATTTGTTTTAAAATCTTTGATTTTTATGAAAATAATTTAAAAAACCCACAGGAGATTTTTAGTGGAAGAGCAAAATCTATCTGACAAGAATAGCCCCAGAAAGAACCGCGTGCTTCACCAGTTCTCATGTAGCAGCATACTAAATGTCTAGGTTAGAAAAATCCCCAAGACATGTACTAGGACATCACTACAGGACATCTAAGAGATGTCTAGACTATAAAACTCCTCTGAAATTCAACACATTGCCTGAATAGAAAGACCAGACCCCGTAATTATAAAATATCCAAGAAAGAGCACACAAAAGAGGAGGAAAATCTCTAAAATCAAGGAGTTATTTAATGTCTGCAATTTGCGTTCTTTATATAATTTTTAGAGAGMCTGAGGTTGGAGGAGAGAAGTAGCATGAAAAATAGTCATGTTGATGTTTAGTGAGAATTTTTAGCCAAAACATTCTCCAGAAGAGTTATATGCCTATATTACAACACTTTGAGCTTAATTAAGGTGCCTAAACATAAATGCCTAGGCTTCTTCAGAAGCCTTGGGACATAGAAAACGTATATGGGCTCTGCACATATGGCAGAAGAGTAGATGAAACCAGGAGACGCTTCTCAACCAGCAGCTGGAAGATATGTAGGACACTTCAAATGACATATAACAGATATTAAGTTACATTTGGGATATTTATATCCTATACATATATATATATATATTTATATCCTGTATATATATATATATAGCATACTCAATGTAATTGAGTCCTTTATGTCGTGCTATACCTGTTGGTAAAATAAGGGAAACAAAAAATAGACAGAATATGAAAGAAATATATATCTTTATAGACCTGTTGCTTGAACAAGTGGAATGATTTCCTCAGATTTCAAAAGAAACTAAGTAAGCCTCTAACATGGCTGAATAAACAATAAATAATATAAGTGGTTCACTAGCCTTTTTTAGCCAGGTACAAGGTCCACATCAGAACTGGTTTTCCACACCTCTCTCTTGTTAAAATTAAAATTTTTTACCATTATTTATTTGTCTAATGAAATATGCTTTTAGCAATGTAATTTTGTTGTCTGATACAGATGCTGGATATTCAGAATTTAACTTTCTCTGTGATGTTGCTGAGAACTAGGTGTTGGATGACCAAGCAAGTGTAGAAAATGCAACTAAGCTATTAACCTTTCAGGTAAAGATTGGAGAGAGTAAATGCAGCAGAGAAGACTGGAGAATTTGAGCAGCTTTTTCTTGCTTTCAGCTGTAAAGTGTGTTCAGAGACATGGTATTATGAATAGCTGTGAATAGAAGGCTGCTTCAGAAAATAGCATGAAGGTGTTTCCCAAGCAGTTACAATCACCATTAAGTTTGAAAGAACTTTCCACGTAGTTTAATTTAACTTTCTGAAGTCTGTGGATGGGCTTGAGATGGTGTTTATTGCTGACAACTAAAACCTGAGCTGGCTTGTTTTCCTCCTTAGCAAGAGGACTACATGCATAAATATATTCTGTGATATACACTGTTAAAAGGGCTGTGGTTAGGAGGGGAAAAAAAAAAAAAAGAAGTGTCTGCATATTCCTGTCCTGGCAGATGCACTCTGGGCCAGGTGGAAGCCTCTGAAGGAGAAAAGAGGAGGCAAAATCTTCTGAATCTGAAGTGTGGATACAGGCTGAAGATATGTTAAAAATAGCAACTTTATGGATTGGATTGTTTTGAATGCAATGTTAAGATCTTAGCTCAGTGTCTGGCATGGTTTGTTAGTTAGGATAAGGCAGACACCGTTCCAAATAAGCAGTTTGCATGTGGAAAGTTTGCAATTTAGAGACCAGTGGAAATGAACAGACCTGGGGTAGATCATCAGAAATGCTGAGTTCAGGCAGACTGGGGATCCATCTTGTATGGTTTATGGATCGGTGTCTTTTATGTTGATTCAACAAAGACAAGATGACAAGGGATAAAAACTGATAAAAAGAAAGTAGCTATCACACCTTTCACAGAATGTGTGAGAGCTTGGGGTAGGGAGAGGAGAGTATATATGGTTATGTCTCTTCTTGTTTAATGAAAAGTCCACAGAGTATAATAAACCTCATTTCCATGAAATTAGCATACGGGTAAGGCTTTGTAAGATCTAAGAAAGGCACTTTGTTTGAACACATAGGGTATCAAAATTCTCATTTTAAATCTTTAATTAACTTTTCCCCCTCTTCATTATCAATCCCTTATTTCAACTATTCATAGCCTCAATAAGCTTCCTCTGGTGGCTAAGAGATAAGACATTTAAGAAATAAAAAGTCAAAGTCTATGTTGCTTTTATTTGTATTGCATTTGAATTTGACCAGAATCCTTTGGGGTTTTTATCAAAGATTTGAGTGAACGGAGTACTAAAGCTGATTTRGTTATATACTTCCTGGGGATGAAGAATATGAGTGTTCACATGTAGTCTCCGAATGAAAGCTAGATAAACACACATAGACTGGGATTTTAATGTCATATAATGCACAGGAAATTTCTCTGGGTATTGTTTTAACAGATTCACATGAAATCTCTCAGGGTGTTCTATTAACAGATGCAACCTTGGAATGAAATTGAGGAAATGTGGGAAATTATTGTCATATGACTATCAGTGAATAGCAGTACCTGAAAAAAATGCAACAATATTCATGTTTATTTTGGTAACTCATGTGCACTCTCCTAGCAAGTAAATATTGTAAASTTCTGTACACAAAAAACCCTTTTTCACTACATCATGTTGTTAATTTCTTTACTTACTCTGTATCTATTGCAATTTACAAGTCTGATTTACTAGCTTACAGTATAGAGATGTAATATTTTCAGTCTTGAAAATCCTGAAGACCCTTTGGAGTATTGAACAAAACTGTAAATGTCAGAGTTAGACAACCCCAAATGTCCTGACTTGGTAAAATCCTGAAAGATTACAGCAGTCAGATGGAGAAAAATGCAAGTACAGCAGCTGACTTCAGGGTGGATGTGAGCTATGAGTGTTGGGAMGGCAAACTGAGATCTAGGATATGTTGTGAAAAGTATTTCCAGGAAAAACTCAGAAGCACTAGTACCAATGTAGCATTCATCATATCCAGCAATCATGCAAATAAATTAAACAAGGCCAAGACATGGGCCRATTAGTGGTGCATGGTCACCCCTTACTTTAAACTTCTAGTACAGCCCTTGCCTGGTTTTGGTTTAGGCCAATCAACACTTTCCCAGGCAGTCCCTGAGCGTGGCTCGGGGAATAATGTGGGCTGGGAACGATTCTCAGGACAGTGCCGAAAGCCAGGGGAGTGCTTGCCTGTGCAAAAGTGAGCCAAACCACATCAACTGATGTCCCTCACATACAGCTTCTTTACCAGTACCGGTGTGGCCATCTCAGTGAAATTAGTTCGTTAATTTAAATTAAATGCTTCTGATCATTGCAGTCAGGAAAGATGCATTCAGAGACCCTGCAGATAAGAGATACTGGGATGACCAAAGAATTTCAGAATTTAGTTTGCAAAAAAAGATTAAAGGAGCTTTGCCTGTTTAACTACAGAAGAAGTTTGGCTAAAAATAATGCATATCAGAGAAGTAAAAGATGTCTTTTCAGTGAAGAATAGTATTGGCATAAGAACAAATAAGTGACAGTGGTCACGAACATAATTTTCACACAAGGTGAAAATTATGAGAAGTTTTTTCCTACACTCTGCAGGAGTGAATGCTCATTTGAAGCAGATTTGAGTAGTGGACAGGAGGTAAACCCTGGGTTCAGAATGGTAAAATCGTGGCTGGGATTACATAGTTAGATTGGTACTTGCAAAACATGTCTGGATTAATTGAATGAGTCCTTCAGTTTTCAGCTCCATGGTATTGGATATTAAAACAATTGGTTAGCATATGAATTTTTAAGGCTAATTTTTGAGGGAATATGTTGAATAATCTTCCACATTTAGACTCAAACCATCAGCTTAAATTTTGACTACAGTAAAATTCATAGTTCCATGTAATAATTTTGGAAATGCAGTTACAACTTCTGTAAACATGATTTTTAAATTCTGCTTAACAATAAAAAATTCTTTCCTTGCTCTACCAACTGCTGAGAATTCAGTGTTCACCAAGTAAAATGCACCARTAAGTTCACAACTGGCAATTTCTCTACACGATTTAAAAGTATCTTCCTAAAAATCTCTTCCTTTTCAGTTCTGATTTTTGCTTAACCATTGATTTTGATCTACAATGCAGAAAAATATTGTAACCAGGGATTGTGCATTAATGAAATGGGATGAAAATTAATTTTTAAAATAAAAGTCTTTACCATGGTCTTCTCTACCCTCAGGTTTGAAGCAATGTCCATGATCAGGAAGTCCAATAATTTATTTATTTTTAAATAAATAAAGGAGATTTTTGGATAGTTAYTTTACTCTAGGAGCTTGAACCTTAGGATAAACACTACAGCCCTATGAGATATGCAACAAAATTGTTGTAGAATGCAGCCCAGTTTTCTTGCAGTCATTTGAATTAGGTATATGTAGATCACATTTARCCTTGGCAAATTTATTAGAACATGAATTTTCAGCTGAAATTCAGATGTTCAAGAGAACCTCTTTGCCTTGGAGGAAACCTCAGTTGAATCTGTTTCTTACGGACCTGGTATTGGAACGGAAGGACAATTTTGGCAAAGGAATAAATGAGCACAGTTTTAAATTCAGATGAATAATGTATAGTTCTAGTCACAATTACCAAATGTGCTTATTGTTAGAAAACAGAGAGTGCAATAATCCCTTGTTTATGGAAAATTGGCACATGCAGTGTATAGCTCATGACATAATTTATAGAGTTTTCTGCGGAGTCCTGGTAATTATTACTGAACTATTCATTATTGATCTCATTTGGAATGTTAATGAATTTAAATCCGGCTTGTTGAAATGCAGAAACAACCACAAAAAGTCTATTGGTTTTGGGCAATTCTGTACTCACTGAAGCCAATGGAAATGTTCCCACTAATGTCAAGAAATACTAGATCTATCTGATCCATCTGAATGTGGCTCCATAGTTGTTTTTATGCTTGCTGCATTACTGTTTAACTCCACGATGTCTTTAGTAGCTTATACAGGACATGGTCTGTGGCAGCATCCCTAGGCCTGCCTCCTCCATGGGCAGTACCTGAAAGAGGTACTATTTACACTATTTACACTATTTACACTATTTACAAGGGCATGTAGTGACAGGACAAGTGGGAATGGCTTCAAACTGAAAGACAGTAGGTTTAGATTAGATACTAGAAAGAAATTCTTTACAGTGAGGGTGGTGAGGCACTGGCACAGGGTGTCCACAGAAGGCATGGATGCCCCATCCCTGATAGTGTTCAAGGCCAGGTTGGATGGGGCTCTGAGCAACCTGGTCTAATGGGAAGTATCCCTGCTCTTGGCAGGGGGATTGGAATGAGACCATCTTCAAGGTTCCTTCCAACCCAGGCCATTCTGTGATTCTATGATTGTCAAAGCTTTAACAAAGCAAACAACATGTTGAAACTTTCGGTCACTGTCAGAAGGGTCTCAGTCCAGGTGCTGTAGAGAATGTAACAAGGATACAGAGATTATCTCAATTTCCTAATCCCCCAAAATTAAAASTATTGATGATTTCTACAGCATAGTGAAGTGCAGCTGGGGCATGTGTGTGAAGGTATGCTGTAACTCCCTAAAGGGGTGGTGTACATGCAGGTTTTTTGGTGGGCCTGGAGAACATGACAACTCTAGCAGCACAGTGAGAACTAGGGTATTTTTTATTTGTTTGGTTGGGATTTTTGTTTGCATTTTTTGGAGGGTTTTTRTTGTTGTTTTGTTCGTTTTGTTGTTTTTGTTAGTATCATCCTTGGATGCATAATGGGAAAGTTTTATCAAAGGGTCCTGAGGTGGTAAAATAACAGGAGCTAAGCAAAATATTGATGACTGTAATACATTGCTGTTATATCCTGCTTTCAATTCATTGCTGTAAAGAAAATATATATTAAAAAGGCAGTTCATGTTTTCAATAAAAGAACTACAAAAATATTTTATGGTAAAAATCCCTCCATTTATTTAGCTTGCAGAAGAGGTATTTAAGAGGCAGTTAATCCTCCAGAAGGATAGGGTATTGGTTAGTAGGAGACTCTTTGACCCTGCAGACACAGACAATAAAATGTGCTCCAAACCGATGAAAATCAAAGGTAAAGTAATTTAGGCTGAAAATAATGTACATATTTTAAAATCAAGAATGTGCTTAACTATCAGGGCAGCTTGCCAATGGACATGTAGATTTTTTCTTTCTTCATGTTGTCAAGTAGGGTGGCACTTGTCCAAACACACATGCTAATTCAAGTTGCATATAACTGGCACTGAACATGGAAATTACTGAATGAGGTTTTATGGATTGTTTTACTCAGAATGACAGATCCTGTTGTGCTTTTTGCCCTTAACTCTAATACTCTGAGAATAAGCTTTTTTCATAATCTGGCTGATAACATTAGTCGCATTTAGATCATTTGTCATAACGATCATCATACTCTTATAGCTTTGTAATAGCATAATTTCAGTTGCCAAACAGAACAAAAAAGGTAAGTAGCAAGAATTATCTTTCCTGCTCCCTTTCTTTGTTACTCTGGACTCAGCACTAAAGTATTCATATATTTTCCAGTGCAGTGAAAAACATGGCTGTCAGCCTTTGAACATCTGTTCTGAGCAGTTTATTTTTATATTCTCTCTGCACCAGGGGAAGTGTGTTCAGTGCCTTGTTTTGTTAAGTAATTTTTTTTTTTAGTGGAAAGGGGGAGGAAGTTTCTTAGTGAGGAGGTGTTTTGAGGGCTTTTTGATTCCCTCTTAACATTCATGTTGCTTAACACTGGTGTAATGAGTAGTTTGAGGCTTATGTTTCACATGCCGAATAAAGCAGTTAGATTTATAAAATCCTAGACTTTGGCCCTAAATTCCATCATCTTGGATTACTGCCTTCCCGAGAAAACTTGACTCTGATACAGAATTGCCTGCATAATAAATTGTGAGCAGGTACGGGTGGGATACGCCGGATCAGATGGGATATGTTAGATCAAAGCAGCTTTGCAGAAAAGGACCTGTGGGCAAGAAGTCGAACGTAAGTGAGGGGTGAGCATTGTAGAACTTAAAGCTGACAGTGTATGGGCTGCACTAGAGAGAACACAGCCAGCCAGTCCAGGGAGTGATTATTCTCTGTTATCTATCCAGCATTTATGAGGTTGCACCTGAATTACAATGTCTAGTTTAGGGCTGCCTATCATAAGATGCTGAAGGAGTAAGAGGCTGAGGAGACTGGGTTTGACCCACTTAGAGAAGACTATGGGGAAAATGCAGCTGTGCTATTTAACTAAACTGAGTGGTTACAGAGGAGGTGCAGTCAAGTTTCTCAGAGGTTTATACAATGAAAGGATGAGACTTAGCAGTTAAAAATTGCAAAAAGGAAGTACTATCTAGTAATAAGAAAAAAAATCACCATGAGGGTGGTCAAAGACTCAACTAGGTAGCACACAAGGGTTTTGAAGGATCTGTCATTGGAGAGACACAAAATTTGACTGGACTGAGGGCTGAGCGATGGACCTAATTTTGCACCTGGATAAGCTTTGACTTGAAGTTACACTAGATGACCTTCTCAGGTATCTTCCAGTTTCAACCATTCTACAAATCTCAATACAACAGTGTCCAAACATGATAATAAGGTTTTTGAATCACAGCTGGCTGAAGACTTTACAGGGTAGGACAGAAGCAGCTTGGTCTGGCCCATAAAATGTCATTTAGATATAGTTATGGGCAAGGGGTAGGGAGTCCATTATGTTAGAGGAAACTGGTAATAAGTTTTCAAATTTGGTTTTCATCATAAAACTCCATTAAGACCTTTTCATTCCTGACCTTCAGCTATGGTGTATCCTAAAGAAAGGAATCAGGACCTTGAACTTCTTTAGGTAGGCTATGGAAAGGTAAGCAAAATCCTGGTGGGCATATGTGATATCTTTCTGGTGGACTGTGCTGTTGAAATGAGATGTAGCCTTCTTTAGCAGCTGAATTTCTGTAAGCACTGAAACAGTATGACCATTTGTATTGAACGCTGAATCACTGCAGTCTAAATGAGAAATGACAAAAGCATGAATAACTGAGGCCAGGTCACTGCCTTCCAGGAAATACTCTTTTAGCCAGCTGGAAAGAAAGCTTTTTACTGATGGTTGCTGTTATGTAAGCCCTGAGAATCAGTGAGTAATTTCATGTCCTTGCAAATATTTAAGGCCAGAGTCAGCCATCAGATCAAGTATTTTGAACTGCTACTGGCAGTTTTCCTCACATAATTTGTTTGGGGTTTTTTGTTGTTGTTGTTTTTTGTTGTTTTTTTTTAGAATGGCATCAGATATTCAATTGAAAATGTAGGAAAATTATTTAAAAAATCCATCACAATGGTCACCTTGTTATCCATCCTCATTTTTATTATCCACTCTTCAACGTCAAATTGCAATTTGCCTAACTTTAGCTTTACAAAACTGATTCTTTAATACCTTTCTTTGTTACAATTAAGAGCCTGGTAACATTCATAATTGCCTTCTGAGGGTACTTCCTCAGGTCTTTTCTCAATCTTCTTTCTTTAAATCTTTCATGTCTTAAAAATCCTTTGATTATGAGTATTAGATCATCTCGTCTACTGATTTTGTCTACTACCAGTTTTACTCCACACCCTATTATGTGTTTGCAGAATTTAAATGTCTCACTCACAGAAGTAAAGTGTTCATAATTTCTATTTTTTCCCAACCATGAATCATGTCATGTATTTATGATAATATTTTAAGGGGAATTTGCATTGGACTGTTAATCTCAAATATTTTCTCTGTCACTAGTTACCAGGTTGGAGCCCCTTATTCTGTAAGGGCAGAGTTCTTTTCCCTGTTGCTTCATGACATTGATTTCTATAAAAAAAAAAAAAAAAAATATGAGGACAGTTCTGCAAGAAATTCAGTTAGCTCTAACTTCAGCATCCTGCCCATCTCATTTACGGAAATTTGAAAAAATATATGGAAATGTTCAATGTATTTTTATAACCAACTATTTCAGAGTGTCTTTGAGACCTTTATTGAGAAGGATCATTAATGTCCTGCACACTCCAGGTGCTGGTGAAAACAAGTGCTTTTGGTGGCTATTGCTCGCTGGCAACTGTGTGCTGACACTTGTCAAGAATCAATGCTAAATAAATGAAATGTTAATTAGTTTAGCAGGTGTTACTGGTGTTGTTTTACATGATGTTAATATTTTGACAGAATGACATACAGTCCAAAATGGTTACAAAATCTAAGGAAGTGCTAATGTGGTGTGAGGGAGTGAGGACCTCCTTAATCCAGTACTGAACAAGCTGACTTCAGAAAAAAAAGCAGAACGGTGCTGTACCTTGGCTGGTTAGTCCTTCTGAGAGGGAAGCTGATCAGCATGGATGTGGAGTTGTACAGATACATCTGTGCAACTCTGGTACTGGAGCATGTTCAGATGGTGCATTATCAACTCACTGGCAGTTAGGGATATGTAAGGATGTAACCTCTGCACATGGCCTTTATCAACCAAAATTTTAATACTATCACAGTTAGATAAATTGGAAAAAGCTGGGTTTTTTTTAACACAGTCAGTTTAGTTGATTAAATCCTGAGATATTTTAGGATTTCTGCTGAGACTTAAGACCAACCACCTAACCCGGTTTTAGCTATATCACTCTTCTTTACTATTTGTTATATTTACATTGTCTTAGCTATTTTGAGGCTTCCTGGCATTTTCTGAATGTAGGCATGAATATATATATATATATGCAATCTTTATTATAAATTAATATCAATGAGACACAAATTTCCTTAACCAGCATTTTCATGACCCTCTGATGCAAATTTTCTAGGCCTCGTGATTCAGAAATGTTTATCCTAAGTAGATGTTGTCTAACTTCTTCTTAAAGCTTATTAATAGCCTAGAAATTGCCTCCCTGTCCTCATATGGTATGAATGCAGCACTCTGCTTCTTTCCAAATATAGAGACACAGTATTTGTTAAAAAYGTCTGTTCTTCCCATATCATCATTGACAATTTTAAAATCTGCATTTGATAATGGACCTTTCTATAATTTATTTTTGTTCCCTATACACATTAAAATCTTTTTTTAGAATGTCTTTAATTCTGATAGTCCATATAATCCACTGCTGCCCTAAACCACTTTTGGCAATTCATAGCTCCCATTTTTTTTCACGATTTCACATTTTTTCCACATATTTTCCTTAAAATGTTGTGCTTTTGTCCTCACCAGTGAATGAATACAAGATTCTAGCTAAGGTCATTCCCATTCTTAGCAGTGACTCTTGGAAACTCCAGAGGTTTTTATTCATTTCTTTGTCTGTCATCATTTTTCCTTCTAATCAGTGTTTTAATTAGTTTCTTCAGATTTTGAATATAAACTAGTTTGGAGTATTATGCATTTTCTTTATATATCAGTGTTTGGGGCAGTGTTTGGTCTTATCGAATATGAGGTCATGATCCGCAGTTTCTAGGCAAATGCTAACTCCCCATACCATGGTTACTCTGCTTTATCTAGCACAACTAAGTCCAAAATTGTCTTACCTTTTTTTTTTCTGTAATTCCTTGTGCATTATTAAATCATCATGCATATTTCTAGGGATTCTTTAGAAGTTTTACTACCACCTACATGAGATCACCAGTCTGCATTTCTCAAATTCAAGTTCCTGTAACAGCATGATTTTTCTTGCACATAATCAGCAGATACTTAGGAAGAAACACATTCTCATAATTTAGAGTACAGTTAAGAAAGTGGAAGGTTTTCTTTGTCAGATATGTTAAGTAGAACATTGATCTATGTGCCCACATGATCCTTGGGTTTTGAATCACCAATAAAACTTAAACAGATAACAGTGCTTTTAATGGAGAGTTCAGCTTCTATGATTCCATTATCCATTATACCATTATAAAACAAATTGTATGAGTTTTCATGTGCCAATTATGTGATGCGTCTCAACAAACTGTGACCATGCCAGTTATAGCAAACTTCTTCTTCATCATCAAGTGCTTATAATTCTCTTATGGTGTATCCATTCTTACACGGAGTCTGTAATAATCACTTCCAAACACAGTTGTCAAACACATATTTGTTTCCTTATATGTTGCACAGAGCTGAAAATTAGGCATCTGGGTATGTACTTTGCTTTCCATTATGCCCATCCAGCTTGCCTTAGTGCTGAAAATATCTAAAAACAGATCATGGAAGGAATTTCCTCATCATGTACATCTTCAAACATATTTAGAGTCAAGTCTAAATACGAAAGTCTCATCTTTTTCCTGCTGCCAGGGTCGGGACTTTGCTCTCAAACCCAGGATCCATTGCATGTGCCTGGATTTTCCCTGTTTCCTGTATGAGTTCTTCATTTCAAAATAGAGTTTTGTTTTGTCTTTTATGGCTGAGCATCCATACTTCTCCTTAGTGAATTTTCACATTTATTGGAGTAGCTTGGGTTCGAACTTGCGGCTATGAAAATTGTCTTGAAAGGCACTATTATCATTCTACCCTATATATAGTGTCTGTCTCTACTTGTTGCTGAATACTGCTGTGAAACATTATGAATCCACAATTCTACATTTCACAGTGGGAATTAAGAGTGCTAACACCTCCTCTGCTCAGGAGAGAGGCCTCCATACAGGATTTCTGGTAGGATGAACTGCCCATGTGGAGTCGGATGCTTGTATGCCGTTAACTACTGCATCCCACCAAACTCAGGGAAATAATTGGTTGATTTCAAGAGGAGTGTGTTGAACAGCATGGAAGATCTTAGAGATCAAATCTTATCAACAGAGTTATCAACATGACTTTCTTGAAATAGTATAGCCTGTACATTGAATCACATAGAAGTAAACTTGCAGCATACTTGTTGCTACTAATGACACAGAGACATTATCTGAAATGAAGACCCCAAACCAGTGTTAACACAGAGAAGGTGACTTGCCACAGATAGTAATAATTTATTAAAAAGGGGAAATGGAAATCAATGGTTGTGTTGCATTAAAGCACAGAAGATGGCACTGCAGACTAGATGCTTAAAATGTTCTATTTCTTCTACCTTTTAGCAATCACTGATGTTATAAAACCACAAGAATATCCTATTATTTCTCTTTTCTAAGCCACTGTTCACCCAGAAGTGAATACCACTATTCTATACTTTTAGTATATGCGGTCCTGAAAAGTGCCATCAATTCTGAAACCTGTGAAGATCTGGCATGATGATTGTTGCTGCTTGTTGAGAGTGAACAGCTATAAATACTTGTGAGATAGTAGCTCATTTAAATAAATTTTATACAAATGTTCTTATGATGTGCATTAATAATTGTTTGACTGTCCAGATCAATCTGAAAATGACTACAGTTTATTTTAGCTGGATGATTCTTTTCTACAGAAGAATGACCAAGGACTTCTTTGGGAATTACAATCTGCTTCAGCAATATTATTGATAAATATTAGTCTAGAAAAGGTTGTTATCGAACCATAGAATGAAAGCTGATTCTTTAATATGATATTAAAAGTTAATTTCCTGAGCTTATGTAGGAAGAAGTTTGCACAATCACCACCAAATGGAGAAATTATAAAATCACCACATGGAACCCCTGTAATGATAGATATAGTGCATTCATGTGAAATGGCTTGATTAAAACAACTTCTGAAGTTCAATGAACATAACATTTACATCCTGTTTTTTCTGCTGGACATTTGACTAAAAGAGTCCGTGAATTGAATACTGATGGTGATAAGGAGCACTTTTAAAAATATAAATCCTCATTCTGTGAGAGGTGGGTGTATAAATGTGCATAGTATAAAAATAGGAAATGTTGAGGAGTGTGATGGTATTGGATGTTCTTGTCTTGCTACCCTGAACTGATTTTCCTCCCGTATAAAAACTCTTAAACTCTCAGCTTACCCTGGTGAAAAAYAAATGATGGACAATTACAGGGAAAAGAGTAGCTCTCTAATTTTTTMATTAATTCCAATCATCTGTAAATGTTGTAATATAGAGCAAAAATGTCAAGAATGGGTTAGTGTCATCAACCCCTTGTAGATTTCCCCTCCATCAGCATGACTTGTGCTCTTTTGGCAGAGGAGAAAACATGTTTTTATCCTCTCAAAGGGTGTTGTTTTTCACACTCCACCTATAGCACTTGCACTCTCTGTTTCCTCCTGACGTGTGCTCCTGTGCCACCCTCCATCTGTGCAGCCAGCACCCACAGCCTGGCGTTCCCCACTGTTGTGCCAGTTCTTTGGCATGGCCATGCTGACTTCGCTGTTCAGCAATGTAGGCAGTAGTCACACCACTTCAGGTTCACCTCCTTTTTCATGATTCATTAATGCTTCTTGTCCTGAAGATCACAGATCTCACTTTCTCAGTTGAAAGATGGATGCCACAAGCATCGCCAGGTAATGGAAATCAGACCTACTCTCAAAATTCTGTCTGAAAGGTGAGGTGAAGAGGTTGAGAACMTAAACAGTGATCTGAAGCATTTCCAAGGCAATAATAAAAACCAAGAGAAAGCAAATGCACAAAAGTTGTGCAAGTACTTGACACCCTCCTTTTTCCATTGCTGAAAGTCTGCTCATTTTCTGCATGAGGTGGTGTATTTATTGCTAACTATCTGTCAGACTGCAGCATAAAAATATCAGCCATAATTACATTCATGCTACCAGCCTTGACATTAAAGTTAATCTGAAAAACACTCATTTTCCTATACTACCTTATGTAACCAGGACTTAGATGCAGCGATGGTTCACTGTCAGGTTTTATTCTACTGTGTTTCAGTGCAGAGAGTTACTTGACAGCTGTGAAAATGTTGGCTTGCCCTTTGTCTTACAAAGGGAAGTATTAGAAGAGCCTGACATTTGTCAAATGAAACTCTTATCGGTATGACCTATTTTTAGGTACCCTTTGAAACCTTATGATAAGTACCTGAAAACTAATGATCCTTCTGTTTCAGGAGAGAGCATTTAGGAATGGCTTATTAGAAAAGATAGACACAGGGCTAGAGAGACCTTGGCAGTGTGTTGTGATAAGTTGCAAGCTTAAGATTCTATAAAATKATTTAATTTTTAGGAATGATCTTAGAAAAGCAAAAAGATGCTGTGTAGCAGGTTGTAGACTGAGAACTGGGTGAGTGGGGAAAATCTTGCCCCACAACTCAGTTTAGGTAAGCTTCTTGGTGAATCTATATTTATCTTCAATGGAAGTCATTCGTTATTTTAATTATACAATTATTTGACTGCAGATAGACAACTCCTAGATTTTTGGAACTTGTAGGTAAGGCAGGAATTCATCAGAGTGTTTCACAGAACACCTGTGAGGGGAAGGGTCATATAAATTATCATAGAAATTCAATTATAAGTGTATTATAAAGATATATATAAAATAGTTAAGCAAGTGTCATTCTGGGGAATAAATAGTGTTGGATGTACAGTATTATCCCTTTCTGTTACCTGTGACCACGGCACCTTGTAGATAGGACAAACAGAGAAAAGAGGATTTCTTTTGTTAAAAGAAATGGGTCACAGGAAGCAATTTACTAGGAGAAACTTAAGGTTTAGTACTAGTACCAATACTCAAGGTGTCAGATAACTGTGTGTACACTTAGGGAAGTTTGCGTTCAGAGATCCCAAAACATATCAAATTGTGATCAGACATCAGTGATCGGTTATATAGAGCAAACTGGAAGTATATGGCATGGRTGGTGTTGGTCACAGAATCATAGAATGGTTTAGGTTGGAAGGAACCTTAAAGATCATTCAGTACAACCCCCCCTGCCATGGACAGGGACAACTTTCACTAAACCAGGTTTCTCAGTGCCTTATCCAGCCTGGCCTTGAACACTTCCAGGTGTGGGCAATCCAYGACTTCTCTGGGCAACCTGTGCCAGTGCCTTACTGCTCTCACAGTAAAAAATTTCTTCCTAGAATCTAATCTAAATTCCTCCACTTTTAGTTTAAAGCCATTCCCCCTTGTCCTATCGCTATCCGCTTATGTAAAACAATTATACTGCCTCTTTTTATAAGCTCCCTTTAAGTGCTGAAAGGTGCTATAAGATCTCCCCTGAGCCTTTTCCAGGCTGAACAACCCCAGCTCTCTCAGCCTGTCTTTGTAGGAGAGGTGGTTCATTCCTCTGATCATCTTTGTGGCCTCCTCTGGACACATTCTAACAGGTCCATGTCTTTCTTGTGCTGAGGACCCCAGAGCTGGATGCAGCACTTCAGGTGGAGTCTCCTGAGGGCGGAGTAGAGGGGAAGTCAGAGAATTGCATTCGGAGCGAGATGCCTTGTTGCTACACTGCAGATATCTAAGATGCATACACATATTGCATGGAAGCAGAGCATGGAAGTCAAGTTCTGGGATCCAATGACTCGCATACAGAGCATGTTACTTTTGGTCAGAATTTGCCCTTGACAGGAGATGGGGATTCTCTCCYGGGTTTTTTTCCTCTCAGGAGAATGTTCCTCCTCACAAAAATCCACTAACTTGATTTGAAGAGGATGCACAAAATCCATTCAAAGTCCAAAGTATCACCTTGGAGTTTACAGGTAAACCTGTAATTTACAAAGTATGAGAAATGTGACAGCAAAGAGTATTAATTGTCCATAAATTGAAGAAAAGCTGAAGTGGTCTCACATTTGCAATGAGTATGATTTGTGATTCTCTCCCTCCACTAGCTACGGGGCAGATGGCAACAAACTTCCAAAATATCTAGGTACATAGTTACATCCCGAGAGAATTTTTCAGACATAGATCAAAGGTAAAAAATTCACCATTAAATGGCTTAAAGTTTCTCAGTTTTTCAGGCAAGATTCAGCTCTGATGTTGAGGATGATCAAATAGTTTTCTAGGGAGGAATAAAGTCATGAGCAAGTTGCTGAAATTTTGGAGGAACTGTATAGGAAGGCAATGGATGGAGACACGTGGCTTCATACAGCTAARGGTTGTCAAAATGTAAGGGTAAGCTTGGTGTTATGCTTAAGACAGAGAAAAAGGTCCTGCTCAGTGGGAGCAAGAAGGATCCTCAAAGGAAGGGCTAGGTTGCAAAAAAAGAATTGTCCCTGGAGAAGATTGTCATCTGGGCCACTAGATGTTATCTGGGCCACCTTTAGCCATTCTTACCTTCTGTGTTTCCTGGGTTTTTAGAGGGCAGAGTATGGGGTGCTGCTTGCTGATGTCATTCACAACCCTACTGCCATTCCCTGGTTACTCCAGCCCATCCTGCTGCAATAACAGCAAGAATGGAGAGCATCAGGGAGGAAGAAGGCAAGAACATCCAGTATTTCTTTCTTTTATTAGACAGTTTCTATTTAGCTGTCTCATTTGTCTGTGCCTTGAGACAACTGCCTTCTAGTCAGTTCAGACAGAGAAGTAAAATGTAGAAATAGCTGAGCTTGTTTTAAGCCAGTCATTGAAAGAAGTCTGACCATGACAGTAAGGAGTCCCTGTGGGCCAATTTTTTCCTGTGTTTCAGATATTTGCTGTGTCTGAAAGATTGCAGAGAACAAATGAACCTTCTCGTATACATATTCATTTCTGGTTGTTCAAACAGTGATCCATACTCAATCTGATCATACTTACACCAGGTCTATTTGGAATCTTAGTTTAAAAGACAAATTTATCAGCAAATTATGTCACATGCAAGTTCAAAATAATATTTGATCACAATTGTAGGCACATCACCTCTTCTAGCTGTGATGTGAAATGGTTTATGCCATCAATATATATCTGAGATTAATGAGTCAAATCACAGAGTATAGAAAAGTCATTTGTCACCCCAGATGGCAATTTAATCAGTTGGAAAACTGACTAAGTGCACTTCCAGCATATGGAGGCCTTATTAGAGTGATTTCCAAAGTATGGCCTGAGGTTAGACAGTTTTAAATAAAACTTTTTTTCAGCCAGGTATTTTATTTAGGTTCCTCTTTGGATGCAGAAGGTGCTTATTCTACTACAGACAAGCTGGATGTAATAATATAGGATCCTATGCCAATAAATGTGCCATGCTTAAAATAATTTTCTTCTCTCTTAACATAAAATACTGAATTTGTAACAACTTGAGATTTATTGTTAGCCTTTCAACAAATAGGCTACTGGAAATTCCAACAGAAGATTGCTTCGGAAAGATTTAAGTTGCTATCATTTGACTAAACAGTAAATGATATTCCTGAAAATGACCCAGGTTATCCACAGTGCTTAATTTCTACAATGGGAGAATTGTGGTCCCTTCAGCTGGGTCAGCTGGTTACATTTGGCTTACTCTGCAGGTGCACAAGACTGAAGCAGTCCTGTCGCCAAACAGTATTTGCTCTGGTGAAACCATCTGCCATTTGGAGAGATGTGATCCATTCCATTCCACTTTGGCTATTACTACTGGTGGGACTGTTAGATTCTCAGAAATTGGGAGCATAGCTGATTTTAAATGACAATAATACAGTGACAATGATACCGCAAACCTCATCGGTATCTCAGAAAAGTCTAGCTCAAAAGTTTGTCAGTCTCTTGAACTATTTCCCATTTAAAAATAAGTAGAAAAAGCTACACTGGGAACTTTAAAAAAGCAGGGCTATTTTTATAAAGCTTGTCAAKTAACAGAAAATGTACACATAGTGTTAATTAGGGGTCTTCCCACCACCAGAATAACTGAAGTGGAATCTGAATCTCCTATTCCAAGTGCTAATATTGCAACAAAATGGACCCCTTCATCTTCCAAGGCTGTAGTTCAGGAACTTATGATCTCATTCCAAAAATGCTATACTTTCTAACAATGGTTTGGTTTTCTTTTCTGCAGAGTATTTGAATTAAATTGTTAGTATTTTAAGCCATGGTTATTGTACTGTATTCTAGTTTAATTTCACTGAAGTGAGAGTAGTGTGAGATGAAAATTAACAGAAATAACATATGTGGCTGGATAGTCATTTTGACAGCTGGGTTGGAGACAAAAACACTAATCACAAGAAGTTGGGAGGATGATCTGCTATTTTGTTTTTTTTATGCACTGGCTTCATAGCTCCTTTAGGAAAGTGAAGTTTAAAATGACAAATGGACAGGACAGCAGTACAATTTTGTACTTTATCCAAAGGATGGTTCAGTCAGTAGCACAAAGCTCTGACTACCTTGCCAGAGAGATTGACTGTGTATTGTCTGAAGAAAGAATGCCATACGCTTAATCATGGGCAGCAAATCCTATTGCTTTTAAATGTTCCTGACTGTCTTTCCAGGCTCAAACAGAACTACCTCCAATCTGTCTGACCAGATAATGGGGTACTATGGTACATGAAGCATTAGTGATTTATGAGCTGTTTCAAGTCAGGATGGCCCAGGCTGTCAGTGAGTGCTGCTGCCACCATCGGTAGTGGAAACCAGTTGCCACTGCTAATAGTGCTTTTATTCATGAAAAAAAAAATTGCCTGGGATATCCTGATCTCCAGATTACTTTGAGATAAGAGGGGATGAGCACTGCACTGTACTTTATGATGTTCAAAAGTTTTAATTTATACTGTGCTGCGTTGTGATGCCTGGCTTTGGCATATGTTATGACATGGATTAAACTGCCTTTATATGTCACCTGTACGACATTCTGCCCCGGGGCTGAGTCATACGTATGTCAGTCCACTGTATAGCCTAAATGTAATTAAATTGCTTGTACAAGTACTACAAATTCACATTGCTTAATCAGCCTTAGAGAACAAAGATTTCATGTTCATTCTGTATAATATGTTCCAGTGCTAATCTGTCATTATGATCAGAGGTTTATCCAACATCCTGTATCTCATTTTTTAAATCTTAACCTATTTGCATAATAGCTAAGTCTGGTGGGAATGTCAATAGTTGATCATCTTTAAAAAAGCTTTATGTATATTGTAAGATTTATACCCTGTGCAGTCTTGGAGGACTATTTAATTTCAGCAAAAATCCCTACTTCAGGTGACTAGGCATTCCTACTGTCTGCCCAATGTTGACATACTGTTTGTATGGTTGTGCTTAAGCCAGGTAAGGAGCTGATAGAACTGAAAATATAAAAAATATAAAAAACCCCAACACCAAAACTGCTCACAAAAAATTAAACCAATAGGGAAGGTACAGATGAGAGGAAACAAAGGATTGGACCTCGGAAAGCTAGCACTTCTGCCAAGAAAAGGCATGGAGAAAAAGAGTGCATATTGTATTTTCTGGACTAATTGGATTTTTCAGGCTTTCCTCATTCTTTTCTCTAGGGATAACTTTTTAGAGCTTTCATAATGTGGCAAGTTCAAATGAAGACACAGTTCTCTAGATAAGGCTCCACAAATGATACAAAGAGCAGTTTACCTCTGTTGTTTATTATCACGTGCCAGTCAATACCAGCAGCTGGTTCACTTAGTACTAGGTTTGTAATGTGTCGATTCTTTTTCCACCCACCTGTCTACTCTGCCATTTTTCACTTACTGTTTAGACATTTCTCTCTCCCAAGAAAACATTTTGTACTTTATTTAATTTCATTTATTGCATACTGTTCAAGCATTTCTCATTTTTGTTTTCTCCGAAGTGTTCACAACCCGTACAAACTTGTGTCATATGCAGCTCAGTATTGGTGCTGGGTGAGAAGTTTTAATTCAGTATTTTCCCCCAGTTTTCTTCAGAAGTGAAGCACTAGTGGGAATATTTGACCTTGTGGAGCATTTCAGTTCTGGCAGGGAACTGATGGCTCCTCTGAAACATCTCAGACCAGTTTCCCATGAATCACATACCTCCAAATGCAGAGCTGTGGCAGAAGACAATGCTACTCTCCCCTGCTCCCTCGGATGCATGGAGTTTACTGCTGCTCTGTGAGCTCATTGGCTGGCTTTTAAAAGTCTGTAATTATCTCCACCAAGAAAAGTATTAACTTTAGAAAACCTCCTTCAGCCCATCCCTAGTCTACTGCCAGCTGCTATAGATCTGTCTGTCCCACTGATTTAAATTAGCACATCCAAAAGCAATGTCTCTGAAGTGATTGACAAAAATTCTACCATTTCTCATAAGGGAAATAGGAGTAGAAAAAAGGCCAAGAGCATCCTTCAGTGACTGTATTTGCTAGACATGGAGACTGTACCAGATCCTCAGCTGTTACATACTGTTATAACTCACTGAATATAAATATAATTGAGCTACACTAGTGTTAAATCATTTGAGAGCCTGGCCTGGAACACAATTAAATATAACAAGGCTGAAGTAATTGGTCCACCACAAAGCATTAATATAGGGGTTTACTTTTACCGTGGGCTGCTCACATGCACTAAGCAACTATAATTGTGTTCTTATTTAACCTTCATAGCTCTGTCATCTATATAACTCTTACGTCAGACATTTAGGCAACAGAGGCAGGTGGGTTCAATTTCTGGGTCTGCCTGCAAAAAGTCCAACAGAAAAACAACCATTCTAAAATTTTAGTTGACACCGGTTTTAGCATCCACCTCCAGTCTTGGCAAACTATTACATTGACTGAATCATGGTGCATTAGCAGTATATTTGCAATTACAGGCAAAGATTTTAAACAGCAGGATTAAATCAAGGATTAATTTTATTGTGCTGAGAACAGTCAAATGTTAGCTTTAGGAACTGGAAATGAAGAGGCACGATTGCTTAGGGTACTCTGTTAGTAGTGCTGGATCACCAGAGGAGGCAGCTATGCTCTGCTAGACAACTGTAACCAGAGTTAATTGTCCTTGTGGTTGTGTGGAGGTGGTCTGCTGAGCAAATTGTTCTCTCATGCCTATGGCATGGAGAGTTTGGGAAGGCTCTGCTGCCTGTTACAGTGCTGCTTCATTTTTGAATGGGGAACAGAGTGGTTTTGACTCCAGGTTGCTGACATCAGAGCCATTGCCCACTGCTCGCCCATTTCAGGTTTACTGGATGGTACAGCCCCGTCTGCAGCCTAGACCACAGGAATGTCATTTCTGAGCTTCCCGGCAGTGGCAGCACTGGGATCTCTGCAGCGCTCTTGCAGGGGTACCCCTTGCTAAATGTGTGTGGCTCTTAGGTAAAGCAGCAGCTACGCCCTGAATTGTAAAACTCCAGCCCAAAAGGGTACTGGTGACCATCCCTCAGCTGTTATGATGCCTGGCGTGGTACTTCAGCTCCTCTAGAGCCCTCTCTGAATCTCTGTCCTGTGCCTCTGAGTACCTCACCCTCCCTCGTCTTCCCAAAGCAGGTTGAAGCACTGACTCCATGCAGTGTGGGCCTGTCACTTCTCTTGTCTACATCTTTGTACATGCAATTTGATCTCTAAATATGTGCCTTCTCAAAGGGCTCCTTTCTCAAATTTCCAGGGCTCTGAGCAGCTTAATATTTTATAGCAGAAATAATTTGATTTTCCTAAAAGGTTTGGAAAAAAAAAGCTGTTTGGTATGCAAGGGTTGATATGAGTGGTCTAACCAGGGATTCCCCAGCTGTAGGGGAGACATGCAGAGGGGTTAGGAAATTAGTAGCAAACTGTCAGTTTTGGATGCAGAGATGTTGTAGGAATATGAGAGAAGTCCTCAGAGAAAAGAAAAGCAATAGCTTCTTGGGACCCAGAGAAAGCTGCAGGGGGATTTCTGCGCAAGGAAGCTGTTGCCTGCTGGTGTTTTTTTTTTTAATTCAGAGAAACAGGACTGAACAAAGACTGTGTGCAAATAACACAATTTACACAGAGAATATATGTGTCTCTGCTCACCAGCTTCTTATTCTATGAGATCCTGAGTTTCGACCAGAGGGAGTAATATTATGAGCTGCATTTTTTTAAACATTATTAACCAGTGTAAGCATATCAGTGGTGATTTCTTGGGGATGGAAGGCGTTGTGCAAAAGTGTTAGGTGAGTGTTTAACTTTGCATGTACTATTTTCAGCTCATTTCAGATGCACTGCTTTTTTGTTATAGGATTAGATGAGAATGAAAAACATCGGATTTTCATGTAACAGGACGTTTTAAGTTTGAGAAAAGAGGTGAATCCCTTCTAAGCTGATCAAATAATAACTTTTGTAGCAGATGAGCAGGAGCTGAAGATTTAGAAAGCAATGAGCTGTATCACATCCCATTTTCAAATTCCTTTCTCATGTGCTGCAAGGAAGCATTATAGATACTGAAAGAAATAATGAGAATCATTTGTACAATAATGCAAGCCTGTTTAGATCCCACTTTGGCTAGTTCTTTATCTTTTCTTCCTGTCAGCATACCTGTGATGTAATGACACTCCTCCTGCTCTAAATATGTTATTTTAAACACTGTGGAAAGAACCAGTGAGAGCAACCATCTCATATGATTTAGTCACCTGCAATAGTCTCTTTGGTTCATATCATTAATGGAATCTCACTGTTAGAAAATTAGGAAAAATTGACTGGAATAGGAATTTTCAAAATGTTATCAGAAAGCAAGTGCTAATTCTTGTGCTTTGTTGCTGTGGTCTGGAATTCCTTGAAAGCAAAAGAGCAAGGCCAACGCACAGCAACAAGAGCACATGAAAGCTGCCGGCGGAGCAGGAATGCCAGGCAGGGAATGAGGGAGAGCCGTGCTGCTGGCGCTGACACGCAGCAGAAGGGCTCGCCAGTCACTCATGTCCTGTATGAAATCCAATAACCTGCTGGGTTAGACCGCTTAATATTCATGCAGTTGAATTATGCTTGCTGTTCCTTTGGCAATTCACAGGTTTGACTAAAAAGTGAGTGCACAGGATCACTCTTCAAAATTTTTGTGTTGCTTTAGGGTAAGCTTTTGGCATGACACTTTCTATATACTAAGAGTTTTCTGTAATTTAACAATACATTTATTTGTTTCCTGAATCTGCTAATAGTGGAAAGCCAGCTTTTATCCATGCAGTCAAGGATTGTACGAAGAAACACTATATTTTATTAGATTACCTCACCTACCTGGAAAAAAAGTAGATGTTTCAGGCACACCATTTCTTCTTCAAAGCAACATATGTATATGTATATGTATATTTAGTTCTTTTAAAGACTCTCAGTTTGCTGACAGATGACACTCTCTTGTTTGTGCACTTCTAATGTGCCTGTTTTAAAAAAGGTGCTCCTCTGTACCTCTGCTGCATGCTTTGCTGAAGGAACTGTTCTGAATTTCTTCATAAGCATCCTCTACTCCAGTTGGTCATTTCATTGTCTGAAAGGTAGACTGACTGGGCTTATGATTACTGAAGGAAAAAAATTACATCCGGTAAATGAGTCAAAGTATGCCTGACTGGAAATTCTTCAGTGGAACAAGTGTCCTTGGGAAATTAGTATTTGAAGAATTTGATTTGTTTTGTCCCCAACAATATGAATTTTGTTGACATTTCATGCATAAAGAACTGGGATTCCCAGTATTTCTTATGACAAGTGATTTAAAGACCGCTTGAAACTCCTGTGTGTGACATAGTATTTTTCATTTTACAGGCATTATTTTTACACTCTTTCATTATTTTGTAACTTGTACATAACATGCCATTTAACAGTGAARTAGCTAAAACATCTCTTTTCTGATTTGCATTAAACATTTTATAAACAGTTAAACTTACTCTGAGACCAGAGACACCATAATACTTTTCTATGACATCACAGTAAGCACTACTATCTGCCACGAAATACAAAAAAAGTAATAATCAGAAAAACATCAAGAGTAATATCTTGAATCGAACCACATTCTGTGGTTAATATGTGCTTTTTTCTACTAAGCACATATTAAAATAATTTACAACTTGCATTAGAAGTAAAATATTTTGATAAAATCTTGTGTTTTAAGTTAAAGTGCCAAAATATTTTGTATGATGAGCATTTAAAATTTTGTTCCATCTCTGTTTGATAGCACTGATGGTCTTGGAAAAGTTGACCAGCTTAACAAGAAACCAATACTGTTAATAGACTTGTTTGTTAAAAATCAATACATTGAGTAAGAAATACAGATTTCAAATATCTTAAATAGAGAGAGTTGAAAACAGCTCTTTGTCTGTCTGCCACAAATTTTTCATTACCAAAGCCCTGCTCTTTCTTCTTATCTTGTATTTTTTTTAACTAGCACTGGAAAGCTAAAAAGATTATACAACGTCTGTTCTCAGGGAAGGCTTACCCTGCTGTGAAGGAGCACAACCAGGTTTGGGGAAAGCCCCACTGCAAGGCACTGGGGATCTGAAGAGGGAGTGCTCTGTTGCTGGCAAACAAGCATCACAGCTCTGTTAGGAAAATTTCTATTTATTTTAGCTATGAGACTAAGGAGAGCCAGTCAGTTAATGAGGTCCTGACCAACTCTAGTTAAGACAGTCAAGCATTTGCTCTTCCTTTTAACCCCTCTTTCTGTAAGGAAATTTCCAACTTTTCACAGATTAAAATTCTTAAAATACATCTGAAATGGGTTTACTTTGCTCACAATGCATTCTGTTTCATATGTGAACAGAAACTTTTATGAGGATAATGGCAACAGGGGTGTTTCTTGTCTTTACCATGGTTTGAAACTCTAGGCTGTGGGAACCTGTGTGTTAAGGGGCAAGGCATTTCCTATGAGACTGTATTGGGTTTGCATGGCAAGGTTTTGGAAGCAGGGTGGCTGCAGGGGTGGCTTCTGTGAGAAGCTGCCGGAAGCTTCCCCATGTCCAGCAGAGTCAATGCCATCCACTTCCAAGATGGACTTGCCACTGGCCATGGCTGCGCCCATCAGCAATGATGGTAACACCTTTTGGATAGTTATGATTTGGAAAAAAAATCTGGCACAGCAGCAGTTGGAAGAGACAAGTCAGAATATTGAGAGGAACAACCCTGCAGACAGCGAGGTCTCTGCAGAAGGACGGGGAGGAGGTGTTCCAGGTATTCAAGCAGAGATTCCCCTGCAGCTCGTGGTGCAGCCCATGGTGAGGCAGCTGTGCCCCTGCAGCCCATGGAGGTCCCAAGTTAAGCAGAGATTCATCTGCAGCCTGTGGAGGACCCCACASTGGAGCAGGGGGATGCCCCAAAGGAGACTGTGCAACCCCGTGGGAAGTTCACGCTGCAGCAGGCTCCTGGCAGGACCTGTGGCCTCATGGAGAGGGGAGCCTGTGCTAGAGCAGGTTCACTGGCAGGACTTGTGAACTTATGGGAGACCCATACTGAAGCAGGGAAAGAGTGTGAAAGGATCYTGCCCCTGAGAAGGAAGGAGTGGCAGAGGCCACGTGTGATGAACTGACCACAGCCCCCATTCCCCCTCCCCTGCACTGCTGGGGAAAGAGATTATAGCAAATTAGGAGTGAAGTTAAGTCATTACCTTGACCCGCAAGCCTTTTGTTCTATTTTTTCTCCCCTGCCCAGCTGAGGAGGCCAGTGGTAGATGGTTTTCGTGAGCACCTGGCATCCAATCAGGGTCGACTCACCAGAGGGACAACAAAGGATACCTGTTTATCATAAAGTATTTTTTAGTGTGATGAAGGAGCTCAATGAAGAAACTCGACTTTTCACTTCCAGCAAAACCAGACAGGGACCCTGTTTTCAGTGCTGTGTACTTATGCCACCCAGAAGGAATCAGATGTGATAGTGATGGAAAACAAAGCAAAGCAGGTGGTGGGAATCCCAACCAAGGTCTCCCAGGAGCTGCTGGAGAAGGAGATCCCCAAGGAAATAAACACATTTTGTTCCTCGGACTTTTTCCATGTTGCCTGGGCTTTGCTCTGACAGTGAAAGTCATTCTTGACAAATAAACTAGAAGTGTGTGGGCATAACAATTATCTGCTTCTGAACCTAACTTGAACCATGTGGGACACTTACTGCTCTGGGTTCACATCCCGCTTCAACACAAATGTGGAAAGACATCTAGAGAGCAGAAATCGATAAACAACGGGGTTGGAAAGAGGCTTGGACAAGAGGGAAAGTCTAATTAAAAAAAAGGAATGCAGTATAAACTGGTGTATTATCTACAAGCCACCCATTTGTGCCAGCCAATTTTTTAACGAATAACACATGCTTTCCTTTAGCAAGTAGGAAAACATGTCTTATTCTTAATTGAATTATACTCAGAGGATGTAAGAAAGAGGAGTGAGGTGGGGGAGGAACATGGCTTTAGGTTACAAGGGAAATATGTTCGGAAACGGAGCCTTACATATCCCACACACATGCTTTGAGACAGTCTAAGACATTTGGAAAACTTCAAGTGCTACTATGTTCTCACATCTGTATCATAAACAGTTACTAAACACCTTATTGCCCCTAATATTACATTGTCATAGGCAACCGCCCGTGCTCTCTGTATGAAAGCATTGGCTCTGGTTACGCTTGGCTCTGTTACTCTGGGTTGGATTGGGGCTGTAAAGAAAAAGGCATGTGGCAATACACACTTGTGGATTAAGGCTTTGCAAAACCATTAAGACACACTAGTGGCCTAATGGTAAGGGGTAACAGGCTATCATCCTTTATAATGGCTGGAAATGATAATTGTTGACTTTTAAATAGTTTTAAATTAAATATAGTTTATTTATAAGGGACTGCTCCTGCTTCTGTGTTATTTCTTAGTGGACACATTCCAAAGACAAGTTTTGCCCTGAAGACCTGTATTTGATGTAAAATGAAATTTTACATCTTATTCCTTTTGAAGCAATTTTCTCCATTTTATTTCATGTGTCTTTTCTCCATCACCACTGTTCCTGGTGAAACATTTTTTTTAAATGGAATCTACTTCCCAATTTCAAACTTTTATTTCAAAATTTCATGAGGAAATCAGTTTTATCCTGCGATAAGACTGTAACAGAAATGCCGTCATTGTTGAAGAAATATTTTTCATTCTACATTATTTTTTGTTAATGATTCTGTAGAGGGCACCAGTAATATACTAAGAAACTGTGGCAGGAGAATAAAAAACCAGCTGACTGTGCCCTATAATTTGAATAAATTGGCAGCTACATGCAGAAAATAAACCTAGGGTTACACAAAAGTATATGGAATAATCTAAGTTTAAATTTAAAATAGTTCAGAAGCATTGTGAGATTTATTTTACTGTGACAAATATCGTGTTTGTGTTGCAGTTGGAAAAAGGAGATTAGCTGGTTGGAAACAATTAACCAAATACAAAGAGTCACTGAAAGAAAGTCAGGAGAGCCAACAGAACAGGATGAGAGGGAGCCAGAGGTGTCTGTGGCCAGAATGAGCATCCTGAGGGAAAGGCAGCAAGTAGCCAGGTGGCATGGGGAGAAGGGTACCCGGCAGAGGCTACACAGTGCAACCAAAGCTTTGCCTTCAAAGTTGTTCTCTGTGCTGTGGTACCACTGCTCTAGTCAAACACTTCATCATAGCTCAGGTGTTAATAGCAAATGTAACTTTTCTGTATTTGTCTGTTTTTGATAAGTTAAAAAAAAAAGAGATTTTGTTTTATTAGCTGCATTTATTTATGAGGTGTGAGCTTTCTTAATAGACAGAGTGGGAGGCAGGGGACTATTCCAACATTCAGCCAATACAGAATCTCTTACCTCACAGTAATAGCAATCGTTTTAAAGAAAAAACAGACTCTAAGAGCAGTTTTTAGTTGTATTGTGATATAATAGCTGTATAAATCATAGACAAAATGAAATGGCAAAACTATCTCCTTGCTATATAAACAACTTTAATTTTTGTTGGTTTCATGCCATATATTGTTTGCAATCAGAAACCTACTCATTTTTGCACATTTAAGAAACCTATGACAGATACACTCATGTTACTTAACAAAAGTGCAATAGACATATCAAATATATGACAGAGTATATATAAAATATATTTTTTTCACCTGGAAAGGATTTAAAATAGATTTTTAATTTAATTTCTTTAAACTAAAAAATAAAGTGACTCTTGTGAGCAAATTTCACTTTGCAGTGTTCCTAATTCTACTTTTACTTATTTCTAAGCGGTCAATAATTTAATATGTGGTGACTGATTTTACTTATATTGATGATTATTGAATTTTAGGAAAGCCCTGCAAATATGTATATATATATAATTCATTTTTTTTCTAAATAGGTATATGGTTCTCTTTTTTTAAGATTGGAATTTTCATTATGATAGGTCAATAATCATGTGAAAGTTCAATTGTTACGGTTATGGTAAAGTTTAGCTTTGAGAAGTATAAAGATTGTATTTCTGAGTGGAACAAGTGTCTGAAGAGAATAGAAGGGCATCTTAATCTTTTGATGCTGTGGTGAAAATCACTGTGCTGCTGGTAGAAACTCCAGCGCTGACAACAGCTGCCAATAGGCATTTTATTTGCCTGTGCATAATCCTTGCTTTTTGAGTGATTCTTGCATTTTCTACTTGTTATAAATTTAAAAGTCAAAATTTACCTCTATTACTGCTCCAAATCAAGTCATGATCAAAACTCCTATTGTTCTCAATGGTTCAAAAATCTCTTAGGACTTTATTGTGCAACTATCTGATTTCAGCTTGCAAAGGTTCATGTGAATCATTTTAACAGGCTTGAGTGGGTCTACAGCCCATCATTTTGATTTGAATAAACCTCAAAGCCCAATAGGAATTTCATGTCAGATCTTAAGAACTGAATCAAGACTATGCATAATCCATTGTAAACTATATGTCARCCTACTTTCCCTGCAAACCTCTCCTAGCATTGTGAGAGGGTTTGGAAAGCTCAGCAAACCTTGAGGAGAATCTAGTTTTTTGGCTTGTGACCAAACCTCAAACTTTAGAAATTGACTTTCTTCTCCTTGCAAAGGTTTTACAGAGTTCTCATTGCCCCGCAGTTGTGTTCAAGGCAATTCTTTGCTCTTCTATGCATGACTCCTGTGCTGCCTCTGAAGTGAAGAAAAACTCTTCCTGCAGTTAGCAGAAAACCACCTCCTTCGCCCTTAGATATTTTCCCTTGAACAATCTCCATAAAATAGAACAAACTGTGAGGACAGATTTTTAAATGTATAATGTGTATAAATTTCACAATGAAGTTGTTTTCTTTTAAGTTTTATATCTTACCTTTATCTCTTCCTATATCACTTCTTATGATGACTTCAAGTGCCTTCAAGGTAGACTATATCTTTGTGTTCATGTAGTTCAAAACACAGCTGGAACATGATCCTGTGTGGGGCCTCTGGGCACCTCTGCAATATAAATAAATAGTAATAATAATAGTAATAGTAATAATAATAATAATAGTAATAATAGCCTGTTGTACAATTTATGTGAGCTATAGCTATGGAGTAAACCTTTCACGAACAAAATTTCTTGGTGCCAGAAAAGTTTTTGTTGGTCAGGAGTCCTGCTCTAACTCTAACGGTTCACAATTGTGGGAGCAATTCCTCATGCCAGCCACCCCTCTTTGGGGCTGTAAATTCCCCTCTTTGAACCTTATAAATCCATTGACCTCTATAACTTGGCACTTTGCATCAGAGTAAACGACCCACCTGCTAATGAATTTATTGAAACAAAGCATACATTTTGCTGACATGACCCCACGTTTTTCCAAATGCTGACTTAGAAATCTTTAGGGAAAGTCATCTCCTTAAAAAAAAAGAGGTTTTCTAAACTAATTGCTTGGCTTTATTTAAACATTTAAAATATATGTTGAAATGYTGTATGAAATAGTGCCAGGAAGTGAATAATAGTGGATATTATTTTTAAATGCTCATCTGTAACTACATCTCTCTAAACTTAAAATTTATGTTTTAYGAGAGTTTTTTTCAGGGAGGAATGCATTATATTTTAAAAAGAAATTAATGACCTTCAGTAAGAGTAGAGATGGCTGGCAACTCTGCTTTGTGTGTAGTAATAAAAATGGTTTATTGGCCTAATGCAGTTAAATGCAGGAGCCAAATTATACTCAGGCTCAACTTCATATCTTGTGTGACTCTAGGGGCGTCATTTGCTGACCTGGATTCCTCCCCTTCTCCAATCCCACTTCTTTTTCTGCCTGAAAGCAAAGCTTAGATGAAGTAAAGTAAATAGCTTTTCTTTCATTTAGCTGCATTTGTTTTCCATTGGCTCCTTTAAAGCAGCACCAGTAATATCCCCAGAGCTCCCAAACCCATTTATTTTCTATCTACTACCTGCCAGCTTGAAGCAGAAGCTAATTCACCCCAGAAGGTTTAACTCCTGTCAGCTGCAGTATCAGAGGCATATYAGTGCCACTGTGTGTAGGTGAGGATCAATAGGCTCAGGAAGTATAGAAAGGACATGACTTAAAGAAAATAGGGTTTAGAGGCTGATCATGAAGAAATCAGAGGGACCTGGTATCTGGATTTGGCAGGGGAGCTTGTTTTGGAATAAAAACCAATATTCCACAAGGAAAAAGGGAAACTCAAGCCTATTGTAAAAATTGAGCTGCAGTTTAGTAGTTTTTTCTTTTGATTTACAGCACTATTAAGAAGGACATTGCATAGTCGGGTTAGAGAAGGATTTTCTTGGTTCCGAAGGACTGAAATCCTAATTTTCAAGGCATGCCTTAATATCTTGAAGCTTCTTTTTCTCAGTCTCTTTCAAGGAAATAATCCATGTGTACAGGCACTTCACTTTATGGACTCTAGACTGAAGACTCAATGTCAAAGGTGACAGAAGCTAGTCAGAAAGACCCAAATGCATATAAGTTATTCATAAAAGTGTAAAACCATCCCCAAAGAAAAAGTTACATGAAACAGTTGACATAATTGTGAGTGGTTATGTAAGAGGAGGATTTTTGTCTGGAATTCTTGTGTTGCGATCGCTGATGAAAATTTTAGGCAAAGTTTTGAGATATAGTTTATATTTCCACAGTCACAAATTTAGCTCATAACCTTTAGCCGTTCTCCTAACCTTATTGCTACAGAGTCCTTATTAAAACTGTCTGCATGCTTTCATTATATTAATTGAAAAGGACTAGTGATCATCTGATCTTGTATGGCACTAAATTTTACTTATTCTAAAAGTATAGATTTTATATAAGCTAAAGCCTTTCTGTGTTGGGGAAAATAAATTGCATGTTACAGACACAGAAGAGGATAATCCATGATGCTACTCCTGTCTGAACTGTTACTTAAGCAAGAAACTGAATATCTGCAACAGCCATAGGGAATCCTCAGYAGCTGAACTACACTGTCTGTACAGGGAAAGGCAACTTGCATTATGTTTGAAAATCTTGGATTTAGCAAACAATTTCCTCCAAAATTTTCAAAATCAAGAAATCAGCATGACCCTTGAAATCAGCGTGGCACAAGAGTAAGGTACATACCAGCTGGGCATCTGAGAAGTAGAATTCTCTACATTGATTTTTCTTTTCTTTATCTCTGTGGATATAATTTTTCCTGGGTCCCCTCAACAACTGTGAGGATTTCTTAGAGGAAGTCAGAAAAAACGCAGTGTCTTGAATGCAAGACAGACAATGGGATGCTCACAGAAAAATTMTTTCTAACTGTTTAAGGTGACTCTTCGAAGCTTGAAAGCTGCTATTTGCCCCTGCTATGAACGCTAGATACAACATCAGTAAACCCATTCTTTCCAAGGCCAAGGAAAAAGGGATAAATAGGCATATGTACATACTGTTGGATGGTGAGACAGATGAGCTACTCTGATCATCCAGCTCAATATAAACGCATCTCACTCAAGAAGCATTCCTTAGCCATCATTACACCACCATGAGAAAGACTGAACAATCCTTGAAACTGTCAGGTGTGTTTTCCTCCACACACTGTGGTCCGATCAGCATCTCAAATTCTCTTCAGCTACCTGAGCACCTGTGCTCCATAAACCTTACAGCCATCTGTCCAGGTAAATTCTACCAAAATGCCCATATTGACACGACATGCTGAGGGAGTTGGGATTGTTCAGCCTGGAGAAGAGAAGGCTTCAGGAAAACCTTAGAACACCTTCCAGTACCTAAAGGTGGCCTACAAAAAAGCTGGAGAGGGAGTTTCTGCAAGGGCATGTAGTCACAAGACAAGGGTGAATGGCTTTAAGCTGAAAGAGAATAGATTTAGATTGGATATAAGGAAGAAATTCTTTACCGTGAGGGTGGAGAGGCATTGGAACAGGTTGCCCAGAGAGGTTGTGGATGCCCCATCCCTGGGAGTGTTCAAGTCCAGTCCAGGCTCTGAACAACCTGGTCTAGTGGGAGGTTTCCCGGCCCATAGSATGGGGTGTTGGAACTAGATGATCCTTAAGGTCTCTTCCAACCCAGGCCATTCTATGATTCTATGAAATATTCTTACCATGTGGACACTACCATGTATTTGTTCCACCTTAGCTTAGACACTTACATGAGACATCTAATTTAGGAAAATAAAGACCTTGGACATCTTTGTGTCAAAGGGTGTACATTATTTGCATGTGTCCACCTATCTATGTATCTCACAAGTTAAGTACTACAGGATTAGAACAATTATCAAAGGCAGAGGGGTCGAATTCAGATCAAAAACTGAACAGTGGCATACACAAGGAAGTTTTAGTAATGATATGCTGGGGTGCAAACTCACTTCCATCTATATGAGATTCTTCCTGTTACATTTAAGTTCATTCTCTATACAAAGACATCTTTATGCTCGCACTCTGTATGCAGCAGCCTGCTTGCCTGTGCTTCCTCGTTCTCAGTTTCTAAACAAATTGTGAATCTCTCACCCTGTTTCTGTATCTGACAAAAGGGATGAGATCTCAAACATTATTCAGTCCTCTTATATAATTTTTTATGAAAGCAGGTGGGCAAAAAAAGAAAAGGGCTGCAGTAACTTCTACAGCTAAAGAATAGRTTGCAACACGGATTTACAACTTGTTTGATACCAGACAATCCATTCATGAAAGAAGTTTTATAAATAATCAGCTTGGCAAACCTTCAGATGGATATCAACCATTCATACATATTATAGTACAGCAATCATGAGTGAATGGGCTGAAATTAGTTAAGAATTCCTTATCTTTAAAAAATAGACTACATGGAACTTTTATGAGTACATATTTTATGACTATAATCTTTGTGCAATTGTAGTATATTTATCAAAACAGTGATAATGCAAAAGTGTTTTTCTAAGTTTTATCAAAATTGGCACAAGAAACCTTAAAGGTTCAGTGGAAAGGGGAATTGTCAATGTTACAAGAGGAGGATCAGGAAATATTTTAATAACATTTCATCCACCAACCAAAAAGTGTTAGCAAGAAAGTGTTTGGCTATGATTTTTTTTCCATGAATGTTTGACAAACCACCCACTCATGCACACACATAGATCTCACCCCTAACATTTGAGTTCCTCTTAATCAAAAACTGACAAGCTTTTTGTTAAGTGTTTGATCTTTTTGATCTTTAATTCTTACCAGTCAAAACCCTACTTCTTTATTGAAAAAAAATCTTGAAAAGATTTTGACCAGAGTGTTATTCACTTGAAAACTGTATTCAAGCTTAAGCAAATTATGGAAAACAAAGAGATATTCTTGATGTCAAACTCATGCTCCAAATGAGGAGAGGATGCTCCAAATGAGTGAGGATCAGCAATATGTGACAGCTTTAGAAAACTGCTGCTGCTACCACTGTCTTCTGCTGTGACATGGAAGACATTTGAAATTATGACTGTGACCAGGGTTGTGAGACTGAGAGGCGCAGGATCCTAAATTCGTGTAAAACTGGGTGACGTTTGGGGTTCCATTATAACACCGCATGGGAGACAGGCAGCTGGTGAAGGTTTGGAAACTTTTAAGAATTAGTTCTGGGCTACTTTAAAACTGAAATCTGCTTTGAGTTGTTTAAGTAATTTGAACTCGTGTGTCACATCAAACTCTTTAAATGGTATAAGAATTTAAATCACTATAAGAGTTTAACATTTAGTGGTAGAAGAAAAAAAGTCCTATCCTAGAGCTTTGAAGGGGAAGAGGTAGGTGCGATACAAAGCCATTCAGTGTGATAGCATGGATATCTGAACTAGTGTCAGAATTTGAGGTAACTATATTGGTCTGACTTCATGTAAAAATGTTGTCACTGAGATCATCTGATCTTTTTGGAAGTGGTCTTCACAACGTCCCTTTATTCCCATTCAAATTGTTGGACCTCTGTGCTGCATTTGATGTGACTGGTCACAGAAACATGTCATGTTGATGAAGGAAGTGCCTGGGCATTGCTTTAGTTATTTCTCTGAGACCGAATATAGAATTGTTACTTGCTTCTGCAACCTACAAGGAAAAGTATATTTCCAAGGCCTAAGAGCTCTTCTTTGCTGTTGGAGATTTTGTAACTGGAAGAAAATAATGTGTTTTCGTTTGAATCTGATAAGGATGAAGAGTATGTGGAATGGAGGAAGGAATTGCTTTGAGGAATTCAGTTTGACAACCAACACCAGAGGGCTTCTTTCTGGAAAGTGGGGAATAATTCACAGTAATCAAAGAAGTTTATTGAAGCAAGAATTCGAACCCAGAATCTTACTCTTTCCTGGTGAATATGCAGATCTAATCTGTACCAGATATTCTTGCTGACCTATATTTGCAACATGAACAGTACAGACCATCTTCTAAATATTCCTGCCTAAACTGGGCTTCATGGGCAGCATCCTAATTCAAAGGCAGCTCTCATGCAGGTGCGGATGCATTTTGCCTGAGGGAGAACGAAGCACTTCATGTACTTTATAAAGCGCAATAGTTTCTCCTCCCAGGTAACAGGACACACAGAGCAAAATGTCAGACACAGACGACCTACTGAACACAAGTTAACAAGATCTTGAACAATTTTTTGCAGAGGAGTGTGATGAACCCATTATAAGGAATGATGTGGGCCCTCTGTGGGCTCTCAGTGTTTCAACTGTATCATTATTTGTCATATTTACAGTATATGACAAATGAGTTAAGGGAAGAAAAACCTGGACTGGAAAGAGATTAGATCATCTGGGATGAAAAACTGCCAACACTGAGGCTTTACACCAGAAGAAAAGTAATAATCATGCCTTACATAAAGCATATGTAATCTCTGCAGCTACCTTGAAAAAATGCCCYCCTTCAGGACATTTCTTACCCTTTCTTCTACACACAGTTCCCCCATCTCATTCATCTTTGAGGCAAAGATGCATTTTCCTTCTTCTTTGTCCTCTCCTGCTGAAAACATCATATGCAGAAACATGAGCAAACTGTGGTTTGAATCCCTTCCACCCTTTCAGAAATTATTAAGAATCCAACCTATGAGAAGCCATGTTTCTAATCACTTTTATGTTCCATTGACCAAGCTCTTTTCCCAATAGCACTGTCATTTAATACTGAATACTAATGAAGCCTGACTTTTTTAGAAAGGTTTCTTCTTCATGTTGGTTTTTTTTTACCCTTGAGGTGCATTTCTGCTTCACCTTTGACATCTGTGTATGCAACCCCATACCAGTGCTACCCATTTTAGAAAAATTTATCCTTACGTGGCTCTACTCAGCTTTCCAGATGCTGTTTTGCAGATACTCTGAATGGATACAGAGGGTAGATGGCCCTTTAAAATGTGACCTGAACAAAACACGTTTATGAGAAGTCGATGGCAGAGTGTAATGTACAATATGTGTCTAAGTATTTAAAGTGTATACTACAGAATGAGACCCTTTACTAGCTGAAATCACATCATTTCACTTGTGGCAAAGACCTCCTGCCATGCAACATATTTTTTGTGTGCATGTAGACATTACATGGAAGGAAAAAACATTCCATAGGCAGCTCTAACAAGACCCAGGTATTCAATGAAACTCAATTCCTGTTTTCTGTAGCACCCCTTTTACCACTGAATAGCTTCTTTTTCTTTCTTTATTTTTTTCCCCCTTCTCCTGAGCTCTCTTTCTTGCAGAGTCCAGGGCTATGCTGCTGATTCCTCTCCTGACACATCCATCCTACACTGATCATAAAGAGCAAGAGGCTGACAGATAGTGTCGAACAGCTTTCCATGGGAACTCGGATTATGCAAGTACAGCTTGATCTCCGCAATGGTTCAGAACCACTCAAATACACATTGTGCACTGCTGCCAAAAGTTTGTCTCCAGGCTACTAGGAGAGATATTTAGGGCACTGTGATGTTTAAACAGAAAAAATATGTCTTTTATTAATCATATTTGCACAACTGATCAGGAAAATTCATTTCTTATGTTTTCAGAATTAATTTTGTGGAGCAAAGTGAAGTAAGATTAACCTATAGACCTAAGCTAAACTATGGCTTCTTTGTTTCAGGCTGGAGAAAGGCCAAATCACATTATAGCATACTTTACTGGTAAGGTTATATATTAGGAAAGCCCCAACAGGCTTTGAGAAGGAACCAGTACCTAACAGAGTTAGTGACTGGCTATACAGCTCTATCTTGTACTTTTTCCAGATTCTTACATTATAAACCACACAGTTATCAGTTTTATTGTCCCTGTGATTCCAGATAGATGCATATATCACACAGACACTATGGTAATACTTTGATGAATGAAAGGGTCACTTTTTGCCCAGACAGTCCATGCATAGAGACTGGAGAAAGTCTAGGTAAGGCTCTAGRAACACTGCAGCTTCTATTTTTCCATTGTGCATCACTTGCTTTTCTGTTGGGCTTTTTCTTGTTCTCTGGGAATTTTTTCTCTATTCCACTGTCTTTCAATGTGATTAATCTAAATTTATTGAATACAAATTTTATCCAGACATATGGTTTCCAGCTAACAGTCCATTGTCTATTATATGTAAAGAATTGGGGCAAAATTTTAAAATACGCTGACCTATTTAGCTGGGATAGTTTAGTTACTTAACCAATCTTTTCTGTGTTTACAGAGGTGTTGAGAACTGCAGTGCCTACTGAAGTTAATGGGAACTTTGCCTGCTCAGCATGCCGAGAAACTGGACTTTAATTAACATTTTATTGATTATTAAACTTTCTACATGTTCAGACAGTAGCATAAATTTCTAGTGACTTTAGTTTTCTGGCCATTTTCTATTGGTGTAGGAAAATAACTATAAGCAGATGGTGTGATAAGGAAGTTGTTGCTTTTATTACAAATCCATAATCTACATCTCTTTTAACCCTACTTATATTCTATTGCTTAAACAAAGTTAATTTTACAGAGGGTATCCAAACAAGATAACATGTAAGAACTTCAAAAATATTTTTTTTACTACACTTTCCAGTCAGAATGACTAACTAAACCTATGTCTTCACTGTCAAGTACAACAGCTCTACCTTCTAGCTGTCAGCTGCCCCCTTTCAGGAAAAGGCATAGGAAATAGGTATTTCCTGCATACACTGCCAGTTACAATGATATCAAAGGCATTGATTTTATATCCAGTGAGGTCTGTGTGAAACCAGGGGAGACAATGTCTTAATTTCCTTAATAATTAGAAATCTATGTAATTTTATATTTGTTTAGAGAGTGAAAGAGAAACTTCAAGGTCTTTTTTTCATGTCATCATCACACAGGAATACACTTTCTTTACATGACAAAGCCATTTGATTATTTTAATAAGATATGGAGGAACTAAGACAAAACRTTTCGGACCACTGACCTTCATATGTTTTGTTTATATTTTATTTAGGATTGCCTTCTTGCTCTACATATCAGTACAATTCTACCTTAGCCCCATTGTGCTTAGCCTAATTCCAAATAATGTGGAAGTATAAGCAGTGTTTGGATGTAAAAGGTGTGTGTATATCTTACTATTGAATTTTCTAATTATTGCAAGGTTCGCAGTTCATCAGAAATAGGTGGAACTACTGCAATTCAAGTCAGATTACTATTCTGAACATCTGGAAGTCTGAATATATTTGCTTTTGATTATCCCATACCCAATTTCAGGAAGGCTGGGTCCCACAAAATATTGAATCCCTTTCACTTGCAATGAAATCAGGAGCTAGCAGTTGGTTGGGATCCCTCATTTTTACCTTGTCCTCCGGAATCAGCCAAATGACTTGCAGTGGAAGTCTCTTTCCAGAATTAAAAACCAAACTAAACCAAACCAAACAACAATAACAAAAACAACAAAAACCACCACCAACAAAAAAAACCCCAAGCCTTCAGCCATCCATCTCAATGGATATTTTCCATGTCCAAATAATAAAAGCATCAGGCTTAAGTATCAGACTTAAAGGTGTCAAGGTACTGGCCAAAAGAGATGTTAGTGTTTCACATAATCTAATGTATACATTTAGGCAGTTTCATGGTTCACTCAGTTTCTCCAGTTTCTTTTTCATTTGGGATGCATTCCAGTCCCTGTCACAGAGACCCAGACTCTTTCTTTGGCTGTAAAGTCTCCACAACAGCATAGCCTGGGTTGTGTTGAACCTCAGGATACTTGTGCAGGTCTGGGTGATTCAGGAAGAAAAATCTCTGAAGCTCTAAAGGTACAGTGTACTTTTAAGGCCAAGAAATTGGCTGTAGGAAAGACCTCAAGAAGGTATTATTAATGATAAGTTTAAAAGCCTCCCTTCTCAGCATTTTCAAACCAACATAAACATGAATTCTACTTTATTTCTCAGTATTATAAAGCTTTAACACCACTGAACTGTAAAAATAACTAAATCTATCTTTTTCTTTCCTCTCCAGAGTACTTCCAAATCCTTCTGTTAAATTTCTACACTCTGTCACAGACATATTTTTATATTTCTCTGTCATTTCTTTGTCTCAGCTCTGTGGAAAAGAGAAATGATTCAATTACCTTGAGAAGAGGATTTCTAATAAAAATTTATAAAGAAACCGTAAGTGCTGTCACCTTGACTCTCTCTTTTTCCTTTTTTTCCCCTTCTCTGTTGTAGGTCAGGAAAGAAATGCTTACATTAACATGGACGTTTTTCTTTGTAAATATAGGCAAAGCAAGGCAAAGAAAGATTTTATACTGTTTCCTGTAAAATCCATTATTGGATCAGATGTGGTAGTAGTTGTATCTGGGCAGAGTTTTCCTCAGATCATTCTCGTGGAGCAGACATGGGATTCATCCAAAAGSGGATACTAAAGAATTTGGTCCCAGAACTCCCAGGAGGGCAGAGACATCGATGGGGAAGGCTGCTCTGGTGGCTGCCAGCTCCTCCACCCGCAAGCAGCTGAGCTCCCCTTCCCCTGGCCTGAGAAGGTTTTGGAAAAGAGAAGAGTTGATGCAAAAATAAATGCATATATATAATTCTTTAGTTTCAAACTGCATTAACATCTGGATACATCTGAATACGATTACTGGATGGGATATTGCATGTTTCTTGGCACTGTGTTTTCCTTGTCCCCAGTGTTTTTCCACTCCTCGTCACTCACTGACGGATCCTTTGGTGCACAGGTAAATGCAATCACAGTTGCGTATTTGAATTTTCTGCCAGTATTTAGGAATCAGGAATAAGCATTCTTATTTTCATGTATGATTCAATGGATGTGAACATTTTGCAGCAGCATTCTGGTGTCTTCTCTCTTTCTGTGGAGCTCTTCACGTCCCAGTGCCTGTCTGTCAGAATGTCTTCCTGACTTATTTTTTTCCTCAAAATTCTGTTCTTCTGGGAGGCTTGCATAATGTTCAGAAAGGACTTTATAGTGAGTGTGCTACATGTCCAAGTTTATTCATTCCTTTCTGATGATTAACAGAATGAATTTTTATATATATCTGATGAATGTAATTTTGCATTGATTTAATTTATGAATTAAGAAAGCCGTTACTGTTGTCAAAAGGACATGAAATAAATTCATTAAATTATTAATATTTTTGTCATTCATTTTACACATTGACTAAAACATTTTCTGCTCTTACCTGATTTTGGGAATGTTTATACATAGAAAAATTCTTGACTTCATTTTAATCCAATATTTCCGATTTTGGGAACCGATTCAGGGTCCTTCTCTGGCTCTCTGTAGTTTAACAAAAAAAACAATAGATGGTAATTCAGGCCTGTGTTTCTTACTTTTATGTAATATACAATGTTTAAATCCATGCTAAGTTTCTACTTTTTTGTTTGGAGCACCTTTATTCTGTACAATAAGTACACATTGCTTGCAGAGGAAAATTAATTGATTCTAAGATAAAAGACACAAACCCAATAGCCATCAGACACAGCAGCTAAGAGTGAATCATAACAGGCAGAAGGAGGTTAATGCACAGAGTGTAATGAATTCTCTTATAGGCAGTTTTAAGTAGGCTACACTGAGGGGTTGTATACTCTAGTTGTAAATACTAGGTTGGGTGATTGAAATTCCTGCTGTAAGTTCTTATATATAAATGTTTAGTTACTTATCAGCAGAATGAAAAAGGTCTGGTTTTTGGTGACATCTGAAATAAAAAGCAGCTGCCTGGTGTTTCAGGATCTGCCTTTCACCAGCCAGTTTATAACCACTGCCTCACTTCTGCAAGGCTCAGAACTTTTTGTATCCCCAAGAGCATCCAGAAATTAAATTTGCCAGTTAAAAGCACTGTGCACTTGAAAAGTTGACAGATAAAATGCTTTGTATTTTTTCCCTACCTGCTTGCTTTTCTGTTTTTCATTCAAGACCTCATAAAATTGTGGTAGAACAAGTGTTTTAATTAGTGTAATTTGCATGTACCTTCTCAAAAGAGAAGTACACTTCCAAACTGCTTTGAGTGCTCTTCTGATTTGTCAGACTCATAAATTAAATATGATAAATTAAACACATAGATTTTTTATTTTTTATATTTTAGTCACCGCTCTACAGTCAGCAGGCTGCACAAATATCCTCTGCTATGASACTGCTCCTCACTACATTGGAACAAGGAAACATTCAGCTGTGTGCTCATTACACACAGCAAATAGCATCCTTATGGCTTTGGTGAAGTCAGAGGAGGAATAGTTTTGCACTGGACCTGCAATTGGCATATATATCTTGTATAGGTCTTATCCCACGTTTGCATTCGTGAATCAGCTGAAAAATTTAGGACTTCCATTGTGCTGTGCACTTTGAAGGAGACTATCCTTGATCATAAAAAGTAGGTGCTAAGCTAACAAAACAAACTGTAGTTTTCAGCTCTCTGTGCTCTTTCCAGCTTACCCATCTCTGAGTTCGCTCTGCTTTTTGTAAATTCCAGCCCTCATTCTCTACAGAGGAATGACTTTAGTTTGCTTCATATTTTAAAGGGAGGAAGGAAATACCGATGCATGAGTAATGCCATGAGAGGGGAACCCAAAAAATCCACCCAAACCCCAGAGGGTTTTACATCTTTTTGATGAGGAAAAAAAAGAAATTGACAATATTTTTTTGTTTCTTAAAGGTATTCATTAAGCACAAATTAAATAAACCCGCTGTGAGTTGCAAACTTGAAACTGTCTGCTAGAACAGAGTTCTAGTACAAGAGGTTTCCTTGAAGAGACTTCCTTACTTCTTAATGCAACCATTGCCAACATTATAATCTCTTTCAGTGCCTTCCACTCTGATGCTTCTGTATGTCCTAGTATGTAATGATATACAGCAATGTAATTAGAACACCTTCATTTCTTTCCTGATCTTAAAGGTACTAAGAAAAGAGAGAGTGATCTGGGAAGTTGGTTGTTACACTCAACAGTCAGGAGCAGCTCTTCACCTTTTTGTAAAGCAGCCTAGTCCTTGGACCTTGAAGGATTTCTCACTTGCACAGCTTCTGAACAAGATTCATCATTTTCCGTGGTCTATTCTTTAACAACTTAGCTGGAAATGTGATCCTTGGGAATATCTTCCCAAGACTGGTTTGCCTCGAGTCAATTATTTTGAAGCAAGGAGACCATGTGAATGAAGGGATGACAACTCATGCTGTTGCCAGAAGAAAGACTGAAGTAATCTTCAAATTATACAACTGTGTCTAGTGATGACACTAATGAGCTCTTTAAAAATGCAGATAGCAGCTCATGCAATGATTAGCTTGTGTTATTGATGGACTAATATTGAGTTCAAAAATATAACACACTCTGAGTCTTTCACATCATTTCATGATGCACGTTTCCAAGTTTCAAGGTAATTATAAGTGAAGATGAGATTGTGTTTAAAATAGAATTTCTCTGGTTGGTAGCGGAGGCAGCCTTCCATGTTTTCCAAATGGAACTGTGATTATGGACATAACATATGAAAGGCTTTAAAACCATTAAGTTTCTAGGCAGTCTTATACTTTCCTTGTTTATTGAATATTGCTTATGAAAAAATGACAATGAAAAGTGAAGTCTGCTATTATTTGTCATGCCTACAACAGCTCCTCTATTTGCTGTCAGATTGCATGGTATGCATTGTGCATCTTTTAACAGCACTTAGACATGCTGACATAAAATACAAAGATGATCCAATTACATTTTCTGCAACTGCATCTCATTTTGCTAATGCTTACAAATTAAGGGTGTCTATCACCCCGTACATGAGACAGAACATAGATAGCATTTTAAATCCCTTGCACTTTATAGTGTACACCACTTAAATACAGAAGCAGCCCTACTTGTAAAAAGTTGACATGTAGCTCATAAACTAGTCTAGTCAATATGAAAATGCAACCATGTAGTGCATACGGAAATGATTCCTCCTTACTGTTATTTCTTAGTGGTAGTATTATTTATTTGTAGCAATTTGGTTATGGTAACTTATTTACCAGAGACAGTTTAAATGTACAGCATTAGTGCTTATCTACTTACAGAATTATCAGTGTGTATTATTTTCTTTATTTTTTTTGCCTGTGTTTCCATAGGCAGAAAATCCTGGAAAATCCAATGAACATTTATAAAAGTCAGGGTGCAGTGTTTCAAGAAGGATGTTTTTTGGTCATATGTCACAGATATTTATGAAATTAAAGAATYTCAGAGAGTAAAGGAGACTCCTATTGACATTGCCAGGAGTGACCAAATGGCGTGGCAAAATCTTAACCCTAAAAATTGAGTTTCATTAGATGTAGAATTGTGGTGAAAACCTGTGTTCTGCAATGGAACACATTATGCAGGACTTCACTGAAGCAGTTTTACTCTAGAAGCAAAACAAGACTTGACTTTTCGCTAAGTATAAAGTGCTTCTGCTTCAACCTTGTACCTCCTTGCTCTACTGGATATTGCCTGCTGGTTTCCTGGAGTTATTATCATTCTCATTCCCACCTCTTGGCTACAGCCACTGAGCTGAATGGGTTTTCACTTTGTTAGCGACACTGGGACTGAGATAACCAGTCCAAGCTCTTCGCAGCACATGCCTGGAACACCTCAGGATGAGTATGGCTTGGGTTGCGAGGTACAGACTCCCCACATCTGTCAAGTTGCACTCCTTTTCTAACAACATTTTCTGTTGGCTGCAGATGGGCTGTCCTGCTGATTTCCTAGGGCACTTCTGTCTTCCCAGCACATCTTCACAGGAGAAATAGAAAGGAGAGTGAGGACAAATGCCCCAAAGTACTTTTTGCATAATAGTGGGGCTGAGAGCAGTGGAAGTCCCTGTGAGTGGCAGTTGCTGTAACCTTATTCAGCTGCTTTTAATAACTTTGCACCAGATGCTGGAAGATTTTAAGCATGATACATCGGGAGAGTTTGTTCCCTTGTTTGTCTTTGTTCTTGAAACTGCCTGTTTAAATGGAGCTAATAATCTACAAGACTTTTTCATAGAAAGCAGTCATTAGAGACTCTGTGACAGGTTCAATTTTTTAGCTGAAAAGTTGTTTATGCTTTTCCTGTGATTTCCGTGGGAAGTGTACGGCTCTCTATTTCATTTGCCTTTGAAGAGGAAACTGAATTACCTTAGTGTCAAACAGCTCAACTATGTGTTTTACTTTTTTTGTTTTCATCTTTATTTTTGTTGCCATTAACATGGTTACATATGGGTAACCGTATGGTGGGATACAAGTATCAGATGGTTGGCCAGAAGTCTGGCATCTGCAGAAATTAGTTTATTTCCAAATGGGAAGCTGAATCTTTAGCAAATGAGTAATTATGGAATACATGGAAATCAGAGTTGGACAAATAACCCAGTGCTCCTCTCCATTACACAGCACCCTGAACTCCCTCAGATAAAGGTGAGGTGTTACTGAGCCTGAGCAAGAGCACCAGGAGTTTGCTGCATAGAAATTTCTGGGTCTGTGAAAAAAAGAATATTAGAAACATATTATAGTAGAGTTGAGTTCTTGGTGTTACTTCTGTGCCATAGAGTCATAGTCATAACCAGTAGCCCCAAGAGGCCCCAGCCCAACAATAAAGACATTGTTATAATAAACACAGCACAGATGCTCAGAGCTGTTTACAGTGCACACAGTGGTATATTCTCTAGTCAAAAGTTTTGCTGCTACAGGATAGGTTTTTTTTTTGTATTTCATGCTTATTTGCAGTATCCCAAGGGATGTCTCTTTTCTCATTTTCTTCCATGCTTCTTTCTAATATTTGTCCTATATTTCTCAATTTTTAGCAACATAATAATGGCAAGAAAAAGACTCATTACCTGTACTCAGACTCCCATCTGCATAATTCCTCCTCAATAATTGTTTCCTCTTCATTTTTTGGGCCAAAGAGTAAGAAATGTTTAGCTCTTTTATTTGTATAATAAACTTCCATCACACGGTCTGTCTTTGCTGCAGGAATGAATCTTGTTTTCTCTTTAGCAAGCAGCTTCAGCACCAGAAATAAACCCAAAGGGATAGAGAGAACTGAAAAACCTTCATGGATTCCAGACCAAGAGCAGCTTTGGATGGACAAAGCTGAGATACAGGGTGCATGAGGGATTTGCTTTTCTAGAGAGAACATTTATCACTCCTTTATCTAGAGCATCTCCAGTTCCCTGCAGATGTGATTCTCTAGTGACCAAGACACAGAGGTGAGGGGTTTGTACCTGTACAGTTTTGGTGGCTCCACTCTATATTTCTCTCACTTCTATAACCAGGTGAGCCATACAGGAAATCTGGTTTGCTATAATATTTCTGGTATTGAAGAGGAGGAAAAAAATATTAATAGTTCTGATGGAAAGCTGTCCCCAGAGTGTTTATGAAGCCAAGTCTGACTTGATGTTTTTAGGCTAAATACAAACTGCATTCTTCCCAGTCACAATCKCTGGATGAAATTATCATATTTTCTGAGAGTTGCAGTGCTATCCACCTTTGAATAATATTGGAAAAACTGTCCTAATTTGAAAGATCTGCTGAATCACTGTTCACTCTTTTGGGTATCAGGATGGAGGCCATCAGGTCTCCCCCAGGCTCATCAGACCACCAGGAGAGCTGGCTGTCCAAGACACTGGGAAGTGCTGGAATTACTTACCTTGGATGGTTTTCACAGCAGATCTCTGGCTCCTGACTGTCGTGGAGCCCCAACTCAGACAGTACTTCCACTGCATAGCCAAGGATCTGAAAAGTGAATCACAATACTTTTGAACCTGCCTGGCAAAAACTGGGCTCATGAGTCGTTGAAACAGGATATTGCTCCTAGAAAGTTTTGCTCTTAAAAAAGAGGCAAAATCCAGGGGAAAATTAGCTGTTGGATTTTTTTTTTTCAATGTGCTATGAGATATCTAGAAATGTGCATGTGCAGCTTTCTCCACTGTATGGTAGTGTGCACTTTTTGCATCTTAATGTTGGACTGGAAAGGGTGAAAACCAAAATAATTTGAAAAACCTGACTCAAGCTTTGTCTTGTATTCTGTCATTTACTGACATGAAGATTATCTTGAACAYCTCTGTTTTATGATCAACTACTACAGGAAAGGACTCATAAGAGAAACATCACTTTAGAATATTATTTTGCATTATAATGATGTTCTTCTGTAATGACAACATCAGTCTGATCAAACCAAGTGTCAGATGGGTTTATAATCAAATTCTTTTTCTGCTACAGGAATTGGGAAAAGATTGTGGAGGATTTTTGATCTATTAGGAGACGAGTCTTTCAGGCTTATTTTTTTAATTTCATCATCTGAATTTCATAGAGTTGAAGAGGAGAGTTGAAATGTTACTATGTTTACCCATGCCAGATTGCCATTTTCTGCAGCAGTGAAGTAGTGCAACGGCAGAGAATTCACACAGTGAGAAATGTCCAGTGGTGTGCAGAAACGTGCTGCAAGGCTAAAGCTGAAAGCAGAGGGCTTTACATGTGGAAGAGATCATGATGGATCAGAAGCTGAACTCTGACTTGACAGTCTAGTATTCTTCCAAAACCAACAAAGGCAAATGTCACTCAGAGCAAATTAACAGGAATATTAAATGCAAGACATAGGAGGCAACCAGCTGTCTGCTCAGCACTGATCAGTTTTCTGCTGGAGTCCACCAGTGTGCTAAAGCACCATATTTAAAAAGTGATGTAAGAGATCTGAAAAAAAGCCTAAAGAAAAGCAAACACTGAAGGAAATTTAAAGATGTGGCCTATAAAGAAATGTTGAATGAACTGGGCTTGCTTAATTCATAAAGGAAAAGCCTATGGCAGAACATGTTTACAATTTTGCAATGTTTAAAAGGTTGGTCAGATAATCCTGTCAGCTAAAGGGCAAAAAAATGGGATAAGTGCAGCACTGCAAATTTGAGTTACTTTTTTTTTTTTAAATTGCCTTTGTAAAGGGATAATAAAATGCTGGAACAGCTTACAAGTGGAGACAATAGACTTTGCCATCCTAATAGGTTGTACAGTTATCTTCCAGGAATGATTTCTGTGGGAGTGGAGGACAAATTAGACAATCTGAGACCAGCTGCACACAGAAGGCCCAGGATTCAGTGCTCCAGAGCTGCCTCACTCTGTCAGGAACTCTGCTGGTAAAAAGGGAGTGAAGCAGAGAGAGAGCAAAACAAAGATGGGAGGCAGCAAGTTCTGTATCTTACCAGCTGGTAACGAAAAAAGCCTTATAATACAGCATTCTGCAGAACCTAAAGGATTGACTCAAAGATCCTGTTATGCCACAGCCTGGGCCTGCATCTTGCTCCTGCTGCCTCTCCACAATTCCTCTGGAGCACACAAGAGGAGGAGCTGGAAGCTGACTGACCTCTTTATTTGAACCAATGCTATTTTAATTGAATCCTAATGTCTCCCCTACATTTTTGGCAGCTCTGTATGTACCCCCCACCTTCCGTGCCCAGTTCTATTTCCCTTTTGGCCAAGCAGAGAAATTTTTTTCTACTGAGAGAAAAAAAAGACTGACATTGCGATGCAGCAGTCTGAATTCAGCTTTTCATCCTTACTACTCTGCTCTACATTAGGGAAGTTGAAAATCTGTAGTGCATCAAGTATCCAGTAAAAAAGAAGTTTGCAGCATTTATTTCACGCTGTTGTGCATGAACATGCAGCTCGGAACATAGGAAATTTGGGGATCTGGTTACTCTAGGCTAATTTGTTTGTATATTCCTTTTTGGAATCAAAGCTACACCATGGGCCACGGGGCCATGCAGAGCCCTATCAACTCTTTCCCCTCCTAAAATATGACAGATGTATGTGGCTGCCTTAGAGCTTTTAGGCTCAAAATTCAGAGTGCTGATTTTCTATATTTAAGTACGATGAACATTTTTTTTCCCCTGAACATTTGGATACCAAAGAGCAGGGATTCAAAAAATCCTTGCTAGCAAGAAAATGCACATTGTATGAAATACATAATATTTGCTAAACTGGGAAAGAATATAATCCTTAGTCAGTTTAACTGTTAGTGATTAAAAGAGTAGAATTCACTGCACAAGGTATATTGTTATCTTTCTTCTTTATTGGACTTTGATCTGTTAACCACTGCACATGAAAAAGCTGTTTTATAGAAGCTGTGAAGCTGGAGTTAAGTTCTGATGGTGGCACTGCAAGTCAAAGGTTTCCAAACTACTGTGTGCATCGTTAGTGTGCTCCCAGTTCTGTGAAACTGCGGTGGCAGCGAGCCAGCAGTGCTGGGTGCTGCTTGGTGGTGCTCCTGACTGCTGCTGCTGCTGCTGCTACCCATCATTGCTGATGATGGCATTCACATTTAACACTACTGCTGATGAAAGTACCTGCAATTACTACAACTGCTGATGGCAGAAAGAGTTTGTTAGCCCTGCTGTAAATTACTTCCTGAGGCTTCCTTGCCAGCTTATTTCATATTGTGAGCAAAATGCAGTCTCTTGGCACTTAGAAAGAGCTACATTAAGCAAAAGTTGTTTAAAAAGGCAGATATTATGAGACTAAGCCATATTGGTGCCATAAACAGAGATTTAGCATTTCCCTCTTACGGCTGATACTGTGTGAGCCAGCTTGAACCAGGAAGCAGCGTAGCTTGATCCAGTGCCCAAGCTAATCTGCCTTTTGGCAGAGTTTACAGCACAAGGCTATCCTGATCCTGGATTCAATTTGATTTATCTGAATGGTTCTATTCTTCACCACAGGAAGCTGTGAAGTTGGATTTGCATTAGGTTGAGAATGTACATCATGCTCAGTACATTTCATGATACAGATAGACCAGAATATTGGTAAGAAATCTTCATTGACCTAAGACCAAAACAAAATATTTCTTAAAAAAAAGGCCAGAAACCAGGTCTCCATACTACATTAAAGCCTTTCTGTATAATGCATTAAGTATCACCCCTCTTTAGCTAAATTCAGTCATCTGTATATTTTATATTCAAATTTTTATAAATTATATAATCAAATTTTATAAATTATATAAATAATTAATATTTTTCTACAGATTGACAAAAATATTCTCCAGAAAGAGGCAAAATGTGTTTCCAGGTTGAAGTGATCCATACACCTGCTTCTATTAAAGTCAGAACATAAGAATGGCTATATCAGTTGAATCTAAAGATCCATTTCTCCCAGTTTCCTGTTTCCAAAAGTAGCTAATAGCCTTGCTTGTGGCAGTTTATATAAAGGGGGCTTGTAGACCTATTGACACTACCTGTGAGTTGCTCCAAAGGCTCAGATGCCCATTGTGTTCAAAAGTACAGTCTAACATGTTGGCCTTGCACAGTCAAGGAAGAAGAGAGCTTTAGGTCACAAAGTGAAACTTCTGCAGCTTCTTTGTTAGTGGAATGGTTCCTCCATGTTTTTGCAACCAATTCATTGCCTGTCTGTACAGCTCAGTGGATCCAATCTTTCATGAGGGCATTGGCCATCTCTGCTGCTCCTCCAACACCTCACATACCTTCTGAATGTAATCCTGAAGCTGTGAAGCTATTTACCTGAAAGAACAATTTGGACTTGCTGTGGTAAAGGAGGGAAGGTGAGACAAAGACAGAACCTGTTCATTGGTTTCTTCATGTCCTGCTCAGTAGTAGTTCCATTTTTTTATGGTTGGCTTTTGGGTTTTTTTAATATAGAAAAGGTATGTCAGAGTTTTTTGTGTTCTCACCACCCATCGCTTCCCAAAATATTCTGGGAATGAGAATGTCAGACCAAGCAACAGCTATGCCTTTTTGTAGGTTTGTATAAAACAGAGCAAGAGAAACAGAAAGAAAWGGGGAATTTTAATTCTTCCTCTTAGAGTGACATGAATAGCCCAAGCTATATTCACTTTATGGGGAAGAAAGCAATTAGAAAACAATTTACAAGTCAGAGGAAATGTCCACTTGGTTCTTCTCAACAAAAACAGGGATCAGGATTAGTTCTCCTTGTTAACAACTGCAAACAATGGCAAGAGATTTATAAAGAACAAAAGATATAGGATAACAAGAAGTGTTAGCCCATCAGATGTCCTCCCACACTATTTTTTCTGCCATTTAACAGATCATCTGGAGCTTAACAGTAAACCAATAGTTGTGACATATGGGTGCAAGCTTTTTTGAGCTGGTGTGCAGTGAGCAGAAAACTGTAGGTTGTTAATGCAACTATGTGTGCATTTTATTGTCTATGTGAGTGACCAAGCAACTAATTTGCAGCTTTGTGTGTTTTCCTTAACACATAAATACARTCACACTTGAGATACCAGAGCAAAGCTAAATCTCTGCCAGCAGGTGCTGTCTTCTTTGGAGAAAAAGGCCAGACACTGCTAAAAGATTCTTGTACTGTAAATGTAATGTGTAAATGCACAGTAATGTCTCCTTGTTGCATATCTTTGGTTATAAGTCTTTTTTGTTTGGATGCTGGCTAGGAATTGAAATTGCTGTTTGGATAATCACAGCTTTCTTTGGCTAGTAATTTAGGATTCATGCTATTAACCCCCTGCATCTCTTTGTATGCATGACATTAAAAACTCCTTGCCAGAAACAGTTAACTGTTAGACAAATGGGCCAGCAAAATGAGTGCTTACAAGTAAATGCTGGGATTAAAGTGCACAGAAAGACAGGCTAAGATTTCCTTTTTATTCTTTGAGTTCTTTTGAGCAGTTTCTACTTTTTCCCAAATGATCATCTTTCAGCTTGAATTTTGGCATATCTGAAGTCGACCAGAAAAAATAAACCAAAACAACTAAAAAATAACAACTATGAGAAATATCAAAAAAACACTTCAGCTACTGACATACTAGGAAAGGAGCTGAGAAAGCACTTCTTCCATTATTGCTTATGGGATTTTATTTATTTATCTTTAAACATCATTATTTCTTAGGCAACTTTTGTTGGAAACTTGAAATCTGACAAGTGTATAAACACCAGTTCAGCAAAACATTTTATCCTACACTTTTCCAGAAAACCCCTTAGCTGTGTTGAAATCGTGTTTTGTTTCACATATATGCTTAAAGTACATATATCTACACACTGCTGTAAACAGACTATTGCATTGATGGCATAAGGTAACATGCACTCTGTTCTCCCTGTAGATGCCTAATTTAAGCAGTGTAGCTTTGATGTCTTAGAAGTTATTTTTCCTTCAGCTCTTTTGCTGCTGCACTGCCAGACCATATATATGTCTGTTCTATAAATATCAGTTGAGAGAAATAGTTGCAATGGCTACATTGGCACCTAAAGTGGGCAGCCTGAATATAATACTGTGACTTTCAGTTGGTGCATTGTTGAAATCCTCTTCTGATCTAGGTTTCAGAAGTTTATAAATTTGTTTTGTGTGTGCACTTTCCTGCATTTAAAATAGCAGAGTGATCTTTATTTTACTTTATAGATTTCAAACATGAATGCAGCTTAAAGTGTAAGCATGAAGTTCAAAGTATGCTGGAAGATTGAGAGTAAAAATATCAAACGGCTTCATTTGATTGAACGTAAATGTACACAAGGYAGAGGCCTCTATCTGAGCAAATCCTTCTAGGCTTCCTTTATAAGTATTGCAAAGAAACAAGCAATTTGAGAATGTTATTATTGGGGTCTGTTTTAGACATTTACTTTATGAGGAGCTGCAGGTTTTTACTGTGTCATTATGTCTATATAAGTGAAGTTTCATATGTAGTAAAAGAATTCTCAAGCATTTTATACACATGGGTTTGAAAAAGCTTGAGATTAATTTTCTCCAAACCATCCTATAATCTGTATGAGTGAATGAGATGGGGCCCAGAGGAACTGGCCCCAATATTGAACTAAAGCTGACATACTCTGTGACTACCTGGGACAGTCCCCACTGCTGCTGTAGGTTGTCTGGGCTTTGGTATGTTTTGTCTGTTATTATTCACAGTGTGAGGTCTGAATGAGATCAGGCATCCTTAAAGTCTCATATTACCGTACTGCGGACAAGAGCAAGGCCTTGTCTTATTATTTCAGTCTTCTACTGTTGCAGCATTCATGTTCAAGACCATCAGGCACATCCTTACTAAAGTCTGGATCACTGACATGGCAAATTTAGAGGGATGTATGTGCCAAATTCAAGACTTAAATTTCTTTCTCTAATTTTTATCAAAATCTTGGGACTCACCATGAGACATGTCTCAAAAATGTGTCTCTGATGAATTTGGGTTCAAGATCAGGTGGCCAACATATCTAACAACCAAAGGTTGAGTAGGTCATCCAGTCTGTTTTCTCATACATAGCCATCACAGCATTTAACCCCAGTGATTCTGCACTCATCCCAGTTACTCTAGCTACAAGAAACAGACCCAGTCTTTAAAACTCTGAGGCTCGGGCAGAGTAAGAGCAACAGCGCTGCCAACAGCAGTGGAGATATTGCAGGACGCTGATCAGGTGAGACATGCCCACCACCCCAGCTGGTGGTAGGAGCTGCACACTGTGCAGACTGGCGCAGATCCCCAGTGTCCCTGCCAGTTCCCAAACATGAGAAAACAATTGTGAGTTTGTGAGCAAGAAATGCTCTCAGGCTTTTAAAGCATTTTCTGCTCTTTCCTGAAGCAATGGTGCAGCTTGTATGACTGCTTTGGCCAATCTTTGATTCTCCAAAGAATGAAGAAAACAAGCTATTCTGAACATGCCTGACCAGCTCTCACTGGAGTTGAGCTCGGAGAAATGGAAACCTTTCTCTGCCACTCTTCTTGACAGGCCTAGGATGTAAAGCTGGAGATTTTCTYAGAGTCATGGTTTTAATAGAAAATCAAAGCTGTGAGGAGCACTTTGAGGGTAGTAGACCATCTGTTCTCTTTCCGGTCTAGAAAGTAAGACTATGAACGTGGAAATTTGAGTGGAATAGGGGAGCTTTATTCAGCAGGTTCCATTAATATTAATATTTCAGAAGACTCTGTCTTCCTATTTGTGGGCCACTAAGAAGCGACCTGGGACTCAGTCTTTAATTGCCACCCAAGCTATAACCATTCCACAATCTCGTATGCATCCAGTTTCCCATATGTGTACAGTGGAGATGTCTTCTTATTTCACTAGGGTTACGGAAGGATAAAATACATTTGTATGTGTGAAATATTTAGGTATTACATTTCCTTAATCTTCTGAAGTACCAGCTAGGGAGAGTCCAAAACAGAGGAGCAAAAGAGATGGCAGGGTAAAAGCTCTTGCTGTTTCTACAATTCAGATTCTCAGCAGGGCACCTTTACCCAGTGAATTTCCACTCCTCTGTCTCTGCAGGTGCTCAGAACCATGCCATTTTCCTCTTGCTCTCACTTGCTTTCTATTTCTCATACAGCAAGTAATAAAATTGAAGAAAAAAAAAAAGCCTACATGAAAAATGCACAATGGAATTGAGAGTAAAAGGAAGATAAAATAGAAGTCAAGGCTATCTACTCTTAATTCTATCTTGAAAGCTAAACGATGACCAGTAAATGAATGAAGTGGAGAATGCCAAATAATCAAAATACTAAGCTTTTAACAGCTGACATGTATTATCTGTGTTGAAACTTATATTTAAAATGAGGCCAAAGTTCATAAACCCTAAAAAGTAACATGCATTTAAAGATTAGATCTGATAATGCACAAAAGGGGAAAGGATAAATATGCACAGGTTATTTTGGGAAGGTGGGTTGCAACTTTTTTTTTTCCCTTCATATTTTGACTGTGAGTTTCCCTGTGCCACTTTCCGTCTATAAAAGAAGTTATCTATAGAGTTTCAGGTGAATCAAGGCTGAGGGTGAATATCCACATCCACAATCTAACTTTCCGCGGTGCTGTCAAAGGCAATTCCCTCCTTGTGGGACAGTAGTATATGTGGATCACTTTGTCTGCTTTTCTACAGATACAGACACAAGCTCATAGCCTGACAGCATTTTAACAAGACTTGAAATATCTAATTGTCTCTCAAATTTTTTTCTTTTTCTCTTTAATTTTTTTCTGATTTTTTTTTGTGGTTCTCCTTTTTCTTTCTTTTAGAGTTTTAGACAGCAGATACACAAGAAGTTAAGGTACTAAATGTGAAAGGATAGCAGAAGTCAAAGAACTGTATATTGAAATCTGATAAATGAAAAATGGGCACAGTATCAAATTTAATCACATTTGTATTCACAAGTTGTTGAGAGTTGACACTGATTTATGATGTATCAACAGTCACCAGATTCTGTGACTACTTTATACAGATACAAATAGATGCATGGATGGATGGATGGATGGATGGAGGGATGGATGGATGGATGGATGGATGGATGGATGGATGGAGGGATGGATGGATGGATGGATGGAGGGATGGATGGATGGATAGATAGACAGTGAAATAATGTTGCAAATTGAGTAGCAACAGGACTAGTTATAAAAGATAGCTCATCCAATTAATTTTAAAAAAATCTGGAGATTTTTGACAGAGCAGGTCTTTGGGAAATCTTCCACAATATGGGAAATTTTGAGAAAGCTAAACTATCCTGTTACTGTTCTGTGTTCAAATGTTATTACTCCAATACTTCAACAAAACAATCCCACTTTACACACAGTACACCCAGTGCATAGCAGACTGGACAGAGGGGTTTCAAGCTAATATTTTGCACCAAAGCAYCACACAAAAGTATTACATTAAAAATAATCCCTTCCTCTTATTCACACACTGAATTCAGCAGTGTACGTGCTCATGAGCATTAAGAAGACAAGAGGACCAAGAACATGAGTGATGGAGTGAGGAGGAACCTGAACAGTTGAAGAAAGGTAAAAAGAGTAATGTTAATGGCCCTGAAAATGACAGGACCACAATGCATGGCCACGGCCAATTACAAAAGATTAGTCTTTGCACAGTGTTCCCCCTTACAGATAGTTTGTCCTGATTGTATTAGTAGATAAATACCCAGTGGGCCTCTTGAGATGTCATAGACAAAGTAAGTGGCCCAAGTGGAAGTTTCCATATTAATAAAGAGGCAGTTCTTAATTGCTGTTCTGACCCACCTCGCTCTGTAAGGAGAGCTTTTTGTGCCCATACAGAGGCTGGGCTCACCAGTAGCCACGCTCATGCCTGGTGACACAGCCTGGCCACAGGCTCAATCGTGGGCTCACCACTACTGCTGCCTCTCCTATGGCCCCTTGGGAAACCCCTGGTTCATGGGCATGCAGGTGCAAGCAAGTCCTGGGATTGTGAACATGGTCCCTGTCGGTGGAAATTAATTCCTGTGGAGCCATGTGAGACTATGATTTCGGAAGAAGTCTGGCCAGAGACTGAATTGCTTTGCATCCCTGCTGAGTCCAGACTTTCGGAGAACAGCATCTTCTGCAGTGCTTCTGTCCAGGCAACAAAGTGATCAACTCTTTTGGCACCTTATCTTCAATTATGCAAGTTTTCTCATCTGTTATAAGGTGATATCAAAGCTTTCTTAATTTATGGACCAAAGTCACTAATAGCACTCAAATACTGTGATAATAGCTCTCTATAATTTAATAATAGGTAATATTCATTTAACTCATCTTGTGATTAATATTAATTTTTGCAGCCATTATGTGACTAGCCTCAATGACTTCTTTCCATATATAATGTCATATTTTCCTTTTAAGTGCTGCAGTATCGTGTCTTCTTGACTGACTGTGGATTTCAATATATTTTCTTGATCTACAGAAGCAATATTTGTCCTTCATCTTCTTTTTAAAACTTAAAACCAAAGATCATTTCAGTGTCCAGATTTTCCATTCATTTTTTGCTAGTGATTTCACTATTAGTTTAGTCAGTCTAGACACTATCCCACTCAACATGAATTCTTAGTTATCGCAACCAACAAGTCTAGAAAAGTATGTCAAACCAACAAATACAGTTTCTGTAGATTTTTWAAAAATATGTATTTTACCCTTCCTTTTTTTGTAAATAAGGACAGTTCCATTTAAATCAATGGTTCTACTAGCTTGAAGCATTTGCTGCTATTTATTATACAAATTTCTGTTAAAAGGGAGCAACTCTGCGAAAAAATGTTTATCGGTAACCTGACCTTTAAAGAGGGTAAGACTACCTTATAGAATTTATGTCTTAATCAACTCGGAAAAGAGATTAATAGCTGGATATGTCTACGTATGCATTATTCATATTTTCTAATATAAACCTCCCATAAATTCACCCAAGAAGGTATTAGGCATGTCTAAACAGTCAGGAAAAAGCATCTCTTTGCCTGCTGTTAAGGCTTGTCTTCAATCCATACTGCTTATATCCAAAGAATGGCTCAAGCAAAGACCTCACCTGTCCTCCCAGAGAGAAATCTCAAATCCACTTAGCATGGATTGACAGTTTGGATGGGTCAAGTCCTTGTGGACCAAATATGTACACCTTGGACCACAGACAAATGGCTTGAGTTCAGATTTTCCTATGAATTCTATGCATAATTTGTGTCCAAACTGTGGCCAGTCTAAGCTGGCAGTCTGGAAAGGAAACCTATGAGCCAGACTGGTTATGTTGCTCTTAAACTCACTCAAGAATACTACAAAATTTGCAGACTGAGACCTATCAAGCACATCCTTCAAACCTTTGTGATGGCCACATATTGCTGTTATCAATTTGATTTCACTTASATTTCAAGCAGGAAGATAAGGGATTTGTTTTAAAAAATGTTATGACTTCTCAAAGCTTTTGTTGATTCTGAAGTGTAATGATGGTAAGTCTAGCTCTGCCCTTTATGATCATTTCTGTTAGTAAGGACAAACTGCTCTGTAGTGAACACTGAGAAGGAGAAATTTATTTAGGTTATACAAGAAGAGAAACAGGAAACATTAAGTCCTGAACAGGGACATATGAGAGGAGAAGATGAGCAAGGAAGTACTGCTAGGGGCAGGACCAGCAGTAGGAACCAGTTCTTCTAGAGAGTTCTTCTAGAAGCTCAAAGATGAAAAAATTATTCTGTAATTTGATAAATCTCAAAATAGGTAAAGTTTGAATATCCCTCTCAAAGTTCTCACTGAATCAGATCCCATCAAACAAAACGGAATGCCTTGCTGCCCTTGCTGTACATAGAAGGGGACAAGCCGGTCAAGTCTTGGCCAGAAAAATGCTTTGAAATAACATTTTCAGTAATATCTCTTGCAGTATAATGCACTTCATGATTCCAAAGTGGATGAGGCTCTGGCCATTGACCTCTAGTCATGCAGGTGAAGGACAGTCCAAAATGACAGCAAAACAAGTTTAGATGACATTTTTCCAAATGTTTTGGACAATTGTTGTTCATTTTTCCATGCTTCATTGTTCTTTCATGAACAAAAGCAGAAAATAAAAGAGAAACAAATTTAAAGTCAGAGCTTCAATGTAGTTATGTGACTGCTTATTTATTAACTTCATTTTTTAAAAGGCTTTGCAGAAATTTTCAACAGTTCCTGCAAATGATTCTACAGGAGGTTGACAAAAAGCCAATTTATTCTTTGCATATGACCTGCCCTCTCTCTGCATATGAACCGTGTGATTTGCCAGTGAGAAAGAGCAGCTGGAGGCTTAGCGACATCTGAGGGACAGGGAAAAACACATAGAACAACCAATGGCAGTTTAATGTGCCTCAAAAGTCTGTAAAGGACACTATTCCAGAAATAAAATTGCCATGTGGTGTTTCCCAGGGGATCTTCTATTATAAAGAAGGAAATTTATAATCTCATCACACATAAACTTTAACCTGTTGGCAAACTGTTTGCAGTGCCTGGTAGCCCAATGTCTTCTGGTACCTGACTTCCTTCTGCCATTGCCCCACTGTCAGGCTAACAATGAAATGTTAGTTGTTCTTACCCTAAGAGAGGAGTCTACTTCAAAATTAAGTAATTTTAGTCAAGGAAATACTCTGAACACTTGGCAGATTATAGACAGAATTAATTCTCCTATTTTTGTGGTTTTTGTTGGGGCTTTTTTTTTTGTTTGTTTGATTAGCTTGGAAAGATCATCTAATCCTTTCTCCTGCCCTTTGGCAGCATCAGAAATACCTGTCTGTTCCTCGGGGCTGTTTGTTTGACCTGTGTTAGAATAGCTTGCTTGGCAAAAACTCAATCCAGCATTTGCTATCCTACAGTTACAAATAATGTAGTTTTCTTTCCAATTTCTAACCCAAATAGCTCTTGATGAAAATTGTTCCTAATGCCTCTTTTCCTGTCCACTCTGTGAAGAGAGGTTATTGTCTCCTCCTTTTTTTTTCCCATCAGATTTTTATGTGTTAGAAGCCTGTTCACGTCTTCCTTTAGCTTTGTTAAACTTGGTTGTTCTTGAGACACCTAAGTTCCTCTAACAATTAATCTCAGCCTTTTAACAAGATTGAAACAGAGACAAAGAAATGAGGAAGACACAAATAATTAGTAGTAAAATTAATCACGAACTGATGAAGAAAAACCCATTGCACATCAGGTTCTTAGTGACAGTGCAGAACCTGTATCCCAAACCTCAGTACATGTCAAGTCCACAAAACTTAGCTAAATAAGGTAGATAACATTGGATTTCTTTTTATGTTAAAAAGACACAGGCCCCAATATCTTAATTGTATCCTTGCAGAAAAATTATACTTTTACTGAAATAATTCAATTTTTCGCAGTGTCAATCTGTAACAAGTGCACTGATAAATACAATTTTCTTTTTAAAAAAAGTAACAAACATATAAAGCAGAATAATCTTTCTGGAGAAGTGAGTTTTCTTTACACCATGTAAGAAAGCCTCAAACAGTACAAATTTAAGGTTTGTTTTCCTTTTTTCGGGATACTATCAAAGTCAGAAGGTAGGGATACATTTTCAAATACCTGCAGGAGAAAGTAGGAACAAAAAAAGACAAATTAAAACATAAAATGTAATAAAAATCCAACCATGTAATATCCAAAACAATCAGTTTCAGGTCTTAAATTTTCCCTACAGTTGAAACCACTCTGTACAAACTGGTATCCTGGAGTTAAAATATACACTGCACAAGCTGGTAACCTGGATATAATCTTTACACCAGAGGAAAAAAAAACAAACCCCCAAACATACTGGAATTCAAAACAAACATTGCAGAAGCTAGTACCTGGCTCTAACACTTCCCTGAAGAAAATATTCTTCCTAGAAAACATTATTTTTATCGTCATTGAGCTATTAATCAAAAATGGAATTCCTGATAGTGCTTGCCCAAGTGAATATTAGTTCTAAATTGGGATTTTAGCCACTGGCTTTCTCTTATGAATGCATCTATCCAAATGCAATACACTGATGAGACTTATTTTACAGTGAAATAATGTTTGGATTGAATTTTTCTAGTTTGAAACAAAGAAACATCATTTGCAAAGATATGTACAGTTTTGCAAATAGTTTACACAATTTTCTTAAAAAGTGAATAGAAAATTTTAAACCAACTCAATAATGTGATATCACTGATTGGTAAAATCCTTCTGAAAACAAGACCTTCACATGGAAGGATGAAATCTCGTTTCAGCTGGTGCCTTTGGGAAGGCATGAATTTTGCTCCCAGAAATCTTAAATCTTTCAGTTCATCATTTTCTCTTGAATTTTCAGGGCATCTTTGATCTGTAAATAAAATTTTTTCATGTTCACACTTAATTTTTTATTCCCCATGAATTATTTTTTATCTTGATCCTTGAGAACAGTATTTTCTTGCCATATTTTCTCCACAGGCTTAATTTACAATTGTATATACATCCTAAAACAAAGTTCTGTTTGCCTCAGTCAGTGTAAATAGCCATGCTGTGTCAGGCTGATGAGTGGCAGCAGGAATCTATCTATGACAAGAGCTTGAAGCTGCAGGGGAGGTTTCTACCTGTAGGATGCATTTTGTATACGCTGTCCTTTTTGGACTTGAGGGGGGAACCCGTACTTTGCAAAGTGCGTAGAAGAAGAGAGAGCTCATATTCTGTTTCTTGTCTTTTCTCCTGTTTTAAAATTGTGTTTAGTTTGGCAGAGTGTCAGAATCATAGACCAACAGAAAAACCTGACTATCAGGGAAGGAAAAGATATAAAGCTAGGTGGAGAGATCTGGATAGGCCAGGGTGACCTTCAAGATTTGAGCAGCCTTGATGGCGAGCAGTAATTATGTGGGTTATGTACTTGATTAAAGAAAAACAAGGAAAACTGAAATAAGAATTTATATATGGGTGGTGGAATGAAGTAGGTTAGGTTCTGCTGGGTAATTAGGTGGTTACACTTGACCGTGTCGCCTCCTTGCAGCAGGGCATTAACAGATGGCACACAGTGCTCTCAGAACAAAAAGTGTTGCCTTCCCCCATCAAGTGCAGTTGCTGCTCAAGGATCAATTCTTCCGTGGAAGCACTGGGGGGCTAATAAAGACTCCAACCCCGGGAACAGGAGTGATTTACAATTGAACTTAATCTATTTGAAAAATTCTAGCAACCACATTAAAAAAACCCCAAATCTCATCACGCACCACCTGAATTTCCTCAGTGCCATCTGTCTGCTGCATTAAACAAAGCCCCGGAGACCTTCAGAGGGAGAGAGGCAGAGTTTTAATGATTAACCTAACCTGGCTGTCAGAATGGATAGCTTGATATATAGGCCCTGGGTTGGCAGTTTCTGCATAGCTAGTCRCTGACGCTGCAGAGGAGATTTAAGCCAGCAGGAATTCCCCTCTGGTGTGTAAACCAGCGCATGTTCTCCCAGGACGCAGTGCCAGTGTGGAAAGAGGCATCACTGCGGTGCTCCCTGGCTTTGTGGTGAGATTCCCGAGGGTTGGTCGTGGGGAAGAGCTGTCTGCAGCTTATATCTGCAAAGGCGGCACCTGGCCATCCACCATCAATTACCCTGGAAGCTCATCTGCACCCGAGTTCTTTGTAGCGATGCGGCACAGACTCCCTGGCTTTATTTCTGTTAACCAGTTTGCCCGCTGAAAAACCCTGAAATGTTTTAAGTTTGGCACCTGAACATTTACCTTGCTGTTCTGGGGTTGCTGAATAGTATGAAATTACCAGCCTCAATATCATGAGCTGAAATTATATTTTATGAGATTTTTATAAGATTCAGAATTGAATGTGGTATTTTGTTCATTTCCATTTGATCAAGACAAACAATACCTTTCTTGGTATCAGTCTCAAACTTGGATTTAAGGGAGATGCCAAAAGTGAGAGCGTTTAGTTTTATAAGAGCAATATTATTTTAATCTTTCAGTAAATATTTTTCCTCTGAATAGAAAGGACAGCTTTTCACTATAAAAATAATTCTACATTACATGTGCTGTTTTTCACTCACTCACTCACTCACTCACTCACTCACTCACATTTTTCATCTCGTGTTGATGTACCTGAAATATTTAAATTAAATTGTTACTTCTTTATATTTGTGGAGAGGATATAAACAATGCATTTTTCCATTAGAAACTGTTTAAGAATCATCAAGAAATTTGTAGGTATAATTTAGTGAGCAATCATTTTACTTCTTTTACAGTAAAATTAATGGTTCCGGTTTTCAGGTACAGAAAATGAAACCCAAGCTATCATTTTACAATAGATTTTACCAGAGCTAGCAATTTACATGTGTGCAAAATGAATATAAATGATGAAAACATATTCATAAATTATATATGTCTGAAGGCCTAAGGGAGCAAACATCATCTGACAAGCAACAACCAAAAGTATAAACTAATTTAGTGAAAGATTCGTAATTAAAATAAGATTTTCTAGAATTAGTTAAATTTTTTATTCATCCAGATGCCTATATGTAATTATCTAAATTATGAAGTTATCTGTGTTTTATGCTCACTGCTAGGCTTACCTAGGAAGCCTCTCCAGGTCTGGGAAACCTTCCTGAAAATCTTTAACAAAACGCTGTAGTCTTAAAATGTATGTTATTCTACATAGATCACGAAAACTATTAAACAATGTAGATATCTAGTATATTATTTTCTTTGGTAGTAATTATTACTTTCATTAATTAAAAATCAGTTCTAATGTAAATTAACTTTCTGAAAAAAAGTCATTTTCTGTCTCCTTACACTCGGTCCTAGTAGTCAATCCCCAGGGTCCAGGGATGGGGAGAACTGATCTCCCAGTCATTATTGAAGGACTCAGGCTCTCCCAGCGAGAGAGGGGAGCAGGGCTCATGTCTCAGCAGTGTCAGAGTAATCCTTCATCACACAAGTTGTATACATTTCTCATAGCTGGCCCCACTCTATCAATCTTTCTGAAATATGAGAATCCCATTGAGGTCCATTTAGTCATTCTGCTTCCTATTGTTAATGAATATGACAAAGCAAGACAGATCTCAGTGCCAGTATCTCCAGGCAGGCTGGCAGCCCTCTTGCTTTCCTTTCCATGCACTACTACTACTTAATGTGCCATTTGATGACTGCTCTGAAGTGTGTTTCACATGCAGGTAGCAGGGCTCATACCCAAATGAATCTGAATTCTGGGTATAAAGTTTCATGAGCAACTATATCCCATGATTTACTAGGAACTCATATATATATAATGTTTTATAAGCCTCTCTTTATAAGTCTCTCTTTTCAGGTAACAAAATAATAATAAAATAAAAAATTAGTTCCTGTTTTAGTAGTTCAAGACTCTTCTGATCCTCATGCCCCTTAGGTGCTTACAAAGGATGTCTGCTGCACTCTGCTGAACCAGCAAGTGTTTCATCTTAGCCACCACTAGAGAAGGTGGACAGCATACAGTTTGTACATCCTTTGGACTGGATTGTAGGGCACACTGAGAAAATTTTTTAGCAGTGAGAAAATTAGATTTATGCAATTTTTTCACAACCTTGTTCCTAGGATCGCTGGAAATTTGTCCTGCTGTGTCATTGGTGTTAGGGTGCTGGAAGACGCAGAAGTATCACATGTTCTACATCTATCACCCATCAGCTGTCCATATACTCTGCCGAAATGAAAAGGGTATTCTACCACTAAAAAAAGGGTTGGGGATCTTTTTGCTAGTCTAGCATGTCTTCTACTTATATTTCCTTTAACTCAAGGTGTATTGAGAAATAATGCTCTGCTCTAATGAAAGTAACCATGGGTACAGCAGTGATCAATAGGACTGAAGGCTAAGGGCCATGTCTTTTGTACTTTCCCTTCCTTGAATCTTCCTGTTCCTTGTAAGTTAATTACATTACAAATTTAGACCGTCACTCTGACAAGAACTGCTATAATACATATCTATTGATACATATTGGTATATATTCCATACATAGTATCTTGGAAAGAACAAAGATTGTTTCTCAGCTACATGTTTTCAAAAACAGGTATAGGAGCGTGTTACTTCAGGTTATCATGAAAAGGTTTTTGTGTGGACATTTTCTGGCAAATAAAGTTTTTGATCAAAACCAGTAAGTTTTACAGTGTGAATTAATTTTCTTTAAAATATTTTAAATAAAACAAAGGTTCTTCAGTGACATAAAAAAGTAGTATGCATATTCCTTTACCAAAATCTGGTTTATTATGAGAAAGAATCAAGTTAAGTTCTCTAGCTCAGAGCAGTAATTACATCTACTCTGTTCAAACATTTGTGCAACTAGACTACAATGTACAAGGGCAGAGGGCACTTACTCCTCCCTGCTTTTATAAACAAAATTTGTATCACCAAAAGTTTTTTCATCAAAATTATTTTTTTCAGGTAAATTATTTTTTTTAAATAATCAAAGGTATTTAGGATGCTGGCCCTCCTTATTTCTCATTTTATGCTTTTAAATTTCATCTAGGATAATAAAAATTAAGTTAACCTTCTTTACCTAAGCGCTGCTTTTCTGTAACTGCCCTGCATATTACATGTTAAAAGACAATCTTATCTTCAGAGGACATAGGCAATGAAGATCACCTGGCTAAGATGGGTTTTCTCAGACAGAAAAGAAGCTGAATAAAACCCACCTCAGATAAGAAAGATATCTCCATGATAACAAGGCTCTTTATCTTCTAATATCACATTTATATGTTTCAGTGTTTCATTTAAATCCTACAGATCGAATGTTAATGCATCATTGTTGGGGTACCCAGCAAMGAGAAAAGGGCAGCATGAGCCAACACAACCTCTAGAAATGCCAGAGAGGGGACTGTGGCCTGAGGACTCCTTTTAGCCTCTTCTTTTTGATATCCAGTCAATGTGTCTCAGCAGGACCTTTTGCATATTCTCACCCCGCCCACTCCTCTCTATCTGTGTAATTCTAGTAGTGGCCAAGATTCTGGATCTGTTCCATTAAGGAGAGCTTTAATGGATGCAAACTTTCCATGTCCAGTTGTGCCAGCCTTTAGTAAACTGTTGCTTCAAATCGTGCTAGTGCTAGTCAAAACTAAACCAATGCCAGCTGTAAAACTACTCCTCTCTCTTCCAGCAGTTTGGAAACACCTTACCTGTGAACTGCTTTCAGGTGTCCTCATCTCATATGATTGCTTGTTAAATAGTTTAGATGAATTAACTTGAAACTATGACTTGTTCATTAATTTTCCCTTGCTACCATATATTTGTCATATAGATGTTTTTCTAACATAAAGGGCAAATTAATATCATCCCCTGCCAGATGACTGAAGAGCAAAATTCAGATAGCGTAATTCCAGTCAGAAATTTTGGACTAGTCTTCATACCTGAGATGTCTGAGATTCATAAGGCAGGAGGTTTCCTATGCAGAGTTCTGAATACTAATGAGTAATAAAAAAATTGTGTGAATTCAAGGTCCTACATTGCAATGTTATTCACAAAAGATATATTTATATAATATTTTAAAAGTTCACCATCCAATTCCAGTTCCAAATAATGTGTTCTGCATCTCCTGTCTTTGAATACTATTCTTTCAATAGGCTTTTATCCTTGGAAATTTCCRATTTTAAGTGTGACTTTTTTCTTTTATTGATGTCATCATTACAGCTCTTACTCAAATCAATTTGGAATGCCCTAATTTTTAACTGCTTTTCTGGCTTGTGTCATGGTTTAACCCAGCAGTAGCTCAGATCCTGCAGCTGGTCCCTCCTTTCTGTGCAATGGGATGTGGAAAAGAATGGGAAAAAGGGCAAAGCTCGTGGGCTGGGACGAAGACAGTTTAAAAGGGCAAAAAAGGAAGGGAAAGTAAGAATAATGACAAAAGAACCCACAAAACAAGTGACACACAATGCAATTGCTCACCACCCACTGCCCGATGCCCAGCTAGTCCCCGAGCACTGCCTGCCACCTCCAGCCAACTCCCCCCAGTATTGTTGTTTGGCATGATGCCTTTTGACCTGGCATATGCCTTCGGCCAGTCAGGGTCAGCTGTCCCAKCTGTATCCCCTCCCATCTTCTCAGGCACCCCCAGCCTTCTCGCTGTCAGGGCCGCATGAGAAGCTGAAAAGTCCTTGACTTTGTGCAAGCCCTGCTCAGCAACAACTGAAACATAGGTGTGTTATCAACATTATTCTCACCCTAAATCCCAAACACAGCACTGTTCCAGCTACTAGGAAGAAAATTAACTCTATCCCTGCCAAAACCAGGATAGCTGGACATAAAAGCCTTTCCTCTGTCCTATGTACCTCTCTCTTAGTGAATTCCAACCCCCTTTTAACCACCAAAATGGCTACATTATTTTTGTGTTTGAAGAGATTTAAGAATTAATTTTTTCCTTTCACTTGTCTAAAGCTTTATTGTCTTGTTTTATGGCTAAAAAAATTCTACATTTTTTTTACCTTAGTTCCATTTCTGCCTCCTTAACTGCATGCTGACAGGGAGCATACTGAGAAAAAAAGGGGCCATGCCATTTAGAACTGCTTCTCATTGACCTCTTTCTATCCTTGCATTTTCAATGCATTCTTCTGGTTGCTTTTCTATGTTAAAATCTGGGTGAGAAGCTTTGAATGCTGAATCTCAAATGTTAAGTCACATTAGCTGGATTTCACTAGAATAGTGTATGTTCAAAGGGATGAAGTATGTGCTTATTTTTGCTCTCAGCTGAATAGCTCTATTCTTTGAAATCTTTGTTGAAACTCTATTTTGAATCAAAAGTAACTACGTTTCATAGAATCATAGAATCATAGAATCAAGACATAGCAGGTTGGAAGGGACCACAAGGGTAATCTGGTCCAACCATTCTTGGCAAAACCACAGTCTGGACAAGATTGCCCAGCACCCAGTTTAGCTGAATTTTAAAAAATTCCAAAGTTGAAGAACCTACCACTTTTCTGGGGAGATTATTCCAACGGCTGATTGTTCTTATTGTGAAAATTTTTCTTCTTGTGTCCAGTCAGAACATACCCAGGAATAACAAGTACCCACTACACCTTGTCTTTTCCCTGTGACTCCTTGGAAAAAGGGAGTCTCCATATTTTTTTTTTGTAGCCATCCTTTAAATACTGCAACATGGTGATATGGTCTCCCCTAAACCTTCTTGTCTCAGGGCTAAACAAACCCATTTGTCTCAGCCCTTCCTCATATGGCAGCCTTCCCAGTCCTTTGATCGTCTCTGTGGCCCTTTTCTGGACCTTCTCCAGTCTGTCCATATCTTTTTGTTAAACATACCTGTATAAGTTGGGGTAGGTTTTGCCTTTTTTTAATATAATGAAACTTCTGAATTTCCAACCTCATCTTTTGGTGGTCTTGAATGTATAGGGCTTTGGTTTGGTTAAATGGAGACTTGCCACCAATCTGAGAGGAAGCAGATTGGGTTTGTAATTTTTGGGTTTTTTTCTCAAAAGTATTTGATGGTTTGGAGCCTGGAGATATGATTGTTTTCAGAAGTGTAGATGCAGTTCATTTGAAAAAATATAAACATTTTTTGCATAGACAAACAGGTGTCTGCCATTCCTTTTCAACGAGTGGAAAGAAAGAGATATTCTTAGGATGTAAATCATCTCATCCTGCATAAGCCATCTGAAGTCAGGTGAATCATTCCCTAACATTGCTTAACTCTGTATGGACTATATGGGGAACCAGAAGTGTTTAGATCGCATGCAGGATCCACATGAAAACACACGAAATCCAGTAGATTTCAGGGTAGAATTCAGTTTGTCAGAATCCTATCTTAGGGAAAAGCTCTCCTCTCCTCTCCTCTCCTCTCCTCTCCTCTCCTCTCCTCTCCTCTCCTCCTTCACTTTTTGTTTGTTTTTTTTTTTTCCCCAGACGGACGTTTGGCATTAGAACAATGTAGATCGATACGACTCAGGGCCCACAGAAGACATGCTCTTCTGGGTTGGCAGCTTGAGGTTGGCTGAAGTATTCTAGGATATATCAAATGCTAATAAATTCCTTCATATTGGCACCTAACTTGCACCTGTCTGTGTCTTAGCACATGAAAGGTGATAAACTGGGTCCATCCAACTTTCAGATCAGTGCTGCAGGTTTTGAAGCCCTCATTGCTACAGTATTTATCTGCCTCCTGCAGCTCTGGTCTCCAGTTATCCTCTTCACTGACAAGGAAAAAAAAATGCTCAGAGAGCAGAGGTTTAGAAAGAAACAGTATTTACTGTGCACAGTGTAGTCCTAGCAAACCAGACTCTGATCTCAGCCTCCAAAGTTTGATCTTATTCCTCCTGCACCAGTTGGATTCAACCAGCACTGTTTGGCTGAGCAACCTTTCCTGCTGTTCCTGGCTCTGAGTGTCTGTGAGTGTTGAGAGTGCGGATGGCTCTTTGCTTAGAAGAGCACACTTCTTTTAAAACAATTATCATCCCCTTTATGTCAAAAATCTTTCTTCCCTGAAGAAATTGCGATGCAACAAGCTGCTCAATGTCTCAAAGTCCAATACATTTTCCTTTAAACTTTTTTTCAAATTCAAATTAAAAATAGAAAGTATGTTTTTTCATCTAGACAGAACCATCGACAAATTTTGATAATTTCTGTAGTCTAGTAACAAAGCTATACTCTTCATCACCCAAATCTCTCCAGCAAACAAGGCAGAAGTTCCCACATCATTCACAAGTGCAATGAGACAGATGATTTGTTGGGGAGGGAAATCAGTTTCTGAACAGAAGCAGCATTTTAGGCAATTATCTCTTTCAGAAATTTCAGCTTAAATATTATTAACAGGTTTACAGGAAGAACCTCTGTCCTATGCATTTAGTCTGTTTAGAAAGAGCAAAGATTTTGTTTAAGAAAAATACTCAAATCACAAACCTAGTTGCTATATAACTTTTCTTCCAAGACTGAATGATGCTTATACCCTTAGGATTCATCTTCATGGAGAAACTATTATGAAATTATTAATATGTGAGAGAGTGTCCAAAGAAGATGGTGAAGGGCCTTGAGGGGAAGCCATATGAGGAATGGCTGAGGTCACTTGGTCAGTTCAGCCTGGAGAAGAGGAGACTGAGGGGAGACCTCATTGCAGTTACGACTTCCTTGTGAGGGGAAGAGGAGGGGCAGGCACTGATCTCTGCTCTGTGGTGACAGTGACAGGACCTGAGAGAATGGCCTGAAGTTGTGTTAAGGGAGGTTTAGGTTGGATATCAGGAAGAGGTTCTTCCCCCAGAGGGTGGCTGGGCACTGGAATGGGCTCCCCGGGGAAGTGGTCAGAGCATGAGCCTGACAGAGCTCGAGAAGTGTATGGACAACACTCTTGGGCACACGGTGTGACTCTTGGGGATGTTCTGTGCAGGGCCAGGAGCTGAACTCAATGATCCTTGTGGATCCATTCAATCTCATCTAATTCTCTGGTTCTGTGATTCTGTAAGATATGAATTTAAAATGCAACAGCCATTCAATAGCGATTTACACTGATATTCTTCACCAAGAAATGCACCATATCTTAGCACCTGCACTGAAGCCACCCCCCTCAGTTCTGCATCTCCAAGTCCCCCTTAAGAATCAAGCTGTCTCTGCCAACAGAAACAAGAAGCAAAAGACAGAGAAGCAGGAACACAGAAYTGCAAAGTTCCAGCTGCTGAGGTCTGAAATGTACAGAGGACATCCATGAATATGTGACAAGTTGATACGTCAGGTTCTTTTATAGATCCTGCTATTCAGCTAGGAACTGGACTTGCAGTTGAAGAGTTATGGAATGCTGAGCTTAGGTGCTCTCAGGAGAGATGGATGGAAAACTCTGGCCTGCACATGACCTTCAATATCTGCATAGACACACAGAAAATAAAAGTATTCCTTTCGGCTTTCTAAAAAATTATTATTATTTTTCAAAAACTATTTTAGACTATTTCTTCATGTCAACAAGTCCTTAGGAAAAGAACTTGCAAGAAACGCATCAGAGTGACACCTGGTAGCTCCTGTCAAAACTGCGCTCATCACTTCCTGCCAGGGAAGCTAATTTCATTAGAGATGAGGTTGAAATTGTCACTCAGCAAGTTTATTAATTCTCAGATACCAAGAGTGAAAAATGCACCAGCTGGGTGATAATCACTGAACATGTATAAACAAGCCCCGTGCTTAGATAATCTTCACTCTGCTGCTGGTTACAGGCCCTAAGCTTTTAAAATAATGTTTAATAGACCAGATTGTTCCTGTAGGTAAACAAGGGTGTGAAATTGCTGGTGATGCCTTATCTGGACTACTTAAAAAGAGAGGCTTGACAAAATTAAGACAGTAAAAAGTGGTTATATTTATTGAAGGGCCTTCAGGTACATTTTAGGGGAGTCAGAGCTCATTCAGGGGCTACACCCTAAGATGGACCCCCTAAGATGGATGACGGGTCACAGGTTTTTCATACTTTTATAAGTTTGGTCCATTTGCATATCAGGGTTAGTTCTTCCAATTACAACTTCAGGTAATGAAGTAATTTACCCCAAGTTTGCTCCCCCCTGCAACTCASTGTTGTTTACATCTCTCGAGGCCTGAGACACTAAGATGTCCTTGAGTTTCAGGCCTGAAGAGGAATTGTTTTGTCTGACCAAAATGGGAAAGCAGTAGCTAACACTCCATGTAGAGTTTAGAGTTATATACTAAAGAATTGCAAGATTACAAATATTTGAAAAATATAAAAGCTAAAATCTTAAGGCATCACTGAAGGCAACTCTCTCCCCATCACACCTTGTGCAAAACATGTGGACAAGCTGCAGGCTCCTCTTAAGCTCTTCAGGTTCAGCCTCAATGGGGCATTCAGATACATGACTCTCAGTACTCAGGTGTTTCTGAATGGGAGTCCCACCTGAGCAAGGTGGTCTCTTGGGTTTGGGAGACCCTGGAAAGAGTAGGGATGTGCATGACTCTGCGCAGAGCAATCCATCCCACCAGCACCTGTGCCAAGCAGCTCTGCACCTCACCCAAGCACAGTGAGAGGAGACTGTGGTGTAGAGTTGTCTCATTGCACAGCAGAGGTATTATTGCCTTGCAATGCATCCTGTTAATTCTGTAAATTCGCAGAATAGCACAGAAGAGGTAGCTCAGACTGATCTGTGCTAGACATATGATAAGCAGTAGCTCAAAGGGGGCATTTTCAGGGTGGTGTCTGTTTTTGGAGAAGTACCACTGATTGCAAGAAAGAGATGCACTGCATTGTCTCTGGAGTGGGGCAGGACCTTTCTGGCCACCATAAATGGGAACCTTCCCTTCGAGTTCCGCTGCTACGGAGTGAGTCTTAAACACACACGGCTTGCAGTTTCAGTGGGGTTTAGCGACAGGGTCCTCTGCTGGTTGCTGTGTGCAGTTAAACGCATAGAGCTGCAGATACACACCAGCCATGTGCAGTTCAGTGTATAATGCTATTAATAATTACTTGGTTCCTCCATGGTCAATAATTTCCAGTAATCCTTCCCTTTTSTTCCTTGTTAGATTTAGATATATCAAAGGTTCTTTGCATGTAGCAAGGCCACACAGAAAGAAGCACCATTCTGTAGTCAGGGGTTCTTCACGATCACTAGCTTTGCACAGGTTTTTCAAACTTGCTGCTGGATAAAACCATCAGCATTTTTAACATGCAAGCGTCCAGCAGCAGGACACCATCTCATTAACTCTTATAGCTCCATTTTCTGAATACTGCTGTGCAGCTCATTTATATTAATGTATTCTTCCTCCTGCTGTTCAGAGCATACAAGGACCGAGAGCCCTCACAAGGGATGTTTGCATTAAAGCTGCACATTACTTTCCAATGCCCTGAGGATCCTTTATGTTTTAAGGTAGATACAGCATTTTGTCTTTTACAAAAGGTTCTGCTTGAAAGGTTCAGGGTAGGAAACCTAGCTTTGTCCCAGGGCTGACAGATGTACTAGCCAATTTAACAAAAATATTAGCTGCCAAGAGGCTTGGCAAAATACAGCTAGTGTCCCATCTTGATGAGGAAAAAAACCAGGATATACACTGCTTATCTGTGGAAAGCTTGTTAGTGAGGTCTGGTTGAAAGAACTCAGAGAAAAAGTCATTTTGTCAAATACCCTGGCTTACCAAAGATAAAATATTTTGCACAGACATAACAGTTTTGATAAGTTTTTTCACCTGGAAGACTTCTGCGAGAATCAGTATTTTTCTGATCACCACTAAACCAGCAGAGACAGGTGAGGGTGAAAGGCAGAAGACAGAGTAGAAGGATTTTGAAAAATCTGAAGACAAACTGTCTCAACAGAAGTCTATTTTCACAAAACTGGCTGAAGAATCTTATTTCCTAGAACAGAATTTGAAACCTTGCAAGTCCTTACCAAAAGGCAGTGCCATAATTTAGCAAGCTTCAATGCTAACTATATTGATCACATTACCTGGGACACTACTCAAACAAAGGGACAGATTTCAAATATAGATTTGAAAGCTGTTCAGGATCCCAAAGCATTGCAAGAGCACTAGAATCAATAGTATAACAGACAGAAGAGTGGCAGTTGGTGAGTTAAAATGAATTTATTTTTCTGCATTGAAAGTTCGAGTTCCATGGGTTAGTTTCTACCTAACATAAAGGAGAGTTAGCAAAAAAGATGAAGAGAATCCAAGTTCCACAGCCTGCTGGCAAAACTGGCCCTTGGACCAGAAAAACTCTTCCTCTCAGTGCATCTGCCCCAGGTATTGGCTACCACCTCCCCTAACAAACCCTTGAACATCCCTCTAGAGCTTTCCTGTGCCCAGGTGTGAAAACACAGTTTTTCCATCTGAGCATTCAGCTGCAGTGTCTACTCCCTGTACTTCCACTAGGATCAGCCAAATTGCTCTTGCATCAGAACATTTTACACCGATCTGGTTTTCCATGTTATTCTGTGGACTAGGTCTAACAGGAATACACCTGTTTGTACTTCCTGCATTTCCATATAATTTTCCTTAATATTTTAGTAGAGTTTTTTTTACAAGACTTAAATTTGCTTTGTGGCTTTGACCGTATTTTATACATGGAATGGTATTCAGATAATTTTAATACAACTAACACATGCAAAATGCTTTAATACACTTTAATATCAAGGCAGAATTTAGTTTCATTAGGAACTAGAGAGGAAAGAAGAAATGTTTGGAATTCATAGGATGGTCATAATCTAGTAATAAAGCACCTAAGCAACAGACAGGAACACAGATTAAGCTTTGTCAGTGGTGCATATGGCCTAAACCCAAAGTCAGTTAGTCATAATAGTGCATAGACATGTTCCAGATATTGTTACAAGGCAGAATGGTCTATAAACGGCCTTCTAAAACATCAATCTTTTGCCTTCAGAACTGCTTATTAACCGAGCTGAGGAATACATCAAATATGCTAATAACGTAGTAACCAGCAGCTAAGGAAAAAAATAAACCACCAAATGTTCATTTACATTAGGATCACAGCAGCAACAGCATACTGATAATTTAACCCCCTCTGCTCTGGATAACAACCTCAATGTGACATCAAGCACAGGCTGTATAGAGAACACCATAATTGAATTACCTCATTGACAGTTTTAAACAATTAAATATATTGAGATAATTCAAAAGGACAAGTGGAAGCCTTTTGCTTCATCTAAGGCTACTTAATAATCAGTTTTATGCACTGAGATAATGAGACATATTAGCCCCAGAGTCGAGGGGGGAGAGTCAGTGAAAAAGCTCAAACTCTCATAAAGCCTAAGGTCAGAGAGAACACATGGCTTTCCTTGCTTACAAGGAGGAATGCCACACTGAAGCAAATAATATGTAAATAAATGAATGAATGAATAAATAAATAAATAAAACAAGAGAAGGCAACGATTTGCACCCATGTAGTTAAAGGGCAGTAAATTAGACATTTTTCCAATCTGCACTTGACATTTTGGAAAAGGTTGGTGGTCATTCAGAAACAAATCCTGGGGTGCCTTGCTTTGTACCATGTTTGGCAGCAGCTAATATACGCTGCTCTCTTCTATATATTTTTCTTCATTCACCTCATGAGTTATGCATGTGAAATTTCAGAATCTTTATTATCATCAGCTGCTCATTACAACAAGATTATTGTTTTGAGATATATACTGCATTTGTGTTGCAGTAATCACTTAACCCTCTATGTACATGAGGGTGTACAAAAACATAGTCTAGGAACAGCCTGTGCACATATTATAGCTGTACAGTCCCTTTGTAATTTTTTTTTATTTTCTAGCCAGGATCATACCCCAGACTTACTCTCCTTTCACAAACTTCCAGTTTTCCCTCTCCATCTAAGAATGTGTGAATGCCTCACTGCCAATCTACAGCTAGCTCTCCGTGGGTGAATAAGAGAAGGACACATGGATTTGAAATCAGTGCAGCTCTCAGCTTTCATAGAATTATTGTAAGAGAATAAATTATTTATGTAGAATTGGTATTGCTAAAGCATCAAAATGTCTGACATTTTTGAACAGAAAACAGTTCTTTCCATCTATTCATCTATTTTTACATATATTTTTAATTATAATTTCAAGCAATTTACAGGAAACTATATATGATATGAAGTACTGAGAGCTCTGCAAGCAGCATGAGGAAGGTCTTTGCTACTTTCACATGTTTTTGTTTGTGTTGTAGGCATTTTTGCACATTTATGGGTTGACAGCAGTGGGGTTTGCTTTACTGGTCAGAGATGCACTAGTCAGTATATCCAAATTAAGGTCATATCCCACAGCCCTCTGCAGAACCCAGATAATTAAACTTAAAGTAGACCAAATTAAACTAGAGAGCTAGTTTTCTTTTTACGTCATACATGATACATCTCCTTTTAGAAGCTTCAGTCCAGCATACTATGGGTGCTTAAATCCCTTTAGTGCAGAGGCAGAAGATTGCATACCTGAAGAAAAACGCAGGGAGACACACACAGCCCAACCTTATGTGATGCATCAGGAGCACAGCACGGTCCTGATTCAGTTTCTCTCAGCTCTCGCAAGGAGCTGTGGGCTCTCCACAAACTCAGTCTTCACACTCAGGTTCGTTATACCAGGCCAAAATACAGTAAATAAATGGGCTTCCACAGAGGGTTAATGAAAARTAAGCATTTCCAAAGAAAATCACTAGATTGAGGAGGAATGAGGCTGAATGTGAGACTGGAGATGAAGAAAGTGATACTCCCAAACTACTGACATATTGCAGTGTGAAACTGGCTCCTCCAGGGTATTTGGAGCTGGCTTTAATTTTGAATCTGCCCCACTGCTCTGAATGATGACAGATCATTATGGAGTCCGTATCTGCCTTCCTCTCACACATTCATCCAACCAAGCAAGATGCTACAGTGTGGCAGAGCTCCAGAACACTGACATCTTTTTTTGGCAAATAATTAATTTCAAAGTATTTTCTCAAATACGTGTAGGCTTCTAGTCAATGAAAATATGAGTTTGCCACTTATTCAAACCATCTGCCTTTATTTTTTAAATTATAATTGTGCAATATGTCCATTTTCCAGGATTATTATTTCATTTTTCTAAGATTACTTTTAGGTATCTGAAGGTTTTATCTGTAATTAAAATATGTATACAAGGTTTGATTAAAGTTAGTCTATCCAAGCAAAGATATACAAACTGTTTTTTCTAACAAAGGAAAAACGCAGTGCACAAATGACATGCCTTGCAAAATGTAGTGCAGCAATAAGTCAGATTTAAGATCCTGACTGTGTATCAYGGCATTGAAAGGAATTCATTAAAATGTGAGAATGGAAAGATCTTCACATTCAATACCCGATTTATATTAAAATCTCTTTAAAATATACCACTGAGACAATGCAAGGTGTTGATACACTTAGCAAGTGACAGAGGTCATACCTTCTATATTGTGCTTATTAAAATACGTATTTTATGCTAAATTTCAATAATTTCCTGCTTTCTAAAGGAAAATGTAATTTTGGAAAAGCATAAAATGATGAGCCCTTTGACCTCCAGAAAAGATCTGGAAAAAAAGCATCTTGCATTACAAATCATTTATCATTCATATGATCTTTGCTGCCTGAATACAAGACTAACTGACTTTTGAATGCAAGCTGGTGATTTCTGAATGCAAGGCTAAGTGTTCAGTTTATGGTACAGCTGGGCCATTCTCACCATGCTGCAAAAAAAATCAGCTGAAAGACTTCTTTTCATATATCAAGAAAATGAAAATGGAATAATTATTTTTCTTCTCTAAGATAAGACAAATATGGCAAGCATACATTTTGAGTCAAGAGTTTTACTGAATGCATTACCATTATTTTTTCATCAATGAAATATCTAGTATTTAGCAATAAATTGAAAAATTAAGCATTTCTTTTTGCAAAGGTCCACTTTGTGTTTTCTGGGCAACAACGGATAAGTTGCAATTCTTAGTTGATCAAAAATCTCAGCAAGAATATGCAAGTAGGAAAAATATAGCAATACACAAAATGATTTAACTTGTTTTAATATATGTTTAAGAACAGACCCAGTCACCAAGCTATGAAGGGTGTGTTTTCTGTGAGACATTGCTGATTCAGAGAAAAATGTGGGTTTTGAATACCGCATCATATTCCTCAGCATATTTTTCATGCAATTATTGAATTATTTTATCTTGATAATGTCAAAGGCAACACATTTAAATCTTGCTTTACCATGTAGACTTCTGCATTAGTAGTCAAAGGAACTAGAAATGAGCTGATTTTAACATGATTAAAATGAAACATTTACTTCAAAAAATGAAGGGCTGTGGAACACTTCTTTCAATTTGAGCAAATACCCACCATAATCTAACTTTCTCAAAATGCTGTTTTCTAATATAATGGAAATTCTGTTTGAAATGTAGTTTATCAACTGATGAGGAGACTCACTGGGTGATAATATAATGACCCATAAAGCACAAATCCAAGATTCAGATAGCAAAGAAGAAGAAACCTACTGCTCAGCATCACCACACTGCAACAGTGCTGGAGTGTCACCCTTGCTCAGCTCATGACCTCCTTAGACATCTCTGCTGTGTTGGTGGCCATCTGAGGAGTGCCCATAGTGACACATCATGGTGGCTTGCAGGTTATGCCTTGAGGGTCTTCTCCAGCACCCCCTGAGAGCACCCAGGCAAGCACAGAGAACACCAGAGAGCACCTGGCCAGGCGTGGCAGTGCTGAACTCGGCCACTGTGGCTGGTGTGCACTCAATATGCAGCCTGATGCAGACACAGCACCTGGCCCTGTACATGCTGAGCTGAAATTGATACTTGCACTGCCCAGGAGTTAGTGTATCTAACCAACTAACCTAGCTAAGACTTGCAGCAGACACTTCTGGGAACATCAGGTGCTCTGTAAATAACTGTGTTTCTTATCTTCATGGGCAGAATTTCATGTTTTTCTGTCCTTTATCATCCAAGAAAACAGTATTTTTACCACACGTCCGTATTATCTGCCAAGTCTGTTGCAAATGAAGCACTTTTTAAAAACTAAGAATCCAGATTTGAGAGGCACAAGTGTGGAAATGTGAGGAATAACAGATCCATTTATATCCAGGAGCTCTGCTTGTTCTCCCACTCACTCAGCAAGCAGCATGCACTTGCCTCTTCCACTCAGCCCTGGGTGTTGTGTTGAGGTGACCATGGGAGAGCTGGGCTTGCTGTAAGTGCTTCAGAAAGCAAGCACAGGAAGGGGCTTCTTTTGTACTTGCTAGAGCTTATGCATCCTTTTGTGCTCTACATGATAACAACTTTTATATATTTATCTTCCACAAATGTACTATTTGTACCTTCAGGTAGTGAAAAGCATCTGATGAACACCATGATGAAGGAATATGTTGATTTATACAGTGTTTGCCTGATGTAAAAGTCTATGCAAAGTTGGAGGAAAACAGAGATTCAGAGAGATTATTTTGGAGTTCAGTTTATCAGAAAGCAATGTGTTTGTGGGTATACGTGGAATGAGTTAGTGCAAATGAATCATTGTCTTATATATGTATAGAGCTGCATGTGCACACACACTCACCTGAACCACCAATAATTAATCAAATTTTCAAATAAACAGAAGGGAGAGAGAAAAGTTTAAAATATCTGGACTTGAGAGGCTTGGAATTTTCAGCAATGTCTCTGAAGAGATGGGATTTAAGGCTGCTGTGTGTCCTACAAACGAGCATAAAGGGGAAAAATAGAAGTCACCTCCACCCTATGTGGGCACCACAGCCCTTTGTGAAGCCCTGTGTGAACGTTCGCAGTCCTCTGGCAGCAATGTGAGACATGTGAGTGTACTTGCCTACAGCCTGGGTGTAGTAGGGGATCAGTCTCTGGAGAGCATTGCATTGTGCATGGCACGTACTCTACATGGCAGATTGTCACACAAGTAAATGCTGACAGATTCACTTTATACACCCACCCAGATTCTTCGTTCCCCTCAAGAGTCTGAGCCAGATGTGCTGGCAGTGCTTACGGGAGAGAGGAGGCCGAGATACTTCATGCTGATGCTGTCTTTGGGTTTGGGGCCTGCTTTTCCCATGAATCTTAATAAAGGCTCAAGAAAGCTTCATTTCCAGGCATTTGACAGGCTAGTGCCAGTCCAGAAGCAACAGGGGAGCATGCTGTGCATACTAGCTTACAGCAGCCCTGCTGGGTTTTCACTATTAATTGTCCTCTCATGTGCTTTCATATTCTGCAGGGAAAGAAAAAATATAGTCTCTCTGTGCTGAAAAGAGATGCTTTGGACAAAATGGAGTCAGTACCGTTCCCCTTCGTAAAGACTTGCTGCTTCAGGGCCTATGCTTTCAGAAAAGAGGCATGTTAGAGAGAACACTGAATTTGATGTGTTTAAATTACCTGACAAGCAGCATGAGTTTCTGCCTTTGCTGATTACTGATCTGCCACCCTCATCCATTTCTCATTTAATTGATCATGTTGTAAGCATGATGTTTACACTGCAGAGGGAATGCCATTTCCTTCTGTCCCCCATGCGGGTCACTTGGAGGATGATTGTCCCCTCACACTTCAAGGGGTCACTGGCACCGCACTGGTGTTGAGCAAATGGGAGTGAAAGGATGTTCTCGCCTGCTCCTCTCCCACGCACATCATTGGCTCATCAGCTCTGGCTGCATGCAGTACAGCTATCTGCAGAGTGATTTGCAGGACATGTTGCTTCTGAAATTGCTGACTTAGCAAGCCTTGAAAAGAAAGCCAGAATAGAGGACATTTGGACTGATGGATGGTTACAGAGATATGTTATATACTATTAAAAAAAAAAAAWGGCAAAAAAAAGCGCAGAGAACTGGCGTACTGGGACATGGTTCTGCCCATTCCTTGTGACGGGTTCAGCTTTCCTGGCCAGCACACTGAATCACTAGCCTGAGCCTTTAAAAAAAATCAGTCATCATCTATTTTTTTCTCCTTGTTTGAATGACTTTGCTCCTTTTCTGGAAAAAAATATGCACACAAAACCATCACACTTCCAAACAATATGTAAGATGTTAACTATGTGAATTCTCTTATAGCAACATAACATTTGGAAGAATGCCTTATTTCAAAAGCATACTTTCTTTAATTCTCCCATACTGAAAATAGAAGCTATCAAGATATGTATTGACCTCATCACTGGAAATATGGGATTTCTAATACTTTTCAATAAATACAGGAATCATAGGCCTTGACATTCAGATTGTGCAAAATTCTTTACAGTTTCAAGCCAGCCGTCTGATTTTTCCTTCTGTTATATTCTGTAGGAACATAATCCTTGTGCATTTATTGTGAGGAGAGCTGTCATTCCAGGGAAGTGTTCCCTTTTACTCTTCTCATTTGAATAAGATTAGTTAAGTTCATAAAAACTGTGAAAAAGTGTAGAAAAAATTATTTCCATGGCCAAATCCTTCCTTTCCAAATTAGATGTGGATTATGAAAGCTGAAAAAAAAATTCTGTCTTCTTTTCCAATAAAACTCTTCAGGAGTCATTTAGGCATGTGCCCCATGTCCATCACAGTGTGATAGAAAATTAGGTCTAAATGAACAAGACTGACACTGCAGACCAGGTGATTAATATTGGGAACCAGCCCCTCTAAAACAGATATCATTGCACATAATTTAAGAATATACGGAAAATACAACTGTGTAAGATCAAATGCTTGAAAATAGTGTTTTAGATTTCATCATTGCAAACCTGTGAGCTTGACACTCAAAAGTAAAGTGCGCTTTTCTTACATGATCCTCTGTAGTAATGACATCAGGAGATGACAGATTGAGGCTAGTGGTATCAAAGAGCTTACTTAGTCACTYTGCCAGATATTTTGGAGAACCTTTAGTGTCCTCGCTGTCTTTAGCCGGCTGAACCACACAGAATAGGGCATGGATTAGTGAGTTTTACAATCAGTAAATAGTGCAGAGTTCCCACACCGTTCCTTCCTGCCATGTGTGGCATGTCCAGGAGGATTGTGTGTGTTGAACACGCAGGGGGACTGGTGAGCAGTGGTGTATGAATTGCCATCCAGAATAAAACTCTGTGCCATCTATTCCAGGTTATCACTGCCACACATCTCAGAGAATGGGAAAATAATGTGTCACTGGGCAGCTGTAACAGAACCCTGCACACAGACCCTTCATTCTCGCTTCTTGATCTGTATCCCAGGGTCTTTTGGGTGCCTGTTGTGAACTAAAGTAAGAAAGATTTCTAGATCCCTCTAGGTACACACAAGTTTATTCATCTTGGCTCTCTTTGACCCTCTTTTTGTGTATTCTAACAACTACATGGTTTAGCTGTTGAGATTTTGCATGCATGTTTGCTGCCTGTTGTGGTCTCAGGCCAATGTGAACAACACCTCAAGCTGGCTTTAGTATACCTGTATCCTGGTCTTAAAGGTGAGCACTCCAAAGCATCAAAGCTTTTAATGACACAACTGAAACAATTAAGGAATAAGTAAAAATTTAACCGTGCACTTGAATGGTGAAATAAGATTGAGGTTAAATAATGGCTTGTAAACAAACTTGCTTGTGCTCTCTAGACCCTGTAGAATGGCTCCTGCTATCCGGGCTTCCTTGGCTAAGCAGCTCTCAAGGACTTTCTGGGTTGAAACAATCTCCACACAACCTCCTCTGCACTGCTAGGTAGAGTCTGTCTGTCTGTTGCTGCTAAAGTCTGATGTGTGTGTCTGCTCTTCATTTATTCTGGGATACACAGCCAAACCAGTCTGACAAATGTGTCTCCTTGTTCCCTCTGTTTCCTTGGTTTGGTACTTGCTACAAACCCATGACATTGTTTCAGGAGTCAAACCAGTAAAAAACTGACCCAACAACTACATAAAGTGGGTTTTTTTTTTCATCAAGTTTAGCTAGCTGAGCCAGCCTACTGAAGGTCAGATGGATGCCACTACCAACACAAGGAATATCTGGAGTGGTGATGGAAGAGGCGTGTCTGTTCTTGGTTGATCGTCTCATTCCTACTGCAAAAGTACAGCCTTCAGGAGTAGCTGGAGTCTGGCTGACCACTGTCTGTCCTTCCCCACCTGTCATAGCCTCTCTCCTACCTCAGAGCTTAAGCTGCTCTTGAAGAATGGTATGGCCTCTCAGGACCCTGGGGTGCCAAATGACATCCCAAACAAGCAGCCTTCCTCCTGGTTCCTATATGGTCAGTGAACTGTGCGCAAGTAAAACATATTTACATCCATTTGGATAGGCTTGTCTCTGTTATGCTCTAACCTTTTCCTTGCAGTGATCACCTTGACTTCCATTGCAGTCAGCAAGCAGCATTAAAGTACTGTGATTATATGGGTACTACAACAGAAATCACAACAGAAAAATGCAATTTGCAGTCAGGTCTAGCTGTGGTGTGTGCATTCAGGGTGTCGATTCTTTCCTGTCTTTGTTTTTAAATGTTTAGCCACAATCCTTAGTGATTAATACAAATTTCTGCTAGAAAGGAGAAATAGGAGAAGAAATCAGCATAATTTTTCCTCAGTGTAAAAATTCTACTCCAATGAATTACTATTATGCTGCAGACAGCAGTAACAGCAAGTAAACGATTTAGTATTATTGTAATGCTGATGATTATTGTTCGTTTCTGTTCAACAAAACAAAGACAATCAAAAAATTGCCCACTGTCTTCAAACCCACCTCATATCAAATCCCCTGGGCTTCATTCCCAACCTGCACCTGTCTGACATCAGTGTGGGCCATTGATTTCCATGAGGAAACACTCAATTTGCACCAGTGCCCATGACTGAAAAAACAGGTCCTGGCTTTTTGCAAGGTTTGGCATACTGTCTTGAAATCAGACAAAATTAGCCAGAATTTGTGAATTGGTTATTCTTTGCCTGCTGAAACGAGGCAATGTCTGCAAGCGCTGCTTTGAGAATCTGTTCTTTTTGTATGAGAACAGATGTCTGGGAGGGGTTTTGGCAGGACCCACTCTGTCAAACAGTCCAGCTTTGACAGTTACTTGCTTGAGGGACGGCTAAAATGCAAAGCATTTCTGATCAGAATATCATATTCATCTGGAAGTTAATTACTGTGTCTGCCTTGGTATAAATAATTAATTATGCAAAACCCACACAGCTGTGGCTGGACAGAGTTAAGTGACTTGCTGTCAATGTCTCACGGTTCTAGAAAGGATGAAGGGATTTAGAAAATAAGCTCTTTAACTCTTGGGCCACGCTATTGTGATAGCCCCTTCCTGATCAGATGAGAATATGATTATCACTGAGCATGCTTTTCTTTACAAAAGCACATTTCCCAGTTTAGCCTGTTTGGGCCCCAGTAGTAATCTCTTCTGAACACTGTGGCTGTGTCAAGCTAAGAAGCCAAACACTGATTGTTTAAGGAGAATGAATCTGCAAAGCCTCTGTGACTGCACAGTCATGCTCAGAGCAATCATTAGCCAAAGCAATGTCTGCATCCAAGTGTGGATGCATGCACGGGAGTGAGTGAAGTGTTGAAGGTACATGGGTGCAATAATCAACCTGTTCCATTTTATAGGCAACAAGGGTGAAGAGAAGGCCACGTTTATAGAAATTATAAATATTTTCAACAGCAGCAGTGCAGTATTGGATCTTTTGAAAAATGGGCAGGGTCATGGTTTCATGCTGTCAAATAAATAGTATCTCTGGAAGGCAAGGGTGGAGAAATGTGTCTTGATATGCACCCCTTTATGGTACGTAGTCTTCAGTAGATCATGAATTTTAAATGTACAAATAGAAATATCAGCCCAGACTCATTTGCAATAAGTGGTTTTCTGCATGTAACGCTGATTTGCCAAAACATTTTTGCCTGTAGTAAATGAAAAATAAAAAAGACAAGCTTTGTAAATGTGTCAAATACCTTAGTGTAGGCAAACACTGCTCAAACTACTGCAGGAAAATAAACTGCTACAATCCAGAGGACATATTTTGTACCGTCAAAGAATCAAACACATCACAATTCATCAGGATGAGTAGGGATCTCGACACGTATTTTATTCCTTCCTTTAAGTAATGCAAAGCTGTGTAAGCATCTATCTACTCAAATGAGCAGGGAGGGAAAAAATTAGTCYGTGAAAGCATTAGATGTAGAAGATATTTATCTGTGAATCTGTCCAAAGCTTTGGCTGTATTATTAAAAAGAACTGAGATTTATATGGAACTTTTATATAGAAATTTTCATCCTCCAGGGATCCCAAAATATGTTACAAAGTATAGTAGAGATTGTAAGCAAGTGCAGAAGCAATTACGTACTTGGCTGTAATTCAGATATAACCTTAGACATTGTAAAATGTGAAAAGCAAAAGGTAGTAGGAAAATGTCTTATCCTTTAAAATAAATGTTACAGGCCTCCTACCTACCACCTGGAAGGGTATTGCTGATAGACATGACAGGACATTGGCTCAAATGAAGAAAAATGGTTTTTTTTTCCAGTGTGCCATTTTCCCCATGTGCTGGATTCAGTGTAAGCTCTGCGTTTGAGTTTGTGTTCTTGCCACAGAAATTCAAACTGTAACCTGATCTGTGCAAGGATACTGTCAAATGAGTGACAGTAACACTTGGGCTATTTCTCTAGCAAGAAGCAAGACTCTGGTTGAAGGTCCAGGCACTGGTTTGTGATCTTCCATGCCATTTAATTGTTAACATGCACCTTGGCACAGCTATGACCACCTCCAGATAGTGCAAAGATATTTGCTTTCAGTTCAGGCATCACCCTGAGCCAAGGACTTTTCATAACAGGCAGCACTGATGAGGTTGCCCAGCTTTCTAGAAGAAACCTGTCTAGCTGTGTGGTGCTTGTCTTCAGGGCCAAAGAACGGGCCAGGCTTGGGAGCAGTCCTGTTCCTACTGAAGCCAGTGGCAGTTCAGTCACTGGCTCCAATGTAAGTGTGAGCGTCTATCAGTAAATAAGTTCTTCCACTGAACAGAAATGATTGTGTATGGATTGTCTTTAGTTTAAAAACTCAGTTACAAGCATTAGCAAAAGTTGTGATAAAACTCAGAGGCCTCATGTGACCTCTGCCAAAGGTTGTAAGAAAAGGTGCTAGTGTTGCTTTAATGCTGCCAAAATTGCCAAACCTAAAAAAGCACATAATGTTTTAAATTGAAGAACTCCCTTTCTAAGGAAACCTGAGGTGTCTGCATGCTGTCATTTCTGACAATGGCAACACCTCAAATCCCTGTAAGCATTGTTCAGCAATCATCTTCTAATTTATTTTAAATGTCACTTGAAATTACAAGAGGGACAGGAAAACAAGAAAGAAAAGCTGAATTTTGAGGATCTCAAAATACAGTAATGGAAAGATTCTTCCTGTTTCCAGATGATTATCCCTATGCTCCTTTAGAGAATTTAAAAAAAAAAGTGAAGAATCCTGGTTGGCCTTGTTTTGTCAGTGGTGACAAGCATTGCTAACAAAGGTTCTCAATGCAAAGATTCTGTTGGAAAGCAATTTTTGATCCACAATTTTCTTAAATCCTAGTAACCCAGTTGTTGTACAGAGTCTAGCAAGATGGAGGTAATTTTCCCCATGGCAGTGCTTTGCATTGGTAGCTGGAAAGGGGCTGATATCACAATGGTGCTTTGGTTTCTGCTGAGCAGCCCTGGAACAGCATCAGCACTGTCTCTCCAACATTCCACCTTCACTAGAGACTGGGGGTGGGCAAGACTTTGGAAGGGGACATAGCCAGGACAGCTAACTCAAACAGACTAAAGGGATATACCATGCTGTATGATGTCTGCTCAGCAATAAAATCTAAGAGAAAAGAGAAGAGAAAGAGGTGGCATTTGTTTTTACTATGTTTCTATGTTTGTCTTTGGGAGCAGCAGCTACATATACTGAAGCCCTGCTTCCTGGAAAGTGGCTGGACATCTGTTGATGGGAAGAAGAGAATGAATATTTGCTTTTTCTTTGCTTCCATGCATGTCCTTTGCTTTTGCTTTTTCTGCTTTTATCTTGATCCATGAGTTTTTTTCCATCTTATTTTCTCCCCCATCCTGCTGAAAAAGGGAGTTAGAGACCAGCTTTGTGGGCATCTGACATCTAGCCAAGGTCAACTCACCACAGTCCTTTTTGTTTCCCATTATGGGACATGAGAAATTTGAGATACAGGTAGTAATTGGGAGAGGTAACAGGCAAACCATGGACTGAACACAACTAGAGAATGAAAAGTGGAATGATCATGGAGAATTTCTGTCATAATTGTAGTGAGGTAAATTGTCCACTTTTGCTTCATTATTATAATGTTATTGTGATTTTGGTGTGGGGAATTATTTTTTGTTGATGTGAGTGAATTTTGTGAATATTGTGTGATGAATGTAGATTTTATCGCTAATTCTTAAAGATTCGATTCACAGACATAAGGGGTGGTATGTGTTGGGTTTATGTGACATGATTTTGGTAGTGGGGGGAGCTACAGGGATGGCTTCTGTAAGAGGCTTCCAGAAGCTTCCCCCATGTCCAATAGAGCCAATGGCAGCTGCCCAACTGAGGAGGGGAGTGACAAAGCAGTTTTGGTAGGCACCCAGAGTCCATTCAGGGTCAACCCATCACYCTGGTACTTCCTGAGATTCTCATATGCTGGGCAGATTCCACTAAATTTTGTCACCCCAAGGTGTTCAACTTTGCTGGCACAACTCACCCTACTCATCTTTCTCCTTTTTCTCCATTTAGTCTTTTCACATCTTTTTTTTGTCTGTGTACTTGTGCTGATTTATCTTCTTTCACCCATCCCTAAGTAGAATGCTTCCACCATTCCTTGCCCTCGGGGCAGTGCCTTAGCACAAGCTCTTTGTTCTCTCATCCTTCTCCCTGGTTTAGTCCTTCCTCTTTTGCAGACCAGCCATGCACACCAAGCACCATCCATCATCCATGCACACTCAGCAGTGCCAGACCTGCCTTCTTTGATATCACTGTTTAGATTAGCACCATCCTGACATCCTCCTAAATGGATCAGTACTTGTCCCCTGCACACAGATCTCACTGAGCTACATCCATAACAAAGACTGTATAGATACATATGAAGAAAGGGAGGGTTACAGTGGCAGGTACTGATATGGGTTTACGGGTTTTCTCTTTTTTTTTCATTCTATATCATTGAAGAAAACACAAAGTGTATTTCTATGTTAAACATAACTATCCATTCATGTGTATAGAAAACTTTCTCACATACATATATAAATGCATGTATACACACACACATATATATTTCATACTTTCCGTATTCCCAGAAGGGCATTTATATAGTCTGTAACAGGACTCTTGTCTTTTAGTTAAAGAATGAAAGAAGCAAAAAAAGACATTGAGCAGCAAGTTATTGATGAGTTAACATTTCTGCATTTTCCAGCTTCAGCACTTAAATCTTTCCCATTTCTCACAGTAGACTTCTTTAATGTTTCAGGTTCAAGTTCTCCATTTGTACATTATTTAAATAACAAGATTATAAGTCTAAATTAATTCTTCTTGATTCCTGAGATGCTATGACAATGAAGCTGTATAACCACCTAGCTCAATAAAAACAAACTGTAGATAGGCAATTCAGTTCTTACATCCTCTGTGATTTGGGGTGCAATTTCAGCAGTTTATCCAGAGTAACATTCATTTCTAAAGCTATGTCCCAGTTTACTCGTTTCTTTCTGATGTGTGTTTAGGTCAGTGGCAAAAGGTAAAATCTATAATCTGTGGTTGAAGCTCATAAAGTTGCACTGGGCAAAAATGCAAGTCTTATAGAGGCAACAGACTTGTCTTACCACTTAGCTCCACTTGGTCAGAATTGTGTGAAAACACACCTGGTTTGCTACAAGATTTGGGTCGAGGCTGCTTTCTCTCCGTGTATTTTAAATCTTTGCATGTTTCCTAGAATGCTCTCAGGTCCTTTCGGATAAGAAAATGTAACAGCTCATGTTCAGTCCCCATTGACCTCCTTCATTATGTGGTTCTTCCTTCACATCTTGACCTATGGAGAGCTGTACCTATCTCACCTCTAAGGAAAACGGTCTTAAATTTACAGGCATCCATTGTTGTAATGCAGCAGATCAGTGGGGTCATTGGAGTGACACTGCCCATGCAGGCAGATTAAGCTAGAGACAAGTGCCTTTCCTGTAGTTTCACGAGGGATAAATCTGTCTCGTCCTGAAGAACAAGCACTTGGAAACCCTTTCTGTCAGGCCCCCTCACCTTAGCACAAGATCAGAAGCTTGTGCATAACAGTGTGGGATCTCACCAATACTCACTTATTTCAGGAACATTACCTTCTGTTTCCAGGAGCTTCTGACAAAGTGACTTCAGCATGTAATACATTATCAGCAAAGAAACGCTGTGCCTTCACCATTAGAAACCTCACCTCACGACTCCCAGCAGGAGCAAGGCAGGTCACTGCATCGCTATTAACCAACAGCTGACAGCTAATTGATTTTACACTTGTGTATCAGTGCTTGCAAACCATATTTTAAAAGCTAATTTGTTTCATACTTTTAATATCATAGGCAGTTTTGTATCCTGTCCTACAAAGCCTGAGCTAATCACAGTCCATCATTTTTACTGCTGTTGGCCCCAAAACTGGTCTCTTGTATATTCATACTCTGCAACACTCTTATCTCTTAACCCAAATGTGAGAAACAGCCCTACAGCACCAGTTGTCTCATGGATACATCAAGGGAGAATTTTCAAAACTGAAGCCTCTTTAGGGTAGTTTTAATGAGGCCGTGTTTGCTAAAGCATGACTGACAGAAATAATAAGTTAGCATTTGTGAGGGAACCCTCAGAAATCGAGCTACAGCAGGCAAAAAGCCAGCAGAAATTGTTGTGCTGTTGAAGTATCTCCTAAAATAGCTCTCCTAGCTCAGCCTAATGCAATTAAAGTTACTGATGTACATAATATGAAAACTGGGAGCTCTTCCTGTTAATAACCACTGTGTAACTGAGGTAATCCATTTCATTAATTTAATATACACTTTTGTATCCCCCGATAATAGACATATAATTAAAGGGATAGGCTTTGCATTCCAAAATTAAAGTTTGCAAAGGGCAGTTCTATAAAAACAAGGCATTTTGTTTAATTGTTGCTCAATGTCATCTTGGTTAAYACTTTTATTTTATTAGAGTATCAGTACTAAAATTCAGAACAAATTGAAATAGGTACTGATCAACTTTATCAGTAAGTAAGCATTGTGCCTGGTGAAGATGAAAAGAAAACCGTAGATGATTGTAAAATATGTGGCTGGTGTGGTTAAAAATACATACTGCAGTTGGAAAAGGTCCATATTTAATTCAATATTTTATATTATACTGATGTAAAAATACTAAAAAGATTGACATTCTTTTATTTTTCTGAGTGTTTATCTGAAATTAGGGCAAGGTGGTTGTTAATTTATATTTTTCAAAATCTTTGACCAGAACTTAAAATTATATAAAAGCCAAAAAGGTAGATTTTTTATAGAGATACAAAAGATATCTAAAGGAATAGTGAAGCTGAAGAAATTATGTTTAAAAATTTAGGAGGTTCGGTGATTGATTAGCAAATTATAAAATTGAGGAACAATACTCCCTCAATTGAGTATTCTGGGAAAAAAAAAGAAAAATCATACGTTTGTTTATTCTAAATATTTTATATATRTATGCAAATATATACTTTATAGAGCAATACAAGACTTGTGAAATTGTACAGATAGAGCAAAGAAAAATGTGTAGTACACAAGCATGATGAGACATGAGTGTAACAATAAGAAGATAAATGTGTAATTATAATGAAAATAAAGGGAAAAAATGGATATTCAAGAGAGCTAAATATTCATGAAACTAAATGAGTCAAATAATTAATTATTAGAGAGGGAATAGATATGCCAGGATTCATAAGCCATGGTAGTTCTGAACYGTATAGGTCTCAATTTGTGATTATATAATATGTGATATTACAAATACCACCTATCATACGTGATATTATAAAGTGTGGCAAGATCTTTTGTTGGTCATGAAGTAACAATATTCCCTTGCAAGGATGAGTGCACCTGAAGGCTAAGTTCATTCCTATACCATCTTTGTAAATGATTAGAAGCATTTAGTGTATATTTTTTGTAATTTTCTTTCCCACAGCTGAATTGAGAAGTAAAAATGCATTTCTTTCTTTATAGTTATTTACGAGCAACAAGCCTTATCAACAGCTTCTGAGTAGTGTGATGGAAGTGTCAGTGAGGAAAAAACTTGAGCATTAATGGAAGTATTAAGATATGTAATATATTTAAAGGAAAACCGATATAGGATTTCCTGGAATAACAGTCTTTTAAGGATCCAGAAGCAGGGAAATGCCCATGGTTGTGTTTGTTGCCTTCTGCTTTCATTTCAGACTCTTGCCAGAGGAATTTCCATAAGCCAAGGCCGGGCTTTGTTCACCCAGTGCTTCCATACAGCACCTCACCTAAGTGAATTGAGAGATACTTTTCTCTACTTCTTTTTTCAGGGAATTGAAAATTATACTTTGGCATAAATGAAATAGGAATAATTAAAAGTACTTCCTTTCTTCCCTCTGGTTCTTTCCAAATTTTTACCTGTGTCTTTAAGAGGATGAGGTTTTCAAATTTCTTCTGTGTGGTTGTCTGTGCAGGAATCAGGACTACACTGTCAGTGAAGAATCTGGATGTTAAATTCCTAAATAAATCCTTAATTCCTGCTAAATTTCACATAGTCAGTTGTTGTCCTGTGCTATCTATCAAGATCTCTCTGTAAGGCCTCCCTACCTCTGAGGGAATCAAAAGCTCCTCCTAATTTAGTGTTGTTAGCAAATTTGCATAGTGTGCACACAACTCCTTTGTCTAGGTCATTGATAAAATGTTTTAAAGAACTGGCCCTAAAATTGAGCCCTGGGGAACACCTCTAGTGACTGGCTGTCAGCATGATGTTATCCCAGTACAGCAACGCTTTTAGTCCATCCTTCCAGCCAGTTGACCACCCACCATATTGTGCACATGTCTAGCTGGATTTTGTCCAGAAGGATACTGTGACAGACGGTATCCAAAGCTTTGCAAAAATTAAAAAAACCCTCTCACACCTACTGCCTTGTTGTATTTTATTCAGTCTCCTGATACATCATGATTTTTCTAGTGTTTTAACCTCAACAAAATCAAGATTCAGTTAGGGTTCTTAGGACAACCTGTTAGCTTTGCCAATTAGTGCACAGGAGGGTAAAAAATTTATGAGGTAGGAACTAGATCTGTATTCAGTCAGCTCATTAACTGATATCATTATCAAACTGATACAGGAATCATTAAAAATGTATTGGATGTAAATAGCTTTCAATCTATATTCAGTTGGCTGGATTTACACCAGTAGTGCTAATATATACTCTAAGCCATCTGTTCCCTTAATGAATACTAGTAGCTGTATGCACAATTCTTACTTTCATGAACACAAAGTTGGCATAATAATTAAGGACATGTAAAGTGTAAAAAAACAAAAGCATAGAAATTAAAACTTAAGGTACTAAGGCATGAACATAAATTTGCTGTCTCTTAGAGATATAGTTATCATCAACGAGAAACTCCTCCTGGATCATAAACTACCTCTTACAACTCTACCTTGGCTCTAGGAGAGGACAACCTTATCTACACTGCATCCTAAAGCAGAAGAGTCTAAAGCACTATTTACTTCTACCAGATGCCTAACAATCTGCCAGTTACTATGGTTGTGGTCTGACATGGGGTATATGAGGTTTTGGGTAAGGCTGAAAAAGGCAGAAGGGAATGGACCTACCTAAACTGGTAATTCCTTGGCTGGGTCTCCAGTAGCAGGAAGAGCAAGCCTACTGCTCACCCATCTTCTGTCCCAGCTCCATCTGTCTTTCTTCCCAGGACTACTCTTAGCTGAGACTCACACTCACAAGAAGGCAAACTGCTGTTTGATATAAATCACTGGAAGGACCAGCTTTATTTCAGGTCCCCATTCCTACATTTACCACAGTATAAAGACAAGTCTCCTCCGCATTACCCCCATTCTGTGCAAAGAAAAGAAAAACCAAAAAAAAACCTGAAAGAAATCTGAAAAAGCAAATCCAAACCCCGAAAACCTCACATCTGCAGAAACAGAGACAGCAGGAAAAGCCCTGAGCAGCCAGAGTTTGGCCTAATTTTTAAATACAAGCCATATGATATATTTTTTGTGAGTAAAAATGGTTATTGTGTTATTTTGTTCAGCTGGCCTTCATCCACTTCCACTGATAGGGAGCAGTTTAAACTTGTGCATGCATAGATTTCTTTGCAACTCCTGAATGTGTTATTACTGTGAAACAAAATTAATTTCTTTCACTTGAATAAAAATAATTCACTTCTGCGAGATTTTTCTGTAATAGTTGTTCTAAAGGCCACGTGCTGTTTGGCTGTTGAGTGTTGATTTTCCACACAGTGGTACTTACAGTGTAGGATGAAACAGGTGCAGTCTTAGGGGTGTATAAACTGAGAGCATTCATTGGAATTTACTCATTTTGTAGGGAAAAGTACAAAAAGCTGTACTTCGCATATCTGAGTGAGGAATCAATAAAACACTTGCAAACTCCGGATGTGTCAATGAATGGAGATAAAGATGAGAAAAACTTTCTGAAAATTGAATTCTAGAGGTTGGCACAGTCGAAGCCTAAGTTTCCATCCTTCTACTCTTCAGATGTGAACTTTTCCTATGGTGATATGAGATACATCAATAAGCTGCAACTAGGTTGTCACTAGATTTATCAGTCTTAAAATAAACATTGCTGCTGTAAGTGTAGGAATTGACTGCATGTTGAGATCTGGCTTTTAACTTTCAGTTTCCCTGTGCACAGGAATTATATTCTGAATGAGACCGATGGTGCCAGTGATGAGTAGAAGAGGAATTCTGCAGGTATGAAGCGTGGAAAAATCCTCACTTAGCTTTTGGCTCTACACCTTGAATAGCTAAAGGATGACATATTCTGAAACAAGAAAATTTGTTACTTAAAAAACATATATATGAAACTTTAATTTCTCAGTTCTTCTATATACTTCATTTCAATAATTTCCTGTAAGTTCTATTGGTTCATTACCTGCTGATAATAACCAATGATTACTGAGAGATGAATGCATAAAAAAGAGTTAGAAAACACACAAATGGAACTGATAAAAATGCCCAAAACTGTTCCAATTTTCTCAAAGGGAGAGTTATAGATCATATATGATCCATTGCATTTACTATCTCATAATAGAGAAGAAAATTCCAGTACTAAGTAATAATGAATTATCTTAATGAATTTTTAAATGATATTAGGTATTATACATTGCAGATACTGTGTTTGTGGAGCAAATGGCCATCCAAGCAGCTGAGTTGCCATGCAGGAGTCACACACAGGTCAGAGCCTCTGTGGCCCTACTTCAGAAGCAAGTATAGTCACTGCTAGGAGATCCAGACTGTCTCTCTTCTCAAAAAGCTTGTGACAAAGCAGGGGAAAGGCAACCCACCCTAAAACAGGGTGATGCTACTTAACAAGAGAATCAAACAGAATATCTTTGTAATAGGCAGCTTTACTTGACACCTTTGAGAAATAAAGGTCTGAATCTAATTCACTGCATCTGCTTCTTTATTTCACTAAAATAATGGAAAATGTTTTACAAAAGGCAGTCAACTTCTGAAGAATCACCACAAAGTCTCAGACATCCGGTTGAAAGTCCAAACATGCAAAATTCTGTTAGTTACAGCACTTTGCCCTGTTTGATACAGCAACTGTCTCTCAATGTCTAGACAGGAAGTGATGCAGAACCTTCTTTCCCTGCATTTTCTTCCTAACCCTAGCAGAACTATTGGCACCTTGATTGCCACCAGTTCCATTTCTAGTTCATTTCAGCCTGGAAAATGCTCCCTGTTGTGCATGTTTGGTGGTCCCCAGGGAAGGCACAATCTTCCGCTCTTTCAGGATGGCTTCTCTCATCCCAGGGTGTGTTATAAGGACGAGGTAAGAGTTGCTTTACCTCTGTGGCTCAGCTACAGCCTTTATAGGAACCAAATAGACACCAAATAGACCAAAAAGAGTCTGGTGAGCCACCTGGGGTATGCATATGTCTTTGACTCATTTCTGAGTATATTCTCTACTTTCTTTACAGAGTCAGATGCAAACAGACATAGGGATCAATGGCTTGCAATTCTGGAACACATAGGAAGCAACTCACCTTTCTCATGGAAAAAGCAAAAGCAATCTTCCATGATCTTCCATATAAGGCAAGGTCTGGGGTAGCACAGAGAATTGTCATGGAGTAGCTGGTTTGTTCTAACTTCCTGTTCTGTAAGGCAACAACAGCTGGCTCCTATGATGTTTTGTTGCATGCTCCTTAACATCTACCGTAGCGTTCATCAAGCACTGAGTTGTATGATCTGGRAAGGCCCAAAGAACTAGTGAAAGTAGAGGAAGAAATGTACAGCCCAAGCTTGGAACAAACGATAAAATAAAAGGCTGGAGTCTTGGCAAGAGGAAAGAGTGGTGAGGAGGCATTTTGTGGGAGTCTGGGATTGGTATGGAGGATTCATTAGTTATGTGTCCTGGTTTCAGGGCTTGCTAGTGGGAAGTGGGATGTATGGCAAATGGATAAGAGGAGTAAGGAAATGGGGAAAGTGGGTGTCAGAAGGAAGACTGGTGCATGATTTAGGCCTCCATTTTGACTATGCAGAACGAGCAGGAGAAGGTGAGAGATTTAAAGGGTTACAGGTAGAGATGAGGACTGAAGTGGGCTCCTGAGTGTCAGGATGGTACAGATTGTCTTGTCTTGATTTGCTCAGTTTTGTTTCTAATGAAGAGCTTTCCTATAAATTATGCCCTGCTCATCAGACTGTCTTTCTTCTCAGAACTCAGATCTGGAAATTTCAACTCCGCAAAAAGATCTTGGAGTCACTCTTAGATATTTCTCTGAAATCAGCAGCTCAATGTGCAGCAGCAGTCAAAAAAAGTCATCATGATGCTGGGCATTGTCAGGTCAAGTACTGAGAACAAAACAGAAGGCACCATTTTGACACTATAAAAACACCTTGGTTTGCAGCTCTGCCCACTGCATCTCAAAAGGAATATGGTGGAGTTCAAATAAGGCACAGGGAGAGGCAGCTAAAATTGTCAAGAGAATGAAGCAGCTGTCTTGCGAGGAGGAATTGAAAGAAGGCTGCATGGGGATATGAAAGAAGTTTACAGGATCACAAAGGCAATGGACAATCTGAATTGCTTCAGTTCTCACTGTATGAGTTAGGGAACACCCAATAAAACTAAAGAGGAGTAATTTTAAAACAGATAAAAGAGAGTGTATCTGTATCTTTACACAGGCGGTAGATAAGTTTTGGAATTTGTTGCTACAGGAGGTTGTAAGACAGATAGTAATGGCAGGGCCAAGGAGGATTTAGACAGATTTATGGACAGCAGGTAAAAGAACTAAGAAAGGTTGTATGCTCTAATTTCCCTAATACAGCATTTTGAAATTCTGGGGAAATATGAGAGGAACAGAGTGCAAAGTATGGCCAAGCCCATGTGCTCTCTTTAAATATCAAGTCCTACTACTATTGAATGAATATGATACAAAATGAGCCATTGTGTTACTCAATAGAACATTTACTCTGTTCTTATGTTCTTGTTTCTTTTTTTTTTCTTATACTCTAAGTGCTTCTTTTTTCCCCTGTGTATTATATGAAAACCCTAAACCCATGAACTGTCAACGAGGGCTCCAGTAAGGCAGAAATGACCTCACAGAAAAAAAACATTATTCTTGGATCATTCTCTAAACATACCAGACTATTACCCCCAGAGTGCAATGAATATAATTACATTTAACTGCAGCAAAAGTGCACATTGAGTATTTATGCACATGTAAGCTGTTTGTAGGTATTTGTGTGCCTGTGTTTGTATTTCGTTCTGTCTGTTAGCGTATTCTCTTACTATTACTCATATGAGTATTCTCTCACATCAGCCTGCTTTACAAAGGGGAGGTCATGCTGAATCGACCTGATAACCTTGTTCAATGAGGTGATGGATAGCTTGGTGGAGGTTGGGAGAGCAGTGAGAGCTGTTTACCTTCACTTTAGCAAGACTTCTAATACTGTCTCCATAGCATCCTTATAGAAATGCTGATGAGGTATGGTTTAGGTGAGTGGGCAGCGAGGTGGGTTGAAAACTGACTGAGCAGCCGGGCCCAGAGGACTGTGATCATTGGTACAAAGTCTAGTTGGAGACATGTCAGTAACTTGTACCCTGGACTAGTAACAGGTGGACAATCTGGTTACTAAGAACTCCATGGCAAGGAACTCCATAGTTAGATGATGTTCAGATGCTTTTTTCCCTAGACTGTTTCCTTTCCAGTTAGTGCTTGTAGTAAGTTCTCTTCAGACACGAGAAAAGGATAAAGAACGGACTGGATGACAGAAATATGAAGTTCAAATGACTCTTTCAGAATTATAGCAGTACTCTAATTTAAAAAGACTTGTGATGCCCTGGCAGATAGATGGATCCAGTCACATCTTTTCACCAGGAAATCAATTGTGTAATCAAAGACCTTATTAATTTTCTCTGGCATTTAACCACAGCCATCCACTGGACTCATCTTACGAAACTCAAGAAGAAATACACAGGCACAATTGCATATTACTAATATACAAGCATATATTTGTCCAGTGTTTCAGGCTATTCTAGGAGCAAGTTCTTTAAATGCATTTTCCTTAGAAATGCAAGGACCAAAATCTGTACTTTTACAAACTCTGATATCTCACTTTGATTTTCAAAGGGTTCTGATTCATGAGGGGTCAAAACTTACTTTGAGTTAGCTAAAGTTAATTCTGTCCTGAGCTGTCTACCCTATACCTCTCCTGGAGGTCAATGCTCGCATATCAAAAAGATAGCTGCTGAATCACCAGTTCTGAACTGCCATTGTTTTCAGACTGGAATATTAAATTTAAAAAGGCATTGCAGTTTCTTATTCATATGTGGAAGTTCTAATTCGGTGTCTGCTATGCAAGCATGTTGAGTTGGAGAAGAAATGTGGTGGGCAGCTGGAAAAGGATACTCTAGGTTCTTCCCAAGGTATACCATCCCTGCTTGTAAATCAGAGACTGGAATCAAAGCTGAATGAAAGCTAGCAGAAGAACAAAATGAACAGATGTCAAAAAAAAAGCCAAGCTCAACTCTGAATAAATAAGTGTCTTAGTAGCTTGGCTGCAGTGCAAGAGAGGTGCTTTGGAGAAGGCAGTTGCCTATTGGAAATAGGTGCTGTGTCAAAACACATTCAGTTCTGAGCAGAAAGGATGAGCAAAGAGAGAAAACAAACGATCCATGAAACTCTATCATATTACTGTTAATTGGAGGAGATCAGCTCGGAAGAATTTTTTGATTCTTTTTCTACCTAGGCAAGGCTTATTATTGTTTGCAGTCACTGAATAATGGATTCTGTCTTCTGACATAGTCTTGAGAAGAGTTTTGATTTGATGTACGCTGTATGATTTAAACCCTGGACTCTGTCAGGCTATGATAAAAGCTGCCATCACCTCACCAGGAATTTCCTGTAACGTATAAACACTTGACTTCACGCTCACCTTCCCTCCTGCCTCTCCCACATCCTTACATGCATATCAATGTCTGCTGAAAAGGCCACTGCTGTGTACCAAGTCCTAGTCAACAGACCAAATTGACCAAGGCCTAAGGATTACTGCAGCACTGCTAATCAATAGATATTGAGTGCAATCCCCTGCTCTAAATTCAACAGGGTTAATAAGTGTCTACAGAAAACAATGCTCTGAAACACAATCTCCCTTTCAGTGAGGGAGGGGAGGTAGAAATGTTTGCTTCAGCAGCTGTAGATAAAACCTGTGGGAGGCAAAGCTTTAGCTTTTACCCAAATTTGGCCTGAAGCATTCTTGATTTGCTAAGTGTGCTGTGCATTAGAGACAGCTTTGCTGCTGACAAGAGAAATACCACATATGATGACATGTTTCTGAGCTCCCGAAAGTCTTCGTTTGATGTTTTACTCAGAGATGGCATGTGAAGCTCCTTATGGTCCCATCTATTAGACCTTTAGTTTTGCTTTTTATGCTTCATACGCAAGATTAAGAACATGCAGGACGGGGGAAAGGAATTCAATTTAATAGCTGGCCAAATGCCCTTTTCTCTTTTGAATAGGCAGCGATGCTATCTAGAGGCAAAAGGCGACACTTAGAGCAGCAACACTACCTGTAAAAGGTCTGAAATTCTTATAACTTTGCTTGATGGCAAAAAGCGAAGCCAATCCCATCCCCCTGTTTTACATGATTTACGGAGTGAACTCAGTGCAATTTAAGATCCTGAGAAAAATCTAGTGCTGAGAGACAGTGTGCCAAACTATCTGACTTAGCTGGGGTAGTCAGCCAAGTTCAGTATCTGCTAGCTGATGATGAATTGTGACATCTCAGTGCTTGCTCAACATCTGTCTGCCTACTTCACTTCTAATTGCACACCCGTGGATAACTGGGAAGAGGAGAATGCTAGATTTCACAGGAGCAGTATAATGTGACCTATTCATAAGTGTGAAGGACTAGGTAGGTATGTCTATGCTGTGTTTTCAAACACACCTTCAACAGATGTCCAGCTCCCTACAGGTGGGCATGCCTGGTTCAGGATTACTGGCTGTTGGAACCTCTTTGTGGTAATGTAGAAGAGTTATGCTTTTGCTTGTCAATGTGGCTTTACTGAATTCCTCAGTGGGAGGGGTCAGCAGAAATGCTGCTTCTTATCAGCCAGAAGAGCTGCACTTCCTAACAGATTATGGAATATGAAGATAGGTGTACTATGACCTGTTCTCCATAGATACCACTCTTCCTCAGATTCAGACAAATATATCATACTATCTGCTGATGTGCATAGCTGTCACAAAACACTTTAAAGCACAGAAACTACAATTATTTATTTTTCTTTAGTTATCTGTCATTTTTCTTTTATGTTGTTTTGTCTGTTTTTTATAATTTCATAGGGATTCAGTTAACATTACTTTTTAATGACACCTTCTGTGTTGACCTAAAGCTAGAGGACACTTTGTATTCCTTATTTCTGCTGTGCTGCACTTTTTCCGTCAGAATAGAACTGTCTCCATATACAGGCAAGGAAAACGTGTAGTACGAAATAGAGTTTGCTAAAACAAGACCCTCTATTATCTGCTACAAAATTCTAGGAAACAGGGACTTCAAGAGATCATTTAGTACCCTCTCCTTTGACGCTTACGCTTTTCATCTCATCCTTTTCTTTCACCCTTTTACCCCGTGCTTTTTTTCCTGTTACCTCTTTCTTTATTTTGTTTGTATGATCCTCTGCTGTGTCTTACTTAAGCTTTGGGTTGTACATATCAAACCAGGCACACATAAAATCCTGACTCTCAGAGGTAGCCCCTATGACTATGTAAAGGTAGCAGACAACTCTTTCTCTAGTTCAGAAATAAATGGGGAAATAGGCTTCATCTATGCTTTGTTTCCAATGCATAATTCTCACTGTGGAGTTGCAATAAAACGGTGATGACAGATTTATAATAGCAGGTTTAAGATTTTTGGTTTGCCAGTACAACTGAGTCTGTAAGAACCCAGTTTGGTACTAGGGGGAATCGGGGCCTTTGTATCCCAAGRCAAATGACTTCCAAATTGGAACACAGCTATGGACTCAGGCTCCATTGTGAGGGTTAATTTTGTTTCACTCAGAAATAATTATTGCTGGCTTATCTAAAGTAGCAGCAGCTTGGAACAGGAGAGTACTTCACTCCTCCTGGCACAAAGACAGTTGTGATAATGTAAGTTATATAAAAGGTGCCAAGCTAAGGGAAGGGGGGGGAGGTGGAATAAAACCATCAACAAAACAGTGACTTTAGCCACCTTCCCACTGTTCAGATTATTGTTCTCAATTTATTACATTTATATTGACTTTCCACTCTGACCAGCAGCTTGCAGGAAATCTTGCATTGCAGTTTTCCACCAGGAAGAAACCACTGACCCAAAAGTGTGGTATATTTTTTTTGACAATTATTAAAATTGCATGCAATGTGTTAGTCCTTGAAAAGCAGAAATGGCCTGAAGCAAAGAATCCTCCTTCAGGGAACTCAGCCCAAAAACTAATACCCAGTTCCCAGTCAGCATTGATGCAGATTCTTCCCATTTACCCTAGGAATTCCCTGCTTAAAATTACATGAAAACATCACACACGTGAAGAACATGGCAACATTTATGGAAGTAGAAAGTGCTGAAGTGTTGGGATGCACTCCTTTGTGTGTACACTCTGCCACATGCCAATTCCTGCACTGTGGTGGGTACCTTGCAATCCCACTGGAGCTCAGAACTTCCTGGCACTGGCTGATTAACAACAGGCAGGTCTCTAGCTGGGGCAAGGACTGAATTGGTACAGGATTTAAAAGGTGACATTGCAAAACAGGATTAAAGATTTAGGATGAGTACAACATGTTCCTCAGAGAGAAATGGCCCAAGGCCATTCATCTGGGTATCAGGAAGACAGGGAAGAGGATGGCAGTGGAAATAAGAAACAGAYCATCAGCTATCAGTTTAGTCCTAAGCATTTTGCTTAGGAAGGCAAATGGTTATCAACATGCAGAGGAATGAAGATCAATCCCAGTGATACTGTATTGAATGGTTTAGTGGACCAACCAGATTCTGAAGGATAATATTATCATCTTTTTATTGACTATTATTGTCTAGCCAGGTTTACCTCAACAAGCCACTATCAGTCTACTCTTTGTAAAACACCCACAACCAATCAATCAATCACTTGGAAAAAAAATATCGACCAAGCCACCTACATCTCTGGAGGTTTGGTCTTATCTTTTTACTTTAGGCAGACTGGAAGCTATTGTGTGGGTCTTCACATTTCCATTTCACATTAAAACACTGGTTTAAGATAATTACCCCAAAGATGTGCTTCTTTGTTTTACCCCTTTGCTACCTTTCTGATACCTGTATTCACAAATATAGAGTTTGAGAGTTTTACCAGGTGGTGGCAGTGATGAACTGATGTTACCTATTTCTGCAAATCCTGTTGATGCAACAATAATAATAAAGAATGTAAGCAAACAGGTTAGTCCTTCAGGGCTCAATTTTTAAAGCTGTGCATAGGGATTTAGTATGATATTAATTGGAACTGCTTGGTCACATCCCTCAGCAGTGCTCTGACAGTTTATCCTGGACTAGTGAGGGTTCAGCTCCAGTCCTGAACTTTGCATAAATTTTATATAGGTTATAGTAAAGAAGATTGGAATATATTTTGAACATATTATGGGTGTATAATAGTCACAGTGAAGGCTGCCCCTGTGCATTTCTCAGTCACTTCCCTTAAGGTTTGAAAACAGTTCCAAAAGAAAAAGTATTTCATCAAACATGTACATGGACAATTTAGTGTATGTTCTGAGTATATAGTAATAACATGTAGAATATTTTGTCATTATTTTGATTCTCAAAATTAATTTCTCGGGTGAGTTGGAGAATAATAACTCTTTAAATAATGGATACCTGCAATTTTGTTTGAATACCTTGTCTTGCAATTAAAGTACAAAATATGTGGAATCGGTGAAAAAGATGGAGTTCTTCTGGGCTTCCAGATAATACATTAGTCTCCCAAATTTAAAGTGAATTTAAAATCTTTGGGTTTATTTCTAATTATCAATTTCATTAAACAGTGCAGTTCTGACTTTACAAGATACTCATCATCCTTCACACATTAATGTTGCTCTCCCACCTTGACAAATCTTTCACAGAGCTGTGTACAGCAAATGACAAACATCCACTTGCATGAAACCACGAATATTTGTATGCAGACAGAGATATGAAATGTCCAGTTAGATGGAATCAGCACACAGCCCCCATTATGGCAGCTTGTTGGGATGCTACCAGCTACCATTCCCGTTGTCAGTGATCTGAGGCAGCACCCTGTATCCCTCTGAAGGTCTGTCAGTGTGGGGAATTGCAGGGGTCGCAGACTTTTCATATAATTTAATATGAAGGATGTGAATAATATTTCTAGTCTTCAACCAAGAAAGCTACCTCACAAGGTGTTCTTGTTGCTGCTGTCTTCAGTGCAGCCTACTCATCTTCCCCAGCCAATCCTTCTGCCATGCTCTGGGATAAAAGCCTGCTTGCAGTTCACTTGGAGCTGCATTACTGTAGGACTGACTGTCCCATACTGGCATGTTGGTGACAACCAGAGACATTTCCTTCACAATTTGGAAGAAAGACGTGTAGGAATTTCTAGAAAACCACAGTCCTTAGGCAGGACTTGACAGGTAGAGCTTGAAACATCAACAAAACTCCCTCTGGAAAATGTCAATTATTGGCAGCCATGTTTTTGTTTTAGTCTAGCTGGAAGTATTTTCACTGAAATAAAGAAAAAAAAAAACAAAAAAAGAAAAAAATACGTTCCTGGATAAACAGCAATAAGCTTTATGAAGCTCTGGATCTGGACCCTGTTGTGCTGCATCATTTTGTGGCTTTCCTCTTCGTCATGCCCAGGCACAGTAATATCTCCTTTTCCTTTTTTTTTCTTTTCTTTTTTCCCCAGCAGGGCAGAACACTGACAGAAACAAAGTACAGTGTGACTTAAAAGATGAAATGCTTGTCTTCCTCTCCGCCCCCTCATTTTGGTAGCAGTTAACTAACTTGTACTATAACCACTGTAATCAGAGTGTAGTTACACAGTTCTGCTGATACAGAATATTGCTGGACTTGGAGCCAAGAATTGATTTTTAAATCCCCAGAGACTTCAATTATTGGATACAAACTCTGCTGACACCAAGGCCAGCACTTTTTCTGTGGGTGGAAATGACAGAAGTGAAGGCTGATTCAGGTCCGTGAGTGCACTTGGAGCAGAGAGGCAGGGTGCCCATCCACCAGGGCTAGCAAGGACTCCTGTTTTCTTTACCAACTCACCTTAAAATACATGCTTAAAAGTGGTGCAAGGAGGTTCTGTATGATGTTTACACCCATCTACCTTTTATTGTGTCCAATCCTAAGCCATGGTTTCAAAATCTGTGTGCTCAATTTCACTGAACATATCTTTTATATGGGTAAATCCTGTCATCTACACAGCAGGATGAATAACAGTATAGATCTATAGTTTTAAGAGGGAAGTTTTTCAGGCAAAGGTATTTTCTAGAAAAGCAGACGAGTCTTTGGGCACGGACACTCAAAATACACTTTAGCCTGAAGTACTAAGGACTTTTTTTCTAAATACTACTTGCTGCCCCTCACGTGAACTGCATCCCCAAGAAATTCATTCAAGGCAGGACCCCACCCTGACCACTGTGAGACATAAGAACTGGTGTCCCAAAGCCACCAAGAGAAGTTCTGTGGCTTTTACTGCTGGAGGGGGAAATGTGAYCCTCTGATCCTTCCCAGAGATTTGGTAAAAATACACAAAAGGCTGACTGGATCCACCTGTCTGTTTAGCACTTTACCCATTTTTCCACAGTGCTATTAACTGAAACTAATTTGCTTGAACAACCTTTCACACAAATATGGCTGTGAACAATTTCACAAAGAGCAAATCATTGCATCCCTCTGCCTTGATCAGGTTGACATGTGTCATTCACAGGAAAACCCAAGGCAGATATGGCAGGGTGTGTTTGTATATTTGCCTACTTAATGCCTTTTGAGCTGTCTTTTGCCAGTTATCTGGTTCAAATATCTGGATAAATGTAAAGAAAACACTAAACCAAGTCAAAAGTGTAAAATTATTCATCAAGCTGAGCAAACAAATAAATCTTAGTCTGGTGGTTACGCACAGACACACTTTTAGGACTTGYGCAAATGAAGCCAAGGAGTTATACAAGCTTATCAACCCAGTTTATCTCAGTTTCTTGCTTACTCTTCATTAGCTCTCAGCACAAGATGACATTGGATTGTAAAGGATGCACTAGGCTCGTCGTCTGCTTTCCTTTTAATTGCTAACACCGTTCATTAATCAAACAAAGGATACCGCTGGGGAGGGAGCAGGTTTTGGGTGTACCTAGTTGACTATGCTGATGTCAACCAGTTTTCTCAATATGCCAGTCAGAGGCACTTCCCCTAATCTGCTGTAAGCTGTTGTGACAATCAGAGCGCACGGCGACAGCTGGGGAGTCGGCGGTGCCGCATCCCGCTCGCAGGGGCGCGAGGCTTCCCTCGCCGCTCCCAGGGAGCCGGGACACATGGTGAATGGAGCCTGGGAACGCCGCAGCCCGCACGCTCTCACACCCTGCCAGGTTATGGATTTCAATCAATACATCAGCCCCGCAGCACAGGGGGAAGGGCCAAAGAAAAAAAGAAAGAGAGTAAGAGAGAAAGAAAAACAGACAATTAGGAGTCAGAAGAGCAAGAAATAATTTATGCTACAACTTAATATGCATAATTAACAAAATTGCCAGTTTTATGCACGATCTTTAGAAAAAAGGAAATCATGTATTCTTAAAACGTGCATTATTATTTAAGCTCAGTCATGTCATACCCCTCACAGCATAATTCAGCAACCTCTTAGAAAGACTACAATTTCTTAAGTGGGCTCATAATTTCTGAAACATTAGTATTTGGTGTCTATGCATATAATACCCATTACYGTTAATGGAGGGCGTGGAGCATTTGCAGTACCACAAGACTCAAAGTGTGGCTAACCTGCGACCTTTGCATGCTGGCACCAGCCACGGCCAGGCTAGCATAGCCTGCTAATGTAAGACCTGCCCCACAAGCTCTTCCTTGAGTAACGCATTGGTCTTCCACCACATCCCCCCAGTGCTACAGGAGCAGAGTGTGCTATCAAAGGAGTAGTGAGGACTGGTTACAAAATTATTCAAGGACTTTAGTCTGACCCAGTTGCTGATAGGAATCAGGGCCAGAAATTTATTACAGGCTTCATGACATTACAGCCTGTAGCTTGCATTAGGGATAATGCTGAAACCAAACATCTCCGGGTTATTGACCATCTCCAAACAGAACAGAAACATTTTAAACAAGTCATATGAACATTCCTACTCTAAAATCCTGGCAAATATATTACTGTAATGTATTTGAGCATTAGCCAATGAGTTGTGTGGGGTTTCTGCACTACGGGCTGCCTGGACTGCCATCTTAGAGATACATTCACCTGTAGATTGTTATGAATTGTTAGGAAAGGTCATTTATTAATAATTCTTTGCTTGAAAACACATTGGTCCAAATATAACCCCTTTTGGGAAGAGTGGGAGAAGTACCAAATTAGAATACTTTTTTTTCTTTAGGTACCCTACCGACTTGTTACTCTAGGGAGGGGGAAAGGGGTTATTTCTTTATTTCATCAAACATATATTTCTGAAATACAGAGAATAAATACTTGAAATTACTGCACTTTACATTATAAAATCTGAGCTCTATTCTATGATCCATGATGGCAAGCATTAATGTTTTCTCTGTGAATACCTTTGCAAGACAGGATTGAAGAAATAAGTGCTTTCCTCATTCTTTTCCTATACAGCCTAGATTCCAGAAAATTCTGGAGGAAAGGGGTTCAACTTACATGTCATAAATGCACTACAAATTAGAGTTTTTCAGTATCTAACACTGAGATGCTTACAGGCACAGCCTGTATGCTCTTCTACCTCCCTGCTTCTATTGTAAATGAGGTTTAATCAGGAAAGAGAAAAAACTTAATTTTCTATCAGCTTAACTCATATTTGACGGCCAAATCGCCCCTTCATCTGCTGCTTTTTTCTAGCAGGAAAAATCTGAAGGTTATTGCTGTTAGAAGGCAGTGGTGTTACTAGCAATCCGTGTAACAATGGTATGTACTTCATCTCTTCTCCAGCATGTACTATCGGTATTGACCTGATAACTGAGGCAGAGACTGCTTTGTTAACATCCTTCTCATTTGCTGTGGCATTATTTTTCTATCTCCTAGACCTGCCTGAAATAAAGAAAAAGAGAACTTAGAAAACAAAGTTACAGTTTTATCTTTAGTTCATAATTTATAGGGATAGAGTAAGATTTAGCCTGTCAAAAGATTCCCACCTCAAATAGAGCATCTTAAGCTCTATTTACAGAGCTGTTCACATTCCATTGAGGTCTAGACTAATTTTTAAATAGCTGTGTTCCTATGCAGCACCTGGGAACACTGGCTTTTCAAAGGGCAGCTGGAGATCACTTGTTGAGTAGAAGAGTGAGTCCTGGCCTGGAAAACTGGGTTGGCAAGTGATACTTGTCACTGGCAAACAGATCTGCTACTGTGGGATTATCTTTTACAGTGTCATTCTTGCAACTTAGAGCAATGCCATTTTGCGGGACTGGATGATCATACTCTTTGGAAACTTGTTAGCTGCAGTGGCTGTACCCATTTATCTGTCACAAAAAGTCATTTGCTACCCTTGCAACTGGCTTTTCCACAAGATGTAACCTGCCCTCTCCTGGTGGATGTTTCCTTTGCTTTCTCACTTCCATCATGAGCCTTGAGAAAGCTGGGACCCTGGCCTGACCAGGTCAGATCTGACCGCACTGCCTGATGCCCTCACGCCGCCGGAATACCTTCCCACGTAATTTGTTGCCCATTCTCTGGAAAAGAGGGCACGCTACACCGGGTGCCCGGTGCGTGCTGGCCTTGGGGTTGCCGCGGGACAGGCGCCGGGAGGCCCCAGGCCGCGGCGGAGCAGCGCGGGGAGGGCAGCCCCGAGAGACGGAGGCTGGCCGAGGGCTCCGGCGTGGCCCACAGCCCCTGGCGGGTCAGGTACTCCCCCAGGAGGGAGCAGACAGCTCTTGGCCCATTTGCACAAAGCTGGAAGCCTTCAAACTCTGGTCCTGTCACCGCAGTCAGGTCTGTATAATTTCTTTCTTACTTCTGCCTGCCAACCTATCTCTTGCTGTCTTGGTGGTGCCTGTTGCCTTGTTGCTGCTGTTGGCACTGGTGTTTTATTTCTTATCAGTGCTAGGAGCTGTCTGTTTTCTTTCTGGATTTATACAGATCTAAATCCTACATTTATCTTTTTCTTATCAGCAGCAGAGCTTGCAGATACTTCTGCCATCAACCTACACTGAGTTTGGCTCCATATTCACTTGTCCTCCATTTTTAACTCATGTTTAACTTACATGGGTAAGATAAGAAACAACATTGAGATATTTAACTTTTGAAATTCTCAAAATAGAGCTAGTTTTTCAGTTTCGTTTTCTCTTGCTTTTGACTTTGGGCAGGAAAAAAAATGATATATCATTAGTAGGATAATTAAGAAAAATCTGAATTTTTCAAAAGCACTGTGATAAAAATGGCATAATAAGATATCAATGACTCCTGATATAATTTTATTTTAACTCAAGACATACAAGAAAAATACCAAAAGGATTGCTGTACAGATGTGCGAAGACTGGTTTAAGAAAAATGCATTTTAAAAGTAATATTTATAGCTTTAATGTTTTTCATTTCAGTAAAAATTCTTTCATTGTCACTCTGCTTTGAATCTTTGACATGTATAGAGAATTTGGAAGATTGTCTCTTGGTATCAGGAGAGGCTTTTTTTGCTGAACAGTTTGCAGAACGAGAAACCCTCCTTGGCAGCTGCCCGAAGACAGATTGAATGTTGAAGGAAGCTTAAATAAAGGAAAAGCAACACTGGCACAGGGACTGATAAATCTACTCCTGCTTCCTAAAAAACGCTGAGCTGACGGAAAAGCCACCATGAGAACTGCAGTCCTTGGGAAGGAAAGACAAGTTCCAAATGTGTAATACCATGTTCTTTCACCATCTCTACCTATGGGCTCCAGAATGCCTGCATGACAGCTGATATTTATGACTCATCTCTAGCTCATTTCACTTCACTTTTCATAAACATTTGCCAGGTCTCTCAATTTTTTTTTTAAGAAAGAAATCTGTCTCCTTTTTCTGCAGTCGCTGCCACATGACTATGTTCATGTTGTTTTCAACCACAGGTGTGACTCCGGTAAGAAAACAATGACTCTCACCCTGGCTTTGGTGTCAGTGCTTTAATGTTACCCGTGTGACATCATTATAATGCGTACACATTTTCTGGAACCCGTGTCTGAATCAGCTAAACAAAATGTTTTAAAGAGATTGCATGGACCAAATCCAACTCCTTTTCTCCTGAACGGTGCCTCAGCTGCAGAGTGGATCCTGAGTGATGCCTCCATCTATCAGGTTACAAACAGAGAAATCTCTCTCCACTGGCAGATTCTGCAGTGAGGAGATATCCAAAGATATATTCTATGTTCTCTTCATCTGTTAGTTTTTGGACAAGCATCCCAGAAACATCCCACTCTTCCACAGTGAGTCAAAGAGCTAAGTTTGATGTGGCATTCCTTGATGTGTATCTTCTTGTCCTGCAAGAACTGTGGGAGGATTGTGTTTTAAAGTCCAGACTTGTAAATGGAACGTCGTGTTCCATTTCCTTTCAACTATTTGTTGACTAAAAAATTCTTATTTATCATAGATAATTCTAATCTGGATTCCAGATTTAATCTTTCAGACATCTTTTAAAAAAATTATCTGTTGCTCTTTAGTTAATGTGATTATTGGAGTATCCTTTATACTGCCTTATTTAGTTTTCCTTTAATGTATCTAGAAAAGAAGTTGGAGTTTCAGCCTCCCTCAGGAGATCGAAGATTAACTGATTAACAGATAATGTCAGTGATGGAATTTTAAGTCCAGCCAGAGGCAACCCAGACAGGAAAATTTTGATATTTTTATTTGGTTTCATATTTTTTTAATCTTTGATTTTGTTTTTCTTCCTTCTTCTTAAGAAGGTTATCAATGAAGTGGCAACTGTTAAGAAAAATGTTCAAAGCACCACTGATGTGCTTAAAGAAGCACAACATTTGCAATAAATTCTCTCTATAAGGGAATAAGTGTCTGGAGTTCATCAGTATATGGGTGTTCAGTGTTACTGCCAAGATTAGCACACACACACATACAGGCTGTGTCTGCTCTTGTCAGGATATGTCTATTCAAAGAGGCAGGATATATTAACTCCAGGAAAATTTCATGAGGAGGTGTCAAAACAGCTTCGATATTGATTTACCTCTTGTTGACTTAGAACAGAGACAGCATGAACTCATAGTGCTCTGCACCTAGGCAGGTAGATGTGTTTATAGAAAGCCTGGCCGTCAGCAGGGAATGAATGTAGCTCTGTCATCACCAGACATATGAATCTTTTTATGGGTTTCAACACATTGTTAATAATCTGGACTGTAACAAAATCAATAGAGAGACATAATTATAAGAGCAGTCAATAAATAGTAATTTTATCCTATAATATCCATTATATTTGAAGTAGAAATATGTGGATTTCTAAATTATTTAATATGGCCCAATAAACTTAAATAGAGCTCAGTTTCATGGCTAACCTTATTAAAGCTGAGCATTGCACTAAAGCACTAATTTGAATGGATAGAGGAGCTTCAACTTAATTATCTCACAATATCTACTGTGTTTTACACCTGTGATCAGTTTAAGAGGCTGCTTGTCTTGACAACAGCGAGTGATGGCAACAAATCAGTCTCTTACATAGCGCCCCTATCCTGCACAGCAAAGAAACTGAATATGCCTTAAAGCTGATGCTTTACAAGTGACCATATATCATCTGCCAGACAGAGGTAAAGAGATGTGGAAGGACCCGCCTGAAATATAAACTGGTTTTGTAAACTTTTCCATTTAAAAACCTAGTTGTGGTGGAAACACAGTCATGTTACACAATATGCTTCAATGCAGAGACTGGTTGGAGGTGACAGTTTACTGACCCATTCTGTACAGTCATCAAAATGCAATGCTACAGGTATTAGCTGAGGTTATAGTTTGGCAATTGTTTAATTGATGTGTTATAAACCAGATTGTGTGTCCAGGCTTCTCTCCTTTGTATCATCCCAGGACTGCAAAGCCAGAGGGCAGCTGCCTTCAGTGCCTCACTGCTGCAGTGATGGACATGGAGGGCGGACTGTAGTTTTCATTTCTCCTAGGCAGGCAGAGGCCATCAGGAGTTGGAAAAGTGTGCAATGATCTCAAAGTGTACATCTGCCTTCCTGGAGGATTGATTTAGCCAGTGTCATGTGGCGAAGTCCTCAAAAAAACAAAGAGAAATTTTACACTAATAGTCAATTTTTGATTAGGTGAACAAACAGATCGTAAAAGAACAAGAAAAAGACATGGCATTTCTTCAACAAGGTTTTTAGGACTTTTCTTTTTTTAACAAACAAATGAAACTGATAGACACAATTGGGAGAACATGTTATTGACTTTCATAAAAAAGGACACCTACCCTTAAGGGGGAGCACAAAGTCATACCTGATAGCCAAATTCTAGTTCTGAATTATCAACATTTTTTTAAAGACTAAAGACATCAGTATTTCCACAGTTAAAACAAATAGCATTGTCTGCATCTTCAAAGTGTCTTGCAAGACTGATTCAGCTAAAGGTCATATGAATTGCACAGCTGAAATGTTGGACCTGACTTTGAAAAGTCAGGTCAAGGGAGACACACAATTGGGTCAAGGGAGAACGGTGCAGATAAAAGGAGCCCTTACACTAAACTGTTCCTTTTAAATGTCACTAGAAATTGGTTTTTTTACACCCCCACCTCTTGTCTTCCTACTTTGTTTCACTCCCTTGTACACTTCTCCCTCTTAAATAGTAAACATCTTGAAAGTCTTGGCAAGAAAACTTGAGACAGATAAACTATCCATTAAAATAAAGTGGAATGCTTTGATTTTTGCCTAGAGGGTGGAGAAATCAAGCTCTTTTCTGTATCAGAAAAAGGCTTACAGGTGAAAAAGAGAATTAAGAATGATGCCTCTGGCTACCCAGCCTTGTCATTTCAGGTACCTTCCAACACCCACGCATTTTGGTCCTCAGAAGTGAGGCAGTAAAATTTTTCCTGAGACAGAAGGCCCCACCTTTCTAGCACACTAAGTCATCTGGCTAAAGTTATAAAGAACAGCACAACTACCCCTTCTCTTGGGCCCCAGCATTATTTTACAGGCACACACTTAGGCTAGAAACAGTCCAACAGGTTCACACAATATCAATGGTGGTCGTTGTGTTGCTCTTGTAAATGTGAAAACCAATTGTAAACAAATATGAAGTTAAGTCTYGAGGTCTAGAGGGAAGAATTAAATCAGACTTTTAAAAAAAGTTTTCTGTGTTCTATGACAGGCTAAGGTGAAAAATTTTCCAGTCTGTATCTATGCTTCACACGAGCTATATGTTTTTGTTTTCTTGGCTGCAATAATTATCTTGTGTCTAGTGTTTCCTATTTATGATTAATTTGATTAATTTGTGCTACTGGTGGGAAAGTAGGAGTTAATGACAGAATATAAACCTTTTTTACATTATATAAACTTTTTAAAATTAATTTGTGTGGCTGTGCATGTACGCAAATATATATGTAAAACATTGAAAAAGTTTTTCATGGGAGGAATGAAGACTACACTAGCACTGTGATAAACTCAACTTTCTAGCAATTACCTAGACTGCAATTGTCTGAAGACGACTTATATTTGTGAAAACAGCAAGTTGCAATCATCTGATTGTTCTCAGGTACTCTTCAGGGATTTTGTTTGGCATTCTTGGGCCTGTGGCTGGTGGATATATGCTGTATCCAGGAGCTTGAAAAAAATATAAGGTACAAAAGAGCTTTTTGGTTAGCTGGCTGACCCAGGGGATAAACCCAAGGGAAAATCARAACCTGCGTGGTTGACTGATCGCAAGATTGTGGGTACCTCTTAAAGCCTAAATTGAAGCCCGTGGATATCAAAACTGAAGTAACCAGGCTTTGCATAACCAAATAATGACACTCCCTGAGCAGCCAGAACTTGGGAGGGGGTAATTATTTTCATGGTGCAGGAAAGGGGGCTCCCCAAGGATCTGTTGACAACACTGAGACAAGTGTGAGCTGCACCTGGAATGGCTGGAGTCTGAAATCAGGTGCTGTTTATAAGGGTTGCCTCATCAAAAAGAGCTTACAGGAGAGTAATTTATTTTGTGTATATTAAACATTCAACAAGAAAAAGAAGAAAACGTGCTGTTCTACAGGTCAAAATATTACTTATTGCTCTAATAAGCACTTAACTCTTTTTGAGAGTTCAGCACGGGCAGACAAGGGATTTTTTTCTGCAGTGCTTTAAGTCATTCACTTGATTTGTTGCCATTTACTGCAGTTGTGTAATGGCTATAAAACTGGAAAAAACATAAAACATAAAAGAAAGGTGTTGAAGTCAGCCTTAAGGTACTAAATTCCTGACAGCAGCTTGTAAAGCAGTGGAGATTTAGGTGCTGTAAGATGACACTGAAGGTTGTGGTAGGTGCTGAAGTGATGAGTCTATGACAAACTGGAATTACGCAACTATGAAAAAGGGACCTGGGCACCTCCTTATCCCTGTTCATTCCTGGGGGCACCAATACTTCACAGATGCTTTCATTTGACACAAATGGTCTTCAGACATCTAAAACTCCTGGTTTGGATATGCCCAGAGCTACACCTAAATTCAGTGTATGTCCTGATCTGATAGGCATTTACAGAGCACTCCTGTCAGAGACTAAAAGTATGAAAAGCCATACAAAATATAAATGGACATTTTAAATATGAAAAGTAAATAAATAAATAAAGTCAGTGATGTTCTTTCATGCAGTTTTTTCAGACCTGTTGTGTAGACATCAAGGAACTGAGCTGTGTATCAAGAAAGGACTCTGCATCACATATGTTTTAAAATGCCTGCTACCTCCCACGTTCAGTAGTTGCATTCCAGTAAGGCATATGTTGAGAAAGGAGGAGTCCTTGGTTCAGTCCCTCTCCCTCAGACTGAAGAAACTCAGCATTTTCATTTCATCTCTTAGGAAGATTTTCTACCCACCTGGCTAGAGGCCACCTAGTAACAAAATGCTTTTACTATTGGATCYAATCCACCACAGAGTAACCAATTTTAAACGCACGTCTGGGTTGCAAAGAATGAGCTTCTCTCTTAAAGCTGGTGTATTCAGATGCACTTAGAGTAATGTTCATTTTGTGCTCCCAAGAGTCCCTGTTCCATGGATTATTTTGCTATGAAAAGCACGAGATTGGTTATGAGAGATTCAAGATAAAGCGATATCTTCAAATATAGTTGAAATACGTCTAAGGAAATTGTCAGAAACTGGCTGTACCTTTTGAATGACAGGCAGAAATGGAAATTATCAGTGGTATTTAAAAGTAAGAAATTCAAAAGGGGCAATAAGAAGTATTTTTCACAGCAGAGGAGTTATATTGGGGAGCTTGTTGCCAACCGCTGAATTTGGCATCAAAACTTGGTTATCATAATGTTCTCAGAAGGGAGACAAAATCTTATATAGCCTAGAGTTCAGGCCAAGTTAGCTGAAGTCCTTCATTACTGGATTCCAATATCTTAAAATACATTGTTTGCCACCATGAGAGGCTGGATGCTAGACTAGGAAGGACTGTGATTGTAATGCAGGGTGGTTGTGCCTCTACCCCATAAAAACTTTTGCTGTTATTATAATTCACTGGTGGACTATATATTTATATACTGTACATATTTGTACACAGACATTTATACATATAAATGGAATAGATTAGTTATATTGTATCTTGATTTCATGAAAGCACAAGGCAGGCTATGGTCGGGTGCCAGGAATGAGGGGAGAGGGAGTTATAACAGGTATATTAGATGGGTTAAGAAGGGTATAAACTCTCCCCTTTCTCCCATTAGCATGTTTAAATGTGGTTAGTGACTTGTGTTTCACTATTGCAAGCTGCTGTGCAACCTTGGCTTTAACTAGTCCTGTCAGCCACTCCTCCCATAGGTTGCCTCCCTTCCTGCTGCACGGGAGCTCAAGGCAATGCTATTCTGTCTGATCCTGCATGGCCCCAGCCTGGTTAGATCAGAAAAAGACCTGGGCAGGAATAAAGCTACAATGGTAACTCCTAGTGGACAGTGGCCAACATTTTTTAAATGCAAGTAGATGTGTCTTACATTGCTTTGACTCTCAGCAGTGAATGTAGAAGCTCCTCCTACCAAATGGAGCTCTATGTCCTGTAGGCAGATGTGAGATTTCAGAAGTTTTTGCATGATTCAATCTCTCATTTTAGTCATTGAACATGGAATGAATTTCTCTCAGCCCTGCTCGCTGGATGTCTCTCATGTTCCTCAACTGTGTCCAGTTTCTAAATTTATTTATACCACTATTTTGCTGTTAAATGACAATTCTTTATCAGCATTGCCTTAAGGACATTATGTTATTGATATCGGTTAAAATACACCAGAACTTCAGGACAGCTTCCTTTCATAGGACCCTTCTCATCCAGTATCGAATTTGCTGCTAGTGTACAAGTACATATACCCATGAATAAGGAACTAGAGCATACAGCAGTGCTTAGGAGCCTACTCCGTAGCCTACCATAATCAGTGACAGTCTCTCCTGTGGCTTTTGTGGGCTGTGGATTGAGTTTCAAGCACCAGCAGTTACTCAAATTACATATAAATGTTGGAGTAGGGTCTTTAGTAATACGAATGTTGGTTATTGAGGCCAGAGTTAGGTCTCAGACTCCCTGCTGAATAATTGAGGTAGAAAAGTAAACTGAAGTCAAGGAGCAAAGTTCTGCTTAAAGGACACTGCAGTGGGAGAATGGAAGGGTGGAAGTCTGCACAGTGTTTTTACTGTTGGAGACTTCTGCTTGACTGTCCACATTGTTTGTGGGCAATTTGTCATGCAGTATCTAGAAACAAATCTCTTTTCCATAGACTAAGCAAAAGGAGAGCATGAACAATGCAGTGTATCCATTAGCACTGCTCATTGCATTCAGTTTACTAAATCTTTTAGGAAACCCGCCTCACAATGCCCAGTCTGTAATAACTACCCTCTTGAAATATTGCATTTACTGTATAGCAATACCAAGACAAACATTTAATAATAAAATTATCCCAAGAATGATGGTCATTTTCATCTGATATCTCTAAAGACAATGACAGTTTATCTCCATTTTAATTTATGATTATGGAGTGGCAGAAGAAACTAAACCTACTTCATGATCTGGGTGAGAAGAATTACTACAAATATATCAAATTACTCTCTATCACCTATGGTCATACTAGTGCTCATAATATGTCATTTTTTTTCAAAGCACAAAGTCCTACCTATCCTTGAGTACTGTCATAGTTCAGCTAATAGCCAGAAGAGCCTAGAAGTGAAGAATTAAGACAAACATAACAGGATGACCTCAGTGGCATCTCAGATGATTCAGTATTATAGCAAAGATAAGTAAAGAATATTTTGTATAACAACATTAGAACTTGGAATGAAACAATGAATCACATCCTGGGTAGATGAGCTCACACACTAGAGAGGGTCTTTGTTACCAATTTTTCTTTTAAATTAATACCTGCTCCCTTTGGCTTTTGCAGTGATGTTTACAGCACTTGGAGCTTTACCCATACACATCAATAAACTCTTTAGGTTCAGACAATTGAAGCAATAGGTAGGGAATGGAGTGGAGCGGTTTCAAAGCCAGCAAGGCTCGGAGAGTGGAGATCAGTGAATCTAAGTTACTTATCCTGGCTGAAGTAAATTAGCGCAGATGAAGAGATTCATACTGAATTGAAGAGGGCAGCGTGCAATGGTAGAATCAGCAGGGAGCAATTTTAAGCCTCCATCCTGCCAGCTGTTTTACATGGGTGGTCCCTAAGCATGCCTGGTATGTAATTAACCTGAATCCCTGGGTAGCATCTGTGGCACACACACTGGTATTGCAAGCTACCATTTCACCCTTGCTTCCCTGCAGGTCTGACAAATGATTGTTTTGTTGCAATTACAGCAGACTGAAACCAGCTTTATGTTTTCCTGCCTGTCTTTAAAAGTAAGGAAGACTCTTTTCCATTAGCTGCCAATTAAAACAAGATTTACTTTAGAATTAAAAATAATAATATATCAGCTCCAGCTGTAAAACACTTGCCTCTATCCCTGAGAGGAAGTGTCTAGAGCGGAAGGAGCACAGATTTGCACCCACTGATGCTTGTTAAATACAAAAAATTTTCGTCACATTCTTAGAAATCTATTAGGTCTTTGATCTGGCAGATTTCTTAGCTGATGACCAGTTTTCACTATATAACCAGTGTTACTGTGCTCAGGTACTTCTAGTTATATGGTTAACTAGATCAGGATGTTAGTGTTGTGACACACAGTGCAGGMAGACACTTGGTTCTGCACAATGTCCCAATGACTACTGTCGATAGTCAGTGGGCATTAGAGTCCATTGACTTGGGACTGAACAGGACTTACTGGTATGCACAGACAATTGCTTGCAAAACACCCCAAACCCCTTACCTTTCAAGATGAGGAAGATTTTCTAAGTCAGAAGGGTTATTTAATGGTAATTAGCTGCAATAATACTTTCTCCCAAGCAAGAAGCACACTGTATATACTTTACAATCTGTATATACTGTAAAATGTTGACTTTATTATGCTATGGTTTCACTGGTTGCATTACCATTTTAACTAGATTTACCATCTTCTCTTAATTTAGAAAGAATCTGTTTCTCATGATGACAGATTGGTTGGCATCATGAAAGTGTTTGATATCATAAAATCCTGTGATTTGTGAGATKATGTGATTTAACCTACAGTTACCTGTGCCAATTTGTGAGGTCTGATTGACAACATGCACTCGTGCAAATAGTGAGATACTTCTAATTAGAAGCACTGTAAAAGCAGCAGAACAGTGACAGTGGGCACTGTGCTATCACTTTCAACAGTTTTGGCTTGATCCTCTTAATACCTGACTTACTGGGAAAGTTGCTCCTTTTTCAGGAAAGACCCATGAGGCATATCATGTTGGTAAACTCTTTTTTTTCCAAAATACATTCACAACAGTGGAATTAATGTGTCTTGGTTGTGCAGCATGGGATAATGGGATTTTCTTGCTGGGAATTTGGGAAGAGTGTTCCTGGAGGACTCTATGACTATGCAGGGAAGAGTTCAGCTGGGCAGACTAAGGCTTGTTGTCTAGTAGTGTTATGTATAACGTTGGCTTGAATCTTTTTTGGCTCACAGAGACAATTTCCAGATGCTGGGCCAGAAATATTTTTTCTACTCCAAAGATAGGAGAAGGGGGAATCCACCTATCTGCCTCCCAAGATTGTAAGCACTAAGTGAGAGAGATCAGCCCTTTTGACCTTCCCAAATTTTCTCAGGGACTTAACCGTGTGCTTTGGCTAAGGAAGAGCAAGTTTGCCCATAGCCTGAAAGACCTTATTCCTGACTGAAGCTGAAGTGCTCTGGCATTCTGCAGCTTCATAGGAGAGAAACAAACTCCACCTCAAAGCATGAGCTCTTCTGTGCTGCTTTTACTTGCCTTTTCCAAGCTATGAGGGTTTGCCAGCTATTATGTGCATATATTCATAATTTTCTGGCCAGCACATGGTTCTGCATTCTATGGCATGTGTCCTACATGCTGCTCCCTGATGCTGACTGAGGTCACAGCTTTCCCTCTGGAGGCATGGCCTGTGCTGCAGCAGGCGTGCAAAGTGCCTGCCTGCACCTACAGTCCTGGCTCCAGTGAAGGTAAGTGATACCACAGCACAGAGCTTTGTCCAGTGATTGACTCTTCTTCTTGGAGAGGATAGTGGGGTATCTCCATGGGAGTGACAGTGCAGTGTCATGGGGCTGGAGCTTGCTTCAAATGAATTCACTCTGGTACTGGCAACAGCTCTGTGTGACGCTTCTCTCCTGGGTAAATTATGCAGCTGTCTGCAATATATATGCACTCTGTAGAACTAGGGCTGTCTGTTTGCCCTGTTTTCTCTCATTAATATTCCTTCTGCAATAATTCCTCCCTTCTCCACCTCTAAATTATATTTCCTTTTGGTTTTGGTTGGTTTGTTGTTTTGTTTTTTTTTTTTTCTGAAAGAAGAAGCATTTTATCCAATTTTGTACTGCTAAAATATGGAGCAGGTTTTATTATCGTACAATTTTTGTTTTTCTCTTCCTCTCCCAGGATTTTCAATTCACACTTTGAGAAAGATTCATGTCTTCTGAGAAACAGATGACTGGAGTATGAGTTTTTTTCCTCTGTTTTCCTTTTAGTTTTGTCAGGGCAGGGAAGAGAGTGCTCCTATAAAGTAAGCATATTCCATTATGGCTGGTTGAAATGTATTTTTGTTTCCTAATAGTTTAAGAAGTTGAAATAAAAGCTTTAATAATCCTTGTCTTGCTTTTATTACAATACCTTTTTCTTAAGGAACTGGAAATACTCTATTTTAAATCACATATCTAATGAAAGAGAAAATACCAAGAACAAGCTTTCACACTTTTGTAGAATCTGCACATCAAACCAGATTCTTCGTGGTTCTTTTTTATAATAAGTTGGAGGTTGTTTGGTTTTTTTTTTCTTCCTGCCATAGCCATTTGCTGTTATAATGTGACAATTTCCATGACTGTTTTGCATGTTGATTTAGTTGAGAATGACTGTTGCTCTCTTGGATGCTGTCCGCATAATTAATGTCTCCTATCTGTCTCTAGCAGAAGGAAGAAAATATTTTCTATTTTTGATGGAAATGGTTGAGAGGCCCTTTGGGGCCAATTAGATCACCAAATGGCAGTGGCATCCTGGAAGAAACCACCCTGGTGCATTTTCATCATTCTTTTCAGCTAAGCAGGTTGGAAGATAGGAGGGAGGGAGGGAAGGAAAACGTTGGGGTCCCTGATCTGAGCAATAAACAGGCATAGAGACCACATCTTACTTCCCAGCTGAAGGCACTGGCATGACACCTCTCATTTTTTCAACCTCATTTCTTTCTGGCTAAATAAATTAATTTCGTCAGTGTTTTGAAAGCACAGTGTCTTGATGACAGTCTGAATCCATACCATTTAATTCCATCATTTCTTGTGTCTCTTGACAGTAAGCAGGCAGAAAATACTGCTTGAGATAAATGGCATTTCTGTCCAGTTCAAGTTGTAGTGCTTTTTAATCAGAACATTGGAAACAGCATCAAGGGCTGTAGTTGAGTTGTTTAGTGTTTTCTTTTCTCATTGAAAAATTTAATAGCATGTAAGAGTGCCATGATTTTTATAGAATTACTGTAATTCCTGGTTTTAGTGATAAGACATTTAGTAGAATTATCAGCTGTTGCAACACAGCCTTAAAATTCAGAACCACTTAAAATTTTAAGTTGGATCCTGAAACCATCTGTATAGTATGGTGGTAATCTTTAAGTGCAATAAGTTTATAAGCGATATGGATGTCATGCTGCTAAAATGAACGTCTGTGTTGCCTTGACATTTATAAATGCTAAAATCTTTACTTTACCTTGTTATTCAATTCACAGCAGGAGATGTTATTTAAAAGTGTAACCTTCTCATGCTTATACATTATTGCTTGATTTTATTAGTCTTCTTTTTATAAAAAGAAGTCACAATCATCACAATTTCTCCGGTGTCAAGAAGCACAATTGTAAGTTGATATATGATTGTAAGTTATGAGAGCTAGCCTAGAAGAACTAAGGTTAGGAACACATATCTCTCATGCTGTTCTTAAGTACCAGCCTAGGAAACGTGTCAACAGATGAAACGGATGATGTTTCATTATATGGATGATACCAGTGCTGTAAGTAACAATCATTTGGTTAATCTCATATTAATTCCTCTTAAATAACACAAAGTAGCAAGCTGTAGCTTCTGTAAGATTTTTCTCAGGATAGGTAGGTCAAATACGACTCTTCATGTAGCAACTTTACACGCTGAAGGCCAAACTGTCTTTGTAAATGAAGTGCTGCCCCACACACACATGCTGTGCTCGCGTGTGCTCATCAGACAAGGAAGCATTTTACTGAAAGTTAACTGTACTTAACAGTCTACTGGTACACACAGGACATCCCTCGCCTCAGGAGGCCTGGGCTCAGCAGAAGACCCCAAGCAGTCCTTGTGTATGTATCAGTACTGAAGTCACTGATGCAGCTTGAAGCCAGAGTAAAAAGACAAATATATGATAGACCTCATATGCTCAGGAGATAAGTGCCTGCAGGGACCTCGAAAGGTAAGGCRGTCACTTTCTCCTTTTTCTTCATCCTCTCTCCATTTCCTACCTGCGAAGCTCGGGTATCTGCCTGTTGGGTTGCAAATCTAGCGTGCAACCTTTGTTCACTCTTGTCACTCTTTATCGTTCACTTTGCAGGAGAGCTTAAAGTCGGTCAATTCTAGATATTTTCCTAAACAAAGGGTCAAATTTGGCAGAACTTCCCTGTAATGGGAACATGCTGCAGCTGACAGAAGTGAAAAGATATTGTGGTTAATTGGCAAGACTGTCTTAAACACTGAATCAAAGGATTGTGTACATGATTGTTGTGCCTCAGTGTTGGGGAGCCTGAGGGCTGCCCAGACTGAGGAACCAGCAGGAAGGTGCCAGGTCACTTCTTGCTGAGACCTCTGAGAGGTGGCTGCATGTTCCCAGCTCCYATCCCTGCACAAAGCCATGCTGGCCTGGCTGTTCATGGAGGGGTCAGGGCTACAGGATGCACAGCAGAGCATAATCACAGCTGTATAAATTTTATTCCAGGCTAGGACATCAAATAAGACAAGCTCTGCAAGTTAAGACAATCTCTGCAAGTTTCAACATTTACAACTGTCTGTTGACAGGAATTAAAAAACTGAGAGAAGTAAAACCTCAAAGAAAAACCTTAAAAGGATTCTTGGATACAGCTGCAGCTCTGGGAGGTCATGGGGTCTTGACAACCCTCAGTAAAATCTCTCTTCTTTTCCTCTTGCACTGAAGGCAAGCAGCACATTCTGTCCAGTGGGTGCTGTGCTGTGTTTCTGCAATACCCAGAGTGGGGATTCCACTGGATATTCCCGAAGTTGCAGGGTCATATTGGTAGCAATTCTGCCTAAGCAGTAAAGGCAGCACATAGGAGGAAATAAAATTGTCCTGACATTTCAATCATGAGCTGAATGGTGAGAATTCATGAGAGAAGTTTGTAGTTTTGCATTCCATTTAATGTTGAAGTTGAATGAAATAGGTGGGGGGGGTTTTAGCTGCAAAATATGTTACAGAACTCTGTACGTTCAGTCACCTGCACAGTCACTTCCAGTGAGTTTTTGCCGGTGCCTGGCAGCTTGGAGTGCATGCAAAATGGTCATATTGGAGCAAATTACAAGATCAATCACAAAGTAACATCCTTTTTTTTTTCTCTGTTTTTCGGGAGTCAGCAGCTATAGATTCTCATCTTGTTATCATTAGCTACAAAATGAATAACTTATACTGCTCTTGTTTTGTAAAAGATTGTTCTTTCAGATTTCCATTGTGCTATGCAGGTATGCACAAAACCACAGTCCCAGAACAGAATTCTCAGTTTGGATCTCCCCAGAAGCAAAATGCATTAGATCCACCACTGCTTGGATAATTTGTTGTTGATTGCCCTAAGAACAATCACCTTCAAAACTCTAATCTGTTTCAATAGAAAAACTTTTTTTTCCATGTTGACTGCTCTTGAAATAGATAGAAATATCACTGAAATAGTTAATCCTGGTATGAATTTTGCCAGTGTAATAGTTTTGGGGTCACTTAAAAATCACTGGAAATGTAACCTCTTGCACTTCCTGTAAAACACTGAACTCCAGATGATAATCAAGACCTCTAGAAAATTGTGGGCTGCATAAAAATTGCAGATTTTGCAATTTTCTGACCGCTGTGTAATTTTCTGGCACATTTAAATGTGTGTTTGGTTCAGTGCCAGGCTCCTTCCTCCCCCAGACACCCTAAAATTAACTAGGAGCTTTGGGAATTTCATCTGTCAAACAGAGACAGAAGTGTCCAATCAGCCTGGAGGAAGCATGGCTGACCAGTGCTGACCCAAAGCCCTTCTGAAAGAAGGAAAGAAGGAAACAAAGACAGATGAGGAACAGGCTAGCAGAGAAAGGAGAGGGAGGACAAGATCAGAAGGGGAGAAAGAAAAGCTCTGGAGAAAGGGTGAAAAGGCAAACTTGGAAGAAAAAAAGAGCAGTAGAAACATTTGGAACAATAGCTTGTAGTTCCCTTATAAAGCTGTGGGCTTTTTGTTGAAACTTCGTTTAGGGATTGGGAGTGGGAAGATTTTTATGCTAAAAACCCTGGAGTTTCTTCTCCAAAAGCTGAAGCAGAGTCCAGACTCTTTCTGGCTGGGTTAAGGAAGTGCTGAGATACTTCAGAAGCACATGGAGCACAGAATTTTCACAGTGAATGTTCAGGCCACAGTGAATTTACAACTGAACTTGGCAAAACTAATGAAAGCTGGTAGATGACAGGTGGAATCAGGGAACAGACTGATGGCAAAATGGGAAAAGAAGATGGGGTATCCAGTGCCAGTGCAGCAGCTTTATCACCACATCACCTGCACTAAACAGTTCATTGTCTTTCTCTTACAATTTTCTTACTGTCCTCTAAGACCTTTAGTTGTGAAGCTGCAAAAAATGGTTTAGACAGCCTGCATTTGTCCCATACATCTACCCAGCCTTCCCCTGTTTGCTATGCCATCATCCTTAGCAACTGTGCCTCGTTGAGAAACAAAAAATTGTCTCTCCTTGAAGCTCAACGCAGCACGTGCTGGAGAAGCAGCACCCCACAGCACTCACTGCTGCGAGCGACCAGCACCGGCGGCACAAGGCTCACGGGCTTCCGAAGCAGCTCTTTGAAAGTCTTGAGGAAGAGGGAAGTATTTTCAATATGGAAGCAAAAGGGTTGAAAGGTATGACCAGGGGTTTACCAGAAAGGGCCAAGGAAGAAATTACAGACTCCAGGTATATTACCTCTCTATTGTAGCCTTTGGCCTTGGGATTGGGTCCTTTGACCAGGACCACTGTCAGTTTTGTTGCTATATCAATATAGTAGCTTTTCACTTGGTATTTGGGCCCTAGACAATAAATTTCAGAGTAGAGTCACGCTTTCCTCAGGTTGAGAAATCACAACCAGCTTTTGGAAAAAACTACTTTAGAATTACAAGTGCTAGTGATTTTGAGATTGCTCCAAAACCTGACTCATTCCTAGTTTAAGCCAAGGTTAGTAGGTTGAAAAAAAAGTGGAAGATTTTCTCTAATGTGCTGCAGGATGTGTGGACAAGTCCTCAGTTCTCTAGGAATATCTATTATTTTTGTCAGGACTGGTTTACTTTAAAAGCATGATTAGAAGCAAAATACACCAAATATACCACATGCTCATTTTATTCCTACAAGCAAAAAAAATGCTCTGTCTGTTCTGGAAATTATGCACTTCTGGTATTATAAAACTTTCTGACCTCAATGGTGGCATGAACTGTAGTTCTAAATAGCCTCACAAAAAAAAAAAAAAAAAAAAAAGAGGAAAACAACCCAAACCAAAACCAAACAAACCCAACAAACCAAAGCCAAAGCCAAAACCAAAACCAAAATCAACCAAGCAACCTCCAGCCCCGAATTAAAAAGAAACCTAAAAGAAATTTAAACACTTTGAGATCATAAAAAAATAGACTAAAACATATGTTAGAAATAACTGGCAAGCTTCAAATCCTTTGAGATTCAGAGACTCAGCACTCACTCTTGGTTTAATATACTGATCTGAACACTTTCTCGAATTTGGAAATCTCATGAGGACAACATCTCATGAGATATTCTGTTATTATGTTTTCCAGTTTGGTTAGACATATGGCACAGCATGATCAGCTTTCCTTCCAGTGTTTGGTTTCTGTTATTCAGCCGTGAAATACACAGTAAAATGATACTTTCTCCACGCTGCAGTGTTTAAAAAAGGTTTTATTCTAATTCCAGTTGTGCTTTGGGGTCTGATCTGGTTTTATTTTTCATGTGGAAAGACTAATGAGTTGTAGCATGCGATGTACATAATCCAAGATGTTTCATCTTTAAGTAGTATCTGTCGTTGAAAGTCACTGATATTACACGTTGGCAGAAGATGAGGGTCTGTCCTTATGCAGAACGGTTCCTTTATGTTTCTTTGAAAGGTCTTACTTGTAACCGTCATTTTTAACCCAAATATTTAAGGATCAACAATGTGCCTCAGGCTACTTGCTTCCTTCTTTCCATCCTTGAATTTCAAATGGCTGAGTGATTTTCAAGAATGAAGCAAGGAAAAGAACAATTGATCCRTTGAGGTCAGTGAAGATACAATATTCTGCACCTTGCTTTGCTTTATGGCAGCATTACTACATTAGTTACATTTAGTAAAGACAATATGCACTGGCTTTTGCTGCAAAGTCAGTAAGTCCATGCATAAAATGTCATCTTTGACACCCATACAACATTCACATCCCTTGCTAATTGTTGGGTCCATGCCTGAAAGCATTGTATTAATTCAGCTTCTCAATAAAAAGATTGTAAGAATTTCTCAGCGTGGACACAACTGTGTGTATGGCCTTTACCCTGGCCTCAAAAACATTATCTATAGGATTTTGTCAAAATTTTTTAAAAAACTTAAAATTTTTTAAAAAATTATGAGTACTTGGAACATGGTTTTATAGCTGACAATGTTGAACAAACGTGACTACACTTACAGATCTGGTTATGGTGGTTAATGCCAGAATACGTATGGAAAAACCTACACAGCATCTAATTTTAATGCTTTCATAGCAAAAAACATCAAACATTTCCTAGCTAATAGTGATTATTTAGCTTATGCATATCAAGTAGGATAAGGTCTTTCATACCACACCAGACAGCAAAATATTTCTTAAATCTTTTTCATGAAAGTAAATTTTCTTTTTCTAAAAGAATACTTTTTTTTCCTAAAGAATATTTTAATGAAAATAATAGAAGATTAAAAATACCCCGGAATATTTCCTTTCATGTAAACCTGTAGTTCAGTTTCAGTAGAAGGGGTTTCTAGCAGCACTGCCTATTCTTGGCCTCACCTTGAGAAGCTGTCAGATTCTCACTTGCTAAATGTTCTCAGAGGTCTCTCAGCTTGTTAGTGTGTTGTGTGACTTCACAGGTCTAGCTTTGCAGTGACTACAGACATCATGGTGGCTGTAAATCCCATGCCATGCTTGAATACTTAGAGAGTATCCATGAACTGCTGAACCTGTGATTACAGCTTCCTCCTTCATCCAGAAATTGTCTATGAGCAAAATTATATTTGGTCTTTCTACGATAGAATAGTGGAACACAACCCACAGAGGCTCTGCCTCAAAGACCTTTCTAAGCAGAAGAATCCTCTTTCTCCCATATGGCGTCTCCAAGTATATTTTCCTGGAGTCAGTTTAAACTATACTCTGAGGAGTCCCTGCACTAGAGGAAACTCTGCACAACCCTCTGTGGTCCACATCTGTGAGATGTATGTTTCTATGATGTGTAAACATATTTTATTCCAAAGGACTAAAAAGAGGCTTGAAACCATTTGTTTGAGCTGCCTGGGAGCAGATGAAGAGAAAATTCTTAGTGGGAATGGCCCGGGAATGGTCAGATGAAGGAGCTTTGAATGAAAGGTGCCGCTTTATTATGAGCCATACGTAGAAAAAAGGACGTGCTGGGGTCTCTGTGAAGTTTAATTTATATAAAACATGGAGGATAGGAGAGAGATTTCTATACCTCGCCACTCAGTGGGTCTACCTTCAAGGATCAGTTTTTCTGTAGGAGAGTGATATATCCTTTAATGGAGAAAAAGTAAGACAGACTAAATGCAATTTGGGTGCTGTTCTACTAAATATTCACAAAAACACATATGGAGAGGTAAGATTTTCAAAGTCTTCTGTATCACTTACCTGCACTGTTCTTTCCTCTTTTGAAAGCAGAACCTACATTTCCAGAGGTTCGGGAAGATCTAGAGAATATGCATAGTGAATGTTCATTTTCAGTTACCTTTAAATCAAATGAGGACTTATGTGACAGACAGCAGGGTATAGTTTCAAATGTAAGACATCTTCCTCCCTAGTCTCATATGAACAAAGGTGCACAGAATCATGTATAATAACTCTATATTTATTACAGAATCTAAATACTTACATTTTCAATGTACTTTCCCAATCAGCTCTGCATTGATTTTAATTCATTTAAAAAGTGTGCCATTATTGCAAATCAAAAAACTAAACAAAAATCTAAAACCAGCAAACTAAAACAAAAACAGATGAAACAGACATAAAATTTTGGGTTTTGGACTTATATCTATCCATTTTTCCTGAGGCCCGTAAGCTGGAATCTTTTCTGCTTTAAAGTTCTCATAATTTTTTTCCTTTATCCAGGCCCCCAATACTTTTTTCCCAAAAGAGCCCAGTGAACTTACATTTTCTGCCTTACATCAAATTCCATAAAACCTTCTCTGTTGTTAAATGAACTGTAAGCCAGCAAGGTACTGAATTAGAGGCTACTTTTTCCTGGCAGAGCAGACAATATATYGTTCAGCGTGAAATTAGCACACATTCTTTGATTAAATAACTAGATAAAGCTAACCTGTTGGTCTGCAATCTTCTTACTGCCTTCTAAAACTTGGAATGAACCGAAGTGGACAATCTGAAGCAATATTTTTCAACAATGAGAATGAGGAGAAAAAGGGAATATTCAGAGATGAAAATAACTCTCTTTCTTTCTTTCTTTCTTTTTCTTTTTTTTGAACAATGGTGCAATCATATTTTGGTCACTGTTGTGGTTAATATCAGCAGCTTTGCTGGGGACAGTCAAATGAAACTCAGGGAAAAAGTAAACATAGATAAAAGTGCTATGCATTACTTTGTGATACAGAGCTATACATCACTCATGATATCTTTATAATGCAATACTATTTGGATGTTTTAGTCTGGAAAGAAGCCCAAGTGTTTCCAGGCACTCTAAGAGCACATGAAATTATGATGGTGGACCATATTTAAACCACCTACTCTAAATGCCTAATTTAGGCATTGCTACTAATACAGCGTTTAAATTTAAGAGTGACATGAGTGATCCAGGCCTGCCAGATCTTGCCTCCGCTACAGCTGGTGGGAAAGAAATAGCTGTGACTCCTAATTTGAGCACTGGAGGTGGGATTCATCTCACCTAACTTCTCACACATGAAAAAGAGTTGTTTAAATCTGGGCTGGCAGCCCTTCTTTCAGTGGAGAGATGGAGACACCTCTTCGGTGTCTCTCCTGCTGTCACCTGTTTCAGAAGGGGGTGAATTTTTCTCTAGCTGTCCTTTTTCCTATTTGATAAGCTTAGACTTAGGCACATTACTTCTGCATACATGACCTGAGATGACTACACTTTTGGTGGTCAGTGTAAGCAGGAAGATATGAGCACACCTCGCCACTAGCTCCACAGGGTGCTGAGCCACTGCCTGACAGCCAGGCTGGACAGACAGGACCTAGCTGATCCCAGACAATTTAAAAATGAGATGAGAATAGAACTTAGTGAATAGATGCATGAATTTCAAATGATAATTTTAACCTAGTCATTCACATTTTTAATTTAAGGGGTRTTTGCAGTATTAATAAAATAATTCCTCTGGAAGTCCTGCCAATTTTGCCAAGTATTAGGAACACTCCTGCCCATGTGAATCATTTGCGACCTTGTCATCAACTTATACCAGGAGATTAAAGTGCAGGGATGTGAGAAGTCTGCCAAAACTAATGAACTTTTCCTGGAGATGTTATGACAAAGATACACTCTGAATAAATAACATTGTCTACTTGTGACATGTCCAGCCCTGGTCCAGCATCTGGGCTCTGCCCCACCTCTGCTCCCAGACGGCAGCTTGGCTATGAATGAGCAGGGACATGATGTCAGATTCCCTTCTACAACAAATCTAACTGTATGTAGAAATCTGTGGTGAATGGACTGATAGAGCAATTTTCCTACATTCCCAAGTGATTTTTGACCTCACACACACGTGAGCAAAATTTCAGGGAGGCAAAATTTTAGGGAAAAGCAAATAATTGAGTATTCTCTCTGAAACAGGCTTGTGATCTCTTATGGCAAGTGCAAGCAGGCAAGTCCCGAGTGTCAATTTCTTCCTCCAAAATCTACCACGGCTTTAATCTGACGTGGGTTTCCTTTGCTCTTGCTGGTTCCCAGAGTTTAGGTTCTACTTTGGATAAACCAGTTCGTGTATTAAAGCTTGCTGGAGCCCACAGTTTTTGCATCTAATTGTATCAGTCATACATAAACAAGAATTTTAATTAATAATAATAAATTCAATAAAAATGTCAACAAAGTGTAAAACAGTAAACTGGAGCCACATAAATAGGCAGTAAAGAAAAAGAATGTCAAAGCAGAAAAGATCAATATCCAAACCCCATAAATCACAAATTACTGTGTTGTCTATCACATTTGTGCTTTAATATTCACTTGAATTAGGTCCTGAATTCCTGTAAGGAGAGAGTGGAGGGAATAATCTGTGTTATCTTAAGGAAGAATTCTATATAATTGTCCATGTTATGAATGAGTTGTGGCCACATTTCTTTCCTCCAAGCTGCTGAAATAGAATCTCATGATTACTTAATAACAAGAAAGAATAAAAAGACAATTAGGAAGGAGGATGTTGAGACCCTCATTTTATGAATCACTTTATGGATTTCTGGCATGTCTCTTTTTTTGTTATACKGAGTATTTTGATGGCCAATGAGATTATGGCTTGTCATTTGAGAGGCATTACAATCATATTCCTATTTCCAACTTTAACATATTCCTTAATCAGATATTTTCTCTTGGCTGGTAAATATTCACCTTCTTATATCTGTTGCTTTTTTAAACTTGTTTCTATAATTTTCTAATAGCTTTTTTTATAATTTACGCGTGGATATTTAAAAAGTGCTAACACTGTTATGTGCCTCAATGTGTTATACTTGTGTCCATTCAATCCTTCACTAAAATTACAATTGAAAATTCTAGCTATAAAAATTTACAAATTAGTTGCCTTCAATTGGCCTATTTTGCTCACAGGATACAAACAAATGTACTGTCTGTAAAGCCCTCCTCCCTGAGGAACTAGAGTAGTGACTTAAAATATGGATCCTCATTAGCAGATTTTGAGTAAAATTCTTCATTTGCTCTGTGTGATGTCACTGATAGTATTTTATGCTGAGAGGCAGCTTCTGAAAACATTTTTAATTAGCCATAGTTGTCATTTTCTCATATGGCAAATGTATGGGTCACAGTGATTTAAGTGAAATCTGAAGGCTCAGTCTGGTCCTGTCTCATCACTAAAGCTGTCATTGACATGTACAATGGAGAAACCACACTCTCCGGATGCAGCACAACTGTGAATTGCTGTGAATTTACCTCTTGGTGAAGGTAAGGAAACTTATGACAGCTGCAGTTCCTTGATCCCACAGTGTCTGACMATAAAGTAGCAACTTCTAACCTTGGAGTTGCAATAGAATATTTCAAGCTAAAAAACTATGTAGAGCCTCATTAAACTTTGGGAAGACCACTACAAGCCCAGGTGTCAGCTCTGATGTCTGTACATTCTGAAGACAGTGTGTAGAAGGTCTCTTTTCAGATATATAACCTGTTGTATATAACTACTAAAAAAACAGCCTGATGTCTGAAATTAACTCATATTGAATGACATTGAATGGCACTGAACATCCGCCTCAAGAGCCTGCTCTAAAATAGATAACCTGTAGATGCAGGAGTTTGTGCAGCAATTTCTGGTTTCTGCTCCTAGATCTTTCAGGAATTTTTCCCAAGAACTTTTTGAGGAACTTTGGGGTAGCTACTACCACTGGAAAAGAGTGGCAAGAGTGAGCTGTGTTGGCTAGTAAGCTCTAGTCAGTTCTAACGAGCTCTGTCAGATGTTCTTGATCAAAAGGTGCTTTTCTGTTTGCTGCTAATTCCYGATTTTGAAGGGCTGAGCATCCCCCCAGTAGGTGTTAGGGAGAGTCCTCTATAACTGTCTATGCAGAAATAGGGACAGAATGGTGGGGGAAGTTCTGCTGACAGCAGTGTATGGGTGTGCTGACAGTGATGAAGGTGAGGTGAAGTGCTATGGAGTATGGTCCCCGCTGACTGCTGGAATTCTTCCTGGTGTTGAGTTGAGTTTGAGTTGAACTCAAACTGAACTCCTGAGGGAGGATGCAGCCCTGTGACCTGGGGCTGCCAGGATGAGGATCCTCTTTCTTGGGCTGGGGAAGATGTGCTCCTTGCCTGTAGGAGGTGTGCACTGGGGAAAGGTCTGTGCAGTCAAATCAAGCAGCTGTGGGAGGAGGTCAGCAGGCAGTGCAGTAACGGGTGGTGAAAAGAACACTGCCTGAATCTTCTTCAAGAGCACAAAGATCTAACTGCATTGAGTGAGGAGTAGACAAAGTCTGTGCTTACCAAAGATCTCCATGAAGGCAAAGGCTGGAATCCTCTGGCTTCTCATACTAGGAGGATAACTCCTGCCCCATCTGCAAGTCTGCGGCTATGGTGCAGGTTCAATGCCCGGGAAGCATATGAAGGGCCAAGAGCTGTGTCCAATGAAGCATCTGAGCAGGCTGAGCCTAAGACTTGCAGCAGAATCAGGAGGAAGCAGAAGTATGAGCTGTGGGAAACTCCCTGCTGCAGGGAATGGACACCACCATCTGACCTGGGGTCTAGGGATGTTTGCAGCTTGCCAGACATTTGGATCCAGGGCACCAGGCTGACAATCTGGTCCTCAGATTATCCCGCCCTTTTGCTCTTCCCTGTGGGCACCAATACGTGTAGGGGAAACCTGAACTGCAGCAAGCACGACATCTCATTTGAGGTGAAGGCCAAGGGCACAGGGGCCCAGGTGGCATCTCCTTGATTTTTCCAGTGAGAGGGAAGGACTTGATGAAAAATGGATGGACCCCATGGTTCAACAAACTGTTGTACAGCCAGTGTTGACAACAGGGATCCTCTTTTACAAGCTTGGGATCCTCTCTGAGGTAAAAACGGCATCCACATGACCAATTGCAGCAAGTACCAAGTGGCAAACTATCTTTGTCAACAGCTTGGCCAGCCTGTGGAGGAGAGCTTTAAACTAGGAAAAAAAGGGGCAGGCAGGAGAGATGGTGATGACCCACAACCAACTGAAGAGGTTGTGAACTGGATTGGTAAGAGGGCACAGAGTAAAGGCTGGCAGAAGAGACCTTGAAACAGGGTATAAGAAGGGTCCTGAAGAGCTCACTGATTTTCAAGGACCATTTTCTCCAAGCTCAAGTTTTATCCACCCTGATGGGTGTTCAAGAAAAGATGGCAGGAGACCTGCACAGATGAACAAAGCTCTTCACTAAATTTAAACATAAAAAACAATTGAACAGAAGCTGGAAGCAGGGATAGTACTTCTCTAGGAGAAATATGACTCAGGAGGGATACAGAGGCACTCTCAAAATGTGCAGAGGTGGGTTTAGAAAAGCCAAAGCCTGTCTGGGGCTGAATCTGGCAAGGGTCGTAAAGTGGTTGTAATCAAGAGACTAGTTAGACTGGGTCTCACTGTGGTAGACACCGCAAAAACAGAAAATGAATGCTCTTGAACCTAGGAGTGGTGGCAAAAAAATAGCTGCAAAAAGATTATATTCTATTTAGTCATGTGTGGGCTCAGATGTTTTGCACATAGACTCAGACTCACCCAGCCCTGGATGCATTTAAAGTAGGGGTTACTTTAAGCTTCAACATGTTCAGCATGCAGTAAACAGAAACTTTCAGAAGATGGTTTACATTTTGCATAGGCTGACTCGTCATTTTGCCCACTGACAGGTGGCAGAACCAGATTCATATCCCTAATGCCCCTGTTGACTTACAAAAATTAGGGTGGCTTTATATGGTCCTGACTATATTTCTTTGAGAGAGAAAGTAAAGTTGTAATACCTCTTGGTATTTCCTTCTACTATTTTCAGACAAATTCGTACGGATGTGATCATCCTACAGTTGGAGAAAGATGTGCATGGAAAAATGAGGAAAAGTACAGCAGCAAAAAAAATAAAAGGAGAAAAAAAATTTAGCTCTAGGTAGATGGAGCCAAATGGAATGGAAAGTACAGTTTCTGCGGCCTCAGTCACCTGCAAAAATGTAATGCCATCTCAATTACCCTTCATCTAAATCTTCCACAGGGAAATGGAAAGCACTTGCGTCCCTCAGAGAGGATTATGTTTTAAAAGGATGGCAAAGGTGATGATTTCTTCTGCTTTCTCCCTCCAGTTAAATCTTGGATTGCACAGCAATAGTCATATTTTACTTGCAGGCCTCTGGATAGCCTGGTTTTGTCTGTCTTCTGCAGGTCAGCATTTCAGAGACATGCTGAAATATCAATGAGAACCCAAAACGTAGGACTCCCAGTGCAAGCAGAAGGCTTGGCATGTAGAAGAGTCTAAGAACAAAGCAGCCAACATCCTTTCTCCAGAGACAAAACACATTTTGTCTGTGACATTCTTAGTCTCCATCTGCTCAGGAGAGGGAAAGTTTCCCATATGGTACTGCAGTGGGCTAGTGAGTCACTCTATTGACTCACTCCACAAAATGCACAATTGAATGTTAAGTAACTTAAGTCAGCTTTAATGGATACAGCATATGTATACTTCATGAATGCAAAATATGTAAACTACTATTATGTTACCCCTTTTTGTGCTGATGGTACTGCATTGATTACTGATTGATTCCTAACTGCTTGTTAATTGCAGTTATCATTCTCTGAATAACTTGCATTTTGAATTATCAGTTTAGAATCAAAATAAGAAGCGCATCTGTTTCTGCCATGTCACATTATATTTTACATTTTTCATATTATTTTCAGTAATATCTCAATTCAAGAACACGTTAGGTAGTTAAGATATTACTGGTTTAGATCTGATGTGAAAGCTTACATTTCTAGAGAAAAGGATTACTGACTCACAGCTAGTCTTGTTCATGTATCACAAATGCTTTCTGTGTTTTAAGAGAACATTGATTTTAAAAAGATCTGTGAAACTGGGGACAGTTCATAAGACAATTTGTTATAAGGTGGTCAGAACAAGGCTAAGCAACCAATGCCTATCCTCACAGACTGCCACACTCATGATACCACAGTGATCCTAGTTAAGGATCTGCAGGAAACTGCAGGACAAGAAAGATTTGAGGGGAAATATTCTGTTTCTGACAAGGATGTGGGACTGAAAGCTGATTAGTAAAGTTAAAGGATCATTCCAGAGTTGTGTCATGTGTAATAGTGACAGCAAGTTTCAAATAACAAAGAAAAAAGTCATGTCCAGGATTTCTGGGGAAAAGATTAATCATAACTGTATGATACTGTTTGGCTTTGGATGCTTTATTGTGCTTCCTCAGACAATGGCAATGTCTGTTGGAATTMCATCCATCCAAACTGTGAACTTTTGTGTCAGGGGTGAATGGACATAGGAAGTAGTGAGATTTTCTTGATCATCAAGTTTTCAGTCATCTTCTCCCTCACTTGCTTGATAGCTGCTACTAAATCTGAGCAGTGCTGGGTATGGGCTCCTCTTTAGAGTGGTGTTGGAGGGATTGTCAAGCACTGAGGCCTGTGCCCTTCATGTGCATCCCAGGGATGTTCACCAAGGCTTGTCCATCTCATCAGCTCGGCAGGATCCCAGCTGACCCTGTCCCTCAGGCTAAGCTGGTCATGCCTGCTCCTGTGGATGAGCTCCAGCTCTATCCCCAGCTGAGGCAGAAGGGATCCTGACCAGTTCTGGACCAGTTCTGGACCAGATCTGGACCAGAGTACCCAAGCAGTAGACACATGCATTGAAATAAGTCCAACTAATCATGCACAGCTTCGGCAGACAAAGAAAACGAAACAACAACCTGATGCAAGTCTGGAAATTTCTCTCCTCCTCTCACTAAATAATCTGCAAGCAATGGAGCAAAGTCAGTCATCTGCCTGTGACACCAGTTCTTATGAAAACACTTGACATACCTTATCTACTCAGGAAGACAATTTTTTTTCTCTTTACAAAGAAGTTACAGACTTTGCCTGTCCCATGCAGAGGTGTGCAGAAGGCTCTGTTGTACCCTCTGTATCAATGGAAACCATGAGGAACTGCTGGGGAAAAGAAGGAGGTTATTGGGTTGTGAGGGCACCTGCATCCAGTGGATGCTTTGCTACAGCTTTTTAGTAAGTGATTGCAGAATAGGGGCTGGGTCAGTGTTTAAGTGAATGGTTTGCTTGAACTTGAGATAAAAATCTGTGCGATACAGCCAGTTTCAAGAATGATATCTGGAGTATCGAGAAATTGTGTCTTGGGGAAACTTGGGGAAGAAGGGAACAGACTACTTTCACCTAGACTCAAGGCCTCAGAGTAAATAAGGGAATTTAACAAAAAAGACCAAAATTTAACAAAATTTAACAAAAAAGACCGAAAAAAAATGTCCTCTTGTTTATGAAATGGGCACTTGTGGCATCCCACCCTTAAGTGAAAGTGAGCATCCAAGATTCATAGATGCTCATAGTTGAAAGGAATGACAAAAATCAGAGGGTCTGCAAAAGCTTTAAAAGTTTGATTAGTAAATTATACACTTGGCATGGAAATTGGTGTAAGTCAGTCCCATATCCCCTAGTATGAGCACACAGCAGTGCGTTTGAAATAAAGGGGTAGGGTGAAAGGGAGGAGAGAGAGAGAAAGGAAGAAAAGCAGAAAGAAAGAAAGATCACTAGTCCTGGCTCCAACATTGATCCAGCTGATGAAGTGTCCAGGTTGCTGGGGTGCACATTCCTGGGTTTCATGAGGTTACCTTTTTATAGATAAGTTTTCCGCACCCTAGACATAAGTCACTTGCTTTCTATGTTATTTAGTCATCATGTGCAGTCCATTCTTCCAGACCTTTCTGGAAATGGGTCAGAGGACTTCAGGGGTCCTTGGAGGTCTTGGTTGCCCTCTCCTGGGTTGGCTTTTTGTCAACAGCCCGTGCCCACTTCTCTACCTCATTCCTGCGCTTTCACTGTACTGAGTTGYGCTTATCTCCAGGAGTCAGAACAAGGAAGTGCTGCCCTACCTCGGTATGGCCCCTTCTCTGGCCACATCCTGTCCTTTCTCACAGTGTGTTTTTACCAGCAATCCTTGGTTGCCTCTGCAGCTGTCTGGCTGTTGGTGTTTGAGACATGTTCATTAGTCTCTTCATCTCCTAGGCTTCTGCAGCACTCAAAGTTTTTTAGAAATCCAAAATGACATAGCTGTTGCACTTCAGTCATTCAAAATATCTTTTTAATCTATATAAAAATTTGAAATAATTTATGATCTTAAAATTAATTTAAAACATTAAGCAACTCTAATTCCACTATACCTATCTAGAGTGTATACAGTACACACATCTGTAATCCCCTTGTGCTACTTTATAATGACTACATACACAGGGATGTGAATTTTTCCTGTTTTTCCTGTGGAAATGTCTTTTCTTAAGTAACTGAATTATAAAATTTGAAGCCTCTCTACTCTCAGTGTTATTCCTTTTTTTTTTTTTACTAGTCAAAAATATTGAAACTTTCTACCTTCAATTTTTCCCTCTTTATAAATAGTAGTAGTATATATATGTATACATCTATGTACATATATATGTGTATAGATACACACATATGTATAAATACTCTAGGGTGCACGACAACTCCATTTGTAACACAGATATACCTGTCGTTCTAAGTGAGAATTTTCACTTTGGTTCGTAAACATATCCTGCAGTGCTTCCTTTGTAATGAAAATTATATACAATGTAGTTCTTAAGGAAAGAAGTAAATGTAGTTTTGAAGAATAAACCACTAAAATGGAACACATTTTTTCCCATCTTTTTGGAGAAATGGACAGCAGATGCAGTAAGACCTTTTTTTTTGTTTTTCCCTGAAGTTTCAACATTTCCAGGACTTGCACATCTTTAAGAATATGCAGTAGCTTCTCTAAGCATTGCTGGTGGGTTCTAATCTGCTGCATTCTCTAATCTGTGCTGGGACACCGATTCTATTGTCACCATCAGAAAGTTTTTGTTCATAATACCTGACACTCATCTTTCCAACTTACATAAGGTTCAAGTCAGAAAAATAGAATAAAACATTGAAATAATAAGAGCTGTTTAATTCACAAAATTCACTATGTCCCAGAAAGTTAGTTATGGGAGTTCTAACTTATACTTTTAAATAAATAAATCATGCAATGGGAAAAAAAAACACACCAAAAAAACCTACCAGAAAAACCACCCAAACCAAAACTGATCCCTCCTGCTAAACAACTTTGACCCCTTTTAAGCATACCAGCCCATCTGTTCTGACATGCTGTCTCTCTCTGATTTCAACTGGGTAGAAATAAAGGGGGATAGTGTTCCTCCAGTGACACACAGGCTCACACTTTGGTGACGTTTAAGGTGTGCAAACTTGTGAGCAGAGATTTAGAGAATAAAGGGAAATTAATGCTTGAAAGCTGTCTGTTTAAAACAGCAAACCTTTCCCGTAAGTACTGGTGAGATTTTGGGCTGTGCACCTTGTATACCAGATGGGGACACTTTTTTTGTTTGCTTGGTTTTGGTAATTTTTTTTGGTTTTTTAGCTGGCTTCAGGTTTCTGTGTAACAACCTTTGCCTCCACTTAAAAAAAAATCCAAACACCTGACCTAGGCTACACTTTAGGAGGCCTATTTGGTGGGAAGTGAATGCTGGAATGTTTCAGCTTTCAAAACTGTAAAGATTCAGATTTATAGTCAGTCTGTTTATACTCTATCATATCATGTGTGGTAGCATAGGATATCAAAGCAAGAAAGCCTACGGGGCTACCACCATTTGAAATGAAAAATAGTTCTTATGTATGGCATAATGCAGCACAGATGGAAAGTTGTGCTTTTGTGTTTTACTGTTTCTGTACATTGCTCAGGCAATAAATACAGGACAAATCAAGCAGTCATTTCTAAGGCTCCATATAACCTATTTTACCAGTATCAGCTGCTACAGTTTTATATTCCCTAGAGAAAAGCTGCCTGGGTTCCCAAGGTTTATAAGGCATTTCAAGGAGACCTCACAAATAAAAATGGATGGAAAATATGGCCTGGCTTTTAATAACTGTATAGTTAACTCTGCATTTTCTTATGAGAGTCAAAGTCCTCACTAGCGTATCGCAGCATTATCTTTCTTCAAAGCAGCATTTATTTAATGACTATTACTTGCTTATTTCATCTCCTGAATTTTGCATCGTTATTTCAAGGGCACATCACAATAGAAATACATTATAACTGTGTCACTTCAGTTCTGGGCTTCATAAACTGAGAAGGGTTATCCCCCATCCAGTGTACCAAATATGCTCTGACACTTTGTCTCTGAAGGTGGCAACAAAGGATTCCCAAAGCATGTTTGTAAAGCCAAGTAGCCTAATAATATTTAAAGCCGTGTGGGACATAGGTTTGAAGAGAACTTTGACCAAAAAAGCTCAGGTATGGTGTGCCTCAGGATACGAAGGTCTCCCACCCTCTCTGCATCACCTCCACTAGCGGTTAGAAACCACAGAGAAGGGACCAGATCCCCCAAAACTGCTCAGCATCTGTCCTGACCCTGGGCTATTATACTGGCAACATGCAGGTTAGTTTTGATGGATGCTTGTCTATTGCTGAATTGAAAAAAAGCTGTTGGTAAAAGAAAATTTTGTTTCTCCAGAGCAGACACACCTGACTGTGGAAAAGTCTTTAAAATTAAGGGCAAGATATCTTTCAGGAAAAGAAGACACACCCAAAATAAATACTGAACAATCTGTGAGTCTCCTCACACAGGCTTACAACCACCACGCTTTGCGCAGTAGTGGGAAGCAGTAGTATCAGTATCTCTTCTCTAGCTTTTATATTCTAACATACCAATTAAATACTGGCCCCACAATATGGAAAATCAACTTTCCCTGAGCCTTTTAGGACTTCAAATTGTACCATACATAACCAGCAAGGTAGTTACCACATTTTTTCTTCTTTTTCAAAGTATTRGAGATGGAGTTGTAATAACAAGAAGATAAGAAAAGTAAAAAGGAATAAGAATCCCTTAGCAATAATTGTTTAAATAGAAGAAATCATTACATACGAGAGTCTGTGCTGCAAGATCTGTTTGTAGGCTAGGTGGAAAAAGACCTAGATATTTGTAAAAACAAAGTAATAGTAATTTGAGTCATATCAAGCTTCCCCTTCCATGATACAAGCTGAACTCTGTCCATTTGTCCACCTCCCCATTTAACAAGTGTTATAAAACTGCTGAAGCCAGTTCTAGGGATCAGGAAGAAAGACCAATTTCAGCATCTGATAACAGTCTCCCCTTAGATAATTTTTAGTGAGACAGAAAGTAGGTTTTGTCATTGCTCTACCTCTGTGTGATAATTTCAACATTTTTTTTAACCAACAGAACTTACAGTGGTTTGGCTTGTAGTGGTCAAAGGCTAATCAGGGAAATATGAATCTTTTGTTTGTTAACATTCTTCATATAACAGATATTAATTTTTCCCTATTTTCAAAACTGTGCATTCCTTATGTGGCTCCTGTAATTTATTATTGTTATTAATTTTTTTAGAATGCCTGGATACTACTTTTCTGATTTCCAGAATCTAAATTTTAAAACATTCATAGAATCATAAGAATCAGAATAATAGAATCACTAAGGTTGGAAAAGACCTGTAAGATCATCGAGTCCAACAATTAACCCAGCACTGCCAAGTCCACCACTAAACCATGTGCCCAAGTATCTCATCTAGACATTTTTCAAACACTTGCAGGGATGGTGATTCCACCACTCCCCTGGGCAGCCGGTACCAATGCTTGACAACCTTTCAGCAAATAAATTTTTCCCAATATTTAATCCAAACCACCCCTGACACAACTTGAGGCCATTTCCTCTTGTTCTAAAACATTAAAACAAAAGGATAAAAAAGGTAAACAAAAAACCAAAACCAAAACCAACACAATTTGAATTATGCATTGAGTCAAGGATTTGGGCTGGGGTTTTATTTCTTTGGTTGGTTTGTTATTTTGTTTGTTTCTTCTGAGTGTTTATTTGTTTGGGTTTTTTTAAGATAGACTGCAGGACTGTACTTAAAGCAACTTCCCATCCAAGGCTGAGTATTTAAACCTAATTTTACTTAAAGTCAAAAAGGAGCTGATAGATAATTGGATGTGGCCACAATGGTTACAGCTAAGCTAATAAACTAAACCAGGTCAGCACATGGGCCTGAGCATAGAATGAATGCAACCACTCATACTGTGAATTTTTTTGCAGTTTTGTTCCCAGCCAAGTAGTGCTACCATGGGGACAATCTGGGAGCCAGCTCAGGCCAGAAAACGCTCTCCATGGGCAGTTTGAGGAAGGGTTAAGAAAGTTAAGCTGTATAGATGTGAGCCTTTCCATACTATTTGTCCAAGAGCAGCCCCAGGATGTTTTATTTACCTCTACAAACGCTGTCAGTTGTAACACGGGTAAAGGAAGTTTTGGGAAGGGGGAGAGATTTAGTAGGAAACTGCTGTGCCAGAGAAACTTGTTGCACTTCAAAGTTCACTAAATCCACCTTTGGCTTACGGTCAAAATACCAAGCACCATTTTGAGAATGCAAATTCCAAGAAATTCAGATCCTCTTCTTGTTCAAAGTTGGAGACATTTTGAAAAAGGCTCTGGTTCCCCAATACAAAGAATTAACTCAGTCTCAGTCAGCTTGTCTGGACTTGGACACTTTCAGCCCTAGGTTTAAAGTTCCCTTTGCCCACATTTGAATCAGAGCATTACTGTTTTGTTTTAATTTACTTAATGTACAGGAGTGGTTTTATTGTTGTGGCCTGCTATTTTTATTACAATAGCAAAAACATTTTAAAAAAATGTTATTGTTTCCAAGCTCCACTAGTTTTTATAAGCAGAAAAACCTATAAATGGTGTCTGACAAAAAAACTTGACACGAATAAGGGAGTATGAGGCCCTACCCAGTGAGGTACTGAGCAGCCTTGTGAAAGTTGGGCCAGATGGCTTCGTTAGGGATAAACAAAAGAGTGAAGAGAGAGCAAGCAATGAGAACCATTTAAGGACTATGGAGACACAAGAGACTTTGACCCCTGGACCACCTCAGACTGAGGAAAAATGKTTTTTTTTTGTCAGAAATCATTCTGTGACTCAGAGGAATATATGATCATGAGAGATACTCTTACCTAGGGCCTTACTATGCCTTTTTGACTTTTAAAGGTTTCTTAAAATAAGAAACCTTTTTTTTTCCCTTCTGTGTCTCAACTCCTTCTTTGGGAAAAAATCTATTTCAGTCTCATCCTTACATCATTCTACCCTAATGCATCCCAGCTGGAGGGACTTTCCCTTTATAATCATCGTTTTCCCCAGTTTGAAGCAGATCCACTACCCCTTCTTGACCTGCCCTTCTGCTTTAGTAGAGGTTGTAGTCAGCACAGGACTTGGGCAGCCCTCACCATGTTGATGCTGCAGGGCTGACCTTATAAGCATCCTGAGGCCTTAGAACAACATCTAGAGCTCAGAATTAGTCAAAAGGTAAACCAACAAAAAACAGTAATAGAAATTCTGCACAGTGAATGAGGGTCACTCAAACGCTAATGAAGAGAAGAATTCAGCACAGAGGGGTAAAATTCCTTACCTTTCCAATCTTTGAATACCCCAAGTAAGGACTTTAGGCAGGCATCTGTATCTCCTGTAGTTCAACGCCTCGTTTTGAGGGAAGACACCTACAGCTGCTACAGACCATAGACCAGTGTTTCCAAAATTACTGCTTTCCATCCTTGTTTCTGCAGTTTGCACAGAAAACCCTTCAGATAATATGATTAAGTTTCCCCTGCAGCAGAGATCAGATATCTGGATCACTTCGTCCAGTTCAGACTCCAGGCTGGACCATTAACCTTTTTGTTGCTCATTTCTGGCCCCTTCTACATGCTGTGAATGTTTTGTTGCTTGGAAGGGACAGTCCCATCGGAAGATCAGGGAGATGCCCTGCTGCAACCAAGAGTGTAAACTTTCTCCTGGGCATGAGGATGTGAGCATCAGCCCCTTCTTAAAGAGACATTTTAAAAAGCCATACAAAAGATGGCTTTTACAAGTACCTGTCATAATTTGGAATCAAATCCTTTGCTCAAACCCAGGATAAAATGGAATTGCATGCATGTCATGATTATCTCAGGTGAATTTTTCAGTTTCTGGTGTAAGAAAAAAAGATCCCCCAACTGTTTGGGGGTATTTTGTTTTGGGTTGGTTTTTTTTTGGGGGGGGGTGGGGTAGGGGTTGTTGGGGGGGTTTTCTGTTTATTTTTTTGGTTGGTTGGTTGGTTGGGTTTGGGTTTTTTTGTTTCTTTGGTTTGGTTTGGGTTGAGTTTTTTGTCTTTTTTTTTTTTTTTTTTTTTGTGGAAGGTGAGGCATTCTGTGAGCACAGCCGAGGAGGGGAGGCAAGGATGGCTTCAGCCCGGGTGCAGTATCAGCTCATCAGCTCAGCCAAGTGTGTGAGCATTGGCATATGAGCAAGATGCTACAATCTGAATGTCGACACATGGTCAAATATTTCTCAGTAGCCCAAGTGTGATGTTTAAAGACCCCTTTGTGGCTAACATCTAGTAAAAGGATACATTGCTTGGCTAGAACAAAGAGTGTTACACTACAGACAGAAATGGAACATCTCCAAGTACTCCTGTTGTGCTGTACAAAGCAGCATCTCTCTTAGTCTATGCCATTTTCCCTTGCGAGGGAAAAGACTTTTCCTGATGCAGGGGCTGCAGTAAACTGTGCAGATAATGGAATAGCAGGGAGAATTCACAATAAATCTTTGGCTAAGCTTTGGGCTGTGAAAACGGCTTAGTTGGGTTCAGGACAAGTTTCATTCCCTGCAGTGGGTCTTGTGCCAGCCTTATTACTGCACTGCCATGTGGAAAATACTGGGAATAAAAAGACTGATCCTTTGAAAAATGCTTTAGTGGACTTGATGAGACAGAATAAAAGAAGGGACAAGTTATGATGGATAGGGATAGGGAGTGCTTGCTGACTGCCTGCAGGTCATTTCCAAATCAGTTAGAACAGCTGCAGAGGGGAAAAAAGCAAGTTAAAAATAAACAAAACAGATTTGCACCCATTACAATCACTGCCTTTGCCAGTCTTTGCACTGAAGCCTGGCTTCCTGGAGTGAAAGAAGAAAGACTTCAGATTTCACAAAGGAATATTAATAAAAGTAATAGATGAACTTAGAAAAAAGACTAAGATGAATACAACTTGCTTTTGGTGTGAACAGATGGGTCATGGAATAGTCTGAGAGGTAACTATTGGGACATTGATGCTTAATTGAACAAAATAGACAATTAGCAGCTGAAGAAAAATCCGGGGAACAGTAAATAATGCTAAGACCAGGCCAGTTCTACAGAGCGATCTGAGATTCATTATAAATAGTATTTAGCAACCCACATTTTAATATATTCAACTACAAGGAAATTGGTCATATTTATGGGGCAAGATTCTATTTTAGCAATCAGTGATGCTGCAGATGATACAGGGTCACAGTAGCTAGCCAATTGAGCACCCATTTCCAGCGCTATTAAGCATGGAAAGACCCCATGGGAACTTTTGAAGTGGAAACATGAAAAATTATAAAGCGGTAGTAGTGTGGCTCTCCTTGACATTAATGAGAGCATTACTGTCAGTTCTGGTGTCTGTGCTAAAGGTTATTAGAAAAGGCTGACAAGAGTTATAAGAACCAATCACATTCAGGAAAAACATGTTTTGAGCTGGAGGATAAAAAAGTTTGATTTCTTTAGTGCATCCAAGGGAGGGCTAAAAGGTGACTTGTTTGTAATGTACAAGTACAGTCTTTGAGAGATTGTTTTTGAGTGAAAAATGCTCTTCATCCAAACAGACAACATACAATTTAGTATTTTGAATTAGCATGAAATTTTATATAAAAATACCTTCTTAYAACAGTTAATTTTATAAGCATTTTACACATTCGTCATTACTTTAGTTCTTTAAATAAAGACTGGATAGCTTTCAAAAAGACAGCTGCTCTATCTCAACTAGGAATTATGGGCTTTATTCAGGTATTACCAAGCAATATTCTCCTTTCTGTGTTGTGTTTTAGGCCAGAGGTAGCAGGGATAGCAGTCATTTTGGACCTTAAAACATAATTCAACATTGGGAAAGCTCCAAATATATTGCAAGCACACAAGTGGCAGCAATTTCTAAGAATTCTCATCAAAATGTCAGTTGTGCATAACAAGCATCTGCCTCCATTGGGTTTTAATAAGTTTTCAAGGACTTAATTTTCATTGTTTTGAACCTCAGAGATGCAGAATGAGAATCTGGATTTATTTTTCACTGAATAGTTTTACTCTGCTAAAAAGAAAATGATCCGTGCTTTACCTTTCTGCACAGAATGACACAAGATCTCCATCAAGTACATTTCTCACATTATTACATGAAATCCCTTGACTAGCCCTTGCAGGCTCAGGAACGAAGCAGTCTTTAAAACCCTTAGAAAAAAAAAAGGAAACCTGGATCCCTCTCCTTTTTAGTAGTTGGAAGGGAAAAGCATTCTCTTGTCAATCCATCAAGAACCATGATTTAAGCATTAGCTGTTAAACCAAGTAATGACATGAGCTTAGGTGATTCTATACTTGCAGGTACCAAATGCTCATCATTAAACGTAAGGACATACCTAAGGAGCTGTGTAATCTAAATAGCACCAAGTCCTTATGACCATCCAGTTGCCCTATTTCTTTCACATTTGATTTTATTTTTTAATAATGCTGGTGCCGGAGGTGCTACTTAAGAAGTTCAGAGAGGCGGGAGCCGTGAGTTCCATCAGCTTTATAATAAATGGGTGTGTAAGAGGAAACCAGCCAAAGGGCAAGCATTTGGAGGTGAGATATTGAGAACACCTGCTCCTCCCTCAGCACACTTGTGATTAAACATTTTACTTAGCATGTGAGCTGAAATGTGTTGCGTTAAACTGGGGTCAGAAGGCACAATGTAATTATGGTTGTTATTAATACTACAGAGGCCGAACAGATAGAAATCATATTGGGAATGACTGTGTGCAACTGCAAGAAGGAGTAAATCTCCTTGGGGAAGGAATTGCATTTTGGGTGGAGGTGATAAAGAATGTTTTACTGGAATTCTCCAAATCTGTAATAGTTATATTTCTCTTCAGCAAAGCATTAATTTTTGTGTTGTTCTTTAAACTTCTGTTAGTAAAACACAAAATTAAATAAAAAACCCCCCTCCAAACCTCTTAGTCCAAATCAGCATTCTTTAATGTATTCTGATTTCTTGACATGATCTGAATATTTTTGTGTGAGTCTCAGCTGAAGTGTTCCTTCATTTACTAARAAGTTTTGCACCTTTCCTTGAGAAATACCTGCAGTGTTTCTCACCTCAGGGCTGGATGACCCATGACTATTGTGCCTGAAGATAGATCACGGAACACACGCATACACACACTTCAAGTCATGCAACTGCTCTGTGCTTAAGCATCTTTAATAATCCTCAATCATTTCATGACACAAATTTAAAGATTTAGTCCATTTTTAAAAAAGCATAAAGATGAAATTTCACATATATTTTACTACAACAGCTGCACAATTTGGAGCAAATGCTGCTCACAAAGTGCAGGAGAGTGGGAATTAATGTTCTGGTGTAGTGTGTTTAACCCCAAGTGATAGCTAAGCACCACCAAGCCGCTCACTCACTTTCACCTGAAAACTGAGAGCTGAGGTACAGGCAGTTCAGTAGATAAAGGAAAAGCCAAGCACACAAGCAAAACAGATACGGAATTAATTCAGTACTTTGCATCAYCAGGGAGATAGCCAGTCATCTCCAGGACAGCAGAGCTTTGCCGTCCATAATGGTGACTTGTGAAGACAAATGCTTTGGTCTGTCGGGGACAGCTCCCCAGCTGTCTCTCCACCCAGTCTCTTGTGCACCCCCAGCCTGCTACCTGTTCAGGAAGTGTAACGAGCAAAAAGGGCCTTGACCCTGTGCAAGCTCTGCTCAGCAATAACTAAAGCATACCTGTATTATCAACACTGTTTTCGGTACAAATCCAAACCATAGCCCCATACCAGCTACTGAGGCGAACAGTAATTCTATCCAAGAAAAGCTCAATACTTCCTTTGTCCTTTTTCAGATGTATCCAATGGATTATGGTTTTTAACATAAAATTAATATTTGTACATTATTATATATGGACAAGCTGTTAATATTTATAAGACTAAACTCTCAAAGTAAATCAAGTATAATAAGAAGCAATAACTAAAGCTCTCRATGAATAAGGTAAATAAGTGCAACTGCTGCCAGAACAATTTGAGTGCATCTCAGTGAAGCTAGCAATTCTGGTTTCTTACCTGAAACTTTCTTCAAAGTTCAGGGACAGATACTGAGTACATTTGTATTTTGCTGACTATTTATCTTGAGCAGCACTTTACACTGCAAGACAATTACTGAAAGGGGTAAAATGCCACCAGCCTTTTCTCCTGTAATCAGTAGCAATTATTATACAAAAAAGCAAGTATAAAATATGGTATATATTAGATGCCATCCTTAAAGGCTCACATCCTGAATCTTTCTGTCCCTGACTTAAAAAGAAGGACACTGTAATTAATTTTACTGTTGAGCAGCCTTGTTACTGAAATCAGAAAAGGAATTTTTTTCTGAATTTTACCGAAGTTTGATTTTAACAATTCCCTGTGGTGATGTCTTACCCAGTCTAATTACACAATTTATAATTTAAAATATATTTGTTGGCTTTGAAGCTTAGCCTTTTTTAATTAATTGAAAGGTCACTTGCCTATGTACTATGAGATGGGTTGTGATGCCTACAAGCAGTCCCATGTGTTGATTGAAAGGCTTTAGTTGCTTAAAATTTTGAGACTTTACCTGTTTGCAATTAAAATTTTCCTTGCCATGTAACTGCCACAGTTTAATTTTACAACAAAACCCCCCCAAAACAAACAAACAAACAAAATCCTAAACAGTTAAAACAAGAAAGCACATATGCCATTATATGTTCTAGTGACATATACCCTCTGTTTTTATACAAAGTCATACGCGCGACTGTTAAAAAAAGCCTGTAGAGCGCTTGGCTTTTGAGCAGGAACTGGAAAACTGAAAGGCTGTTGTCTTGGTATCAAAGGTGTGTCTTTATCCCTCCTGTCACAATTATTCCAGGTACAATCACGTTTTGAATTTCAAGTTTTAAACCAGCTACTCTTAGTTAACTCATGCTCTGCAGAGCATATTAACTGAATTCTTAACATACCATCCAGAATTAAGTACAGAAAGTTGCAATACAATCACACAGTTGCAAAAATACCAATATACAGGAGTTATGCAGTGCCAGAATTGAGTTGACACATAGAATTAGCAGTCTCCTTTTGCTTATGTAATGATCTTTAATTCTATAACACTCTATTTTTTTCTTTTTGGCAACCTTTAAAACACAGAGCAGAAGTAAATCAAAACAGAATAAACATATAGCTTGTCTTTTCATTCTTCTTGCTAAGGTCAGAAAAGTCCTTTTGTATGAGTCTGCTATGACCATTTCTCACACTCTCACCATATGAACTTTTTACTTGCTCATCACATTTCATAAAGAAGTAGAATAGGACAGTCTATCACATATAATTGTGATATCCTTACTAAAGAAACATGACAAGTCATAGACCCATCCTAGACAGCAGTAGTCCTGACTAATCTATTGGCCTATTCTGTGGTGTGACTGTGTCAGTGGACAAGGCATGTCATCTACAAAGACTTCTGTAAGGCCTTTGATACTGTCCCCCACAACACTCTTACCTCTAAACTGGAGAGATTTGAGTCTGATGGACTGATTTTTAGATGGATAAGGAACTGACTGACCACGTCCAAAGAGTGACAGTCAACGGCTCAATGTCCAAGCAAAAAATGGTAATGAAGGCGAGTGTGTCTCAAGAGTCCATACTGGGACCATTACTACTTGATATCTTCATCAGCTACRTAGACAGGGGGATCGAGTGCACCTTCAGCACTGGGCATTGGTCAGTGGCTGGTGAGGAGTTGCATTTTACAGCACTTGTTTTGTGTATTCTTTTATTATTATTATTATTTTCTCTTCATTTTCTGTGCTATTAAACTATCTTTATCTCAGCCCAAAAGTTTTACCCTTTTTCTGATTCTCTTCCCCACCCCACTGGAGGGGAGTGAGTGAATGGCTGGGTGATGTTTAGCTGCCTGTCAGATTAAACCACAACACTGGTGAACTATTCTGCTGAAATGAATAATGTCATTGAAGCCAGAAAGACTTGGAGGGGGTTAAATTTAGCATATCACACACGTCTCCGTAGAGCTGGAGCCACAGCTTGTGTAACAGAAGGTTTCTAATGTTCCCCAGGACCAGCATGGAAAATTGACTTGAACAAATCATTAGATGGCCACAGAAAAATGACTTAAGGATGTGACCCTCACAGACCTGATTTCCTGTAGGCTGCAGTGGCACAGCAGTGCAAGCACTTAGAATAAAAGCTGTCTGTTTCTCTAGCCTTTGGGAAAAAAAAGTTTGGGACAATTTTCTTTTGCTTGCATTTTTTACTGGAAGAGGTAGTACAGAAAGATAATTCTCACCAAAATATCTGCAGGCTTAAACATTTAAAACACTGTTTTGGTGATTTTTATAAGGTCTAGGTACTACAGTAGGATAGAGATAGAGAAACAAGGCTTGCAGCTAGTTTCATGTAGTCCTATTAGCAATTTGAAGACTGTTATACAGAAAATATACCAGTGATGTCAGTGTCCTTGTAATATTCATAAAKGTGCAGTCTAGGTTCAGCTGCATTCTGGTATTTGTACCCAGGAGCTATTTTTGCCCCCTTTACTGTTGTTTTTGCAATTCTAAAACATGAATCATGAAAAGAGCCTTTTTTCAGAAGCACGTTATTATCTACCAACAGCAACTTCTTCCATTTGCCACAACATTCCCTCAAACCACCTATTGTTATGAGGGTGCTGCTATTGGTTAAATGCTATTATACAAATAACATTAATCATATATGCCTGCAGTTAATTTTAATTACTCTGCTCTCTGCTTCTTTTCTCCGTTCCCCTGTCTTTCCTCCAGTAGCTCAGCAGAGGAACTGAAGACCCACTGTTTCTGTGCCCTTCCTGAAAACCAAAGGAAGAACAGAGCAATCCKTCTGTGAGCTCTGACAGCAGTTAAAGGGGAAAAAAAAGGTGCTTTCAAGTAAGAGGAATGAGAACCGCTCACTAAAAACAAAAAAGTGTTTTGAGATTGGATTTACAGCAGGAGCAATATTTAAAGCAGTGTCTTAATTCATTAAAGCACCAAAGCTCACAGGATAGCTGCTGCTGACAGTGGCCACACACTACCCAGTTGTGACTGACTGGTGGGTTCAAAGTTTATTGCTGAGGATGTGGGGAGAGGGAATACTGATAAGTTGTACCATCACACTAAGCCCAGATTTTCTAGGCTGAAAGTGGTCTCACAGTTCCTAATGTGTGCATATATTGAGAGTGACCACAGCTTCTGCCCTTTGTGGCCGGATGAGTGCTCTCCACAAGTTAATTCTATGCTGAGTATATCTACTGGATCTGATGCTCCTAGGAAACCAAGGCACCCAGAYACTGATGGTGTGACTCATAGTGTCTGAGTCAAGGAGTCAAAATCTATAAGCTAGTATTGTTTGTCTCCTTTTATGGTAACTTGTCTGATTAATGCTACATTTTTTTTTTCATTAAATGATAGAGAGGCTCATTTTTATTCTTTGATTATTAAGTGAGAGTCATATGCCTGACTTGAGACACTGGTAACTCATATTAAGGATGTCCACAGTGGGCCAGAATCATCCCATGCTTGGCTTGTGTATGCCAAGCATGYCTGTTATGTGCCCAGGGTAATGTGTCCAGCACTCTGGGCTGTTGATATGAAGTAGATTTTAAACATTTGTAACACCAGTGAGTGCCAACAAATCATTAACTAGCATTTCAATATTACTGTTACTCTCCTCTCTCACATTCTTGATGCATCCTTAGTTTGTTTCTTGCACACTGAGCCACTTTCATATGTTGACCACTGTGACATTGGACCAAGGGGTCAGAGTGAAATCAGTGATCAGTTCCTTGCAGAGTGTTGTTTCTCAAGGGAAGACAGCTTTGTGTGGATTGGACTGCGGACAAAGCCCTCTTTCTCTGTGCTTTGCTTCTTGCTGAAGTCTGTGCCCCTGCAGACCCATCTCCAATGCTGCAAGTTTGTTCTAAGTTCATTCTTTGCTTAGAGTGTTTATAAAAAAGAGGGGCTTGACAGCCTTGGAAGTTTTATGAATACAACCASGTACCTTAATTTCCTTTCTGAAGACAGCTCAGAACTATGATTTCACAGCATGCCTCCTGCCAAGTCTGTAAGGTTTCCTCCCCATCTTTCTGCTCAACATTTCAGGGGAGGTGGCTGAGGAGCGAGAGACACATCCCAGTCTGAAAAAGACATTTATTCCTGCATGCCTTTGTCATGTGCAGATAGTCAATTCAGGCTGCTTGTAGCTCTGATAACAGTTACGTGCCTCCTTGACTCCATTCTTAAAGGTAAGGAAGGATGACAATTTTCTGGAGGAAAAGTCTCTCCCAAATGATCAAGGTGGATTTTAAAAGCTTGGGGTTTTTTTGAATAAGAAACATTTATTAGCTGTTTTGCAGCTAAGATACAGTTAGGTAACAGTAGTGCCTAGGAGAGCCAAACTGATAAGATTTTGATTATTCAAGCATAGAATTAATATTTATTGCTAAGATATGGAGGAGTCGGCATAATTCTGGATGAATTAAGAGAGCAGAAGAAACAGAGTTGCTTTTCACAAAGGTCATCCRTTCTCACACTCATTTTTTCCACTTTGTAATTAGTGTGAGAACCTGCTGTGCAAGGACTCCATCTCAATTTCCTTCACCTACTGCACTTTGCAGATCTATTCTACTCCTGACTTACCTGCACCCATTTCCTCAAATGTCTGTACAATCAGGCACTTCTCCGACTAAAATGCTTTCTGAAATCATTGTGGTGCTAAGAAAATGTTTGGCACACAATCATCACAATGCCAATAATTTCTTCAGATAATCTAATCTATTAGTACCTTAGGCTGATATTTATATCTGGAAATGGAATACAGCCTGTTTGTATGCACGCATACATATATGTTTGTATATATGTAGTCCCTTCCCTAGATAAGGACAAAAGTCATCCAGCTCCCACATTCCCCCACYCTCCCAAATTCCATGGTTCCAAACAGTCTGTTGAAAGCATTGGGAATCAAGTACTGGAAATCAAGGTGCTGCTCTCACAAAAAATGCGCTGCAAGAAGCAAAATTGTCCTATAAAAAATACACGTTTTTCTTTTACAAATATATTGTACTATAGTTTCTATTAAAATTATATTCTAATGTTGCTCAATTTCATAGAAGCAATTTTTTAAATATATAATTTATTTTACATTCAATCAAAACCGTTGTGCAGCTAAATAATTTAAGTATCTCATAAACTTTCAAAGGTGCTGGAGTGGCCCAATGTGATCCTTAACTGTGCCCTTATTTAATTATTGCACTCTAAATACTTCAAATTTTGGGTTAGCAAGATAGAACGATCTTGAGCTACTGTCACARATGTCCATTCTGCTTAGAGTGGCTTCACTCTGAGAGGTATTCAGCCCAACCTGATCCTTCTTTAAGTGGGAAAAGTGCAGGATGATTTAATGCATATAAACTTTCAGCTAGGTGCAAAAAAGTCACCATCATGTCACGCGCCACTGTCCAATCTCTGTGTTCAATGAAATGCTTAACTTTTTCAACAAGGCAGGTGACCTTCCCCTAGCTGGCAGCCTCCAGCTCTTGAACAGCACTAATCCCTTGCAAGGGGTTTGGCATGAACACTCCATATCAGCTTTGTGTCTCATTAGTCTGTGTGGCAGGCTGTGAATATTAAAGGATGAAGTTGTGGTGTTAAGGAGTAAGCAAGGAGAAAGGAGCTAACCTGTTTGTATGCACACTAGTGGTTTGATCTGTGCTGGGATAAATATTGTTGTTGACACACTGAAGCCCTTGTGGGCTTCATCAGAAAAATAAATGCTCTGATGATAAGTTCATATGTCTGTCCAAAGCTGGACACTTTTAGAAATATGTCTGCTATTCATATGTACTGCTAGAAAGTACTCAAGGACCTGTGTAGAAAGTCAGATAGCAGCTCCAGCTAGTGCAGTGTTCCACAACCAACCAAAAGGGCCAAAAGGACTGTGAAGCCCTGACTAGCACAGAGAAATGCTTGTGCAGCGTTTCCCGATCTCCCAGCAATGTGAGACTCTTGAGACTTCTGAACTAGAGGTGGTGTCTCTGTTTGACAGTTCTACCCTGACCTAGGTGTCTCAGCAGGCTGGGGGTGGTGGCTGGGGCACTGCTGAACCATGGTCTGAAGTGCCCACCTGAGTGAGTGTCTGACTGACCGGCCCTCCCTGAAMTCTCTGATGTGCTTTGCAGTGAATTAGAGATTCAGATTCGCTGTGTCTACACGAGCCACAAGCACAGTCATACCTCATGTGAGTCTATGCCAGGATCAAGAGACAGATGACTTTGAATAGCAATTTCTGAAGAAATACAGCTGGAATTTCTTGTTGAGCTACAGACCTAATTAGGACAATTTAAGGTCACTGATAACTATCTTCTTGCAGGTTCTTTCAGCAGAAATATCCTGTAATTTGGGGGATGTGGGAAGGGCACAGACAGAATTAGTTTTTGTCTTTCTTCATATTCCTGTTCATCACTAAAAATTTACACCATCCAATGCGATACCACAGGCAAACACCACCCTAGGATTAGCACAGGGCAGTTCTCTCAGGGCTTCCCCAGCCCAGATGCCCAAGTTAGAGGCAGCAATGACTTTTCTGAGCACGAGCTCAGCTGGAGCGTGGCAGGCACTGTCTGGCTGCCGGGCCAGGCTGCCCAGGAACACTCCATCCTCCTTAGGCCAAGGAGGAGGAAGGACCAAGCAGATGCCATGCCAACAGCACTGCTCTCCTGACTTTTTAATCAAAATGTTGAGTGTTCTTTGCGATGTTCTACACAATGAAAATAAAGTCTGAAATACTGACATTTTTGGCAAAAAGAAATTATTCTTTTTGAGACAGGCCCAGGCAGGACTGCACATTTTCTCCTGAAGAATATGAAACTTTTCCAAACTTCTATTCCCTTTTTGCTGTTTTTTCTCACCATTGAGTAGGTTCATGAAGAACTGCTAACACCATCATACTTTCAGTTAATACAATGCTAATCTGAAAGCTATTGCAGAATTCTCCTCATGAAATTTTTACAAGCACAAAAAAATCAGAATAACCTGTCCTGGGGCAGTGCAATTTAGGTGCACAACTTGAAATGTGATTTACTTGCATTCATTTACATAAGTACAGGCTTGATATGTCTAAATCAAACTAAATGCATTGATTTTCAGGAGTAAAGATGATCAGTTTTGAMTATGGAGCATGTGGAGTCAAGGTTCTCTAGCAGTCACATTAGTAACTCCAATATATTTACTTATTTTGGGAGCTAACTAATAGCCCCTCTCAGGGTAATTGTGATGTATTTGTCATGTAYCAATGTCAATTTGTCTGGCCAGTTTAGAAATCTGATCCTTCTGTTTATCGCTGGAAACCTACATTTGTAATGCTCACGCTGTTCGTTTATCTTATCCAACCATAAATATGGGGAGGAAATACCTTTACTCTTTTAAGGGTTAGAAAATTAAATACTTTAGTATTCATATTTCATTTACAGTCTTTGAACAGAATATCAGCAGGAAAATTGCAGTATTATGTCTTACAATCAAAAATATGTTCTTCTTTTACAAGGGCTGCCAGTAATCTATTACTGATTAAGAGCATGTGAATTCCATGTTCATCTTGAAGATACCATATACAATATTTCACATCTGCTGCACTCAGATTTCAACAATCAGCTTCTTTCAAAGACACCCTGACAACTCAAATGGTGAATTATTAAGTCAGGATGACAAGGACAACACTCACTTTCTTCGTGCAGCTTCAGCTAGAGTAGAAGACTCTATTAATTATCAGACCAGAAATGGGCTGGGATTTGGTTTGTAGACTGCTAAGCAGTTTAACTGGAAGAGATGGGTTATATATGGCAATAAATGACCTTTCTAAAAGCTTGTTTTTCCACCAACTGCTTGTGTTGAAACCAATTGCAGAAGTCATTCAAAATGAGCTGTTTATTGCTTCCTAAATGCATTTACTGCATGCCAGATGTCCATTTCAAAACATTCTGCTTTGTGCCTTTTAACTGACCCTACCCAAGATGCAACTGCCCGTATCCATTACCCTGGAAATGCTGCTCACTTAGCGGTGGGCTGCCAGCCCAACAGGCACTGGGGCAGACCTCCTGCAATACCACAGAGATTAGGAGGAGCAAAAGCAACTCCTTAAAGGAGATGAGTCCACATCCCACTCAGAAGGGCGATTGCATCCCAGAGTAAACCGAACTGTCAGTGTTATCTCATGAGCTGGCTGACAATAACAGYGAACACATGGCAATGCAAATTCCCAGCACGGGATGCTTGCAGGTCCCAGCAATTGCTCCCTTTCTTGTGCTGTGGAGTTACTTTTTAATTGAGCTGTGTTTTCTAGGGTGTCTGTTACCCTGGATACTTCTATTTTGGCTGTTTAAACGGTTCTGCCATGTGCCTGGCATTCATCCTCCCAGCCCACAGCAGCCACCAGCGGCAAGGCTTAAATACACTTACCCTGACTTGGTGCTTGCCTTTAGGTATGTGTTCTCTGGGATAGCACAGAGCCATAGAATAGTTTAGGTTGGAAAAGACCCTTAAGATCCTTGACCCCAACTGGTAATGTAGCATTGCCAAGTCCACCACTGAACCGTGTCCTCAAGTGCCACATATGCCTGTCTTTAAGATATGGAGCACTGTACTTGGTAGATGTTGGCCAGTGGAGTCACCTGGAAGTGAAGAACATGTTGGGCCCAATTCCCCACTTCCTGGCATCAATGGACTTAGCAGAGCACTGTTAGTGGGAGCATGGCAATTTCTCTCTTTAGTGTTCTTCAGTTTTAAAATGTTCACCTAGTCCTTCAATAAGGTATGGCATATATATATGGAGGTTAGGTGGTCAGTTTGGTTAGTTTCTTCACTGTTCAATATTTTTCTSTATTAGAATTTCAAAAGAAGTTATTTTATTGTGCTGTCTTTCAGGCAGTTATATATTAACTCCCTCTGCTAACATCATCAAGCATTTCTTACTGGAAATGTTCTTATTCCCTTAGTGGTACCCTTGAAAGTAGGGCTTGGATAAAAATGAAAAATACATGAAATTAAAATAAAATTTCAATCTAAATTAAGATTAAAAGAAAAAAAAAAAGATGGGAAATGTTTTCACAGTACAATATCAAGGAAATTAAAGTCATAGTAATCTAAAGTTATTTTGAGTAACTTTGACATATATAGCACTCAGGAAGAGAAATTACTTTTATGTTACTAATTTCAGTCCCATGTCAAAATGAGTATTTTTTGTTCTATAACTGAATGTTAGTACATAAGAAGCCAACATGAAATTGTAAAATAGAATGTCTTTCAAATGAGTGGAATTATAGCTAATGTGAAAAATAAAGAAAACCTATCATGCTTTTTCTTTAAGACTAAAACACCTTGATACTCAATCAATTATGAAAACAGTTTTGGTTTTGATGAGTGGGAATTTTCAGCAAAGCTTTGAGTCCTAATCCAGCTAGATTTGTTTAATTTCAGATCAGCCATACTGCAAAGCAAGGAAGTCATCTCCTACTTTCTTAGGAACGCAGAGCTCACATTTGGCATAGCAAGGCCACAGAGAGCAGGTCTTCAAGCCCATAAGGTACTTAATGTAACATTAGTTTCCACATTTTGAAATATCCTTATATTCTTTGCCTTACCTTCCTTGCTCCTGACAAATAACACAGCAAGTTGAAATAAAGCATATTAAATTAATTAACTATCTCTGCATTTCTCTTGCTTTTCTTCAATGTAAATTCAGTTAAATCCTGCATTTGAAATTAATCCTGGGCTAACTACAAATACTTTGGTTTTAATTTAGTTTTATTTGTAGTTGTATAGAATGAAGAATGAGAAAAGCAATCATAAAAGACACATGCAGGAAGTTACTGCTATAGTATTGATTTTTCAATGAACATTAGCTATATGTCAGAGGTGGATTTTTTATTTATTTAGAAATAAAAATGTGATACCTATGTGTATAAATTATGCCTTAATTGATGGTAACACATGGAGTCTATTTTTGCAATGATAAAAAACAGTTTAAGTGAAATATTCAGAGTAAGTTTGCAAGTGAATTACATAATTTTAACTTCCAAATCTTGTTAATCTCAGTAACTCTACAAGAGCACAATTCATTTGGTAAATTAGCAGTGTTGGAAAGAAAGCAGTTACACCCACAGAGGCAAATCAGTTTTTCCAGACTGCTAAAAGGAACTAAAATTGTCAATCATTCAAATCAGGCTGCAAGGGCTTAACATTGTGCTGGCATGCAAATAAGAGGAGCCGTCTGCAAGAGTAGATCTGTTCTGCAAGATTAACAAAAGTACAGGAAATGGTTTGGAACTATCATTAAAGTATAAGCCTTGGAAATTATATCAAAAGAATAGCAAAAAAAGTACATGGAGAAAAAGCAATTATTCCACGTGATTCACCTTGGTTTTACCATGATGTGTGAGAGGAGAAGAGGGATATACGATGGATAAAGTGACAGGGAAAGATCTCATGTACAAGTGAAAATGCAACTGGAAATGTCCTTCTAAACAGTTGCTATCAATAAACACTTTGACAGTCTGATGAGGCCTCAAAAGATCTGTTTCCTGATGCACCTTTAAGATACCCAAAATCCAATTCTGAGGCAGACAGTGCTTCTCGCGGCGTGGCCTCATTCGGCTAGATGGGCAGTGGCCGCAACCTTCCTAGAAGCCTCACGCTTGTCCAGCGGTGCCTCGGTGCGGTGTGCGACAGCCGGTGGGAAAGGCACAGTGCCATGCCTTCCACCCGCTAATCCCACCAGCGCAGGTGGTCGCGCAGGCTGTCGCACAGTCGACACCTTAAGACGGGAATAAAGAGTCRGAGGTGGACTCTCCTTATGATGTTTCACAGAAGGTGTTTATTCCTGAAGGGTCAGGGAAGGAGAGCACTAAGTACAGGGTGACACAGGATTATATACTAAACCAAATAGGGGTGGAGAGAACACTGAGGGCCAATTACATTAGGGTCACGGGGAGGAGAAAAGGCGCGGCAGCAGTACACAAACCAATAARGGTAGGCGAGGGGAGGAGCAGGGGAACAAAGCCAATGGGGCATCGAGTGAGGGAGAACATTCTGGAACATAACCATATACAGAACATAGATTGACAAGGATAAACCAACTGAATGGGGGAGCAYACYACTCCAAGGCCTGGGTGGGAGAGACCTTCCTCCTTACCACAATCTAGGGGGAGATCTTGGACCTCGGAGCCTTTACTTAATACAACACCTGGGCTCCCTAGCCCCACTGGCTCCTCCGTTACTTGTGTGGCTGGCTTATCCTCCACAACATTCCCAGCTGCAGGCCAAGCCACTACTATTAGTGCTAGTGCTTACTTTCATACTGAAGATTTTGCGAAGTGACTAGTCTTATAAAAAAGTGGGAAAAAACCTCTTTAGAGCTCAGAACTGGTCTATAATCTCTTTGCGCACTTGAACTACTGATGGTCCAGTTGAGGGTGGGGGGTTTTATCAATTGATCGTCATTTTGATCTCATTCAATATAATCTATTCTGAGGTCTGATCATCCCTTCAACTGTACACAGTTCTCCTATTTTCAGGCCAGACCTAGAGTTTGAAATCCTATGGAGCCTGACAGCAATTACCCCGGCACCCCTGGCATATCCATCATCTGGATGTCTCCTCATGCTGGGAGCAATAGCAATTATAGCCAGAGAGCAACAATCTCCTTAAAGCAACATAGTTGGAACAGAAACATTTAGAAAAAATAAAAAAGTGTTAAAATAATAAAAATCTAACTTGTGAGCTACCTATGTTCCAGGGAGATGCTGGTAGCACTGAGGTTTTAAAGACCCTTGAAATCTCAGCTGGTATATGCTGTTCCTTCAACTCAAGAATCTGTTCTCACTTCCAGCATCTAAGTTTGAGGCTTCAAAGTGTCATTTTCTTTTTATCATGTTCTTCTTTGCCAAGACAAAGTCACTGTTTTATTACCCTRACTGCTTCTAGCCCCCACCTTTAGCACTGAGGTCAGTAATCCRTTGGAAATTGGAGGTAAAAGTCTTACAGAAGGTGTTTTTCGTAGTGTTTTTCTTTTGAGCATTTCTGTAGGAAATACTTTTCTTCCCTTTTGTTTTTGCAACAGTCCCCACAGTCCAACAGGTGCTAATTTTACTTCACAAACATGGTCATGTAAAGTGGGATTTTCTTCACCTAATTTTATCTGCCTACAAGTTAATTGTCTAATTTAGTCAAGCAGAGCTTCCTTTTATTATGGACGGAAAGAAGTAGGTGTTATCAGAAGATAACATGTTCCTTACCTTTGGAATTTACCTTAGAACTGGACAGCTTAACTGTTAATTACCTAAGGTGGTTGAGATCCATCCCACCTGGAGTATTAATGAGTTCTGTTCTTTTTTAATGGCCTTTTGGTTACTATTTAYATATTTCATATTTTTAGTCATTTGAGTAATGAAAAACCAGCAAAATTCATTCAAGAGAAACTTTTACAGGCCTGCTGGTAACTTAATTGCTTCTTGATTATTGATCATTTTTGGTGGTGGTGTCCTTCAGATTGACATTTGTACCTTGTGATACCTGTAGGTCTCAGTCCTGCTAGGTGCCAGGCCCTTGCAGCTTGGTAGGACAAGGGGAACYGGCTTTAAACTTAAAGAGGGTAGATTACGATTAAATAGTAGGAAGAAGTTCTTTACTGTGAGSGTGGTGGGATGCTGGTATAGGTTGCCCAGACAAGCTGTTGATGTTCCATCCCTGGAAGTGTTCAAGACCAAGCTGGATGGGGCTCTGAGCAACCTGGTCTAGTGGGAGGTGTCCCTGCCATGGCAAGTGGGTTGAAGTGACATGATCTCATGATGAAGATAATCTCTTCTCTGATGATGAGAAGGTCCCTTCCTACTGAAACCATTCTATGATTCCATGATTCTACGATTCTATGACTCTATGATATTCTATGATTCTATGATTCTATGATTCTATGATTTATTCAGCTGCTTTTACAGTGTGCAAGGCCCATGCTGTCCCTGGTCACAAATGCTATGTAAACCAGATGATTGATTTTACAATGCTTCTTTGTTTATCAACTCAGATTTGTAAAACCCTCAACCACTCAGGTAACTCTATTGTTCAATACCTTCCCCAGGTTCTTAGTCTAGTAGTTATACATCTTCTGACACCACCTGGTGCTTTTCTGATTTTTTGTTCAGATAGCAGGTCAGCAGGCTGTTACCCCTTTCTTTTGTTGTAATTCTGGAAAACTGGCAAATGAGGACAACTGCGTTTGGTGCTCAGGGATGTGATGCATTTTGAGAAGCTGAGACTGCAGCAGCCACAAGTAAACCTCCGAAACAGAGTGTGTAATGCTCCTGTGTGGAACTTGTATCCATTGCAGAAGCTTCGTCTCTTCATCATGAGCCTAAGATTTTACCTAAAGAAATAGGATTGATTGGATTTATCTCCTGGGTTTTTTTCTGTTTCACTTGCTTAAAAAGGATGAGCATGCATGTGGATGTATTAGAATAATCCAGTAAGTAGAAATGCCAAACAAAATTCACATTACTGATATTGAAGTACAAGGAGGTGCAAGCTGGATTTTTAACTCCATATTCTAATTCCCCTGGAATCCAAATATGTTTCAAAGTGCTTAATTAGATGTCATCAATTGAAAAGAAACTGTTACCAACTGCTGGAGTTGGTGGTTGAATACACGAGCTGTGGAGGTGACTGGGTAAATCTGTCAGGAGGTGGAATTTCCAGTATTGCTGTCAACCCTCTAGCATTTCTTTATTTTTGTTTAAACTCAGAGACCTTTCTTCTACTTTCTCTTTACTTCAAAGTAATTAAATGTCCAAAGTGACAGCTCCTGCAACATTTCTGTCTTTAATCCTCTACTGATCTATGTATTCTAGTCTATGCATGTGAGGTGAGAATGTACAGGTATAGGAAGCCCAGAGTAGCTATTGCAAATCCTAGGGCAAAATTCTTCATCACATTGTGGATCATTTAACTGCTTCTTTGCAGTATAATCAAGAAGTTATTGTGTTAATCTTGAAATCAAACAAATCTTTTGAACATTTTTCTGCTGAGGCTGCAGATCCTCATATCTGTCAACAAATTGCTAAGAAATCGTGGGAATTTTTATGAGGGAAGGATCTGGTTTCTGCTGCAAACTACCTGAGCATCTGTTTCCTTAAAGCAGCAGAAGCTATGCAAGTGGTGCTGCTCCAAGGGAGATCGCTGTTAGCTCCCTATGACCCCTTGGACTTTGGCAGAAACTCACATTAGTTGGTTCAGGAAGTAACAGGGAACAATGGAAAAATAAGCAAACACTCTAGGAATCAGGGGACTGAAACAGAGAAATATAACTTTGCTGGTAAAGCAAGCACAAACAGATGAAGATTTATTGATTGCAACCCATATTGCAATGGTCCCTGAGCTAACACTTTAATAAAACCAGGGAAAATGACAACCAAAAGGAGCCCCAGAAATCATAAATCTCAGTGTACGTGCTGAATGGTGTGGAGAAAATAATCAGCAAAAAGCAGTCAACTCCATCTCAATTTGGAAGCACAGAAAGTGCCATTTGGGGACGACAGAGGTGCAGAAAACCTTGGTTTATTCAGTCTTGCCTATTTCAGATGGCAGCCAACACCAGATGCTTCAGAAAAACGTGTAGGAAATTCCCCAGCAGTCACATGGGGGATAATCTGTCCCCATCTACTTGCCAGGAAGATCTCATGCTAATCTTTAAAATTTAAGATATACTTACAACTTGAAACATCAGGTTTTATATTACTCTCAACATTCCRTTTAAATGTTAACCAGTATAACTGGATAGTCAAATTCTTGTTTGAAACCTGCTAAACCTAATTTTTCTTGGAATTTCTTTGCAATGCAATATATGTCTACTTAGTTTTAAGAAATACTCCAGATTTATTACTCTTATTTTTGCAATGATCTGAGCTAACCAAGTCTTGTCCAAGCAGCTATTTCTCAGTGTTCAAAATACCAGTACAAGAATTATAAAAAGAAAGCACTTCCCTCATTTTTCAGGTTGCTGCCTACACATCTTTTTCTTGCCTTCTCTCAGTATTCAAAAAGAGAGTATTGATTTCAGATATATGCCTAGGTCTGTGCCTGGGGTAGGCTTTCTGTGTAGGATYCGGTTTGCCTAACTTGCTCCAGATTTTTGGAGATGTAGGATACACCTATGCTAGTAAATTAAAAAGTCTGGGACAGGATCTAAGTACTGGCACTTAATGATTTATGGGGTTTAATTGCTGCAATGATCCTAAAAATATTTTCCTCCAAACAGTAACACTTTTTCAAACAGAGAGCCCTTGAAGAATTTGCGTGATGGCACAACCTAGGTGGGATAAAAAGTTGCCATTGGTATTTTAAAGGAAGCTACCCCATTTGGGAGGGTGAGAGAGCTGGCTGCAGCTTGCACACAGGCTGTGCCCTGTCATTCAGCTTCGGTGAGAGAGAATTGTCCCCAAAAAATCTAATAAACAGTATGTATGTAGCCTTGAGAACCCCCCTTCCACAAGTACATCCTATATAATCAGTAAAGCCAAGTGTTCTTGAACTCCTTCCCAAGAGACTGTCTTGTCTAAATTGTGCCAACAGATTTTTCTCTTGGGGATATTTACTGATCAGACACAGATCTGTTTTAGTCCTGGTGCTTTGTTAGCATCTGAAGCTGCAGTGCAAGTCTAATTAGGCAGTGTGGATCCCATGTTTTATTGACTAACTCAAATAACCTGGGAATCAGGAACTCTACAGTCATATTTTCCTTTAATTTTCAAACACTTTGTAGTTAAAGGGATAAGGAAAAAGTAAAAACTAAATATCAATTTGAAAACTTTTATCTAAATAAAAATGGAAGTATGCTTTTTAAAATTCATTTTTTATTTTGGAAGAACAAACACCAGTGGGTTTGTGTTGTGATTGTACCTAGGGGTGTCAGTCAGAATTCAGGTGCCTCTGAGCAAACACGTACAATAAAAGAGCTCCTGACCCATGGAGTTTAACCTGTAAATGAACCAAATCATCAAAGAGCGAAGAATAAAACATAGGCTTTGAAAGTACAGTAGTGTGCTCGAGATCCAGAAACTGACTAAAATGTGCTTAAAATTAAGTGATTTAGAGTAACAGAAGAATTTAATTAATCAGACTGTCAGAACTAACTGCCAGGTAAAATACATCTGCTGACAAATGTATAAGTGCTAGTAAAACACATCCTTCACTTCAGCAGCAGAAAAGGAAAAGCAAAGGAAGCTCTGGAGGAGCACTGGCTGAGGTGTGCTTTTAGTTATGCTGCTCAGGCACTGACGATTGCATATCATATGATGTGTGCCTGCACAGCCAATGAGCAAAAAATGTTTAATTAATATTTAGGGTGACACATATTCATGTTAATCCTATGTCCTTTGTAGGAGGAAACAAAAGCTACAGTATATTTAATTGTTTTCTTGCCACTGTTGTAAAGCACCACTACCAYGCATGCCGTGCATACCATGTTTGGGCCACTGCCTGAGATCCCACCCAGCCTCCATCTCCACTTTTGGCATCACCTGTTTTTTAGTTTCTTAGTTTTGCTTTGTTACACTTTATCTACAGATCTATTAGGACTTCGAAGACTGTGTGCCTCTTATTCCCAGACTTCAATGGCTGTTTGCACCTGAGATTTTACTTTGGTTGTCTTTTGTACTCTGAGATTTTCATGCATGGGAAGCCATCTGGCATAGTTTGTTGTTAATTAATCAATATTTAAAAAATTTTTTTAATTTAGTTTTTTTAAATATAAACAGTGGTGTATCTGAAATTGAAAAGTAACAGATTCTGGAGTGCATTTTTTTTTCTCTTTTAAGAAACAATACTTTACATTTTATAGCATCTCATTCTTGGACAGACCATGAGGATTCTGCAATGGTACTGAAATTAAGAGTCAATTAATCAAGCACTGTTAATAAGTACTTAAAAATGCTTAAGAGAGAGAATGAAAAGAGATCACAGGCTTAACCCTAAACCAGAGGAAAACTTGTTTCAACTAGCAGTTAATGCAGAGAGCACCCTTATCTGAAAAAACTAAGTAGTTGTCTGATTCTGAGAAACATTATACTTTGTTAGTCCCTTTCACACGTGGATTTCATAGCTGCAATGAGGAATAAAGTTAGCTCTCAATACTTCCACTGTACATGCAATTGATCCTGATCATAAATCCACTGACTGTAAAGTCTATAAACTTTTGTTTCTTGCTCTCTGGCCACTGCATTCTCATTATACAATCAGCAACCAACAAATGGAAATACTTCAAGGTGTCGCATTTGGACATTCTGATCTCCTATTTTAGCAATCTTGCTGCTAATCTTTGTAGCCGGGCTGGTTTTTGTTTGTCTTTTTTTCTACACCCGTGAATTTTCCATTCCGGGTTCAGCAGCTCAGCTTCTGGATGAGAGATGATGAGTGCTCAGATCTAGATTTGCACACAGTTTATGGTTAAGAAAATATCTTGTAACAAGGGATGTGATCCCCTTTATACATAAATACACTCTTAACTGTTACCAAATGTTGGCTATATGTAACAAAAGTAGGTCACAATGAGAGTCACAAATTATGTTAATTGCCTGAAAAACATCGGAGTATGTTGTATGGATTCCAGTTTATTATTTGAAAAACATGAAACACCTGTAAATAAGTAGAAGGTTATGATAATTACCCAAGTCGAACAGCAAGTCATGGAAAGCTTTTGCAAAAACTGCAATACTCATCAGCTTCGAGAATGCTTCCCATAAGAATAATTCTGAGTTTTGACTTCAGACACATCAGTATCAACATCTGTATATCTTTAACAGTGTGAATGTTCTGAAGCTTTTAATGAGATCTGATTGTTGAATATCAGAATTGGGACAGAGAGAAAGAGAGCGAAAAAGCAAGTAAAACTGAAAAAAGACTTGGAGCAGCAAATTTCTGTCTTGCAAGTCACCCTGAGATATCTCAGGTAACTCAAGTGGATTAAGCTATACACTGATTGACTGTAACTAAAATCAAGTTCTGCTTTTCTAAGAAAACCCCAGCATCAATAATTTGAAGTGAAAAATTCTTTTAATTAATACACAAAAGTACATTAAAAATAATTATATAATAATAAGTTAGTAATATTTACTAATTCAGAAAGCTTTTTTTCATGGGAAGCATGGTATTCCTGAAGTTAACTGTGAAGGTATATGTGTCAGACAAAATTGATTGCAAAGCCATTGCAGGGAAAAGCTGTTGGAAACTGGGAACACAGGGCTGCATTGCCTGGTTAGAGTTCTCACTGTCTGTGCTCCTGCAGATTGGTGAGGGTGAAGGTGAACAGCCCAGGAGCTGAGCCACAGCACTGCAAATGTTTGTGGCTGGGGAAATTGGAAATGTCCTTTTTCGGCTGTCAGCTGGCAGTTTCCTACATGGACATAAAGAACTTAGGGGTCTGTTAGATGTGCTTCGGCAAATTTCTCTGCAGTGGTTTATATCATTATCTGATTGTTTTGCTAGCTTACCACAAGTTACTGTCCCTGTCACAAAGGTAGCATGGAAGGGTTTGAGTCCACATTTAGCAAGTCCTGTTTGTATTCTGTTTCTTTGTCCAGGTTGACTTTAGCCCATGAAATGTACGTTCAAATATTAGCTTGGAAATAATTGTGGCTAGTGCTGCTACTCCTCAAAAGCCTGACATAAGTTCTGACACACAGGTGGGACGGGCAGAAACACCCAAAACAAGGCCTCAGGTCTCATTTTCAGCTTTTTTCAAGACAATTTACCTTCTTCTAAGCAATCTCCAGCCCTGGCAAGCATCAAGTGAGCAGCTTCAGACCACCTCCTGAAGTTGATGTGACAGCCTTGCTCGTACTGCAGTTGTCCTATCTCCTTATTACTCATTTATTCATTGCAGAAGAATATTGCTTACCCACTGATAATAGATCACTGTAATTCACAAAGGCAAATGTTACAGAAGTAGGCAAAAGTTTTGAAAATGAATGAATGCACTAGAGGTCAATTTTCCAGCATTCTGAGTCYATCACTCAAAAGATGGTGACATTGCTTTTTACTATGTATATTCCATCAGGAGTAATTGGGTCAGGAAGACATTTATGCATTTAATATACCTGTATGACTTTCAATGATGAAACTGGGAGTTAGGTTCATATTAGAGAGTTATTGGAAGTGCCTCTCCACCAGTTAACTTCGAAGAACAGCAGAATAAATGTGACTTAATGCTTTGCAGTAAATCTCACATCTTTTATTGACTCTAAAATTCTAATGATATCCAGGAAATGCAGACTGAGAAAAACTGCTATGATGTAACAAAAGCTGCTTCTATAAAAGTTATGGTACACATATGCATTAGTGTTCCAAAAGTTTTTTTTCATTTTACCAAATATTCAGAAAATATTTATATTCTCTAAGTAGATTTTAATGGACTTTTGAAATTCATTAGGGTGTTTTAGTCATACGTCCAAATTAAAATTAATGTCTTCTGCCTAAGGAACCAAATCCTGTTGTGGATCATATTGCAGTAGGAGTGTGGTGGGTCTTTCAGCTATGTAAACCATCTGTGCCCTGAGTTCAGCGATACAAGAGACTGTTGACCAGGTGCACAAAGGAGTGAGACATATTGCTTGACCATGGTAGCCTTGGTTTCCAATTTCCAGAATGATGTTGTGTCAAAAACATGAGCAACATAAGGTGGAAAGTGGGAGGCTTTCAGGGACAAGTGGAAACTGGTGAAAGGAGTTCTCTGTCTTTTCCCAAACAGTCCTATGGTAACCAGTGTATTATCTTTCTGGAGCTATTCCCTGAGAGTCAAGACCCTGACACAGTTCTCATGCATCTGGGCTTTGCCCTGGAGCAGGATAAAATGATTTCAAATGTAATAAATTGAGAAAAAAAGTAGTTGCAGGGTAAGTAGCAGCTGTCCATCAACCTTTTAGCAACCAAACCTTCAAAATTTTCTGGTTTTGTAAACATTTTTAAGAAAAAAAAGAGCAGAAGAAAGTTTTGAAAATATTGGAATGTTTCACATAAATGCTTTCAAGAAAAAGAGCTCTCCTTTCAGTAAGTCTTTGTTTCAGCTTTTCACAAGTATTGAAAACAGTGTTTGCATTTTGAAACTGAAGAGCTTTAAAAATAGAATCACAGAATCATGTAATTGTTTAGGTTGGAAAAGACCTCTAAGGTCATTGAGTCCAAGGGTTAACCCAGCACTGCCAAGTACACCAATAAACCGTGTCCCCAAGTGCCACATCTGCAAGCTTAAATACCTCCAGGGACGGTGACTCAACCACTTCCCTGGGCAGCCTGTTCCAATAACTCCTTCAGTGAAGAAATTTTTTCCTAATAGCTAATCTAAACCTCTCCTGGCACAACTTGAGGCCATTTCTTGTCATCCTAATTTGAGGCCTATTCCTCTCGTCCCAATGTACCTCAGCTTTGTGTCCACTTTCACCCTGCCCCATTCAGCAACAGTCACACATTTCCCTTGTTCAGCATTTTATTACTAATACAGTGATAGAAGCTCTTGATGCCCTCAGTATCCCTTACAAGTCTTATCCACAGCTGGGATTTTACTGTCCTGACACCATTCCCACATGATCATGCAATGTTTCTAAATTCCTCCTTTGTAGTCCAACTTTGCTGCATTTTTGCACTCATGACTTTTTAGTCATGAGTTCCCTGTTTAACAAAGCTCTTATCCTGACAGATCTACTTGACATTCTGAGTATTTTGATAAATATTCTTGCTAATGGAGGAGGTTTCTAGTCTTTCACTCCACTCTGGCTGGAGAGGTGGCTGAACCTCATTTCACCATTAAAAAATAATCTCATGTAGCTAAGTAAGTCACAGCAAAAGAGAATATAATTCTCTTTGCTTATTAGTGCTTTAAATAATTAACTAATGAAAGAGTTGTTCAATCTGGAGCAAATTATTTTTAAATCTCAGTCAGTAAATATATCTATAAAACTATTAAATCTCAGTCAGTAAATATATCTATAAAACTATTGCTTCTAAAACTACTATATTTTCAAATAACTAAAACTCCTTTTTAGTTACTTGGGCCTAAATCTGGACAATCCTAGGAATTTTGCCTACACAGGAAGACTTCATAAAAGTACTGCTTCAGCTTGTTCCCAAGCATGAGCAAGAATGTGTACTTCTGCTCCTCTTCCAAGTAAAGTAGATAATAGGATGTGTTGGCCCAAAACTTATCTTTCCACACATGGCCTGTTAATATCTGCTTCAACTATTCCATCTTGTGGAATTTTACCTCTATTGTCTTCTCCCATCTAAACTGTCATTAACCCAGTCAGGATCACTTGTTCATTTGCCAGTGCTCCAGGGTGGGATTTCTGTGGTGAAATCCCATACATCCTGCTCACTCTGCATGAGTGGTCCCACAGCTCCTAAGATGAGCCCTTCCAAATTTTCTTTTTGTAAGGGAAAAAATTAGAAAAATTTGTAAGTATGTATCTGTTATTTTATACTCTTGTTCATTTGTCAGATTTAGTAACTTTTATCTTCCCTTGTGAAACCCTATTCGGGCAACAGCTGCATGACAGTAGAGGTGATTACAGCCAGGAATTGCCTTCCTATTGGTGACTCTTATCTTTCTACAGAACTTAAATGTGCCATCAGAGGCTGCCAGCCTTCCAAATCTTTCTTATCCTTGTGCAAAAGCTCCTCTGTTTTAGTAGGTATCCACTTCCAAATATAGGTATACACTTTCAAAGAAAGCATAAAAACAGAGAATCAATGATCTAGTGTCATTTTAGATTGGATATTAGGAAAAATTTCTTAACGGAAAGGGCTGTCAAGCATGGAACAGGCTACCCAGGGAGTGGTAGAGTCACCATCCCGGGAAGTATTTAAAAGACATGTAGATGTGGCACTTAAGGGACACAGTTTATTGGTGGATGTGGCAGTGTTGGGTTAGTGGTTGAACTTAATAATCTTAAATATATTTTCCAACCAAAATAATTCTACAGTTCTACAATTTTAATATTTCTGGATCAGCATCTCATTCAGAATTCACAAGAGCAGAATCCACTTAGACCTGTCCTCTCATAGTCTCAGTCTCCTCCTTGATGCTGTTGGTATCTCCTCTCTTCTTCTGTTGTCAGTCTTCCTTTCATTTCAACCCTTTTGTTCACATTTCACCCATGTTTTGAACAATTTTCCCATCTTGCTGTCAATCATTCACTCTCTTTTTGCCTTTCTTAGGAGAGTCAGTTGTGTTCTTATTTCAATGAACACAGACAGCTTCCATCAATAACAAAACCCTGGGCATGTGGTCTGCTCCTCAGGACAGAGCTCACAGCCATTCTGAGACATTAGTATTACAAATATCTGAAGATTTTGGTAATAATAAATTCCCAATATTGAGCAATTTCTATTAAGAAGTAGTCTGGTGGTTTTTTTGTGTTTCTGGAAGTGTGTTAACATATTATTCCTGTTAGCATGAAGAAGACAACTTGTTTATTGCTAATTAACCACCTACAGAGCAGATGTTTAACCTGAACAACATCTTTCAAGGGAATATCCAGAGGCTGAATTTACCAGGCACCTTTATAACTATTAAGGACCTACCTTTACTACTGAGCAGTAGCAAATTATTTCAGAAATGCCCTAGGTGAGGGAAAATAGCTAGTGGAAATAGAATGTTAATTAGAGTCAGGAAGTTCAGGGCCAGATGTTTCATGGCAGGGAATCATGCTGTCTACATGGTAAGGTATGGGAACAATGCACTGTGAGTCTATTTGTGTAAATGTAAGGATCCTGAGGCTCACAGAGGTGTTCTACTATCCCAACAACTATGTCAAATCTATTTTCCTTAGATTTGCAATTTGCCAAGTGTTTGGGTTGTCATTCAGGTGGAGTGGGGATGCTGCACAAGCATTTCTTCTTCTTTTAGCCATTTCTTAGGGTTCTGACATTGAATGAGGACACTGAACCTATAACCTGTTGTGCTGGTTTGGCTGAGGTAGAGTTAATTTTTTTCCCAGTGGCTGGTATGGGGCTGTGTTTTGTATTTGTGCTGAAAACAGGATTGATAATGTAGAGATGTTCTTGCTATTGCTGAGCAGGGTTTACACAAGAGTCAAGGTCTTTTCTGCTTTCTGTTCTGCCATCCTGGCAGGGAATTTGGGGGTGCAGGGGATGTTGGGAGTAGACACAGACAGGACAGGTGACCCAAACTAAGCAAAGGGATATTACAGACCATACGAAATCATGCTTGGTATATAAAGTGGGGGGAAGAAGGAAGAAAATGTGGGGGGATTTTTAGAGTGATGATGTTTGTCTTCCCAAGTCGTCTTTACACATGATGGGGCCCTGCTCTCCTGGAGATGGCTGCACACCTGCTTGCCCTCGGGAAGCAGTGAATTAATTCCTTGTTTTGTTTTGCTTGCGAGTGGCTTTTGCTTTCCCTATTAAACTGTCTTTGTCTCAATCCATGAATTTTTCAGCTTTTATCTTCCAATTGTCTCCCTGATCCTGCTGGTAGGGGAATGAACAAGGGGCTGCCTGGGGCTTGGCTGCTGGCTGGGGTGAAACCATGACACCTGTACAATATTATCTTTTTGGAAGAGCAGCTGGTATTAACATTCAGGAACATGACTACTAATGCCAAGGCCTAACCTTCACTTTTTTTCTGCCTACAGGGTAATAGTGATCCTCATAATTAGGAAGATTTTTTTGTAGCCAAAGAATTTCTGGTTCAATGTTGTCCTACAACACTGTTATACCTCATTCTTGGACCTGAGTGCAAACTTTCTTACACCTGCTCTCTTTGCCAGTAAGGGTCATAATTCAGAAGACAGAATGCACAATAACCCCGCAAACGGCTCTACTCTTCAGTGCTCTTTTACAAAAGAGAAGAATCCTTTTCCAACAACAAGGCTCAGTGTCTTGAGTTACATTTGCATGTGTAATTTTGTGCTCCATTGCCCCTGATGTGCACTTACAAGGTATTGTTTTTGAGCACAGCTATAACTGATTGGAACACAAACCACTGGGTTTATCACCTTTTGGACTTGGATTTGTGTCTTATCCTTAGACAAATGCATATGGAAAGCTTTGCTCACTGCATTGCATATTGCAGCTTGCTCCCCAAATGTACAATACATAATTCAACAGAGTCTGGTGTAGTTGTCAGCTTTTCCTCAGAAAGAAACCAGCTGTTTAAAAGGCTGAAGGAATAAAACATTTTTGGAAGAGGTTCCCCTCATGGATTTCTACAGCTTCTCTCAGCTCATATTACTAAGACAGATACAATAACAAATTTACAGAAAAGAGATGAAATCTGGATTTAAAGCCAAATGAGGGTTTCTGCCTCCACTGGTTTTCCCCACTCTCTGATTTATGGTTATGTGTGTGAAGTGGGGGAGAAAGAGAGCAGCCTTTTGTTTCTTGTGCTAATTTACACTTTCTGTGTCTGGAGCTCTCAAGGACCTTTGTGTGATGATGCGGGAATCTCTGAGACACACACCTATAAAAGTCATTTCATTCACCCATAACATGAAAACCTAGATAGCACATAGGATATACCTTCACTATCGTACCAGGAGGGAATCCCCGGTCCCCAGTGCAGTCAGAGCATCTCATATCTGCCCTGCTCAATGATTTTACCTTCTGGAATGGACTGTCTTTCTTCATGTGGTGTATTAATGTGACAAGTCTTTGTTTGATGGCTATAGCATAGCCCTTTTTTTGTCTCTCTGCACATAATTCACAGCTCACATAATTTCCACATTTGTGTCCTACCACAGTTTGTGGTGGTGGAGTGTCACACGTATGCATTCCATGCTGGATGCTGGCACGTTCTGTATTAGGACACTTCACGCCACACATGCTGAAAGGCTTTTTTTAGTGCTTTCCAGGGCTAAGGTAAAATTTTTGCCATGGCTAACAAAGCATAGCCAGAAGTACACTTCTTGAACCCTCATGGCCATCAAAACAGCTGCTAAACACAATGTAGACAAATATGATGTATAAGATATAAAAATGCCCCTCTGAAATCTTCCTCACAGAGACAAAAGTTAAAATATTGATAAACTTCCTTACTCTCCAACTGCTCTTCCATATAAAATACAGAAATATGAATTATGTTTCTCCTGTGTCATCCTCTCATATTTCCCTTCTATAAAATACCACACAGATAAAGTGTACATTACTTCTCCCAATTCTCACAGCTATTAAAAAAATAAATGCATGAATTCACATCTCTGTTCCCTCACACACCTATGCAATAAACCATTATATCTCTTTAAAGCATCCATTACTCTTGTAAGACTTACAGATGAGTCTTGCTCATCTGTAATATCTGTGGTGTTACAACAGAGTCAAGCACGCAAAATGAAAAGCTTCTATAAGGCCAAACAGTTAAATTCCTTATGTGAATAGTCAGAAACTTTCAGCAATTGTTACCCTCCCATACCTTTGTTACTTAGATATGGGACACTGAGACAGTCTATGACCTCCACACTGTGCCTGTGAGAGAGAAAAATGTGCAAGGACCCCAACCTCTGATGGGCATATAGAGTGACCTCATTATCATCAAAAATATATATATTTAAAAATATGTATATAAGGAATAACTTAAGTAAGAAGCCAGTCTGATGTAGAAATATATATGTGATCAGCCTGCCCATAATTTAAAGAAAGACCTTCTCCTGCTCATCAGTGTGCTGAACAGGCACTTTTTTTGACAGAAAAGAAGGGATAAAAGAGGTACATATGCTTCTACCTTCTCTATTCAAGGCTGCATTATGGGAAAGTTGATCTTTGGAATAAAGAGATAGTATCTTATTTGGGGATAGCAGTGGATAAAGAGAAGTTTTGGGAAAGAAGGGACTGGGGAAAGATGGACTCATTATAAGAAAGGCTGTTGTCTCCTGCTGTAACTTCCTACTCAAGGTGCGGAAAAAGCTAAGGGGAAAGGAAGATCATGGACTACCAACACCAAATGCCAGTCCATTCCTCTGTGCTTCTTTTGAAATGGGGTAGTGACATCCATCCTCTCTGCACAGTCTGTGTTCTGGCACCTGAGATGTGCCAGTGAGCTTCTGTGATCATGCATCTTGTGGAGCACATCCTCCAGAGGAATGTGCATGGATGATGGTGGCCATTCTGCCGGGGGCTAGGTAGCAACCAGCAGTGTTAGAAAGTGGCAGCCAGGGTCAGGATCTCAMCTTCAGGTGTATCTGTAAAATTACCAAGAGAATCAGCACTTAGACACACACAGGATGCTGCACTGTTGTCCAGAATCTGCCTCCCAGTGGAAATTCTTTCCTGCCATCAGCAACAAAACTGTAACTTTGTTTATGGGTACCTGAATTAGATTTTTATTTGGCAATCCCATGTGAATCCTCCCAGGCAACACAGGCAAGAAAGACTGTGAAACAGCCTAGGCACTAAATGAGCTGTTTGCCAGCATTGGGGTTTGCGAGTGCCTGAGTGCAGAACTTCATGGTGAGTCATAAGTCAGAAAACTAAGAAACCTACAGGCTTAACATTAGACAACAAAGTTGGAGGACAGTAATATTGCCAATCTACCACTACACCAGGTTGTTCAAAGACCCATCCAGCCCGGCCTTGACCACTTCCAGGGATAGGGCATCCACAGCTTCTCTGGGCAACCTGTTCCAGTTCCAGCCTCACCACCCTCCCACTGAAGAATTTCTTCCTTGTATTTAAGCCTATCATCTTTCCATTTGAAGCCATTCCCCCTCGTCCTGTCACTACATGCCCTTGGGTGATGCAATGCTGAGCATAGTGCATAGTTTGTTTGTATTCTGCTTTTCTCAGCCATAAAAAAGACAAATACAATTGAGCATGACTGCAATGTTTGTGCAACATTTTAACTGAAGATGCAAATTATCAAGGCAGAGAGGCCCTGCAGAGACACCTTGATAAACTAGAGGGCTGGAGAATCACTAACCATATGAAGTTTAATAAGGGCAAGGGCTGGATTCTGCACTTGGGACAGGGCAACCTTGGATGTATGTACAAACTGGGGAATGAAAGGCTGGAAAGCAGTGCTATGGAAAGGGACCTGGGGGTCCTGGTCAACAGAAAGTTGAACATGAGTCAGCAGTGCCCTGGCAGCCAGGAGGGCCAACCGTGCCCTGGGGGGCATCAGGCACAGCATCACCAGCTGGGCAAGGGAGGAGATTGTCCCGCTCTGCTCTGCACTGGGGCCCCTCACCTCGAGTCCTGGGGGCAGTTTTGGGTGCCGCAATATAAAAAAGTTATTAAACTCCTAGAGAGTGTCCAAAGGACAACAAGGAAGATGGTGAAGGGCCTTGAGGGGAAGCCGTATGAGGAGCAGCTGAGGTCACTTGATCTGTTCAGCCTGGAGAAGAGGAGACTGAGGGGAGACCTCATTGCAGTTACGACTTTCTTGTGAGGGGAAGAGGAGGGGCAGGCACTGATCTCTGCTCTGTGGTGACAGTGACAGGACCCAAGGGAAGGGCCTGAAGTTGTGTCAGGGGAGGTTTAGGTTGGATATTACGAAAGGGTTCTTCACCTAGAGGGTTGTTGGGCACTGGAACAGGCTCCCCAGGGAAGTGGTCACAGCATGAGCCTGATAGAGTTCAAGAAGCATTTGGACAATAGTCTCAGGAACATGGTGTGACTCTTGGAGATGTTCTGTGCTGGGCCAGGAGTTGGACTGTAATTCTATGATTCTGTGATTCTGTGATTGTTGTTATTAAAATACAGTGAGGTTCCCATTGTTCTAACCTTTACCCACACCCACTTAGAGTGATTAGTTTTTATCAGTCTTCAAAAAAAGATAACCCATTCTGGGATATTGCTGCCATTTTTAATTTATGAGTAGTCAGACAGGTTTATCAATTACCTCAAAGTCAAACAGCTTAACAGCAAAAAATAGAAGTAGCAAGATTTAATTTGAATCCATCCAATCAGGCCCTACCGGGAAAAGACATAAAACTTTAATGTCTGCTGGGACTTCGTCTCTGCCKCTGGATAGGTTGTTCCTGGAGGAATGTATAAGGACAAATTTTGCTTTTCATAGCTTCATGCAGTTCCATTGATTTTAATGAGACTGGAAAGATTACTTAAGAAGCAAATGTGGTTTGTAACTTTACCTTCTTTCCATTAGCAGACCATACCACTTCAATAAAATGTAGGGTGACAGTTCCTTAGGAATGGCAAAGCACCTGGACATTCTCAAACTGTTGTCTCTGCCTGACTGATTTGTTAGCCATTATTTTCACTCAAATAATATAAATGATGATGGGTGGCTGTGGCAGAGATCTGCTATGCCTATTACTGACTTCTTCATATTAGAATTATCACTTTATGTTAACCAACAACTTAATAGTGTATTTCGTTGTATCTCTTTTACGTGATATTGCTAACTTCCCCTCTTAAATTAAATTTTTGAGAATGTTTATTCATTTCTTGTAGCTCAGATTCATGCTTTCCATGCTTGCATTAAGTGTACACAAATTTTTGTTCTCCTTTGTACTGTGTATGAGGCATGAAACACCCTCCACAGCTCTGAAGAGTAGCTTGTACATCTTACTATCTGCTTGCTAACATTTCTTTTTCATTAAGGCCAGATTAAGCATGGATTCTGTGAAATAAAATTCAGTATCTGAGGATAGCTTATATATAAAGTTATTCTAAATCAAATCTACAGCAAGGATATCATATTAATACAGATGCACTGAGGAATTATTAATACTGAAAAATGAAACATGCATTTATACTGCAAAGTTTCTCTCTGTTTTTCTGAGTTTTCTCCTCTCCTCTGCTCCCTGCTCGGCTTTAAAGAAAAGTGCCACAGAAGACTTTTTAGCATTCGGTTTGTAGAATCTCATAAAAGCGATGTGATTGAAATTCTCCAGACACAGCTTGGCTCCAAGATGTAAATAATGTTCTGATACTGATTTCCAGAAGCTCACTAAAAGCATTAAATTTGCAATGTAACAGTTCTGGGGGAGAAAAAAATTTAACAGAATAAATGAAAAGAGAAAAAAAGGAAAAAGAGAAAAAAAAAGTGGAAACATAATTCAAAAAGGGATAAACATTATTACTCCCAGCAAGTTCAATTTTTTAAAGCTTCTTCCTTAAAAGACAGGCTTCAGTTTGCCTGAACATTTCCCCAACCATGATTTCTGTTTGAATTTACTATGTGTTGGCAAGATTTTGCAGTCCATTCGGTCCAAGCTCAGGCTCAGCTACCAATGAAAGCAAAATAAATACTGACAGATAATATTTACTGGAGATCAAAGTACCATGAAAGAATAAGAGCAAATGGGTTATATAATTATTTCTTATATAACTATCATTTTTGCTTACACTTGTTAACTCTTTGGGTTAAAAAATATTATCCATTTATATGGGTGGCATGCACAAAAGGAGGCTACAAGACTTCAAATATCCAACAGTTCTGAGTATTAAGAGAATAATTTGGTTCATTATGACTGTCTGGGTTGCTTGACCTAGCTGAGATGTGAAAAAGTGTGTGTCAGGTATTTTATTTTCCATAGGAATTTCTCTGTATGGGCCAACAGRGCAGAAAGTGTGTTTCAGTAAGAACATTCACCACCATTCGCTGGAGTGGGGGGAAAAGGAGAATAATAAGTAAAAAAGGGGGAAAAAAAACCAAACCAAAAAAACTCCCAAACAACGCCATTTTAAAAAGAACTGTATATATCTCCATGAATATGTAATTTCCTGTAATATATCTTCAGGTACTGATCAAATCTTTTGTGACTGTTTTCAGAGTCAGTGTGGTTATCTATAGAGCTGCTCACATCTGTCACTCGTGAGCTGAGATTTTCTTGCTTTGTGTGTATGAACTTATACTGGTGTAACTTGTTCATTTCACTAATCAGGAAGTAGTTAGGATCAGATAGGTGTATTTTTTATCTTATAATTTCTGTGTCCTCTCTATGGTGGTAGTACCTGTAGTTCTGTTTGAAGGGATACACATTTTGTGTGCAGCCATGCCCTGTAGTCAGGAGCAGCTTTTAAACCCAGAAAAAAAAAAAGGTAATTGATTAAAATGACAGTTTAATATCACAGATAACAAATTATTGCCAAATTCTATCATTCAGGAAGCTGAATCTTTCCTGAAAACCTTTCTGATCAGTACTGCTTATCAGAAAGACCATGGTCACTCCCACGAGTTTATTTTGTCCTGAAAACCTCCTCCATCTGTAAACAGAAAGGAGATTCCCTAATAGAAAGAGGTGCTGGGGAAGTTCTCTATGCAAATAAATGCACACATCAAACAATCTTTTTCATATTAACCTAGAGTCTTTGCCCATTAGGATCTTGCATGTTTTCTCTGCATCCCATTTCTGCATCCTATCTCTAAAGAAAGGAGAAGTCAACATCATCCAAAAAAAGGCCTGTATAGCAGGTTGAGCATTAGCCCAATTCAGCTGTCCACACCCGTCCTTCAGTTAAAACATAGGAACTGGTGATGTGAGTGCTGAAAGTCCATTTCTCTGTGATTTTGTTCAACCACTACTGCAGGACTGCTTGTAGGTATCTTTAGATGTTCCTTTCTTACTCTGATACTCTTGTTTTACAGGCAAATTGACCCATATTATGTCTTTACTGAACAGTAGAAAAGTAGAAACCTCCAGTGAATTTTCTCCTTCCTTTTATCCTCATTCACACTTTTGATAGCTCTATGGAACTTAAATGAGCAGTGAGGGAGAGCTATGTGTAATGGCATATGAAAAGTGTTTTCAAATATGGAGTATTCTGACAGTCAGTGATATCTGAATGCACTGGACTTAGTGCTTAGCTCTGTGGTCCTGATTTTCTGTCACACACAATCTTGTTTTATTATTTTCATGAGCGCAATTGAGTATCAGTCGCTTTCTTGCCTGGGAGCATTCTGGATCCTGTTCTCACTTGCTCTGTAAAGACTGTCCTCAGTGATGGGACAGCAGTGAACCATCCACAGAGACATTACATTGCTAAACCTACCTCAGTCTGTGTTTTTACTTCTGTTGCTTAAACTGGGGGGTAAATCTCTGGGTACATCTACATTCGGTGAAGAAATGAATTCTGGGTTCCTCCTGAAGCCCAGCTTCTTGAGAGAACCATCTGGCCAATGATGAAACCTACAATGTTGATGTTAGTGACTGGACATACCTTCTTACAATACCTTCAGGGTATATTATTTCCATRGTGTGATTCACTTAGTCTTGAAGTAACCAAGATAGGTTAAATGAGTTGATGCTCTACAACTGGTTGTTTCTCTCCACTGCTCCAACAAGAGTCTTCTGCTATGAGCTCATTCCTTTGTAAGAATTCAAATTTAGGCTGATACTAATCCCACCAGATGTTCTTGCATCTCCTATGTAGGCAGGCTGAACAAAGATTTCCAGAAACTCTGCCTGTTCTTTGGTAGGTAAAAGGAAACTTTCTCAGGGGGAATTCAGACCAGCCTGTGATGAGCAGGTGATAGAGCTGCCATCAGACCATGCACAGGATACCAGGCGCACACACAGGATAAGGAGGTGTCGCTTAAAGCGACATATTCTATGGGGAATAGACTGCACCCTTGGGACTGTGAATCAGCCCTGGGGGCCTGTCCCAGGAGATAGGTAACATGAAGAGCCTTCAGCTGGTCCTTGCTCAGCAGTGTGGACCCAGGCATTGCTCCCAGACAAGGCTCTGCCATTGTGTAGGTTCTTCCTATGCAAGTGTAACTGGGAGATTGAACACAGCAGACATTTCTAGGGATAAGGAGTTAATACAGAGTTTCTTATCGTCCCTAAGAACTGTTTATACCATAAAACTAACGGGTTTAGCAGAAGTGAAGAAGCAGATATCATACTGTAAACAAGCTGGTTTAATTCACTCTATTTTTTTCTTGGGGGGAGGAACTATTAGCAAAGTAGAAAGTTTCACTCACAGTAGAAACTGGAACAAGGTCTATATTCTTCTTTTTTGCATTAGGTATGATTTACAATTAATTCTTTCTGAAGGCAAACATGACTGTAATTAAAGAAGAAAAAAGGATTAAAAGTTGCCTCACAACTGATGTTGACATTTGCTCATTGTAAAGGAAGAGATAGAAAATAAGGGTCCTTTTCTCAATATCCTTCTGTTTCATAATTTATATTATTTTTATTCCTGCCATTGCTCTATTAGGATGTGTTCATCGCTTGTTAACATCATACCARTACAAAAGCAACAGCCTTCACCACGTGCTTCTGTCCCTAATAGCACTAAAAACAAACAAACCCTGAAAACTTAGATAATAGTGGGGAAAATGTGCATATCAGCCAAATGTGTTTATTGTGGGTGTACTAACTTTTCTCTTTTTTAGCGATTTGTATTTGGGGTTTCTCTACTGGACCACCAGCATACTTCCTCTGTTTTACTTAAGCTTTCTTTTCCCTTCTAAACATAATTCTTTTCAAGAATCCTCAAGYGCCATTCTTCTGCAGTCTAAAATTCAGTATCTGAGTTATATCCTGGGGATTGCAGTGGTATTATATTGTCAACAGGGCTGCAGCTGTTACTATCATGTATAACACATGTTTAGAGTAAAATATTTTTTCCCTCTCCCAGTTGTTTGGGTTTGGGTTTTTTATCTTTCGATGGCTTTTTGGGAGAAAAGGGAAAAAAAAGAGGAATTAATTGAAATCCCCAAACCACTAAAAGTATAGATACAAGACCTTCAGATGAAAAATAATAGTTACTTCAGTCGAGCACTCAGTGGGCAAAGATCCACATTGAAAAAAATCTGCTGTCACCTTTGCTCTACTGAGAAAATGTAAGAAAGACTGAAAGAGCCTGGGGATGAACTGAGAATGTATCATTGAGGAGTCCAGCTGAAGTGCTCAAACTGAGCCTGTTACAGCACTCCCAACCCCTTCCTCCTTTGGCTTTTTCCCTTCCTGCTTTTCAGTCCAGAGTAGGGAGCATGCAGCTTCTACCCTTGCCGTGTCACACACCAGCACTCCCGTGACAATGAGTTTGTGGGAACCTGATCATTCTCAAGTGAGTACTAGCGCAAGTGGAAGTGTCTGTGAAGCCAAGACAAGGTTCCATTAAAATACTGAGTATGCGGAAACAGGGATTAGAGGATGACTTAAGACAAAAACAGTGAAATTCTCAAACAGCAATACACTGCTATTGAAGCTTATCTTTCTTACAGTAATTTTCAATGTGTGGACTACCAGTGGTCTGGGAGTGATTTCTTGAGAGATGTGAGAGGTAATTAAGACAAAAAAGGGACACTATCAAAAAACTTACGTTTTTTTTTCAGGGATTCGTGCTTAAAAAAACCTGTTAGTCGGAAAAGAGTGAAAATGACTGCAATTCAGTAAAGCAAAGCATAGAATAGATGAAGTCCTTCTATTATGATGCACTGAAATAATATTTGGTCAAATGTCACTTTATTTTCTCATGTGTTTAGTTCTGATGGCAAGAAATTTCTCCCTGGCATGGAGAAGACTTTAGTGGAACTGCTCTGACACTGGTGAAAGAGGCAAGAAATAAACTGATATTTTGCAGATATAGAAGGATAAACTTGAAATCTGAAAGTCATGTGAATGAAAAATAATAAAACAGTAGTGGGCGTGTGACTGGAACCCATGCCAACTTGTAAAAAACAAACATAAACAAAAATAACATCTATCTTTCCAAATTCTGGGTTTGTTTAAGCCAAGGTAAAATCAGAATAATTGTTTTCTCATAACACATGTTGGATATCAACCTATGCGTACAAAAGCAGAATCTATCTTCCTATATCAGCAAGAATACATAATAGGAAAGAAAGCACTGCAACAAGCTGATCCTCTATTTCTTTTCTCACTGTTAGGTAAAATGGCTGAAATTCCAGAAGGCAGGGTAAGAGCTCTGTCATGATCCTTGAATTTCCAAAAGCAACCAGACAATAGCATGTCACTAAGGATGCTACGAGGAAGAAGCCTTTAATTAACACTAAATTCATTTTTTAAAGAAGGCTTAAAATAGAGTGGCAGTTCTGAGCCACTTAGAATTATAACAAGACACTTTTAAGCAGAAGCAGTTATTTTCAAGCTATCCAGATGGATGAGTGAAACTGCACAAATGTAGCTTTATTTTAAAGAAAAGATCTAATCATAGATCTAATCCAGAAGTCCACTGCTCAGTTTGGATTCCCCGAGAACTCATTGCATCTGCTGTGTCTACCCCAGGCTCACCAATCCACTAAAGCAGAACAAGCCCTAGAGACAAGAAGCATGCACTTATTTACTAAAACACACAAAAGCCCCACAAAAAAAAAACCCAAAATGAAACAAGAAACCTAGTATTATTTGAACCATCAAGTTGTAAGCAAAATTAACATATGTAACTACAGGATTGTATTTTTGCTGCTCTCCTTCTCCACCACCTTGAAAATACACTTTCATTTTATGGACTCTGTCTGTCTCAAATTTTTGCATTTCACACCAGTTTGCAACATCTTTAGGAGAGAGACTGTGACTTTGTCTTTCCTGGGATGGATTAGAAATCCCAAATAATGCGACTCTGGGCTTTTGTGGTCAACAGTAGCATTAGTAATTATAAGTTACAGGAACTGCCTTGGGAATTAAACTCTTTATCTAGTACTTCCTTTTAAAAAAAAAACCTGGAATAGCTAGGAATCATGAACAATGTAATGACATATATTTACAAAAGCCACATAGAGGAATACTTTMTTGTAGTGAGTCAGTATTGTAATCAGTAAGTAATTAATATGCATTTTACTTTCATTGGAGTTCTGGTAATGGAAAAATTGGACAACAGTGTTTTTTCAGACAATGTACTATATCTCCTTATGGCTCTGAATGTTGGAGTCAAGAMAATGAAGTTCTTGGCTTAGCAGACTGAGCTGTCTTAGTCTCCATCCACTTCTCTCCTTTTCCAGAGGATTCTCTTGCCAAATAAATATGATAAAACTAATATTTCTAAAACCACTAAAAACTCACGTTGTAACGTGTGTGTAGTAACAGATTCAAGCACTTAATTTTTTCTTTCACATTTCGTTTTCTGTGCGCAAAGCATTTCACCAGTAGAAATGGTTGAAACAATGGAAAAAGAACATCAAGGAGCCTGCACGGAGTCTGCCTTGCAGCCAAAAACTTAATTGGTGTTTTCCATCCCTGATTCTTTGAAACTTAGCACTGTATAAGTACAAACTGTGGTTTTTTTCATTGCAATTAATATATTTTCTGTAATCTTAATAAACAGAGCAAATGTGTCTTCCTTTCAAGCATGAGATCTCAAAGTATTGTTTATATCTTTACTGGCATATCTAGCAAATAATCTTTTGAATCAGTTTAGGCTAGAGCTTGTATGTAAAGACTTCGATGAATAGACTGTAAAATTACCAAAAAAAAAAAAAGGGAACTGGTGGATTGGAACAAAACTGATACATACGGCACATATGAGGTGTTTTCTGCACAGGTTTAGACGCACTAAAGCTCTGTCTGAAAAAAATAGATGGAAAAGAAAAGAATATCTCAGGATAGTCATATTTCATCAAACACTAAAGGGATTTAAGAAAATAGGACTGACAATGCTGAGCCAGAACTAGAACCCACCCACTCTGAGAAACCCGCTGTTGGCTGTCGTCAGTAGTGCTCAAGGAAAGTTCAAATCTGGCCCTTGCATTCAGTAGCCCCCAACGAACTTATCCTCTATAAATTTGCCTAGTTTCTTTTTCAAAACACTTATTCTTTGGGTTTTCACCACAACCTCTGGCAACGAGTTCCACAATTTAATTATACACAGTGAAGAAGTACTTCCTTTGGTTTATTTTCAACCCGATACCTGATCATTTCATTGACTGTACCTGTTTTTTTGACAATGCCACAACTATTAGTTTTGACAATTTTTTCACTGACGTCAGCTGTTCTTAAAACTAGCAGAAAAGGTATTCAGCACAGGCAAACAAAAGAAGCGTGCCTGCATTGGAAAAAGTGCTTTTTCTGACCGATAACAATTCAGGAGAGGACAGCCAGAGGTACTTGGACTAATAACCGGGGTAATACAGAAACAATTGGCAAGACATAAATACACGTCAGCTGCCATTTGGAATTCCTCATCTTGTTCCATTTTTTTTTATGAGATTAATTCTTGTTAGCTGACAAGAGCAAGGTCCTTTAGTTTCAAGGACACTATTCACTACATGCTATTGCTACAGGCTGAAAAGTTGCCTGATACCAGAAAATGCAATGACTGAACATCATGGTTTCACATCCAGTATGGGTCCAGCCTAAAGGAGAGAATTTAAATATTTGACTGCCACTGCATGTCCTGGAATTTGATAAGATCTATGGAAAGAAACCAAATGAGAGGGAGAGAGCAGATTAATTTATTAGTAGAATAGCAACATGCAATGAAGTGTAGTGTAGACTCATGTCTGTATTGAGGTAGAAGAAATCTTTATCTCCACTGCAGGTTATCATGATCGCAAATACAGTTAGACTTTCAACTGACTCATGTTTCCTAGGATACAGTAAGGAAGTATCAGACTCTAATGAATTTGCTGCCTGACACAGGTTGAGATGTAACATATGATGGGATTTTTCATATTACTCTTTTCTTTTATGTCCCAAAGACTGTGTGCATTGAAATGAACTGCTGAGTACAGCAAATGATGCTCAGAGAACTGCTGTGTTTAAAACAGAGCTCTTGGATTTTGCTCTGTCTGCTTTTTATAACAATTTTGAAAGAATTTTTTTGCAACATTTGCTTATTTTTATTTTGGTTTTTTTTCTGTTTGGGACACTTTTCAAAGGCCTTCACAGATGTTAACTGAGAGATCTTTATGTCTACAATTGTCTCAGGAATATATAAATATCAGTGACATGAGTACTTGGGCACAGAYGGTCCAACTAAATTTCATCAATCCCTCTCACTTAGTTGCATGGGAAAGGTTCTCCACATGTAAAATTACCTGCTAAAAAGTGTTTAATCTGTGCTTCTTATACAAGATGAACACAGGAAACCTTGGGGAAAGCAAATCTGCTCATCACTTTTAGGTGTGTATCCTAGGACAGGATAAACTGATCCTTGAAATGGCCCTTTTCTCCTCACCAGCAGTAGGGTGAACTCAGGCCACCACCTTCCACTGCAATTAAACAGCTAAAGGTAACTAAGACGACTTCTACCTCTTGCTCAAATTTCTTCCAGTTCTGATTTTCCTTACCAAGAATCCTTAGAAGATATAGAAACCAAACCAGTGAAACAAATGAAGAATTAGGTTAGCATACAAGTACCATGCCAACTGTTTCTAAGAATGTCTTTAATATTGTGTCTTTTTTTATCATAAGCTCTAAAGCTTAGGAAGCAATCAACACACAAAGTGCTGCACATTCTTTTTGTATTACACAAGGAGAAATTAAAACTGGAGTTTCAGTTCTGTCCTTGTGTTGTGGGACAGAGCTTGAAATCATGACAAGCATGACTTCAAAATCCACAATCTCATTTCAGGAGTTCACACTTGAGGTTTTGAAAGGTCTGAGTGATCTTTGACTCATAAAATAGGCAGCCTTTTCATGTCATGGTGGAGGTCATTGTAGAAGACTTCAAGGAGAGTACTGACTCTAGAGATCTATCTATAACAACCTCTACCTACTTTCTCCATCACTGGAGGACCAACTTTCTTTCAGTAGTCCATGGAGAAGGTTAAATTGAAGTCTCAAAATGCTGAAACAATGCCTTCACTAAATACATTTCTAACATGTTCTGTTAGGGTGTGGCTTTCTTCTTTTCAAAAAGAAATCCCTTAGGGATGTTGCAAGCATAGTGATGTTAATCAGTATGCCCAACACAAGTGTACCTCTGTAAAAATATAAGAAAAGACAGTTATCATAGAAACATTGCATCTGGATTTGCTCTTACTCACAAATCATAATTTTCAGAAATATAGTATCCTGAAAGAAGCCTTTTATTTAATGACAAGGCAGTGTATCTTGAGAGTAGCCTTAATATGTATTTTTCATCACAGATCTGAAAGAATTTCTTCCCTATTTCTTGTAATTCCATCTCTCAAGTAGAAGGCAGACTCATTTCCAGTGAAAGCAGTGTAGTCATGTAATCTGTGCAATTATTTACATTTGATCAATGTCAGTACAGGCATGGTCCCCTCCCAGACAAAAGTTTGGTGTCGGGCTCCTGCTGTGTCCCTTCTTAGGGAACAGAGGCTGCCACATGGACATCACCGTGCAGCCATCTCCTCTGCATCACACACCCTTGGCAAATGCAAGGAAACCGCAGGTTGAAAATGTCTGGAAATGTGCATGGTGTGCTATTAAGAGCAGGATTTTAATAATCTTAACATTAAAAATGGATTTTTCAAAGCATTTCCAAAAAGAATTTTTGTATACGTTTTGTTTATTGCTTTGAAAACAGGAATATCATTACTGCAACCAGCCTTTCACTAGTAGTCACACAGGAAAAGGGCGGGGGGGGACAGAAAGAAGCTGCAAGAAGTGTAATAGTTATAGATTTGAGCAGACTATCAACAGCTGCAAGGTTAATTACAGATCTTACCAAAATATATTAAAAAAAAAGAAAATGAAAAGAAGGGAAAATCTATGCTTCAGAAATAAAAGATAAGAAATTCTTTAGAGTAATTATAGGCTGTTGAGGCCTTATGGTAATAATAAAGAAAAACATCTGACTGGATTGATGCTGGAGGAGACAGTGACAAGAGGAATACAGGTTGAAAAAAATAATTAAAATCAGCTATCTTGGGTAAGCTGTCATTCAGTCCCAGGAAGAAAAGAAATGCTAATAAAATATTAATAGGATCTTTTTAAGATTTTTTAATAACATTCTTTTATACACAGGTAGCACTGCAGTTTGTCAGTCAAGAGCATCAGACACGGAAGCACCAGACAAACAAATGCATGAAAAGTGGGAAGAAAAGAAAAGCTTTTGGGCAATAGGGTTTGACCTCAGAAAGAAACCACCAAGACATTCAGGCAGAAACTGTTTGGAGAACGTTTTGTGGAAAATCACTAACTCTGCTTTGCTTCTTAGAGGAAATTATAGCAAGGAGGAAAAGTTATTTCAGACTGACAGACACCAAATGTCAGCAATCATGATATAATCAGTGCAGGCTTTATTATATTTAAGTGGTTTGAAACTCGGCAGATTTCAGACAGCTTCAAAATCTAGAGGAAGAGAGCGTCTAAAAGACGGTCTTATGAATATTACATATACACGCTCTGTGTAGCATCACACATATATTTATGTGATAAATTCTTTTGTAACTGTCTCTGCAGCTTTCTCTTCAGTGGCCCCTTAGCATTGAATGCCTTTCTTGAGCTGGCTTGCAAAACCCCTGCCCTCTCTTGTTTCAGGTCTTTACATAAAGCCACTTTGTTGTTGACCCAGCTCATCTGTGTAATGAGCTCCAGAGAAAATATACTTGCCAGGCCAGAAAATCATGGAAGTCACTGTGCTCAGGCAAGTGCAAGGCAACTTCTAAATATTAAAGATATGTTGTAATGTAATTAGACCTTGCTAGAAAACTGTATTGCCTTAGGGGCGGTTCTCAATCCTGTTGGTCTTAAGCAACTGCTAAGACAGGCTTACCATCCGCCCTTTTTCTCTCCCCAGATGAAGCTGCTGAGGATGACACACACCGTGGACATGTGACACAGGGTGGCTGCACCACTCTGTAATCTGCAGCTGCACTACATCTGTCACAGCCGTCGCAGCTACCGCACACCTCAGCGCAGATGCCATTAATTTTAACTCTACATCTGCAGTGTGCCTGATCTCTTAAAAGACCCTCTAACAAGCTCTTTCCTTCCAAATCAGCAGACTTCCAATTCAGCCATAACTGATAAAACTGTTCTAAGGAGATGTAACGGGAAATTGAGGGAAATAATTAAGGTCCTGCCCACGGAAATGTGTCGCAGGGTTTGTGATTGTCACTAATGACAGGTGTGTATCTGTGGGTGGAAGGAGAATGGATACTTATTCATTATTTGAGTAAGCTGCCTTGGATATAATGGCTGTTGATAATAATGCCTATTTTAGGATTGTTTGACAGTTCCCATTAAGCACAGAAAATGGTAAACTCCAGAATGTTGTTTCATTGGAAAGGAGCAGGGTAAGGGAGGAGTGAATGTCAGAGCAGAATTTAGTAATGTCTGAGAACAAGGCTGAGGGGAAACACAACGGTTCCTCATGCTGAAAATTGCTGGTGAGCATCTCTTACACCATTGTGATTTAGCAATTTGACAAAGAGGCCATCTTTGTAAAACAAAAGTGACCTTTACTGCCAATATGAGAAGCCAATCAAATATTGATAAATCCTAAAAGCCTGTAAAACTCTCAGGTCACTTATGATCCGGAGCTAAACATTTCTGAAAATGATACCTTCATTTAGCATGTTTGACCAGGCTGCTTCAGTGGTGACCAGAACAGGTCCCCATGCGAGCATGGACTCCCTCTGCACAAGTGTGGGCTATGCACATGTACCATTCCACAGCTCCTGCTGAGAACAGGTTCACAATATGCACTCTACACTAAAAAGTGGAATATAGTACCCTTCTAACCAAGAACTACATGTATGGCTGGATGGGTAAATGCTGATGAAAAAAATTTGTACATGTATACATGCAGAGATCAGAGAGTCATGGGGGACAAATAGGTGAGAGAGGGGCTGTGGTGAGAGCAGACTTTGCGTGACACAGAATAGAGAAGGTGAAGGTTCCAGAGGCCTCACAATAATTTTGCATTGCTGCATCCTCTATTGATGGGGTCTCGTCTGTCAGGGCCACATGCAATTCCCTAAGGGGGAGTAAATCACAGGTTTCAATAAACCCCTTTCAGTCTCTGGTTCCCAAGGCCTAAATTCACAGATGACTCTGGAGAATATGCAACAAATATGATATTGAGTCGTTGCACACTGAATGATGACAGAAAATTCTACAGAATTTGATAAAAACATATATGAGTATTCAAAAATGTTGATCCAATGGCCCCAGTTATTCTTACAGGTGAAAAATTACTTTTTGAAACACAGGACATAATGAAAAGGTGTTAAGGCAGCTAAGCACAGGTTGAAGGACCTGCAGAGAGCACAGCTGCTCTCTCCTGCTGGATGCCAGCAGAGCCTCCAGACCTCCAGCCCCAAGTGGAGACAGCTCCTGCCACCTGAACTGCTTTAAGAGGCTCCTCCAGCTGTGGCCACACACTGCACCAGTCCACTGGAAGTTGACACACAGTTCTTCCTCAAAATATGGTGAGGGAATGGAGGGGCCATCTTCAGGCAGCTAACAGTGAACTGGCCTTCAGCAGAGTGTTTATGGTGGCCTCCATTTCCCATGTGCAAAAAAACCAACCTGTGCACAGTGGACCCGTGTCTACTGCTTTGAGGTAGGAAAAAGTACTGAAAAAGGGGAGGACCAAGTTCAAAAATTACTGAAAAATGTGGTGTTCCTGAATTATCCCTTGTATTGAAGATACATAGGGACAGAAGACCACTTGAAATGCAGAGGATCAAATTAGATGGCAGGCTGTGACTGCTTTGGTTTCTGAAGCCTATGATGTGCTGATGTTCTACATGCAAACTGCCAGACTGAATCAAACCAGTTCAATGTCATCCTCAGAGTCTTTCCACAGATCCAGGCCATTTCCTCCTGTTTCAGATATGCGTGTTAAAAAGAATCAAACAAACCCAGTAACAGATTCTGAGAGAAGCTGCTACCAGGGTCAGGATCTCCAAAGTCTCTTACTGGACATTTTTTACCCTTTAAAGCTTAGAAGATTAAATGCTTTCCAGACTTAGTAGATTTTAAATAGCATTTGCTGTAATAGTCAATGATGATAAACAAGCAACTGACACAAGTCTTAGATAAGCATATCTAAGATTTTTTACATGACAGTTGTAAAAGCAGTATTTATGCTATTGGATAAGATGACATTCAAGAATAACCTGTACCGTAGACAAAGCTCTGGAACATTCTTGTCAGTTTTTGTAAATGTACCTCTATAATTTAGAATTCTGCTCAACTTAATTGCTACAGCTATGAGAAATTCAAATATTACTTCACCATTATTTACATTGATGTTTGAAAAGATCACAATAAAACACAGCATTACTATGATTACCTAAGAAATCAAGAAATACGATGTTTTGAAACCGCCTTCTAAATAGAGTACATATATCATCTGTATATCCAGATCTCACCGATTTTTCTGTGATTTTGATTAACAAGATGTGCTGGACTCTGTAGCAAGGATTCATCTCTCCACGTGTAGATGTTTATGGGTTAGGCATCTGTACCTCAACTATTCCATTTTGGCCACTTTTGAGACAATAGAAAGGAATTAAAGAATGACTGGCCTCATCCTTAAGTATGCATCTAGGGTGGTTCAAATCAACTGGACCCTTGAAATATTTGTTTTTCCTTCACTAATTTAAAGGGGACCTAAGAAATATACCTTAGATGTTAACACACACATTGCATGAATACATCAGACAGCAACTGTCTGAAAATAGTAAATATTCTATTCCTACCTCAGTTCCCCATGTATTTCCAGAGTAAAGTGGAAAGCTCAATGAAATTTCAGTTCTTTGTGGGATTGGGTTTCTGAGATATCTCGAGAAACATGTTTTACTATGCCCAAAGGAATGCAAAAATGTAATATTTACTTTGTGAACCCCACAAATGCAGTACTTGGCAGACACTAAACCTGCAGCAATGATCCTGCTAGAAGAAAGTGGAAACCTGCTCCAAGTCAGRAGAGGTTCTAATCAAAATGGAACATGTTAGATATCAGTACTACCTGGTGAACTAAGATATTTGTGATGGCTTGAGGCTGCTTGAGAAAAGAGACTCTGTCTATTTTTGCCAGTTTTGTAATGTCTTACCTTTCATAATATAAAATATGCCTATGGGCTTTCTTACTTAGGTGAAACTGCAATACCAGCTAAGTAATTACTGAAAACATCTGTGGATCTCGGAAATTTCTAGGAAGTGGACAGTAAGCTCTGAAGCTTCTGGCCACAGGCAACCCCAGAGCTCCAGTCTTGCACACTGGTAAGCTTATCTTCAATGTGAAGGCAGAAAAATTCTCCCAGCGTTTAGTAGCCTCATGATGGAACACAATGACTGCAGACTGAGCTCCCCATGACAGCCAGACATGTTTCATTTCCTGAGAGATGCTCTTGAAGTTTGTTGAAATGGAATTTAGACAAAACACTTATAGGTTTTTAATAATTTTTTTTTCTTATGCTACTTTCTGAATAGTGATCTGAGAGGAGCAGTGAAGATATTGAAACCCAGTAGACACAGCATATTGCCCTCAGGATAAAAAGCATTTTTGCATCAAATAAACTATAAAGATTTTTTTTTTACTTCTTCTGTGCTTTTTTATCCAAAATTATCAAAGCATTAAAAGGGATAAAGGAATTTTTGATTTATAGCAGGGAAAATGAGTCTCAGACCTAGTCAAGGTCAACAGCAGTGCCTCAGTCTTCACTACTGCCGATCCATGTTATTTACTCCTACAGTGTTGTGCTGCCTTGATCTTCAGCTCATTTAGGCTGGAGCACTTGTTGGAGTGGCTTCTGTGTGGGAATGGCTGGGCTGCATCCTCCTGCAAAGCCAGAGGGCAGATCTAGCTGAGTTCCAGCTCCAGTGCACGAGTCAGTAATTGCACCTTCCAAGGTGTTATCCAAGGTGATCCCAAGACTCAAGCCTGGCAGAGCACAGAAGATATTGCTGTTCTTGTGCGGAAGAAAGTTCTTCTATTCAGATATATTTTTAAAATATCAGTCAAATTGACAGATTAATCACCAAAACAGTTATCTTCAGACTTCCACTAAACCCTCAATCAGAGCAGGTTTTACAAATATATAAGAAGAAATTCAATGGCATTTCTGTCCTTTCTGATGAAGGCAAGTTTTCAGCTGTGATCCAGGAAGGCATTAAAACAGCACAAGTAGAAGCATTATTCTTGTAGCACAGAGGACTTGCACGCATAAAATATGTCAGAAGAGATGCCACCAATCTGTTTTATAGCTGCTTAGATACTACAAATGACTCTAACAGAATTTAGAAAGATGCATGTTCAAAATGTCAAACTTTTATGCCTGTTAGTAATTATCTCATGTAAGATTCTTTCACACAGTGTAGAGTTCAAGTTTAAACAGAAGCGAGCATGGTTTATAGGTTATTCCATGTAACATATTTGTAAAGCTTAACATGTACAGAGTCATAACAAGCCATGCATGAATTTCACCACTTCCCTAATTTTCCATCAGTCATTGCAAGTATTTACTGTCTTTACTCTAAGTTGTGCACTTTATTTTCAAATGGAAAGATATTTATATACAGCGTGGCATTTCATTTCTGAAGCAGACAATCAATGTGGGATTCCGAATTGTATATTCTGGATGTGGCTACAAAGCTGCAAAGTTTAATAAATCTGGCACAGAGAACTCTGAAAGCAAACTGGAGAAAAGAAAATCTTACACAGACAAACCTGAAGGAAGCTGATGTGAGAGAAGACATCTCTCTAAGGTTTACCTCCTCTACACTGATCTTTGGAAAACTGGAGCCAGCAATCCAGAAGGAAAAAAAAATGAACCATCTTCAGAGTCAGGAGCTTCCCAATGCCCCCTAAATGTTTCTGAGGTATGGTAGTGGTGGTGTTTAACCCTGGTCAGTAGCTCAGCCCCACAGAGCCACTCGCTGACTCCCCTGTGGTGGGATGAGGGAGAGAACCAGGAGGGTAAAAGTGAGAAAATATGGTTTAATAAGTAAAGAAAAAGCAAAGTAAAGGAGAACAAGAAATTCATTAACTACTTCCCATCATCAGGCAGGTATTCAGCTATCTTCAGGAAAGTGGGCGTCTATCATGTATAACAGCTACTTGGGAACATAAATGCCAGAACTTCAAATGTCCTCCCTTCCTCCTTCTTCATCAAGCATTATTGGTGAGCAGTGTCATATGATATAGAATATCCCTTTGGTCACTAACACATTTTGAGTTATTAACACATTTTGCTTTAACCACAAATCCAAAATATTGCACCATACCAGCTACTATGAAAAAAATTCATCATGGCCAAAGTCAGTACAGATGTACAGATCCTGTGACTCACCAGCCTTATTCCCCAGCTCTCATAAGACAGTCTTTGAGGATGCATAATAGTAATCACATTTTTTGTGAAGGCAGGTGTGTGATGATAAAATTCTGCCCAGTTCACACCTGTCTCAAGCTGTCTTCACCAACGATGTAGGCACAAGGTATAGCTACAGTACCATGCAACACCACGTGGAGGAAGTTTGCAAGAAGATAATGGGGGTATCACTTGTATTAGTACTTTTTGTCAGACTGTTTCACTTTACAAAGAACAGAGTTAATCAGCCTGGCAGATGTGTGCCTTGGACATCGGAGTCTTTGGAGGACTTGAGCAAACTCTTACAGCCTATAGAAGCCTACGCCATTACTCTACTGATGGTAGATGTTTTAAGTTTCTCCTTGAGGGGTTGCTCGAGAAAATCTCTGCTTTGTTCTTTTAAGAATGAAAGAGCTAAAGGATTTCAGCATATTTGTGTCTAAGCCAAGACACTTGCAAAGACACCTTCAATGCTTTGTAGCTGATGGTTGATGTCGTTTTGTTGTAGATTGGTACGTGTGCATATGAATGTGCGTGCACTTTCATGTGGGAATTTTTTCTGCATGCCAGACCATATAATGTCACATGTTTAAGAGAACAACATTGTACAAAGGGAGAACAGTGCAGGTTATTCATCATCAAGATAATACAAAAAAATTACAATATGTAAAGCTGTTACTTTAGAAAACATTCAAAATCTGACAATACCTTATAAAAGACCTTGTGCTTTCTCTTAATGCTTTTTTAGTCTTTTAATGCTTGATCAGCCTTTGCCTATTGCTGCATTCCTGGGTGAGTGAGCACAATTGCTGCTGTGTGAGCACACAAATGCACAAGAGTCTGCAAAGCATTCAGTTAAACTTTAGTGGGCAAAAAACCTGTTGACRTGTCTTTCGAGTTTTTCCATGTTACCTTCCAGTAACATTACCTTCTAGTAACCCTGTAGGTGGCCTCTCTAGTGTTATACCATTGCTGCTTGTCACTGTTAAAACAGACAGCAAAGAAAGATTCTAGCAACTTTTGTACAGCTCTGGTGAGGACAGACCTCATTAATCCAAAGTAAGGGCTGCCGCTTCTTATGTAGGGCCATGTTGGCAATATATTCATGCTCCTTTTTTGTGCTTATAGAAGTTGTTCAAGGTGAAAAATCAGAGATTTCCAAGTTATTCAGCCAACACTAGCTGTGCCAGTCTTGATTAGCTCCAACATCTGTAGATTTTCATCACCAGCAAAACTCTTGGTACATGAGTACTGTGATAGTGCTCATGGTGTTTCCACAGCCTGAACTCTCCAAGTCTTTTATCAATGACCAAGACTGACACTATATCAGAATAGATGGCAAAGAGTACAAATATATTGCCAAGGATCTCATCTGAAACACACCAAATACAGCTGAGACTGAAGCACATGTAATTTGTAGGGTCCGTAGGAAAGGATTGGAAAACTGCCTGTAGTAGTGCCAGAAGAAGTGGCTGGGACAATTGCTGTCTTCCCAGTAGTCGTGTGAAAAATATGTCAAGCAGAGATGAAGTACTGGCACTTTTCCTTGCTCCTCCCAGTACATCTGCATGAGAAATCAATGCTCACAACAGAGAACTGGACAGTTGGGCAAAGCTTTGGAGAGGCAGGGTCCCACAGCTCCTCTAGCACTGGACTTCTTCGAGAGAGTCTCCTGCACACAACAGCCCCACATGCAAGTGGAAATACTGGAGCTGCCTCATTTCTTACAGCTATCTCTATACACATACTGCTGACTGCAAAGCACATCTCCAATTTCTTCTCTGCCAGCACTGGGAACATGTGAGGCTCAAGATGATTTGGAAAAAGCATAGGGCAGGACTATACCTACCATCTTCTCAGTTCCTATGGGAGGCTTAAATAATTTTCTGATCTGCTCAGTCAAAGAGTGAAATATGTCCTGCCTGTGGTGTGCTTGTTTCAGTAACAAAGTTGTCTGAAAGGGTCTATGAGATGATGCATTTGTACTTTAAAAGGAAACAATGGCAGAAAGACACCTGCTTTTAAGTGAACCAAGACACTGCTCACAACAATTGTCATTGTGACACAGATCACGTGATTTTTACTCGTAAACTCTATAGGCATATCAATTTTTTCAGAAAAAATAGGTAAAGACAGTAATCATTTATTAATTTTCTAAAGTTTGAACAGTTTAATTCTGTCAATGAATCCTTGTTCTGTGATGAGTTTATTAGAGGTTATATAAAATAGCTGAAGTATTCCCACTCACCCTCACCAACTCTAAAACATGGCTTCTGTCCAAAAGATGGCAAGGGAATCACTTTAGGTGCCTTTCTTAGAAATGCTCCAGGAAATGGAGTTTTAGATTTATTCTTATTTTAATAAGATTGCTATTTTCTTTTAAAATAACACTTCTTATTTTTGAAACTCCTCAAAGTGCCAGTCATGTCTATCACTTGTCTGTCCCTGCTCAGAGCCTAATGCAAAGTCTGGAAACTCTTTGTATGAAAATTTCATGCCTCCAGGTGCTCCATTGATTATTCATGAAGCTTTTGGAGCTGTCACCATGGGAGCCAATTGGCTACAACTTATTTAGCATATTAATGACCTATATGAGTTAGTGCATGAGGAGACATATCACGCCACCTGGAATGCAAGTGGCAAGCTGCTGCTGACTCAATCAGCTTTGCAATGGGAAGTAAGGAATTGGAAATATTTTACACAGAAACAGCAAAGCTCTTGCATGTCCAAATGCATTCCCTCAAATTAGCGTGCACGGCTTCAATAGCTTGTTTTCATAATATGTTCCTTTTATCCTCTGTGCCTTTGGCCTCATTACAAGCTCTCTCCTCCTGCCGGAGCACATGCCCCTGAAAAGGTTTAATAGGTGAGTCATGTGGTTTGTGAGACATTACATCAGAATGATTTAACACACCAAGGGCAGGGCTGTATGTCAGGTTCAGCTGCTGTTACTGCCGTTACAGTTTGTGTAGCAGGTAACTTGATGGTCTCCAGAAAGCAGCTAGATAATGATAACAATTAATTTTACGGCGGCAAGAGAGGGACTTCAGCTGAGCTAAGCACCTTTTTTATTTTCCCCCATTTGCTGCAGCGCTGTTACACCCAGTCAGCAGGTGAAGAGCTGCCTTAACATTTTGGTAAAATTAAAATGTTAAAACTAAAGAAGGAAATCACCGAGGGGGAGCCAGGGAACAACGGCTTAAAGAAGCTCTGGCTAAACCAGAGGCAGCTCCATTAAATCTGCAGGCAACGGGTGCAAGCAGCACGGTCTGGCAGGGCTGTGCTGGACCCTGTGGGCACGGAGCCTCCTCTCCCCCGGGCACTGCAAAGCCAGCATGGCTGGGGGGGGCAGCGGCCATCGCCTGGCACCAGCAGAAAGCCTGAACAGCCGGGCTCTGCCTCTCCTCGCCACCACTGCTGTTTATCGCTTCCTGAGCAATCCTGCTACGCTCACAGAGAAAATAGCTGTGGGTCGGGGTCAGTCAGAATAGCACCGTCTGACCTTTATGTATTTGAGATACAGAAGATACATTGCCAAAGATTTATTAAAATTATCTGAGGCCACCTTTGGGGACGTAAGAAATTTGTAATACAGTGCATGGCTATGGCTGGCTGACAGGGATTTAGGGCTCCTATTCTTATTCTGCAGAACCCTGAGTCCCCGGGTGAGGGCAGGGTGACGAATGAGAGTGATATACACGCCTAGCTGTGAAAAATCAGTCTCAGCAAAAGTGGCAAAACACTTAAGCACATGCTTAACTTATTTTCACTTTCTTCATACCTTCTGAATATTTTCTCTGATCAGGTACATTCATTGCTTGAAAATATTTCTTGATACTTAATTTATTTGGTAATTAAAACAAGCAAGAAGTAAGATTGTTGCTCATGGAGATGTGTTACACGCCCACATAATGTAAATAACTTGCTAAGAAAATGCATGACCTAATACCCACGTAGGTTCTTCCTTGTGACTCCAGCACGGCTATAATAATCATTTTGCAATGAAAGACCAGTATAGAGAACCACAGGCTAAAGTACAACTACAGCTGGGAGAAAAACAGGAGGAGGCAAATGCAGAGCAGTTCACACTGACAAAAATACACGTGGGGGGAAAACCCACCACCCGCAGGAGCTCTGTGCTGCCCCATCCATGCTGTTGCTGGCCAGACTAACAACACAGAACACCATGTCTCTCTTGCATGAAAGTGTGCAGGACCTTTTCAGGAGGTGGGAAGGGACCTGTTGCCCAAGAGGGCATAATTTCTTCCTTGCCCCATGAACTAGCAACAAAAGACTATTTGTAGGCACTGGAGAAAAAAGCTTACTTCCAGAGATCTATCAGATTCAGTTGGAGACCTATATCCTAATCTTGGGGAATAACAGTTTTGCTGTAATGATTTAAGTGAGTTTTGGGTGATTAGTTCCCACTTTGATTCTAATTTGTAGATGCCTACATTGGTCATAGGCATAAGTTCCTCTTAGAAACTGAGATTTTGGACTTCAAATTTTGCTTATCCAAAACTAGGCAGCTATCTACCTTTGCACACAAAGTCACTGATTTATTAAGCATAGACAACCCTCAGAGAGGAAAGAATGCACATAGCATGAAAGCTCTTGGGGTCTCATATATCTAAATTTTCCCACATACATCTTTGTGAAATGAGAAAAATATTGTAACAATTAAAAGCTGTGTTCTGGGTTTTGAAAGTTTTATACCATTGTCCAGGATTCAGGATACCTGTTTTCCCAGCAGACTGGGCACAACAAATCTGCAGTTCCTGCTGCCCATGTACGCTGTGCTCTGCAGTCACACAAATTTCATCTGAAACACTGTGAAAACCTCAGTCACAGTAAACCAATTGCCCATCTAATTGGCCACCATCTCTTCAAAACAATAGGGTTACTCACACAGAGAAAGAAGCTCAGAGGCAAAGAGGCATAGCAACAAGAAGAGCCCACAATCCATAAGCCTCAGCCCTTTGTTTTACCAACCAACATCACCAGTACCCCGCCAAGAGGGAAACATTTTCTGGACGTAATGGAAAACATTACCGCAATGAGCTGCTGGTGGCCCACCTAAAGGTTAACTGATGGAATGGAAGCACAAAATTATTTGAGTGTTAGAAGGCATATAAATTGGCAGTTTGAACTGATGTAATTATGCATATTTTGTAGTTGCTTTAAAAGAACCAAGGCTGGTTTTCTTTGGTGTTCTTAATTACTGTTTGAACTTAAGTAAAGACTGCATGTGATCATATTGTTGAATCCTTAGAACTGACTTTGTTCCAGTAGAATAAAAGATTTCTTTTGCCTTTTCAGACCTATGGGGACATTAGTTAAATTTATATATTATGCAAAGAAAACCAAGTTTTTCTTGTTTTGGTGGTCTTTCATGCAGAGGTTAGCAATACCTGCAGGTACTGTGCAGAATCAGAGGCAATGCAATGACATAAGAATATGAAATAACTGCATAGAATGGTCTATGATGGTACTGATAGAAGTATGGAGTTCAATATTGAAATATTAGCCTGGTAAATAACCTTTTATGTCCAAATAAATTCTGATTGCCTATTCACAGCTTAGATTTCGTGAGGACTTCTTCATTACAAAATGAATAGCTGCTAATTTGTTGCATCTCTAAGTAAAGTTCCAGTGAATTATATTTCAAGGAGGGAGAAAAAAGGCCTTGTTATGAAACAGTCACCAGCTGGCCATACCATTGCAAGTGCTATTTTCTTCTCCTTTTTGAAATTCAAATTTTTTTGTAAGACTTCAACTCTGAGCCTGTAGTGATGCATATAAAGATAAGTGAATGCTGCACTTCCATATATATGGATTTGCATACTGAGGACATTGGGCTTAGGTTGTCTACAACAAAGATAATCTTCCTGAATTTGTACAATATATTGCATACAGGATCCTCATTGTAAATATTGTCACAATATCAGCAGAAAAGTAGTATTTAAGATGAAAACAGTTAGAAACAAAATGCCCAGAGACCAAATATTGCCCTGTAGTGTTGTCTGCCCAGAGTCTGTTGACTCTGAATATTTTTCTCTTTAAATTTCTCTGTCTAAATCTCCACATTGTATCTTTGTGCCTGATTCAGCAGTACACAGAGCTGTTGAAACGGGCTGCTTTCTCCTCGCCACCCTGTGCCTGTAGGTCTCCTTGTCCTACTCTTACGCTGGAAATGTGGGCTCCCACAACTCCTTCATGCCATTTCTGCTATCTGTAAGATCCTTTACTGATTCAATTCACTAATTCAAGCTCAACGTACAGAATTAGGAGAAATTTTTTGCAGTGACACTGAGCCATTCTGATAATCACTAAACTATCCCTCAGAAAACTCACCTTGGCACTAAAATAAAATCATCACGATCTTACCTCCTTAATCCTGTTCAAATATACTTCTGTTATATTACCAAGTGACAGAGTTGCCACATGCTGTAAGTTTGCTATCAAATATGATGGTTTATTTACTTGTCTAAGTATCTTCTGTTATTTCTGTTAAAGAGACAATGCATCTGCAGCTGCTAAAACCACTTGGATCTCAATTGACTGTAGTGTTTCTTCAAGATTCAGTTCCCTGTATATCCTAGTAAATATCTGGTCTTAAATCCTGGACATAGGGACCAAGGAAGCACCTAGGCCTCAGATGAGCAAAGAGATTGAGAGCAGAAGTGAAGATGAGACTCGGATTCAGCTGACATCAAGCGCAAATGCTCAGCTCGTCAGTCAAGGATGCCACTTGACTGTGCAATTTGTAGTAGCTGTCCCATCTTGAAAGACCTGGAGTTCTTTTAAGTAACAGATTTTCCAGCTGCAGAATTATGCCATTGCTTTTCCTCTTCACATGACCTTTCTTTCAGCATGTATCCTCATGTTATCCTACAGGTCCTGGAGGGATGGAGGGAAAGRTCTTCATTGCCAAATTTTGAAGACTCGATAGTGCAAGTAATTTATTTTAGCATTCAGCTGGGTCAATTTATTATCAGGGTAGTGGAAAAATGCACCTTGAGTAAAGGATCTCAAAGAGCATTTTCTGGGCAAAGGTTAGTATGGAAGACTGTAGGAGAAATAGGACATTGGTCTGAACAAGTTGCTCATGGTGGTGGGACCAAACAGCACTTCCTTAAGCAAGATCAGAGAAGAGAGGGAGGAAAGCTCTTACCTCAGACTGTGCACCTGAGGAAGTCTGGTGGAAATATCTGTGGGAAGGGCAGGGCTGGAACAGTGAAGGAAGACAGGGAGGGAATTCCTGGTCTGCCTCGGGAACAGAGAAAAGTCAGAAATCAGCTAGGAACCTGGACTTGTTAACACGAATATGTAGGGATTTGTGAGTTGTGGGGTTGAAGAGAATAAGCGAAACACTGTGAGTGTCTAAGCTCTCACCCTTTGAATGGGGGGAGATGGCAGAGAGGAGTGTACCAAGATCATCATTTATATGAGTGGAAGTTTTATAGCTTGCAATTTCGCTGACAGTGATAGAAAGCCTTGTATCAGCCTCACCATACTAGGGCTCTTCTGTAATAAGTTTATCACCCATACCAAGTTTATCACTATAATGAGTTTATCACCCATAATGAATTTATCACCCATACTGTTTGGTCAGAGCTTTCATAAAACCTGGTGAAGATACATCAAAGAGTATCAATTTAATCCTTTTAAAACAATCACACACATTCATCTTTAGAGGAAAATGTGAACATGTTCAAAACATCTTTTCCCTGAGGAATGGAATCTTGGCAATTATAGGAGGTGTCCTATCAACCTGTACTCCTCACCAATATCTCCTAACACCTTAAGCAAGAGGAATAAAATGTCCTTCAGGATAAATAATAATAATAGATATTATGGGAGGTTTTCTGGCACAAAGAGGCAGAAACCTCAGCTGCCCGGTCCTTGCCTCTCTGCTTCTGATCTGTGCCAGCCTCATTTCATTCAAAAGTATCACTGGTGCTGTCAAATGGCTGAAATGACCATTGTCCACCCTTGAGAGAGGGTCCTGAGCACAGCCAGGCTGCCAGTGGTCAGCTCTGATGACCTCATGTTACAAGCCTGACACCCTGTTGTCTGTGATAGCAGATGATGTTTGATGGATGGACTCTGGCTGAGGTGCATGTTCCCATTCCATGGCATTTACCTCTGTCGAGCTCTGGATCTTGGCACAAACAAAGCAGCATGGAGTTTTAATTCAGGCAACAATGTCACCTGATACATCAAGACTCAAGAGCTGCTATCAAGGCTGCTACAACTTGTAATAGTCAAGCCTTATTTTACTAACTACTTCTATTTGTTAGGGTTTGGAAGCTTTATGAACACAGGTGGCCAAATTAATCTGTCGTGTAACTCCCTGGATCCCTATCTGGCCCACAAACTTGTATACATTAAAATTTCTCAGCTGAACTTCTTTTGCTGAAGCCATTTTTACCTATAAATGCTGAGCATAAAGAAAGGCTAGCTTCACCATTTCATCTACTATATTCTCCCCAGTGCCATTTTTTCTGAAAACAGAAGGTTTCAACCATCCACTCCTTTTACTAGATAAAGGACAATTAAAAGACAACACAATGTTCTTTTACGATTTTTATTGCTTAGCAAAAATCTAAACTGCACTTGCAACTGATTTTTCTGTTTCAAAGAACTACATACTCATAAATAATTCTCAAAAAACCAATCCATTCATAATATAAAATATTACTATATGAATGTACATGCCAGCCTTCTTGGTCTGGTTTGTGGGCTGCATGTTAGAAATTAATGGATCTGTCTTTAGTTATTCCAGGGCTGTATTTGACTTGGAAACTAACATCCAATTGTAATTCCTCAATTGTAAGCTTTTATTACAAGGTCTGTGGTACCACCCAAAACTTCTTGCTAGCTTTACCAAGGATGCTACATTTTTTCACATCTTTACATTCTATGCTTTTAATAAAGAAAAATGCACTGTAGGTGCAATTTCATAGAGGAAATTTGAACAAAATTTTAAAAATACTTTGGAATTGCCCAGCATGCAAGAACTCAGATTAAATTGGTTACTCAAATAGCTATTGTAATTTGGGGCCCCCAATATGCAATCATTTACATCTCACCAATCTATCATCAAATTTCAGCTGGCATTTTCTCTGCAAGTAATAACCTGCAAGTGATGTTTGCAGCAGATAAAAACAGCTGAAAAAAAAGGTGAAAGGAAGAGCAAAAAATGAAAATAATGGTTTTTAAAAATGAGACAGAATAGTATAATTACTTGTATTTCAACAGTATCATGTCTTCCCAGAATTCAAGCTGTGCATAATAGCTATAGTGTAAGGGCAAAACAGAGAAGCCCCTAGGAAAGGGGATGCAGAGAATATTTTTTTAACCTTCCTGGAGAGCCTTACTCCACAAAGATTTAAAGCTTTTTAAACGTCATCAGAACATGTTGGCTGGAAAGTAGTGCATTTCAAAATGAAAATGCATTAATTAATGTCTCTTGGAAGAGGACAATCTGAAATATCTTTCTCTGTGGGAGTAACTTGCAAGCTGATTATGTGGGCTGATAGATATTCTATTGGAGAATGTTCAGGGAATGTTAAGGTTGAACGGTTAAGCACACGGAAGGTAGGAAATGCCACACTGCAGGATTCAGGTGCATCCTTAACTCTGCCTCTGGTGTGTATGTGGYGTATATAATGTATTCATTACATATAATCTCCCAGACACTGCTATAAATATATACTGTCGTCCCTGATCTTAGATTTTACACATATCAGTGCATGCATTAAGCACTGTGTACTGCTCTCCACCACAGCTTATTAAACCCTTGTATAAGACAAGTACATAATAAAATTTGTCTGAGTAACCAGTGCAGATTAAATATTACATTTATGATATAGAAAATGGAAGACATTTGTTTCAATAAATTATCCTGTGAGCTTGAAAGACTGAATGTTACATGGGTGCATGCAAATTAGCCGTGTAGTTAGCTCCTTCATTTCCTGCAAAGCTCAGGAGGGCTGGCTTTGTTTCTGCTTGAAAAGACACAGCACAGGTGCTGCAGCAGACCGAGGCTTTGGCCATCCCCAAATCAAGCAGGAAAAATAATGGGAAGGGGTCCCTGTGACCCCTCATGAACAGTCAGCCCACATGGTTTTCTTCCTCATCCACAGGGTTTCGTCTGTCTGATGAGTGCAAGAGAAAGTTATGGTTCAATGTGGCCAAAGTTGAAGTAGGGGATGCATTGAAGAACTCCTGACAGTGGAGCATTCATGCAGAAAAGCTACATGGCACTGGAAGTGAAAGAGTAAAAGGAGTTTGTGAAGTTTAAATGGTATTCACAAAGAAAAAAAAGTACATAATTAGTAAGGTTAAAGATCAGAGAACCCCAAGAGAGCTGAGGTTTTACAAAACCCTCAAAATATATAAAACCATGGGTTTTTTTCCATTTAATTGACTCAAAATGCAATGAAAGCATGTTTCTCTAATTAAATAAATGTCTTGTGGTATGCAGAAATAAATACCAAGGATTCTTAAACCATGGACTTTAAATATAGACAAAATAGGGTTTTTTTATTGGGGTCTTAAAGGATGTTTTTTATCATTGTTCTAATTGTAATGAGTACTTCACTTTGTTCTGCACTTTATCTCTCTCTCCGTTCAAATGAGGGTCTTGTTGATTTTATTCAAAATTAATCCTGTCCTGACCTTTTTCTTGCTGACACAATTAAGGATCATTTTTTTCCTGCATCTCTGCTGATTCTCCTCTCTCAGAGAGCAGCCCTTCTCCACAGCTGCAGTGGTGGCTGTACCAGCTTACCCCTTTCCTCTGCACCTGGATGCTGTATGGAACTTTCCAGAAAAAGGAGAAATTGGGCCTGTGCTCCCACACAGTCTCTCTGTGAGCAATATTCGTTGATGAAGGCGGGGATGTCTCTCTTTGTTGAGACCTTTTCACCAGTTCTTATTCCCTGAAGTGGGCAAATGCTGCATCTGCTCAAGGTCTTGTTACTTTCCCCAGCCAAAGCTGAAATCTAAGGAAGATGTGGCCCTTCTCTTGCTAAACTGAACCTAGTTGATGAGATTTATCAGTATCATCCTCACTAAAGTCTCCTGCTTTTATTATGAGCTTTTTCCTTTCAGATGTTTTGCTTCTTCTAGCACGAGAAACAAAATGCTTCTGCAAAATAATCTCCTACAGAGCGTACTCTTTTTCCTGTTCTTTAAATACTTTTATTTTCAAAGTGATTTCCTGGACAGGTATCTGGTCCCTCCAGTTGAAAGATCAGTTGGCATGTCCCTCTTCTGTGTGAATCTGCTGTTATTTCACCTTCTGGACACTTCAAGGAAGATCAATGGAGCCTTCTGTGTTTAAGGAAAGATGGTTGTACTCAACAGATTGAATAAATTTTATCCCAAGATGCAATAGTGTTTTTCTTCACAGGACTTGCCAGCTCTGTGGTCAGTGCAAGATTGTGATGGGAACCACTGCCTTCTCATCAGATTCCTCCTCCTATGGAAAAGCTAGAAACAATTTTCATTTATTCCAAAGAAATTTTATATTCAGAGGAACACCTAAGTGCAATACTGGAAAGGTCTGCTTTTATCATGGAATGGGATTCCCAATAAATACACACCACTAAGTGATGCACGTGAAGCGCACAAGGGTGCTCTAAAATTGCTCTGTTTTGCACAGCACTATCCCCAAACATCAGTAACGTTCACTGCACCTTCAGAAGAGTAACACTTAGGTTCGATTCGACTGATGGTAGAACTATGGCAGATTTTAGTAATGCCTTTTGCCCATTCCCTTTGCGTTTCACAATGTGGGGTGTCGTTCATTTCAGTATCTGCACTGGAGGTGTCTGAATCTCTGCTGGTCACCCCCATATCTCTCTGTAGTCAGTGGAGGGAGGTAAAGGCTTGCAGAGTGTGACTCAGCTCAGTCTGAGCCGCTGTAAAGCAGAAAGATTCACACCTGACTGATCATCTCACACAGCATAGAAAAAATGGGTCAGGTACAAGTCGCTATTATTCACAGAATTTGCACAACTTCAACAGTAATAGCTAAATTAGAAATAATGAAATTCAAGCACCAAGTTACAAGAAATGTCACTTTAACCTTTCCTTTAGAATATAATTGAGTTCAACTCAGTTTTTTTCCTTTGTTTGTACACTCTTCTTCTTGGAGATTTTAATTGCTCACTGGTTGACATTGTTCCAGTTTACATAAAAAACATGCTTGAGGACTAGATATAATGCAATGTAGGACAGAGATACTTTTTTTATCTTTACTGCAGCATATCAGAACTAAAGATCTGCATAATCTTTGGTACATGCACCAAGAATATACATTTTAACACAGATAAAAAAATCCAATTTATCAAATTAATTTTAAGGAAAGATAATGAAACATCGGAAAGAAGGAAATTTTCTTGAAGGTAAACCTTTGCTGTCTTAATTGTGTTCACAGTCATCATTTGCATTTGCTTTGCCCCTTTAGTTCTGATACATATGTTAAGTATCCATTAACAGGCTTTCTGCCAGTAATGATCTTACATCCCAATGGTGGACTCTCGAGATTATTATAAAACTCTGTTTATAGTAACTCACTCTACAGCCTCTTGTTGCAGTTACTACAAGCATGTCCTTCCAACCCACGCTGAAAAGGACACTCTCTTAGGTTGAGAAAGAAAAAATATAGCTAAAATACTTTCAATCCATTAATTTAATATTTTAACGCTAACTAACRTGGATTATTGTTTATCAGTTCCTTTTCCCTCTGACGGGAAAAGATCTTTAGCTTAAAATACAACTCTATCTTGTTACCCTCACTTCTCTGGCCACCTTTAATGTCTACGAAGCATTCTTTATCCATGATTAAATATAGGTTTTCCTCACTCTGATTCTGAAAAACAACTATTGTTTCCATCCCAACCCCAGACTTTACAAGTCATTGTAATTTTTTTTTAAGTTAAAAAAGAGATACTGCTCTTCAAACATACCTGTAAAGCAGTTGTGACAGAGGCTCCATTTTTTTAACAGTAAGATGGAAAAATGTTAGAGTTGATATATAATGGAAGGTAGGGAAAAAAAAACAAAACAACTTACAAAGACCTGGTAGACAAAGCTAAGTTAAAAAAAAAAAAAAAAGACAATGAAACAGTAATATGACAGTAATATGAGTTCCAGAATTTGTGTCAGAAATACAGCCTGTCTAATAATTATACTTTATCATAGCAGAAAAAATGGCTAAAGGAAAAGCTGTGCAATGGTTACTACTGCAAACCTTGACCAGTTTCCACCCCAAGCTGCTACTTGAAACTCAAACTGAGACTCTTTTGGTGCATTTGGCTTTACTGGGCTCTGATGGAATTTAGATCCTGGCTGGGAGGATCAGGACCTGCCAGCATAGCAAAGCACATCCTTGGCACACTTGTTGCCACAGGAAAAAGCAATGTGGTAGGCTTTTCTAATGTCTAATTTACATGAGAGATGCTGGCCTTTGTTGCTGTTTCTTTGTTGTTGCTTGATGACAAGTGTGGTGTGTGCACATATATACACACAGGACAGACTTAAATAGCTCAAGATATATTTAGATCTGCTGGGGCAGAGTGATGGGGAAGGGAGGGGGTGTGGGTAAGCCAAAACCACCACTAAAGCTCTTRTCTGAGTGTGTGTGTTGTTCAGATGACATTTTATGAGTCTAAAGTGTCTTCTTAGTGATTCAAAGATATTTTTCTTTCTCAGCATGCTTAGTCTCTGTCTCAATCCCATATTCTCCAAATATTCATAAAGAAATCCTCCTTCGGATACAATTTCCATACATGGTCTTTCTCAGATGATTATCCGTTATGCTTTCAGCCTCATTGTCACGTATCTCACACCTAAGTTAAAAGCTTGCCTTGACTAAATGATTCCTCATGCTGAAGATGGCACCTTGTACAGGTCTCCTGGCACATGGAGGGAGAGAATCCACCTCTTATTCCTGATCTTTCACTATCTGGACTGATGAAATAATTTTTTGTAGTATATGAATACTTCTGGAAGACTGAAAAAAATGGCAAATGTGTAAGGGCCCTCCAGTTTCACAATACAATCAAAATAACCAAGGAAAATAGAATTTATGGTAAATTTTTGTTTGCTTTACAAAAAGCTGTACTTTGAGGTAATTTCTAAAATGGACATTCTGTGGTGGCTTAGGCTTAAGTAGTCCATAATATGAAAACAGAAAAACCCTCCATATTTACTTTGAAAAAAAGGGAGCATTTGGTGAGTTTTATGACTACTTCTAGCACAGAAATAATGAGAGATGAAGAGGTGATACTTGACAGTTTAATAGCCTGCATTGTGACTGCTGTGGGGCTGGGAGGGAAGGGGACAAGGCAGTACAAGTACTTGATTCCTGACCTGGCTTGGGTTTGTCTTTTTCATTAGTGTTCCTGCAAGTCTTTTGGCACAGTGTGCTTTGCAGACTGGAGATGGTAAATCTCCCTTGCCACTGGTTAATAACACAGAGCTTTGGGCCCATTTACCTGGGAGGAGGAGAATAGCTCAGGTCCTATACATCACTCAATGGCCCTTGATATTTCAGTACTTACAATTTGCTCTAATTTCCTATTTTGAGTGTCACACTCTAAATATTTACAATCAATGTAAATTTGCTATGCATATCAGATTTTGAACTTTAGATTCTCTGTGGAATAAGAATAAAGAACTGATTTGATTTTTATTTCAGTCTTTTGTTCTCAATATACATGTTGATCTGTAACTAACAATATAAATTTCTGGATCTGAAAACCTCTGCTCATGCATTATCTTTTGGTTCAGTTTGTAACCTCCAAGAGTTATATTTTTTATATATTGTAACATTGATTCTCACTTGAGGTCTACTTGCTGCTGGAGGATGTGGAGACAGTCAGGCAATTGAGGCAAAACTCTCTAATTCTCATGGTGCCGCGCTCTGCCCATTGTCAATGCCATAAATGATGAAAGTTATTTAGAGGTTGTCCTAGATTTTGGTATTTTACTTCTATGGGATCTGCTCTGTTGTGTACCTCCCATGTCATTGCCTCATCTTCTGGTGAGACACAAAGGCAGCTGATGTAGAGTTCTGTTTGACCAACTTCATCCAATGGATATTTGCTTGGGTTTTTATGAATTTTCAGCTGAAAGTTTTGTGCTGGTTTGTGCCAGACAATTTAAAGAGAACCTTTCCCTTTCCTTCTAATATATTATTCATTATGTCACCAAGAAGAAAAAGTTTTGAAATTAGGAGCACAGCACAACTTGTGGAGATTAATTTGTGCCAGCTTAAAGCAGCTGGCGTAGGTACTGGGGCAGCCTTGGTACCTTGGTGCCTGATGGGCAGGTACCTCCTGAGCTCAGCACTCAAATCTATATCCAACATGAGTCCATCTCCACAAGCTGCAGTCATACCACTGGCAATATGGGTATTACCTCACATGTACTTGTCACCTGTAAGTAAAACTTTGTAAAGGAAGGCCTTGTAAAATCATGGTTCAGGGCCTATTACTTAGCCTAAGTAGAAAAAGGACTGTGGGAAAGAGACTCGGCTGAATTAGAGCCAAGAAAACAAGTCATAACCGTCCTGTGTTCACATCGTGGTGTATGGTGGTTGGTTGAACTTTGTTATGCCTTAAAAGTATGTAAACTAATAACAGACTAATGGCTTAAGAAGCCTGGATTTTTGCAATAAACGTCTCTCCTTTGCACCTGCCTGGAGTCTTCACATCGCTTTGAATCTCATCCTACTACATGTACTTTTCCATCTCTTTGTACATTTAACCCATCTCTTTCTAAAAATTAAAATCTTACAAAGTATGAAATAACAAAAAGTATGAAAAAGGCTTTGTATGTCTGCATTTCCTCACAGAATAGCTTATTCGGAAAGTAGGTGTGTGTAAAAAAAATCCATAGAAACATTTTTATCTCTCGTTAAAAAAATAAGTCTCAGAAGAAAGTGAGAACTAGAGAGAAATAACGCACCTTTTTTCTTTCCATCTTTTTGTCTCCCCATTTCACCCATGCAAGATTTTTTTCTAAATGTTTTTTTTTTCTAATGGTAATATCCTTTTTGCAAGGCTTTTAGCACATCCCCAGCTCTAAGCTGATGAAGCCAGTCAGAACTGATCTTTAAAGTCAGAGATACTGTTTTTGAACTAGTGCCACCATCTACTTATAAAGTGATGTGGAAAATGTCACAATAACCTTAAAGACATTTTTTCTCTCAAACGTCTGTGGGATGATTAAATAGGACTTATTTTGTGAAAGTGGTCAGAAGGTAATATTTCCTCTCAAAATTAACTTTTCAAGGTCTCTTTGTTTTCTCACAGAAAGAGACACAGCATTCCCTTCATCTGGTCTGCAGATATATACATTTTCTCCTTTGAACAGGAAAACTGCAGGGAAKCAATGCAAGTGTTAAATTCCTCAGGGATTTCCTCCTGCAAATAGAAAGGTGCCTACTGTCCCTGAAAGAGTTTGAATAGTGAGAATTTTGCTTCAGTGGACCATAAATTCAGGCCAGTGATTTATGTTAATAGATTTCTGTTTAAGGATTATATATGCACATTTTGTCTTGAAATCACAGGGCCATGGAGAAGACCTCATTCTCTCTGGTTCTGTAAGGGTTAAAAAGGAGAACAGAGGGAGAGTTGTATGGAGTGTATTACAGACGTTTAATCTTAAAAACACCTCTGTCAAGGGCTATCGGGAGCTTGTAGTCGAATTTTCCAACGGAAAAAGTCAGTGATAGAAGACAACAAATATAAGCCAAGTATGAACTTGGTGATGTGATCTCTTCATGTGTAGGCAAGAGTAAATTGAATTACACACCACAGCCAAAAAAAAGGTCACAAAGGCCATTCAGATCTATCGTATTTCCCCAAAAGCTCCTCAGATCAGGGAGTAATTCTGTTGTGAACAAATCAAAGGGCAAAACACAAAAAAAGTTTTCACCCAATAAGTCCTTAAAGCAATGACTGTTCCAAACACAAACACCACCACCAGATGTGGCTTCCCAGTGCTCAACATTTATCATAATGCAGGAAGAAAAAATTTTTAGAAAAAGGACAGAGGACCTTGATGGCATTTGTCAATTAAGCCTTTTCATGATTGTTACTGTATTTTATTTGTTATTTATGACCATGTTTTACCAGGATAGTTGTAAGAGTCCCAGCTGAGCTCAAGCCTCAGTGTGCTGTAGGCTAACCCAACACTTCAAATGAGTGAKGACTGCTTGAAGATCCCACCTGTCTGAAGGAGTTGTTGCTGCACTTTGGCTCAGACAGAAACATTTTTGCGTGCTCTTGGTCTTCTAATGCACAAACATTTGAATATGGCAGGAAAATAAATAGTCAAGACAGGCAATCACGTTCTAAACAAATAAGACAAATAAGAAAAACATTAGAAGAGAAAGGAAAAATCAGAGAAATAAAGGGATTTGCCCAGTACCACAATGACAGGCAGAAGTAGAAGTAAAAATCCCTTTCTCTCCTCTGTGAATCTGTTCAGAGTATTGCCAGAGTCCTGGGCAGACACAGCCGAAAGCTTCACACAGCACACATTTCTTTCTCTTTTTATATATGCTTTCTTAAAGGCAGCTGGGCCTCGGTGCATTAAGGTTTGTAAGGGCTCGTCTGTCACTGACACACAGTCAGTGCAGCAGCTCAAGAAGGACTACACACAGAAAGGTAAATGAAGGTGGCAGACAGTGTTCTGCATTATGTCTTTTCTGTTGAAATACTGAGGCCCTTTAGGCCCCAACTAAAAGTTCTTAAAAGCAGTAAAAACTTGTATTAATTAAAAGCTTGAAATTCAGGGTGATAAAAGGATGTGTGTAGAAACTGAAAGAGCAAGGACAACATTCATCTATGGTGCAACTCYGTTGAAACTCAAAGAAATTTACTGAAGGTAAATTGGACCCCAGACACTTGCATATGCAAACATTTTGTATATTTTACTTTTTGCATGAAAAAACCACTCAGTGAATTGTAAAACTGTTTTTATTTTAACAAGCCTGAGATAAACAGCAGCAGTAGCTTTCCCTTGCTGTTCTGTAGCTCTACTCAGAGTTTCTCAAAATCTCAAAAATAGATGTATTAGGTTCTTTTACAACCTCTTTGTTCTCTTATGGGAAAATAATTATGGTACAATTTCTTCTCATTCAGATTTTAAATCCTGATTAGAGACATGCAATCTGGCCTTCAAATAAAATATATAATTTTGGGCATCACATTCATTTTTCTAAATTACAGCAAATTGTCCAATTTTTACTTTTGTGTAGTTACAGCAATCAGCTTACCTGCTCTTCACCTCAACATACGTAATAATGCCCTAAGTGATGAACGTCAATTTAATCAAAAGGCTTGGAGAAATCTTCTGACCTAATAGAATACTTCAGATTGGAAAACCTGTTGTGTCAAGAAAGCACTAGGAATTCAGACTGTCTTTCAGGACTACTCCAAATCAGGTTTGCCATATTTTGGACCAAGAAGAAAAGAGAAAATCTCAAACTAGGTTAAAGGTGAGATTGTAACTGATTATTTTTAGATCATGATGACATGAGCCCTGAAAAACACCTGTACTGTTCAGTACTGTTCCACTGAAAACAGAAAAAAAGGAAATTAATGTTAAGATCTGTCTGATCATTTATTTCAGACTCTGCATAAGGATATCTAGATCTAAATCAATGCAATTAAAATAAAAAATCAGAATTAGTTAATAATTAGTACATCTGGTAATATGGGCTTTCTCAGACCTCAGTTCTGAAGGCATGGTACGGAAAAAGGCAGCACAGTGGAACAGCATCCAGCCCTTACTGTCCAAACATCTGCCATACTTAATGAAGAGTTTACTATTCAGAAAGGTAAAGTTCAAGAAAGTAAAAAAAAACCCAAAGAAGAAAGTGGTTTGAAATTGTATTAAAGGATAAAAGGTCTGGAGAGTAAGTTGGAGCATGGGAGGTAAGACCAATTAAATGAGTGATTGGTCATGGCAAAGCTGGCCCAGTATACAGAAGAAAGAGAAACACTGGCATGGTAAACTCTGAAAACTTTGGAGAATTCAAGTTGCAGGTACAAATCCCAAACTCTTCAAACCATGCAGACTTGATGTGTTTTCATCTCTTTCTTGCCTTTAAAATGTCTAAAAAGTTAAATGTAACAGCATTTTAAAACAAGGTAGAAGTTGCAATGTGAAGCACTGAGGACCATATTTGCTGCTGACACAATTCCACTGAAACCAGATGAATTATACCAATAGATGTTGGCTCTGAAAGTCAGGAAACACCAAAGTTAGGCTGAATGTCAGGCATTGCGACAGTATTTCTGCAATAGAGAAAGCACACATTTTCATTCTCAAACAGCTTGAGTAAGCTGTTGAGGAATTTGAAAGGGTTCAGTCAACAGTACTTTCCAGCTCCCAAGATAGCCAAAGAATATCTCATGATAATGCAAGACACCAGTGGGCATGTGCCTAAGTGAGTACAACATGAAAGGATGAAAATAGATATATGCTATCTAAGAATGCACTGAGAAAATAATCTCTTGCTTTTCTACAGGCGTATACATATGTACCTATCAATATATATCTGACTGCAGCTAATTCATGTCTCCATTTCATGAACTGGTGTCATTGCCTTTAAGTCAGTAACCTCAAGCTCAGAAAATCCACATGTTGTAGCTACATAAAAGACATCTTTGTAATAACAGCTTCTTAGAAATGGGAAGCTGATAGAAATATAAATATAATTAAAAGAGATTTTTAGGGACTTAAGCAGTGTTCACTGGTGTCTGTGAAAACCAGTACAAACTTTACTTCCTTCTGTTGTTTTGTTCCTTTCTTTGTGTTTGATATTTGGAGATTTTTTTCTTTTCTTTTTTGACACGCTTATCCAAATACCACCAGTAAAAGCTAATGAGGCCTTCTAAAACAACAAGGGTTTTACTGTTGCTGCATTCAGTTATTACTGTATATAACAGTTTGTCTCGAACTATGTCCATCCTGCTACCCAAAACTATGTCTGTACTCATAGCTGAGGTGGCCATGAGCAAAAACTTTCAATACCAGAACAATGTAACTGTGGAGCTTCAGGGAGCATAAGCCTCTTGAACTTTCTCTGTCAAAGGGATCATGGAACTGAAATATTAACTAGAAAGGCCCATTTTCAGGCACAGGTTCCTGTTGTGCTCTGCACTTCACCTACACCCAGGAACCGATGCTCCCTGTCCCAAGGAAAATACAAACGACACGAGCAGGAGAAAATCTGGATTCTAGTACAAAAGCACTCCACTGAGAAACTGAAAAGCAAGGAATCAGAACTTCTTCCTGACCAGAGTGTGCATGATGGAGAAAGCACAAATGCATGTTCTGAACGGACTAAGTGCTGGGTAGGGCCTTATCACTCGACTGAYCACGAAAGTCTGACCTTACTGCTGAGGACAGGAAGTAGGATGGAAATTGGCTGTAAAGGACACAGAAAGCTAAGACAGTTGCCCATGATTTACACGATAAAGGTGTGTCAGGAGACTTTACCTCCAGGGTTCATGCAGAAATATCTCTGTTCCATTTTAAGATGATCTATGCATTGTGTCTATGGGAAAAAAAGACCCCCATGACTCAGATATCATGTTTGTATTGCCTTTCCTCATTCTAGCTGTTTTTATTCATTTCTTATGCCAGCTTCAAATTTTTTATAAAGCCTATCACAAAGAATATTACAATTTTCGTGGAAAACCCAACCCCAAGAATTTCCATTGTTAATTAGAATGTCATCATTCTAGCAATTAATTAAACAATTTATAGTGAGAATGTAGAGGAGAGCAGATCTCATGTGACTCATTTTTTAACAGTTTTAGCAGTGTAAACCACCTAGGGCAAAATCAGGTGAGCTTCTCAGTGAAGAACACCTGGGTTATTTAGTATGGCAAGTAAAACGCTTGTACTCAGTGAAAATTCTCATTTATAAGGCTATGTCAAGACCTTCTTTATGAATCCTTCTCAGAATTTTTCCCCAGTCTACTGTGAAATCAGTTTTCTACATTTGTGATCATCTCTGATGTTACCGCTCATCTATGTGAGCCTGAACATAATGAGAAGAATGGATTCTTTCATGTCATTCAATAAGACATGTAATTTAATTGCATTTCCACTTGACTTTCTTTTTATTTTGAATTTATATTTACAGCTGCTAGCTCTCAGTATGTTTCTCATCTTTGTTCTATTGATACACAGGCACTCACTGGCAACAGATACTGTTTAACCTCTACGAAACAGCCCATGTAAGAAAGCAGTAGCTGGTGTGGTAGTAGAAATATAGGTCTTTTCAAGAGCACAATAATGTGGCACCACTGTGTGTGTTAGGTGCCCAGGAAAAATCTTCCATATTTTTATAATCTTGGCTCCTTAACAATCTGTGTAATTAAGGGAATCAATATTAGCAATTAGCATTCTGAAATTCATAAAATTCATACATTTGAATCTAAATCAAAAATATATTCCTCCTGAACTGGGAGTTTTCAGCTCCAAATAGTAGTTTCACTCTCTCTGAACACTGGAACCTGTTTTGTTCTTGCTTCCAGATGAGACGTAACTCATAACCACTTGGTGTTTGGCAAGATATGGGCGGGCCCCAGCCTCTCCTGTTACCAATCTATACAGGTACTTTCCAGGTCTCTCCTTAGTCTGATGGGATTTTTGCAAGTTGGGAAGCCAGACAATTACTTTACATGTTCATCCCTGAAATATCCACGTTTATAGTTTCTTGCTCATTCTGACAGTTGGTTTAACATTTTGTAATTAGTTATAATTTTCATTAGTTGTTCATATCAAATATTTTATAATTATTTTAATATTCACAAAGCGAAAAGAGATCCCAGTAGCATAATGAAGGGGAAAATATATTTTTTTAAAGTTTTAATTTTGATGTATTTTGCTGTACAATCAAAACTTCAACTGGCACATTAGTTCAGCAATCCAAGAGTCTGACTTCTGCAAAATTCCCACAAGTTCTTCACGGGAAGGCTAATAGGTGTTCTGCCTATGGAACACCAAATAAAAGCATAAAAGTTGGAAATTTGCAAGTCATTATTTGAGATACTTGGATGTCTTGAGGAATTTTTACAACAGCAGATTCTTGATATCTAACATTGTAAAGGCTATTCTACCTCCGTTTCAAGAAAGACAAAAGAAACAAACAGGAGTACACCTTAAGTTTAACAAGGTGAATATCATTTGGTTTCTTTGTGTCATGGTTTGACCCGGTGTGAGACAAATTTGATTGGTTAAAAACAGGTAAAGGACAGTTCTATGAGCCATTTAGTGTTCATGCGATGTCTCTCTGAAAGGAATGTTATAAAAAACCCTAGGAAGTGACGCAGACTGGCTCTCACTTCCTCTCTTGCTCCCTGGCTCCCTGCTGACCCACGAGAGGCAGTGGCTCTCCCCCGACCCCCGGGCCAGTGGCCCACAGCCCGGGGGGCCGGCGGGGGTAGCCGGCCTCACCCCCTGCTGGTCCTGTGCCGTTCCGGACCTGAGAGGAGCTGGTCTGATGCCATCTGGACCAAGGCCAAACAGAGAAGCAGCTAAGCTAGGCCGAGCCAGAAAAGCCGAGAAAAGCCGAGAGAAGCTAAGCAGAGCCGAGCTAYGCAGAGAGAGCCGAGTTGGTGAGATCGAAGGGTGACCTTGCTTTTAAGATAAGGCAGAGGATCTATGTAGAAGCCAAAAGATTTACTAAAATTTGGACAGCTGCCAGTGCAGAGAAAACAGAATGGGGGAGGAAGGAGCCTTGTGCCCGGGAAAGCAAGCCTCATTACAGTGGGAGCATGTAATTGTTATAAATACTTTTGTAGGCATTTTCTGCAAATATTAACCTCTTCTCTAAGCTAGAGAGAAAGGAAAGCAGTCACTTGAGAGACTAAATATGGAGACCAGCAGCCAAACAGAAGAGAAGACAAGGAGTGGCAGGAAGTGCCAGAGAAGCCATCTTTACCAGCATCGAGATCCATCTTTTTTCTGTGAGCTGTGCTGTGTGATCTGGAGTAATAYCAAACTAAATATCTTTTTAAAATCACAATTTAGACGTGGGGGAGTTTGAAACTTACAGCCTAAAATAAGAACATTTCTATATTGTGTGCAGATGAAACTTGCAGTCTTTGCAGCCTTTGGAGATTATGAGTAAAGCAGGAGCCTGTTGCCTTTCGTGCCTTTAGGCTGGAGTGAGTTACTCTTAAAAGGTTTAACCCCAACAGACTTTTCTTGTGACCCACAAACTGCAAAGTGTTTGTGGGAGAGAGGATACATCACTGCAAAACCTGGGCGGGCTGGGGTGTTTCTGAAAGGTTTGGAACCACACCGAAGATACTTCTAAGGGAACTGTCTTCTGTGGGATGGATCCCACTACACTACAGAAAGAACTCTCTTTATCCCATGAGGTGGCAATAAGAACTCTTAATCATAAGATCAGAATCTGATGTTTATGCCCTTTATGTGATCAGTGAGAAGGATTGGAATGTATGGGAGGAGAATGATATTTGTATATTATGCCTTAATATTTTCATTATTTTTTATTCTTTCTATTCTTAGTAGAGTTAGTGAAATAAATCATTTAATCATTTTCCAAGTTTGCAGCCTGTTTTTGCTGTCTCCTCTCCTCTGAAGAATTAAGCATGGGGATCTGGAGTTTGCCTCCAGGTTAACCCTTGACACCTTGATAGTCAAAGGAGAGTGAGAGGCCACTATTGAGGTGCTTCTGGGCAGAAACTCACCATAATTTGGAATCATCCTTGGGAACAGTTTTTCTGTTCACAGCATAGAAAATCATGCACAACTGGCCTCCTTTTTAAACTATCTTTTTATAATTAAACTTATGTGGTGAGAAATTCCATATTTGCTCCTCCCTGTATTTTTAGTGGTCTTTCATTTTTATAAAAACATACACTTTGCTCAAATACTTTAAATTATGATTTCAAAGGCGGGGAAGACACACAAGAATTCTTCTGGTTTGAATTTCACTACACATTGCAATCCATATATGTAAATATTTTTGTTCTATTCTGTGCTTGTAACTAATGACAGAAAATCCCAGTATAATAACTGTAAGTCTTGATTCCTGACTGGTTTTTGGTGTCTTCAGCCAGAAGATTTTTTTCCCCTAAATTTAATAAAGCTTCACTGGTGCTGAGCCAATATTAATTATATCAAAAACAAATTAGTGGTCTGTCAAAGTAATAGAGATAAAATTATCCCTTTTTTTTTTTTTGCTATGGACAAACCAGATGGCCCAAAAAAAATTTTATATCAAGGTCTCTGCTAGTCACTGAGAATAACCATATTATTGATATTTTGTCAAAACATCCAGTTTAAGATGTCTCCTAGGAATAGCTGATGAGTTGTGACTGAACTGTTTGTTTTGTTCTTGAAGGACAGCATTTATAATTCCCTTTTAACGTCAGTTTATCTTATTTGTATCATATTATCACGCGTATCACATTTTATCATCGTTTTGCAGTCATCATTTTGCATGTGCTATTAATGCCCTCAGCCCAAGTCGCAACTCACATAGATCCCAGTGGTCTCAAAGAGGTTTTAGTGTGGAGGCCTGAAACGCACCCAGACCCTTTCTGAACTTAGGCCAGAAGAAGGGCAGAGTGGCAAATGGACAACCATACCAGGGACCTCACTTTTTCCTGCGAGAAATTAGAACACAGGGAGATGAGATTTAATCCTGAAATGGATTAGGGGTTGGGAAGAGTCCATAATTAGAGGAAAGGGCTTCGAAGAGTCTTTAATATTCTATATTATTTGATAGAGCTGAGCAAAATATGTTCCTAACTATGACATTATCTGAAGTGCCTCAAAATTAGAGGGAAAAAAAGTATGTGAATGAATTTTTTGAAAAAAATAAGCTGGATGAAATGAAAAGATTCTTCGTCCTTTTTAATTAACTAATATAGATATCTTTTTATCCTTTAAATTGTTTTATTCTTTTAGAACAAAGATAAATCTAGACACAGTACATAATTTTGACTTGAAACCTTTCATTTTTATGTGTAGGACTTAGATAATTTAAAAGCTTTGTTTATAAAATTTAGATTTGCAAGTATTAAAACTGCCAAATTTTGCCTTCAATCATCCACTAAAGCGACTTTCTCCGGCAAGAAAACATGCAAATAAAATTTCTCAATTTCACAGAAGTGGCAGAGAATCTATCAGCTAAGAAGAAGTACCAGACAGGAAAGTGCCCACCTCTTGATGCCTTTCCAGCTTCTGGAAAACTCTGCTGACTGTACTGATACCTCCTCTGCCTGCAGGAGATTGTTTTGCAGGGCACACTGGGTGGTGCTATAGGAGGAAGAGTTCCCTAGATCAATGGGGAGCGATGTTACACCACCCCAAAAGGTTTCAGTATATGGCTCATAGCCCAGCTGATGTCAAGGGAGACCAGAGAGAACAGAGTCTCTGAAGAGCTCCTTCCACCCTCACCTTGCAGTCACCGGGCACATTGGAGCGCCGCAGCTCAGGAAGTACCATGGCAGGCTGCTCACAGCCTCTTCAGCAAGCATCCAGGCCTGGGGAGAGATAGGAGGCTCCTCGCCTCTCTGCTGCCCCTTTGTCCCTCAGCAGAAACCAAGATTTGCCTTTTTTTAATGCTGCACACTGGACAACAGCCCTGAGTCTSTACACGTGACCTTATCCATAATCTCTACATTCTCTCTTCATTCACGCTTGCTTTGCTGAGGATCACCTCCATTTGCTGTAGCAAGCACAGAGTAAGACATCCATAATTTCAATTCCAAAGCAGAAATAGAATGCAGCAGAAAGTCCATTTCCATGAGATAACTGCATTTTTTCACTAGATTAAATTGTTTTGTTTTCAGATTTAAACCTTACATGCTGGCACAACCTAAAATCCTAGGATAAAAGTTGCTCTATAAGAGATAAGTGTTATTCTTATTGATTGTATAATTATCTAGAAATGCACCACCACCAAGTCCTCAAGGTTTAATCTATGCCACATCAGAGCTTTATTACTATTGCAGTCACTCCGTGGTACAGACAGACTGAGTAAGCATTTAATCAGAAAATGATATCTAGTTTCACAGCAGGGTGGGTTTGTGAGTGTGCATGTAAGCGTGAAAGTTTTTTCATTTGACTTAAGGGGGCCAAATGTTGCTCTTGGATATGTACATGCTGCTCCTACTAACATCTGCATTTTTGCATATATATAACATTTCTCTCAAGTGCTCCAAAGGGAATGATTCTCAAGACCTAAATGCTTAAATTATAATGTTATATTATAAATAGTTATTTAAAAATACTGACTTTTTAAGTCTCAAAGACATCTACTGCATGAGCTGTTGGAACAAAAAGGGCTTAGAAAAAAAAATAAAAGAGAAGTGTAACTGAGAAGTTAAGTACCTTACTCAAGATCTTACCCAATCTAAGATCAAAACTCATATCTGATATTAGCTTTTCTGTAGAAGAAGCCGTTCTGAAATGGCCAGACCTGACTAACTCAGTATATGATTTCTCATATTTTAGAACAATCCTAATTTATTCAGAGTTTGCTTGCCTTATTTTAGATTTTATTGCAAAATATGCCCTTGTTCTAAATTAAGGGCATCAGTTCACAGGGTTGCAAGAAGAGCTATTCCTCTTTAAACTACTATGCCAGAGTCTGAAGCGATTTGTCTCTGTAGATAAACTGGTAATGAAATCAGCAGAGTTGCAATGAATTTGGATGACTCTGTAGGGGCCACATGGTCCCAGAGTTACTTTAACTTCTTGCTCCATCAAAATCCACTGTCATTTATTTTTATGTCCATTAACATTTTCAATTAAAATCTCGGTGCTACTTTGACATATGTAAATGAGCCTGCTGTCCACATGGAGTCTACCTACACAAGGATGGGAGTCTCACTGCAGTTGGCCTGCGTTTACTGCTCACCAGTGAAGGGGGTCTAAGCCCCGTGCACAGAGGGCTTGACCTTCCTGCAGTTCAGTGGCCCTTCCACATTTGGGATGAGCCATAATGTGAGCAGTAAGTGTAGAGGACAGTGAAGTCATTGGACTCTCTGCTCTCTGAAGGTCTGAAGTGACCAGTCAGTGACTCTCTGAGCTGGCAACTGACACCTCCCAGGCTAATGGTTGGAGAGAGGACCTATTCCAAGAAAAGGTAGAGTTGACAGATCTTAGACCAAAGAAGAAAATTTTCTTTTAGATTTTTTAAAACTGTTCCAATTTGTTATCATCTCTGAGCTAATAATGTTTGAATAGAGGGGAGGCAATATATCTGCCTCACTGGGATTACAAGATAAAACATAAAAACAGGCAGGCAGTGATAGGCAGAGACACAGAAGTAGGATATTTAGGTTTTGGGGGGATTGATTGCTTTTGATTTTTGCTGTTCTGTTGGAAGCTAATTATATGTCCTTTTTTTTCCCATGGTTATTACCTTCAGTCCATCAGCAGCTACCATCTTTTAATCCCTCACAGCAATTTCTAGAGAAATGCAAAGCAAAACCAGCTGTTCAAATCAGTTGCTATCAGTTCTAGTTTTAGGTTTTGGACAGCACAACTTTTTTTGCTTTCTAAACATGAACAGCCATCCATATAGATGACCCCACAGGACTCAGTCCCGTGACTCATTCTCCTGTTATAGGATAAAGTTGGGCTTACTTACTCTTTCCTTGATTAAGGGCAAGTAGTATGCAGGTAAATAAATCTAAGGCAACTGGAAGTGTTGTTTGGGACAATCACAGCAAGGGCCTCCAAGGCAGTGAAGGCATTGACTGACGGGGAACAACCCAGAGATTCCAGCAATTCCAGGACAGGCAATGGGAACATCCAGAGTAGCCAGAGCAGCCTAGCTCGACTCATCACAGTGAAGATGTGAACCAAGGAGTGCAATGCTGAAGTAAGTGTATCCATTCTGGTTTTGTGATGGAGAAAGGCTTGCAGAAAACAGGTGGGTTCACAAAAGCATCTCTTCATTGTTAGTTTAGGCGTGAGAAAAGGAAGAAGCATGGATTGGAGATGCAGCTTGTAACTAGATGTGCTCATATAAATTAAGAGACCTTAGTTTGTTTTATTAGAATTTTCTACCCAAATATGCAAATTGAATTTTTTTGGAGAAGTGTTTGGAGGAGTCAGTTTGGGAGTTCTGTATTCTGTAGTGTCTTTCTGATGTGTGTTGTCAAAAAAGAAGTCCTTTAACTTTGTAAGGAAAGAGGGTTTCTTATGTTCTGCTCAGCATGAAATTCAGCAAAATGATGCTGCACTTAGTGAAGTTGTCAGCAATGAAAACAGTATCATTGATACAAGAGCAGAACCAAGAACTGGAGTAAATGAGTATTAGTTAACGCTCTCCAATCACCAAAAAACAAACATGAAGAAATCCAATTTGTACAGTCAGGAAAAAAAGAAAAAGACAAATACTGAGTCCACATATAGAGGTACCCTGGAGATAAATAAGAGAAAACAGTAGCAAAAATTTCTAATGGAAATAAGAAGGGGAAGAGATAAAAGACATTCTCCTGCTACAAGCACTAAAACAGAGGAGAAGAGTATTTAATGCTCTTTTGTCGTTTGTCAACTTTTACCAGAAAGGAAGGCACAAAAGAGGAAAGATCTTTCTATTGCAATGTGAATAAGGGTGCCACACATATGTCGTGTCATAGACCAGGATTTCACCATTAGGAAAAGCAGTATTTGCATGTTTCTGACCTACAACTGGAGCAAAAGAAGAACAGAAAGCTGAGCAGAAATGGGCAGATAAAGATTGTGATGCAAGATCATAATCCCTGACCTGTCAAAAGGCTCCTTTGATACCACTGAGTCAGCAGCCAAGCAGTGGTAAAAAAAACTCCAGACAAACTGAGCATTTGATCTGCCTCCAAACAACCAAAAAGACTCTGAGAAAACACTAAGTACAAGGGACTCTTGCTTTATATCTTAACTTTATATTCTAGTATTTATCTGCTTTCAAGGTCTACCTGCTCTATCCATGTCAAAAGTAATTTTTGATTCATAATGTCAGGGTGAACAAGATGGGCCATTTAACCTTGCTAACATTTGCAATACCTTTGGTCAGGTACTGTTTGGTTCAGATGTTCATTCCCAAAAAAGATCTGTAATGATCTAAAAGAGACATTAAAAGGATATTCAGACATCAAGGTGGTAATGCTAAGCAGACAGTTATCTAGAATGCAAAGTTAGTGTATCCTGGAAGTTAACTGGTGTCATTGGTTTCTTAATCAGGCAGCATGATTTCACCATGAGGCTCTCCCAGTGTTGCCTGCCTGCTGCCTGGACTCCCCACCATGCAGTGGTGGTGGTTCACAAAAATCATGGGCAGTCCTCTCCCAGCTCACACAGGCTGCCTGCCCCAGAGCAGAGGTAAAAGCTGTGTTCCGTGCCATGAAGCATCTGGGCCAAATTGTCCTCTGTAAAAAGACCTAGGCATCCAGAAGGCTCAGCAACTTGTGCAGAAATAAAGAGCAACATTCATTTTTTATGTAACCTTTAGGATCCAAATATGTTGTACTTATCACTGATTCCCTTTCTGAAAGAAGTCTTAAAAAATTATCAAAATAGTACTACTTGATTAAAAAATGTTTACCTTACATTTTCCCTGGGATGAAAACAACAGGTGCCTTTGTCTCCTAAGTGACTTCCTTCAAAGCCTTGCCCACCTACCAACTTCACAGGAGCAGTGATATAGCCTGAAAGGTTCAGAGACTCCATAACATACATTTGAAAAAGCAAATTGTAAATGAGGCACCATCCTCAAGCTTCACTGCCCAGGCGCTAAGGCCTGAGTGCTAGAAAGGAAGCCTCAGAGCAGCCCAGATGTGAAGCCACAAGTCCACAACACTTGCTAGTGCAAGCATGACCTGGGAAAATTTTAGGCAGAAAGGAGCTGCCAAGTGTGCTCTTTGGGACAGAGCAACTCCATCAGTTCCCCTTCAGGGGAGAGGCGCAGTGCAGGATTTGCCATCAGACAGCATTAGGGAAAAGCCACTGCTGGCTGCACCTGAGTGACTTCAATTCCAGTCTGTGAAGCTCCAGTGCTGTGAGAAGAGGATGAGAAAGCAGCTGAAAAAGTCACTGCCAGTGACAAATATACAGAGCAGAGACATGTCGAAGCACAGTATTAGGTGCAAACAAACTTCATCCACATGCCACCATCTGGCTGCATTTCTTATGGGAGGAAAGAAGGTGATACAACAAGGAGGCTTGAGGTGATACAACAAGGTAAAGAGCTGGGTGGCTCCAAGATTTCCRAGAGTGCATGTTAAAGACATTAGCCCCTGCATTTTTGTATGTGTCACATGTTTTCCTTTTCAGTTAGTCCACCAGATTAACTAAAAGGATCCAAAAAAAGTGTGCCATATCATAGAAGGAAATGCAAGAAGTTTCAAATATAAGCAGTCTGTATATTTTGGGTAGAAAGCTGTGTTTTCCCCCAGTGTCTCAGGAATACTGGAGTGAAGAGACGTGTTCTCTTCAAAATCCATCTGAGTCATCTTAATGACACAGTACAATATCTTATTTTCCACACTTTATGCTCTAGTATGTTAATCTCTGAAATTCAAGCTGCAATTCAGTTTTAAAAAGTCTGATGCAATCAAGATGTAAAATGAATTACAGTCATAAAAATACAGTCATAGTACTACCCTTCATTCCAGGTTTGGGACAACAGTTACATGGCATTCACCCACTCCCTTTGCATTTATGGCATCCTCACTCTAGAAGTACTGCAAGAAAGTGCTTCAGGCAATTCTAAAAGAAAGTTGTATTGCAGTGTGTCTGAAGAAACTTAAAACTGGGGGAAAATAATGAAGAGATTTTGTGCTCCATCTCTTCATCTTCCCACACAAGCAGAGGTATCTTTTTTTATTATAAAAAAAAAGCACTCTTTAAAATAAAATTTTAAGATACTACTGTAAATTTGGATAAATAAAAATGTGAGATGTATAAATAAATGTTCCATAAAAGAATAAAACGTGTGTACACATTCTGCTACATTCTGTAACAGGCTCCAGCAACATGATATCATTGCCTTAAGCCATCCCTGCTGTTGTATAAGCAGAGAAATTTTCCAGGTAATCCTATAAAATATAGCTACTATACTTAGTAGAAAATGCTATATATTTTCTCTGAATTGTTGAAATAGACTAAAGAGCAGGTATCTTTCAATCTTTTAAGTATTCTTGTGTCTCTTTTTTTCCTATTTTATTAAAACCGAAAGTATTTTCTGGGGGAAAAATACATTTTTTTTTCAATTATTCCTTTATGTACTTTATTGTTTCTTGAACAAGAGAATGCAAAAAAAACTACAGAAAGGTTTTTATATTTCCAATTAATTTTTGTTTAAAAATAACTGTTCCACTAGGTACAAATATTTTTTCCTGTTTATTCAAAGTATTTTTTCAAAAACTAAATCCAGACATTTCAGTTTTCTATAAAACAAGCCATTTCATAGAAAAACCTTGCATATTAATACTTTTTCGTGAAATAAAGTTCCAATCAGTACATCCAAAGTACATTGCTTGTACTACATCTTTACAACACAAATGAAAGCTGTTTAAACCTAGGACACGGGAAATCTCGAGGTCATGTGATCCCTGTAATCATTCCAAAATAATGCAATGACAGTTGTCATTCTGAAACAAGCTGAAAGATCCCCCCAGAAGAAAACTCTGGTAGCSTTTCCTTGGTCACAAGATGTGTATGTGAGTTTATTATGAGATATTATGAGAAAAATCCTCAAGAACATGAGGTATTATAGAACAAACTCTTTATAACTTCACATTAGTAGCATCAACAGTGCTTTATGCAATCTGTCTACTGAGAACACATAGAGAATCAGAATTTGGAAAAGGGTTGAGATAACCACAGGAGTAGTTATTAGAGAAGTATCTATGAAGATTCATGTTACATACATGGATATTTGATAAGACATTGTTTTGATGATGTCTGACCAGACTTCATTGTTCTAGTGTATGATAATTCCAACAGAGCATAGTTTTCCTCACTGCAGCAAAAATCAGATTTTCAATGGACCATCACAAGGGACTGACAGGGAGGATTTTTGATTACCAGCAGTGGCAATCACAAGCTTTACTTCTCAGAAATCTCCATTTTGCATTCTGTGTGTTTCCCTTCTAAATTCATGTGATGTTTCATGTTCCGTGGTACAGTACTGTGGAAAGATTTCAAACTCTTTTTTTTCTCACAATTATTTTTCTTTTCATTAGTATTTCATTCTGTGCCTTCCAGTCCAGCTTTTAACTTTACTCCCATCTGCCTAGTAATCTTTAAATTTCTTCACCAGTGCCATCTCTGCTCATAATTACTTTCACAAGGGCCAGGACATGGAAAACATATTAATGTCAACATTGTATTTCTATTCACAGGTAATATGGGTGCTGGAAAGGTGATTTCCATGTTTACCAACTGCTGGCTCACACACTATATGTTTATCCTTGACCTATCTATATTAGCAAGGGAATACTCTTTGTTTGATTCTATTGCTCTATTCCTCTTCCATAATATTAGATAATTGGTTGTTGTCTTCTGGTGGGAATGACAAAGGTTGATAAGATATTATCTGGCCTTTTATGCCTTTTCTCAAATTTTTGTATATTTAAATTAATCTTTTGCCTCAGAAATTGTCATTACCCTTTTCTGTAAAATATAACATTTATGCAATGCATAAATGCTACCATTTTGCTAGGTCTCACCTGAATATGCTTCTAATCAACCTTTCCTGTGCCTGCTTAGGAACACTCCAGCAGTTCTCACTCTGAGCAGCTGATCCCAATCCTAGCGCAAGCCCTTTGACTCCTTTAGCTGCTCATGGATGTATCTCCCCAGCACCAGCCCCTAATCCCACCCTGGCCGTACGTTTCCCTGGGCACCGATCCACCACCGAAAACTCAGCTGCCCCTGTGCCACTGCCTCAGTCAGGTGGGGAGATCTGATCTGAGGGACGGCTTTGTGCAAATGGCCTTCATGGGTTCAAACAGCCATCCTGGCACCACATAAAATGAAGTTGCTCAGGGGTAGTTTAGTGGTGCTCTTGACAGTGTGGCAAGGTTGAATTTTCAGTGCCCACCTACCCACTATAATTCTGACTTCATTCCCAAACGCAAGTCTTGGAGTGTAATTATCCCTGGAGCCACGGAAGAAAAATACGGGGAAAACATTTTTCTTTTAAACTGCAGCTTTAAAGACGGAAAGCATTTTCAGTGTATGGAAATGTCTTTTAACCTAGCTCTGCTGGGTATAAAATGAACTTTATTTTGAGTGACAGTCTGCTATTTTCTTCTCAGAATCTTCAGTCTAACTCTATTTCATGGTGTGTCGACTCTCTATATGATTACTCCAATATTCAGGTGCAGAGAAGTAAATGTTTCATGAAAGTGATGTCCCTGTCAGTAGTGTGCATATCATCTGGCCCCCTGAGCTGTCAGTGAACAGATTGTAGAATTACCATTAGAATACAGGAGCCCATAGCTGCAGGCAGTAAATGGAGAGCCGGTAAGCATATGTCACCAGCGTGATATTTTAGCTTCGTATGAATTTGTAAAGTGGAAATAAGCCAGCAGTACCACAGCAACTGCTAACTGTTCTGACTATCCATGTTTCCACATTACACCATATGTTCACAAAATTTGCAGCAAAAAGGAATAAAAACTGCTTTCCACTTTCGTGAAATATAACTTTGTGAGATGGGGTTTAAAATTTCATTGGTCTAATGCTTTAGAGATATGTTTACCCTGATGAAATTTACTTTTTAAGATATCACAGGATTTCTGTGGATGTCTACCTAGGAAATTATGTCTAGCTGCCAGCAGGATAAAAACAAGGCACATCTGGTTTGATCCTCTAGGGAGGAAGGTGCTAGATACATTTGGATTTCAAAGTCAAATTATGTTTTTAATCGTATTCAAGATGTGGTTGGATAGCAGTCCATCCATGCAGGCTGAAATAGAGTTCAGTGTTGGCTATGACTTTTCGTTATTAACCTTGGCAACTTCTGTCTCTCAAATCTGCTACAATTGTTTTGAAACAAAAAGAAAGGCCCCGGGTCAGTAAAGAGGTACTTTTGCCTTAAATGTCAATTCTTTGTTTTCAAATGCTCTTTTACAAACCACTGTAAAAAAATATAAGCTAGTTACATTACTTTCTATGGCACATATTGTACTTTTTCTCATTAGTAGTAACATTTATCTTGAAGAAAACCAACACTCTCTAACTACCAACACCTAATGCCTGTGTCTGTGTCTGTGCCTATCTCTCTACTCTGGGATAGGAAACGGGAGGGACACAGTATGGGGAGGACATTATGCTTTTAAGAGATGCAGGACACTTAGATCCTGAAACAGGATGGGGTAAATTTGGGATCTAGAGGTCAACCAGATCAGGGCCCTGTTTTGTAGGTGAATAAAGCAAATGATGGTCCCTTTACCCAAGAGTTTATCTGGGACTATGACAAGACATTATTAGACAGACAGAAAGAATTTTTTTGCCCTGTGCTTTGACACAGAACATTAGCTTTTGGTCACTCATTCCCAGTTGCAATATGCAATTATTCATCACCCATTGTCTTGTAGAGGCTAACCGGTAACATTAGCACAACTGTAATTATTGATAATGACTCAACCAATTAATAAATAGGTGGCTATTTTCTTGGCTGAAACATGATAAATAGAAGTAGTGACATCAGAGATATTTGAGCCTTGATAGCTGACAGGGTCGTACCTACTGGGACATATAACATACACAAAAACTAGAGATGTGCTTAATTATCTTCTTTATGGAAAAAAACCAAACCACCCAGTCAAACGTCATGACCTTCTGAGCATCCTTGAAGAGTCATCTATTTGGTAAAGTATTTGGACAAGTTCAGATTTTATTTCTTGGAGATGAAAAAGAAAACATAGCTTCCTTGTTCTAATTTATTGACTATCTGAGTTAATTTGTTCTCTCTGTGGGATTATAGCTATGCTGTTTGCTGGCCATCATTTGGACTTGTAAATCTAGTCAATTTTATGTGTACCTATAGCTTTTCTATGGGTGTCCTTATAGTGCTTAAGCATAGATAAATATAATAACAGTAATGTTTAAAATAAAGCAAGACTAGGGGGAGGTTACAAAATAAGACATGCTGAAAGACTAAAAAGATGAAATGGCAAACAAAACCAAATCCACACGGTCCTGTGAGGGAATACTCTCTCTGAAATCTGAATTTTCTCTTTGTTGGTTTTTTTTTCCTTCCTTATGTGTCTGCATGTGTGTGCAGTCAGGTCCATGATCTATGACTGCACCAAATTTGAAGGTTCTACTCCATAGCATTGTGAAAAATCACCAATGTGCCTGCAGCATACTTACTTGCTTTCAGCAATTTTCTTGGCTACAATCAGATAAAGAGATTTGATGACCTTTATTCACCTTAATTTTTCCAAACTGAAGGCTTGCTGCACCTTAGTATAGATAGAAAGGAATTGGTTCACATACCATGGCTGACAAATTGATGGTTCAGATTTGAGGAAAATAACTGAAAGGTCAGACTTCACTGTCAGGGGAGTTTACCTCTTCTCCCCTTATAATGATTGCATAAATGCGTATACCGGATCTCAAGATCCTAACTTGGAGTATGGAAACTAATCACCACAAAACACACCCTACAAACATTTTTATTGTGTGGAAAATAAATAATGTGTGTTTGTTTGTTTGTGGTTTTGGTCTTTGCTACAGTTTCAAAGCAAGCACCTGCAACTTCGATCATAATCTCAAGAACATAGCTGTGCTTTGTTTGTTCTTCTTGAGCTAATCAGAGCAAATYTGTAGTGTTGGTTTTAGTTAAAGGGCATTAGTCCTAGATTTCTCATGCTATATGTCAGAAAAACGTTCCATTCAAAAAAGCTTGTAATACAAGAGGAGATCAGCACTTTCCACCCTATCTTTTCAATTAAACTTAATGAAGAAGCTTATCGGTGCATTGGCATGAAGGAAACTCTCTATAAAATCTATATTTGGAATCAACATATTCCATTATTATTACATTTATATATAACATGGTTATACAAAGGATGATTTGTGACATTTTTTAAATCTATTTAACTGTTTGTGTGTATATATACATATATATATATATACATATATATATATATATATATGTGTGGTAAAGAATCACAAGGTTTTTAGGTTATGCTCTAGTGTTTCAGACATTCATCATACAGACATTCCACAAAATCCTGGCTGCTGTTGGACTACTACTTTTAAACCATCAATTGCCATCACTACAAAAAGCAACAATAAAAACCCACTCTCAAAGACCCTTGTTTACATACAACTGCAGTTTAAAGTATGATCTCTCCGATATCATGTTTCTCTCTTCATACATAACTATATGTAAAGAGGATAGAAATCTTGGCAATACTTTTAGGTCAGCCTAACAATACCCATTTGTAGCTTTGCATTATCTTTTTTGACACATTTCCATTGCCTTTTTCTTTTTTAGACCTTTTCATTGACATTGAAAATAAAATTTATATTTGGTTAAAGCTCATTGGGTTCAAACTTCAACTCTGCTAAGTAGGAACATAATGTAATTTATCTCATTGGAATGTTTTAGGTGGAACTTTTTTCTTGCTGAAACAAAGATATTTGAGGGACTCTATATGATTTTTTTTTTTTCACTAAGAGACTCAACTAGCAGAATCTTTCATTTTCACCATTTCAAAATGAAAACTGTGCTTTTCTTCATTTTGGAATCATAGAGTAGTTTGGGCTGCAAGGGACTTTTGAAGAACATCTAGTTCATCCCCATGCTCAGGGCTTCATCCAACCTGGCCTTGAATATTTCCAGGGATGAGGCATCCACAACTTCTCTGGGCAACCGGTTCCAGTATCTCACCCCCTCACAGAAAGAATTTCTTTCTTTTGTCCAATCTAAACCTTCCCTCTTTCAATCTRTAACCATTGCCTCTTACCCTCTTGTCACTACAAGTCACGGTAAAAAGTCCCTCTTCATCTTTCTTATAAGCACCCTTTATATACGGAAAGGCTGCAATAAGGTCTCCCTGGAGCCTTCTCTTCTCCAGCTGAGAAAACCCAACTCTCTCAGCCTTTCCTCATAGTAAAGGTGTTCCAGCCCTCTGGCCAACTTATAGTCCTCCTGTGGACCCACTGTAACAGGTTCATGTCATTCTTCTGGAATACTCTTGATTCATCTCGCTTTATTTTAGGTGAAATAGAAATTTCCCTCATATTATTTGTTCCTAGATGAAAAGGGTCATTTGGTGTATCTAGAACTTAACTGCAACTGATTTTTTTTATTCTAGTAAATAATCCCCCAAAAAACAACTATCTACCTAAGTCTAAAAGTAGAAAAAATAAGTGAGAATAAAACCATCATCAAGTAGCCTTACAACCTTTTACTGGAGCAACTAGGTGGTAAGCAGGGGACAGTAGGGTGTCTGTGAGGAGGACAGAAAGAGGTGAAGGAAGGTTTGCTGTGAATGATACCAGCCTAGAAGGTGGAAGGCACCCCATCTTTCACAGCAAAACCCCTTCACAGGCCAAGTCCAGCTGAATAAGGGACTTTTCACCAGCTATGGGAACAAGAATAAAACAGAATCTGATCATATAAGTACAAGCTCCAACAGGAACACGTCATATTCCCTACCATGTCTGCAAAGTGTTGAGATGTTCGTGAAACCAGATCTCACACAAAATTCCAATATCACCAAGGCTTGCAGTACATCAGTTGGCTTGCAGTTCTCAGTCTTCTGGAAGCCTGGAACAGCCAAAGAAGAAAAGAGTAGATATGATGTTTCCTTACTATCAAAAGGAAAAAAAACCTGAAATACTGAAAAAAAAGTAGACTATGCTGGGCAAGGTGAGTCATTACTTTTTTTTTTTTACTTTTTTTTTTTTACTTTTTTTTTTTTACTTTTTTTTTCTGTTTATAACTTAGGTACTTCTCTAAAGCAAACTTCTTAAAACTGTGCTGGTTTTTAATTACAGCATCACAAATAAAAACTTTGCAAACATCTGCTTCTGTTTCTGTTTATATACGTTATGAAGCAATTTTTTTTTTAAAGAAACCTATAGAAGGATTTGCTACCGAGGCTGAGGCCTCATTTGCCAAATTCTATCTGGGATCTAATCCTATAGCTGTGTAATAAATCCTGAAAATGATGTTTACACTGGAAATGCTGACAGAACTTTTGCCATAATTACAGCATGTCACTATAAATACACGTCTGTGCAGCATATATGTGTACATATCCACATACATATACTGTATGCAGTGGTTTATTAGTCATAAGGCATTTCATGTTTGACATTTTTTTCAGAAGTAGAGATGCTGCAGCCCTGCCCTGAATGCATTCTAACAACAGAGACAATAATTAAATTATTACTATATTTATTGTGACAGATTCACACTGCTGTCACCTTTGATGATGATGTATTGACAGAATACATTGCAAGAATAAGCAACTGACTAATGTATACTGCAAAAGATAAACTTTCAATAGCAGGAATATTGTTCCAATTAAAGGACAAAAAGACAAATGTGCAGGGGACAGAACTGTCTCCATTAGACTTCTTCTAGCATSTCACAGGAATCTCTCCAAGGCAGGTTTTAACAGCCTTTATGCTTTCTAGAAACAGAAAGGAACTGGGAAAAAAAAAAAGGTATTTGGAAAAGGTATTTGGAAAGAAAGGAGCATCCACCCAGGTGCCCCAGAACACATTACTCCTGCTCTGTGTGAAAAGAAGGCAAGAGCTCCATGGCAGTATGACATCCCTTTAGGGTATTGTCACCATTGTCAATCAAAACAAGTTTTTCATGAACACATTTACTAAGAAAACCTTGTCTTTTTGCAAGAGGCCACTGTCAAGACTTGTTAAGAGTAAACAAGGCAAGACCGTTCCCGTTTACGTTTGACATCAGAAGGATGCACATTTAGCTGTTTCTCAGGCTCAACCTCTCCAGTGGGCAGAATCCTGGCATATGCTGAAGCAGAAAAGCCTGATATGTAAGCACAGGCTTGGAGTGAGTCAGTGAAACATAAAGAGAGCATACGGGATAAGGAAACCACAATTAGTGTGGGGAGATAAGCAAGGGGGCTTATCTGTGAAGCTTTTTAAAATACTAATGGCAGGTTCTTTCATCAAGATGAAGACATCTTAAAAGATAAACTAAATAATTCTATATATGCAGAACCATAGTAATTCCTACTGGCTAATATTCAGCTTACTGGTATTTTTCTGCAGCTCTAGAAGGGCAGAGCTTATTCTAAATCAACAGAATTGTTTTTATCTTGAGTTTTAGTAATAATCAGTGCTTAGTCTTAAAGACTAAATCCCCAGAGTCATGAGTTCCTAAGATAATCCCATGCTTTATTACAGTAAAAAGCAGGATTTTTGTTGTTGTGGTCAAAAATTAGCCTTAGAGCTTCCCCAGGGTTCTTTAATGGAAAGGCATGCAAAAAGACCCAGAAAGCTTCTTGCAGTTAAGCAAAACAATGAGTTTTCTTTCTGTACAGGCAGCAAAACCATAACTCAGACAGCAAAACCAGAAGAGAAAAATAGCAGAAAACCATGGGAGAAAACTTGAAATTGAAGTAATTTTTTTCTAACTATCCTACCTATAGGAAGATAAGAGATACGAGAATGACATTGCTGTTGTAAGTAATGCCTGAAGCATGAAGCAGCTGAGCAAGATTTTTGATAACTCCAGACAGAATGAGACTACAGAAATATCAACTAATCAATTTCTTACTGAATCAACTTGGTGCCTTAGGTCACAGCATGGTTATTTACAAGGTCTGACCTCTGGATCTCATTCTTACTACCTATGCAGATACCTAAAGATTTTCCCCTCTTATTGATGTAACAGCACTATTTCATGGAAAAATGCAGGAGAAATTAGCATCATATATGTAGAAGACATACAAATGCAGAACATAAAATATTCAATGTTATAAACCTAATCTTATACATATGTTCTTCTAAATTCATACTCCTAATTTTACAAAAGAGGTCACACCATCAATAACTACTATATTTCACTTTCAGAGAAACCATCCCTTACAGATATTTTCCATACTTTTTTTCTAAGTTTATTTACACTGGAAGTATTCCAGTTCTTTACTTAATGATGTATGTATTTGTGTATAAAGGTGGCCAACTTTATTTATTTAAATCTGCATCAATCTTTAATCAGTAGATAAAGGCACTATTGCACTATTGTGGTTGAACCAATTATTATTGATTCTGCATTTCTTGCAAAATATCTTCAGGTTTTTGTATCACATCACTAGAGTTAGTGGAAATTGTATTTGCTGGTTATAGTAAACCTTTCTATCACAGCTATTCTATGAAGACCCTCACTTACAGTAAAACATAGAAGCAGTCTGAGGTCTAGTTATCTTCCATTTGTATGACAAAAAGTTATACCATGTCTACATAAGAAATAAAAACTAGAATAGTTTTGCTTTGCTTTGTTGTTTTCTTTCATTTTATCCAGAAATTTGAAAATCTGAATAAAGACTGAACAGATATTCAGAACTGGAAACAATACATGTAACTTTATAGAAATTAAATATTCCATAATTGAATTTAGGATTGTCTCTGGGAAAAAAAAGTCCAGTTTGCAGGAGGCATTCTTGAGGGAGACAGATCTAGAGAAATGCCTCCAAACAGCAAGGACAGTTGAATTGTTCCAGGGAAAAAGGGGCAACATAATAACAGCCATTAACGCAAAGCAAGGACACGACTGGTTTGAGCTAAAGTGGCAATCTGACATGGCCTTGGGCTGTAGAAAACCATACAAAAATTAGAAAGCCTCACATATAGTCTGTGGGGGACTGGGAGGAGTTAGAGGTAAGAGAATTGTTTATAACCTAATCCCATAATATTTCTGAAAGACGTTCTTTAAAACAGAGGAAATATCTATGCTGTTAAATGAAAAAGTGCCAGGCAGTGAAGTTGAGCACTGGATGGGACTGCCAGCCTTCTGCAGTGCATAATTGCTAGCATATTGCCTGGCAGGGTTTTTGCCTGTCCCAGTTAGAGTTCTCCAAGACAATGACTGGGCACAGTTCAGGGGATAACTTGTGCCAGGACCATTCCCCAAAGGCCACATGGAGAAGAATGCCGTGGTTTGGGTGTCCCCCACCCTACACACTCTTAACTTTGCAGCAGTCAGCGCTGTACCCTCAAACACTCCTCTGGCCACAAGACACTTCATGCAACACATTCCCACAGCTTCATGATATAAAAACATCACTTTGGTAGATAACAGTGTTCATGTCCTTTCACACTGTACAAGCAAAGAAGAAATTAAATATAAAAATAGTGGTTTTTTAAAAGTCCAGAGAAGTTATAGGGGTCAGAGGATGCCCATAAGACCCTTGAGCCCTAGGACTATGACAGTGGTCTCTGGATTTGTTTTATTTATTAGTATAGACAGATCAAAGAAACTTTCAGTGATATCTATGATGTGTGCTACCATATACCAGAGCTCTCAATATACATACAGTACTGAAAAAACACCACCACACACTTTGTTTTTGTATTTGTAACCGTGTGACTGCATGAGTAGCCAATCCAATAAGACAAATCAGGAATATTTGATGGAAGAAATTTGACAAAATATCAATTAAATGCAAAAAGACATTCTGAGTGCCACAGGCTTTTAATAAGAAACCCACACAGTTCAAGTCATTATCACCCGAGGTCCCTGGCAGCTGACAGATATAAGACCAGCTCTTTGAGACAGCATGGTAATAAAATCAATACACAGACTCACAGTGGTGGCTGTATGTTCACCTGAGGCTATATGGCCTGCTGTGTTATGATGCATAATATTTCCAATTTCAGTAGCCCACTGGCAGATAAAAGAACAATGTGGCTAGCAAAAAATTTAGTCCTCTTTGATTCCCCAGCTGAAATGAAGAAGAAAGCTTTTCCTAGCTGGTTCAGTTAGGGAAAAGGAAGCAAACACTCATAACAAGAACTCATAGAGAGCAAGGGCACATGCTGACATTGCCGGATATATTGCACATTTCCTTAACCACTTAGCTACACCATCTCATTTCACTGCAACACAGTACCAAGCTATTTCCTGAATAAGAAATGCAGGAGAATTACCACTGTGGGTCTTAGGCATTGTAACAGAGCTTACCAATGTGTAAAAAGAAAATAGTTCTGCTGAGGAAATATTCACATTGCCTAAGTTTAAGTATACATTTCCTGACTAGTACACTGGAAATTTATATAAACTATCTGGAATATGCAGGGTCCTGAGACAGCACTCTACAATGAGGCCAAATGCTTCCCTTTGGCATCACCAGATATTAGAAGATAACTTCACCTGCCACCTCCGAAATTGCAGGACCATAATTCTATTATCTTTGACAGAATATGTTGTGGCAATGATTAATACTGCAGCACAATATCAAAACAATAGAGAATTATCTAATAAGAGTTAGGAAATTTTATGTTCATTTGTACTGGGTTTGCATAGCAAGGTTTTTGAGGGGGGCTACAAGGGTGGCTTCTATCAGAAGCTGCTTGGAAGCTTCCCTGGTGTCCAGCAGAGCCAATGGCATCTGGCAGACCTGCCACTGGCTAAGGCTGAGCCCATCAGTGCGGTGGTGGCACCTCTAGGGTAACAGTGTCCTGGTTTCAGCCAAGGACAGGGTTAACTTTTTGCAATAGCTGAGAGGAGGAGTGGCTGAGGGGGCACGGCCAGACACTAATATTATTCAATACCACCGCATGTCATTGCCAGGGGTGGGTAAAGACACTCTCTCCCTTCCACGAAGAAAGGCATCCCTTTCCAGTGGGGAGAAAATGTGGTGAGGAAGAGCTGGTTGGTATTTGCTGCCAGCTTTCCATGTAAATAATTCCTTTGCCTCATACTTTTTGTTATTAATATTGTTGTTGTTACTGTTTGTTCTATTATCTCATTATTGTTTCCAGTAAATTGTTCTTATCTCAAGCCATGATCTTCACCTTTTGTGCCTCCAATTCTCAACTCCATCTCACCGGTGCAGGAAGGGGGAGAGGAAGGGGGAAAGAGTAGAGGTGTGGTTTTAGCAGGATTACTAAATTGGAGAATACCACTCCTAAACCACAATGCATAGCTGAAAATGGAGGAAAAAATGTGCACAACAGCAGCAAAGAGAGAAGTGCAATTGTGTGAGAGGAACAGCCCTGCAGACATCCAGGTTGGTGCAGAAGGAGGAGGAGCAGGTGCTCCAGGCACCGGAGCAGAGATTCCCCTGCAGCCTGTCATGCAGACCATGGTGAGGCGGCCGTACCCCTGCAGCTCAAGAAGGTCCATAGAGGAGGAGAGATCCACCTGCAGCCTGTGCAGGACCCCACACTGGAGCAGGGGGATGCCCAGAGGAGTCTTTGACCCCATGGGAAGCCCATGTTGGAGAAGGCTCTTAGAAGCACCTGTGGCCTAGTGGAGAGTAGAGCCCCACTCTGAAGCAGGCAAGAAAACTCATGCTGGAGCAAGCAGTTCCTGAAGGACTGCACCCCATGGAAGGGACYCACGCTGGAGCTGTTCCCAAAGAGCTGCACCCCGTGGGAAGGACTCCTGTTGGAGAAGTTAATGGAGGTCTGTCTCCCATGGAAGTGACCCCAAAAAGAGGAAGGAGCAGCAGACATATTATGTGATGAACTTACCACAGCCCCTGTCCCCATTTCTCTTGTGCCAGTGGAGAGGAGGAGGTAGAGAAAACCAGGAGTAAAGTTGAGCCCAGGAAGAAGGGAGAATTTTGGGGAAGGTGTTTTCAAATTTTGTTTTATTTCTCATTATCCTACTTTGGTTTTCTTGTACAAAATTAAATTAATTTCCTCAAGAAGAGTCTGTTTTGCCCATGACAGTCACTGATGATCTCTCCCTGCCCTCATCTCGATCTATGAGCCTTTCCTCTTTTCCTCTCCCCATCTAGATGAGGACAGTGATAGAGTGGCTTCGGTGGGTGGCTGTCGTGCAGCCAGGGACAACCCACCTCACCACTGCAGGATCTGGACAAGAATGCCTACTGCTTATAAACTTTCCTGCCTGTATTGCTTGCGGCTTTTGGCTTTACCTCCCTGAATTTCTGTAGCTCTCCCCTCTGTTCTGTTGTTTGCCTCTTCCTGCTTTTGCTTCTGCCTTTGGGCAACTGCTGCTCCTGCGTCACTGCATTTATTCTTCCTCCAAGCTCTGGCTTTTAATTTTGCTCCTTGCCTTATTCTCTTACTACTTTCCTTTTTTTTTCCCTTTCCCATCCCTGTCTCTGCAACACTTCTCATGTACCCAAGGGCACTGTAGGTCCTGCTTTTGGGAAATGCTCAGAAAGGCTGGGTGACTGCAAGGCAGGAGCAATCCTGGCACACACCAGTAGTAGGTGCATGCTCGAGGCCCACAGAAACCTCAGAAGATGCAGCTGTCATCTTCAGGATTGTCAGAGACAGGATACAGTCTGTTTTGAGACATCTTGAGGAGCTTGGGATTGTGGGGAAGGGGGCGGATCGGACTCCATTTTGGTGGGGCAGCATCCCGCCCCCATACCCCTGCCCCAGTCCTGCAGTGCCTGTCCATCMMGAGACACTGGAGRCRGCCCCTCGGTGTCACTTTATCCACCCCTGAGTGGCCGAGACACTGGAGGCAGCCYCTCRGTGTCACCTAACMCACCCCTGAGTGGCCGAGACACCAGAGGTCCCACCCGGAGGGGCAGGCCCGGGGGTGGGGCCAAGGGTTTAAGAAGCCATCACCAGAGAGTGCTCACCTTCTTATTCACCTCCCTCTTCTTGGGGAAGTTCACTGCTGGAACCAGGTGTTGGTAGCTGTGTCTGTTTTTCTAGATCTGTCCTATCTTCSTGTTTTCCTCCCTTTTTCCTTCTTTTTCTAACTTTCCTCTCACAGAACGTAACATCAGATGGGCTGTAAGGTTTTCTATGTTTAATGGGCTAAGTTTCTGCAGGGATAAGTGATGTTGTGTACCCTTTACTCTTTTGCCAATGTCCCCTAATTTTCTGTAGTTCTGCCAGTAAACTTTTGTGTGTTATTTTTACCTCTTGGGAAAATTTTGGTTGAATTTTCTCTTTGCGCCTACCCAGAGAAGAGAATCTTGGTTCAGTCCCAGGTTTTTGGCTAAACTGGGGCGTAACAAGGATATCTTTAAAGATCATGAAAAAGCCAAAGTATTTTAGTGGCTCATGATTTAGGCATATTGGAGCAGAGAGCACGCAGAGACAACATAAGGCATAGTTCTGGTGCTGTGACCAGCTTTTAGTCAACAGTCAAGGCAATGCTTCCGGGATCAAACGTTTCTCCATTAAAAGACTATGGAAACTGCTTTAACATGTGTGTTGGAGTGCAGGACAGAGTCAGTCTCATGGTGAAAACAGGGGATGTACCCTCTCTCCTTGACGTGAGTCATGGTGGGAGTGCAGCATGTTCYTCAGAGCTGAAATTCGGGATAGGCAAGAGCACCCAAGACCATGTCCAACCCTCCCACTAAACACTACCTCCAGGTCCTACTTCTTGTGATGCCTGATCCCCTGCTTCAGTTTAGGGAATCAAGCCTCTTCCATACCTGTTACCTCCCTCCGTTCCAAGGAACCACTCCTCCACAGGCTGTACTAATGCTGCTGCCATAGCCTCATAAGAGAGGAAGTTAATGAAGGTGAAAAAGACTGCTAAAATTTTCCTAACACTACTTCCTCCATTTCCCCCTCTCATAAAAAGCTACTGCACTCCAGTTACATGTTTTGTGCATTCAAAAATAACTTAAATACTTCAGAAAACATTTTCCATCTTAAAGCAAAGCATGGAAAATTTTAGCGTAAACTGTTAAAAGTTTCAGGAAATTATATGGAGAGGCATAATGGAAAGTTTCTGGTTGTTTTAATCTACAATGTGCATATATATCACAGAATCACAGCATGGCTGAGGTTCGAAAGGACTCCTAGAGGGCATCTGGTCCAAGCCTCCTGCTCCAGCAGAACCACCTGAAGCCAGTTGCCCTGAACTGCATCTTGATGGCTTTTGAGTATCTCAAAGGATGGAGACTTCACAACCTTCCTGGGCAGCCTTTGCCAGTGCTGCCTCACCCTCACCGTAACAACTTGCTTCCTGATGTTCAGACAGAGGCTTCTGTGTTTCAGTTTGTGCCCACTGACTCTGGTCCTGCCAGTAAAGAGGATGTAATGATCTGTGGTGAACCAAGCGTATGGAAGCTAATTTATGGATTTTGTTCTAGTGCCTAACCAAACTGTGTGGCACAGGATGGTTCCTGGAAGAATCTTCAGCTCATTTGGGAGAAAGACAGACACAAGTCCTGCAGTTCAAGCTGAGACATCCTGAAACATGTCAACCACTCATGGGTTCAGGATTTGGTGTAGGACATCTCTAATTCCAAAGGTGTGAAATATTACATCTTTTCAATTCAACAAGCATTTTTCTTCCAGAATTAACATTTATACTTACGCATCTCAGCATGAATTACCACAAAGAATTTTAAAATTAGGTAGTGGGTAAGATCTGTGGCTTTTAATTCTCTTTAACCTTTGCTGAGCTGCTGTTCTTTAAATTGCTCCTACAGCTATTTAATTTCCCTGTCCAGCATTACCAGTTGTTTTTATTTGGTTATTATTATTTTTATTTGTTTTGCCATGCTTGAATGGAGGAAGATAATAGCTGTGTCACAGTGACAGAGCACTAACTCTGGGCACCAGCCCTGGTGCTGTTGTGGTCATGTCACAGGGAACAGAATCTTGGTAGTGCCTGGGATGGGCACCCAAAGGCCTGCACCAGCCCAGTATGGCCATGGAGGACACAGGGGGAAACAGGCTGAGAGAGGAGGCAGGGAGGAGTGGGGAGGCTAGGAAAGATCTGCCTGTGGCATTGGGGAAAGGCTGTTTCTCCCTTGCTTCTCCTGTGTATTGCAGATGGAGACCTAAACACAGATGTTACCAGACCATAGCATGCTCCTGTCTTCTCCCTCCTGTGCCACTCAGCCAGAGTTGCCAGTGCTCTACAAGACAAATGGGACCCTGTCATGGTCTTACAGGGATCTGGAAACTTCCCACAGCCATGGGCAGAAACAGCTCCATACTCCCTGGCTGGCCAAGCGTTGGGCCCCACAGGAGCTCCTGGCACCAAGCCCTAATAATGTAGTGGCCATGTCACGGTGGGCAGAATGATGGTGGTGGCCCCTGTTACAGTGGGGCTGGTGACACAATTGGCTCAGGACAAGTGTCTTGTGGCTGACAGGGAAATATGGGATGGACAGTCCTGGTGTCAGGCTGGGAAAGTCGTGGGCAAGGAAGAAAGAATTTCCCATGTTGACAGACAGTGGCTGCTCCATATGTTGATTCTGCTGTCTTTGACAGTCACAGCCCCAGAGCGAGCCACAGCCAGATCATGGCACTCGTCTGTCCTCTCCCTCCTCTACCACTCAGCTGGAGAACACTGCAACTTGTACCAGGACATCAATCTAAGCTTAAGGAAACACACATATCTTCATTCTGTACCACATTGTGGTCCTACAGGTGACTAGAAGGTCCCCACAGCTGTGGATGAAGGGAGCTTCACACCACCCCCCATCTCTGTACCCTGTCATGGTCCTAGAGGCAGCTGGAAGGGCACCAGAGCTATGGACAAAGGGAGCTCCACACTAGCCCCCTTTCCTGTGTGAAACTTCTCTGTGTCTAACCTCCTTATAAACATGCAAGGGAAAACCAGAACTCACCTTATGAAAAAGACAAGTCCTGAACTTCGTCAGCATTATTTGTCTTAATTAAAAATTGCAACGAGATCATCTATGTACTATATACTAGCACTGAAATATCTGCCTTAGCTATTTCCTGCTGATTTCCTAGATGTTTGTTCTCCCAGAGAAAGCAATGGCAATTTATTAATATCCATTGTTCAGCCCTGAGGACATATTTACACTTCCCAGGAGGGAACATATATATATGTATAAAGGTATATGTGTGTATATATAGATATTCATTTGCACATATATGTTAGGTGCATATTATACGCATAAAGGGAAAGTCACCATATGGAAACAATGTCAGATTTTGAAGGCAACTCACCTAACAACTATGAAATGGTTGTCCCTGCAGCCTTAACTCTCCCTGCTGTGTATATGGATCCATTACCTGAAAGTATGCACAGAATGAGAAAGAATCCATGGTCTGTGGCAGTGGAGATCAGTTGTGCCTGTTTACTGAAAGAGAAGATTTCTTTTTCTTTTACTCTTTAATTTTTACCTTATTGATTTTTTGCTTTTTCTATTTGATGAATATTGATTATACTCATGCAGTGTTGCACTCATACTAGCATTTTATTTCTCCCTTGTTTATTCATTGTGGTAATTTACTTGTATGAATGTATGGTATGAAAACTGCTGAGTATCACAGAATTACAGTATCACAGGAGTTGGAAGGCACCTCTGGAGATCACCCAGTCCCTCCCCAGAGGAGGATCAAATACAGCAGATTGAGTGTGCCCTCAGCAAGTCAGCACTATCTGCTGATACACCAGAGGATCATTTTGCCATCCAGAGGGACCCCACAGGCTGGAGAAATGGGCTGACAGGAACCTCCTGAGGTTCAACAAAGAGAAGTCCTGCACCTGAAACAAAACAACCCCATCCACCAGTGTGTGCTGTGGGCCACCCAGTTAGAAAGCAGCTCTGCRGAGAAGGACCTGGGGGTCCTGCTGGACACCAGATTGGACATGAGCCGGCAATGTGCCCTTGCAGCAAAAAAGGGCAATGGTATCCTGGGCTGCATTAGAGAAAGCCTGGCCAGGGGGTCGAGGTGATCCTGCCCCTTTATTCAGCTTTGGTGAGGCCACACCTGAAGTACTGTGTCCAGTACAGTTGTCCACTACAACAAGGAACCTAGTGTATTGTCCCTTTATCACATAGCAGGGTGGTTAACACCTCCCGTGAGGACTAGGGCCTACAACCTTGAGGCTTCTTCCCATTGTTTGAAGAAGGTTCTCAGCAGTCATCGCTTTTCTCCAGGTAGAGCTCTGTTCATGCCTGCTGCTTTCACACATAAAGGGCAACTCTTCCTCCTCACCAGCCCAGCCTGTCCTTCTTAAGAACTTGTACCTTTCCACCGCACCACTCCATTTGTGTGAGCCATCCCACCACTTGTCTGTGGTTGCAGCTAAATCACAGCCCTGCCTGCTCCCCCTGCTGCAGATGTAGGCACTTTGGACCCCGCCTTTCTTGTACTGATTCCCCAAAGGCTGTGAGAGCTTCCTTGTGTGCCACCCTCTCAGCATGGATGTGCCTGTGCTGCAGGCAGGGCCCTTCCAGCCTGTTGCATTGTTTTCAAGGTGTCCCGTGCCCACGTCACCCTGCACCCTTTGCTTGAAATTCATCGAATCATGGAATGGTTTGGATTAGAAGGGCCCTTTAAGATTATCTAATTACAACCCCACTGCCATGGGCAGGGATGCCACCCAGAAGACCGGGTTGCTCAGGCTGCCATCCATCCCAGCCTTGAACCATGGGGATGTGGTATCAAGCCAGCCCACAACCCCTGCACCTCACTGTTAGCCTTCTCTTCCTTCTCTTCACCCCCTCCCCCTCTCATTCCCAGAGTACATCCTCACACCAGCTTGCCCAGCCTGTGGACAATCATGGTTCTCCTGCCCCGTCCAGGTGGATCCCGTCCCTTCCTGGCAGCCTGCCCTCCCCAGAGACCATCCACACTCTCGGCAGCCGAACCTCCGCCGTGACACCATCTGTGCGAACCGCAGGCTCCCGCAGCCCTCCCCGAGACCCCCACGTTCGCAGCGGGACCGCGCCAGCACCCCCTCCGCGGAGGCGGCTGCGGGAACGGGCTGCGGGAACGGCTGCGGGAACGGCTGCGGGAACCGGCTGGGGAAGGGGCTGGGGACCGGGCTGGGGAATGAGCTGCGGCAACGGGCTGTGGGAAGGGGCTGGGGAATGGGCTGTGGGGCCGGGCTGCGGGAACGGGCTGCGGGAACGGGCTGTGGGGCAGCAGGCTCCCTCTCCTGGCCCTGCGGCGGCACGGCGGGACACGGCCGCGGGCCGGGCCCTGCGCTGCAAGAAGGCAAAAGACCCTCAAGATTTCTGTCTGGGATTTTTTTTTTTTTTTYCCCCGCCGAGTCATTGGTATTCCCCGTTAACCCCCGGCTTCCCGTCGCGGTGTCTCCCCTAAACAGAGCGCCTTTTCTTTGCACGTGTTAATTCAACATGGGTAGACTTAGTGCTGAATGTCTCCTGATTCCTGAAGGGGAAAAAAAAAAAACAAAACCAACCAAACCTGCTGAGCTGGGCAAGTGGAAAAATTGGGTTCAAAACCTCTGGTGAAGAAGAAACAAATAATTCCTTGTCCTGTGTTTTCTTGATATGTGCACTAAACATCAAGCTCTAATGGGAATGGGAACAGCTCCCGCATTTAATGAGTCCGAACCCTGCTTGCTTCCAACACTGGCCTGAAATTAAGCTCCTGCTTCTGGATCACAAGTGGGGAGAAGCAATATCAGTCTTAAGGAATTGTCAGAGGTTCAGAGAGGGCTGGCAACTCCAGAGAAAAAAAGCATGTAAATAAAATATATCACTATTTTTTTTAATCAAATCACTGAAAATATGGAGACAATACAATGTCACAGCAGTTTGCATACTCTCAAAAAAAGTCAGCAATGTTCTCACCCAGCTCCAGTGTAACTGAGTGTGGCTGAGCAGCAGGTAGGTGGACATTAGTTGGTGTCTTGACCCCAGGAGCTTTATAAAACTTATGCAAACAAGAAGAGCAATAGTGAATTTATGACAAAAGATTAGGGGTTTGTCCATAGGGAAAATTCAAGAAAGATTCACTCACTTTAAGTGGATTATCATTAATCTTCTTTGAGAATCCCCTTGTTTAGTATTAAATTGTCTTTATTCTTACACTGAGTTTTAACACTTTAAATTTACACCTTTAGTGTATTTGGATTGATTTTCCTCAGTGTTCCTGTTTAGAAAGATCCCAAGCAATTGGATTTTAGGCAGTTTGCAACATCACAAAAGACTTCAAATTCATCCTCTCAATCCAGGACCGAAGTCACTACTGTCACTGTGGTGAGGAACCTTTCCTGTACTATCTGCATTGTAATATCAGATCCTGTCTAGAGATTCAGACTCAAAAGCAAGATTTCTCTTGTCTGTAGGAGCCCTTAGACCGTCACATGAAAGGCAGCAAGTGACAGGACAAGTGCAAATGGCCTCAAGTTGTGCCAGGGGAAGTTTAGATTGGATATTAGGAAAAATTTCTCCACTGAAAGGGTGCTCGGCATTAGAACAGGTCTGGTGGAATCACCCTCCCTAGAAGTGTTCAAAAAACATGTGGATGGGGCACTTGGGGATATGGTTTAGTGGTGAACATGGTGGTGCTGGCTTAATGGTTAGATTTGATGATATTAGAGGTCTTTTCTAACCTTAGTGATTCTATGTCTGTTGAAGTTAGTCACTGTTCTGAATTTCCTTGGAAATACAGAATGCTGGTAGTGAAGTCTATAGGAACAATCCCTCTTTATGGCTGCACTGACTGCCTGAGTCTCCACTGCAGTTGCTGAAGCCTCCATGGAGGTGCAGCCTCTGGGCACTCAGTCCAACTGCCTGAACTTGGGGTGTCTCACAAGACAATCAATTTTGAGACTTATTCAATATATCCACATGAGAACAGCAGATAAGATGGACACATCCTGAATGAGAAAAACCACAAGGGGCCCCCAGACGGAAATAGATACTGATTATTAGGTAGGTAAAATGCACCTTGTCTTTTATGCTAGAAATAGCTGATTGTTGTTTTGCCTTTATTGACTACAGTGGGAAGTCAGACACATTCTGTGCCCTCAAACGAATACTTTCAAGGGCCTTAATTTTGAACTTAATCAAAATTCAAATTAGTGCATTTGGTCCTGGTTTTGGAGGCTTTTTCTTTTTGGTTGGTTGGTTGGGGTTTTTTTGCTGAACACAGATGAATTTCATGTATATCGGGGTTTTAAGCACCCATATTCCCTGAACTTGTGTGACTAAGAAAGGGTATGGCTATCTCAGTCATGAGGAAGAATCTTATGAATTTTGTGTCTGCAGAGCTAAGCAATTTGTAACCCTATTCTGAACATGAACTAATTTTAGGTACTAACACCCCAGAATAGATGGAATTGGAGTGGGCTGGATCTTCTCTGGTATATCTGTCTTTCAGACTGGCACACAAGACATAGGCATGCTTATGACAGTCTCCACTCACTTATTTTACCATTGCTGGAATTTTGTGGGTGAATAGAGGTTTCTTTGCACTAAAATAAATTTCTGAGTGATTTTTTACTGGCCTGTTGCTCAGATACACTCTTACATCCTATGCAAGAAAATTCTTGCATGGACAGTACCTGTGGGGGAAAAAAAACAAAACAAAACACAAAACAAAACACAACACCAAATAGAATTTCTTAAAGGAACCTCTCTTCCTGTGAGCTCTTTTCAGATAACTCAGCTTTTTCTTCAGGGACGAAACCAAACAAGCAGCCAATATTCCTTGATAGTTTTGGGAACTGTGGAAAACTAGCGGAAGAGGAGGGGGGACTCTCCTCTTGTGACTTCCACCGGTGCCTTGATTTTGTAACAAGCTGCAACGCACAGACGCGCTGCTATTTTTCTGCTCCGGSGTGGGCAAACAAGAAGAGCGGCGAGCGAGACCCGCGGTGCGTGTGCGCGGCCCCGCGGGCGGGGCGGGGGCGGCAGGGGGCGCGCGGCCCCGGAGCATCGCGGGGCGCTCCCGCCGCTCTCGAGGGGCAGCCYCGGGAAGCTGGACGCTGGACCAATCTGCCAGCCGTGTCCCGGCCCCGAACAGTTGAGATCGTTGGCTGCCGTCCCAGCAGCCTTTCCGTGCAGGCGGACTTTCGCTGGAGCTGCCGAGCGGCGCTCGCGGCAGATCAGGTTTCAAAATTAGGATCTAATTTTAAATGAGATGTCAAAACCTGGGACTGACAAACAGTGGGAAAGTCTGTAAAGAGGCAAGCCACAGGTAATCTCTGTGAAGAGCTCGGCAGCCGTGCTGACAGCTGGGAACGGGAACCCCGGGGCGCTAACGTGAGCGCTCGGGCTGCTCCCCTGACCTCGGACAAGCTGCTCAGGGCTTCTTCCTTCAGGTGTTGAGCTCCTCCTGCAACGCTGCTGAATAGTTTGACAGGATCGGTGGAAGCCAGGAATGTTACTCCATTCTCGTGAAGCACTCGGTAACCTATGGGAGCCATTTTCTTTCCTCACTTTCTCTGTGTATGAAGAACCCACCTCATGGAATAAATAAAACCGGGACTACAGAGCAAAGTACTGCGGTACTCTCTCATGGAATAACACACTTCAGTAGCATCACTGCACTTGACTGGGGCTCTTGTGTTTTCTTTTCCTTGCTCTCTTTGGAACATTACAGACCCTTGAGAAAGTCTCCAAGCCAGAAGCAGAGTAGTCTGTCATTGCAGAAGGGAAGAAAGGTGGCTAAAACAGCCAGGCAGCCACTGTCTTGGAAGTACAAAAAAAGTATTTATAAAAGCACTGAATTAAAATAAGCAGTGTCCAGTATGCTTTATGCAATTAAATAGTCTGGATAAATGCAAGCACCTGGCAGATGTAACAGCACCAGCTCAGATAAAGCCAAATCATCTTCTGTTTAGAAACTCAGGTAGCAACCTTCAGCTGGGCAGCTATGCAACAATAAAAACAAAACTCATTTGTCAAGGATGAACCAAGGACTTCTCTTTACTCACCTTTTTCATTTTTCTTTTTTTCCTCTCATGGTTTTTTTTTTGGGTTGGTTAGTTTGTTTGTTTGGGGGGAAGGGGTCTGGGGTTTTTTTTAGACACAGAGTTAGAAAAAAGCATGACAGCAGGGCCAGTCTGCTTTATCTGACTACCTAGAGAATGGTTGCCTGAATGCTTCTGCTTGAATCCTAGAGCAGGAAAGGCAATAATGTAGTGCAATGGGGTTGTAGGTTTTTGACAGGGAAATAATCTCTCATCATCTGTGGAATTTTTCCAGAGTCAATGCTTTTAATTTTAAAAAGGACATTTTCTGTCTTGAATGAAGAAGATGCAGACATTGTAGAAGACACTAAGAAGACCCAGTTAACTAATTTCCTCTGTATCCTCAGCTCATTTCAAATTGCCAGTGTCAGTGTATCTTTCCTCACTTCATCCCCTCCTAGACAAGAGACCAAACCCCAGATTTCGCTCACACATGATTTCCCACACTATATTCAACTCTATTTTGGTTTGCTTTCTGCCACCAGACCATAGAGTTATTTCTGACCCATCTTGGCTGTTTTTTTCTTGTTTCTTTGTGTATGATGAACATTTCTATCACACTGAGGTCCTGAAGTGGAAGTTGACTCCCAGGTCATTCCATAAATCAGGGAATAGAAATCTGGGCTCAGGCTGTAATACAAGAACTTTTTTTACAGGTACAAGTTTTCCCATTGTCTTCGTCTGTAACTGCAACACCAAGACACCACAAGTGTAACCAACTCACAGGTTTTAAGATGTTAGAATTAGATGTTAGAATTCTAACACGTTAGAATTAGAATTAGAGATTAGAGCAAGTATTTGATATTTTATAGATCATTAGACTACCTAGAGGTAGAAGCTAATAGCAAATAGTTAAAAAGAAGATAATCAATTATGCTTTCATTAGAGAAAGAAAAAAACCAGAGACACTCTTATCAGTGCCAATCAACATTGGAGACTGAAATCTTGAGCAATTCTTAAGTGAGGAATTTGTTTTCAATCCTTTCCTTCTAGCAGTATTATAGAGACTGAAATCCAGGTCCCTGATTAACCCCTGAGTAAAGAATAACCTTCACCTAGAGAGCTCTGCTTTCAAAAGGGTTGGCCCCTGTAACTAGAGCCTGTTCAATTCTTCTTCTTCAAAGAGAGCAAGCAACCAAGAATGTCAGCTTCATAGAAGGAGCTATAATTTTGAAGAAACTTCCGTCAACTCTTTGTCGATTTATTTTTTTTAATCTCGGTGTTATAAATGGGTGGAAATGTCACAAAAGAAAGTTTTCTTTTTTTTTTTTTTTGTTCCATGTTACATTTTGCAATCACAGAAGCTTACAAATGAAGCATGTTGTCTGTCATTGTTTATAGATTAAAAGTGAGCAGACTCTCTATACATGTGTAGCTACCTGATTAATTCAGATTTGCAAGATAACATATTACAGTGTTCTTGTTCAAAACCAAATGACTTCCACTTAAAAAAAAAACAAACAAACAAACAAACAAAAAAAAAACCGAAAAAAAAAAAAAAACAAAACAAAAAAGCAACCCACAAATCACACACTAGCTACTATTCAGTAGAAAAAGACACAGGGTTGAAGCTCAGTTTAGACACGAAGTATATCCCTGGAAGAAGTCAGCCTGTCAAAATCTCTCTTTCTTGGCAAGATCCCAGAAGGGGAGTGTTTTCACAAAGATGAAAAGAGTGTTAAATGCTAACATTCTTCCAGATTGGATATGCATTCTTTCTTATACATATTTTTGTTATGAAACAAATGCATTTTGGTAAAATTAGGGATGTGTTTCTGTGTTTCCGCCTCTACTGTATATTTTGTGTGATAATATGGCACCGATTTCCTATCTAATTCAAAGCAGTTTAAAATAACTGGTAACATCTACTAGGTTTCTAGTCTTCCAATCTTTATTTTCTCTTCTGTGTATTTTAATGCAGAGCGGGGAGTTGGTGGGGGTTATTTACTTTTTGTTACTTTTCTCTTTTAGAATAAGAAGACATGGGCTTTTACCTTGTCCCTTCTGTTCATGACTTCCTCACCATCACTAAGCTTTTCTGTTCAGTGTCCCAAATTATATGGGTGAAAGAAATGTTTGGATTTAAACTCTGATTCGTTATGGTCTGAGGTTCAGTTCTTGAAGGACAATAAAAATCTTTATTAAATCTTACACTGGTTCCTTTCAAACATTCCTCCAGTATTTGGAAGCCAGAAGATAAATGTACTCTGTTTTCATTGTCACAGCCCTTATACTTCACAGTGCTATATCTCTGATGTGGGGGGCCAAAATTAGTGTTTGCCCATGATCTCAAAACAAAACAAAAGCAACCACTACAACAAAAAGAAGAAGATAAAAGAAAAAATGAAGAAAAGAAGAAAACCAAATCTAGCATATTCTCCCTAAATACATGTTCTGTGTAACTTCAGGACAAATGAGTAGGTGAACAGCAGTATGTACATGGACAGACACTTTCGGAAATATCCCTATAAACCTAAACCATACTCTTTGGGGTGTACAGGAGCTGTGCAGTGTGGGCAGGCTCCTCAGATCTCAGAGACTGAAAAGCTGCAGTGTGATAACATTCAACATACTCGGATAGTACTGGATACACATAATATGCAGATATCAGGTGCTACTCTCATTAGGAGGCTGGGCCTTTGTCTTGTCTTCTAAACTAATTTTTTTCCTTTCTAGCATAGTAACCTTTTTCAAATGCTTGTGCTTTCCAGGAAAATAAGTTGTTTTATTCAGCCTGTGTTTTCCTAATCCCCTTTTTTCCTACATGGTTATTGCCATATTAAATAAAGTAGTCTTCAGAAATAAGTGTCAATGAAACAACCAAGCTTTTACAGATCACAAATATTAAGCTATAGAAATAGGGAGAACATGGTTTGGAAAAAAAATATGCTAAAGAAATTAAATTAATGTAAAGTATTACCTTCCTGTATCTATCTGGAAAACAATATATGTGCTTGTTTTAAACACATTCTAACACACAATTCCTAATCTGGGAAGGCAAACCCAGCCTCTACTGTGTGTAAGCTTCCATTCCAAGCAAGCTTCCACCAAGGCAATTGTAGCTGACATCCCCTCAGGATCACTCCTAGCATGTGCAGCCTGCGAGTTTCCTTGGAAACTGCCATGCAGCAAGCATGAGATTATGGCACATGACTGCTAAGCTATATAGCTTTACCCAGGAAAATAAAGGAACGCAAGACCAGGACTGCAATCCACCTCCCAAGGACAGTAACTGCTGATTTTCAACCTGAGGCTTCCAGTGGCCGATGGATTACTTCTACACCGTCAAAAAAGATAAGGAACTGAAACAAATCTGTTGTTTATCAGCTTATGTTTATTCCATAACAGCCTGTTTTCCTGCTGGGAGGTGGCAAAACTGAAAAGCAACCTGAAAATCACCACATCTCCAAAGACCTTCTGCAAGAAGTCAGCTAGAAGGCCGTATGACATTTTCTTTAGGCTGAACTAATCTGGATAAGCTACCTCATACGGACCTTTTTAAAAAGAGGCATTCCTTCTCTGTGATTATACAGTGATTATACAGCGCTGAAGGGGAAACCTTGCAAATGGCCGCAGTGGCCCAGTCAAGTAACTACCAAACTCACCATCCTGTACCTGACATAGTCTATAATAAATAAACTGAGGAAGAATATAAGTACAAAGGAAACAGAATTCTTTGCATTCAGGCATCCTTGACAAATTTGCCTGCAAAGGACTTAGCCAATTCTGACCATTCATAAACCTCTAGTCCCACCCCTGTCCTGTGGCAAGCAGTCCTGCAGGTTACATCAACACTTGATGAGGAAGTTTTTCCTTTGGTTTATCATGAATCTCAGTCCTGCTGGTTTCCCTTTGATGACTCTTAGCTCTTGCATGGAAAAGACAGTGACCAATTGTTACCTATTCACCTTCTCCGTTCAACTAATGATTTTACAGCTCCTCTATCAGATCCCCCTCCAGTCATCCCAGTTTGAGGCTGGAGAGCACTAGAGTCATTGTTTTACAGTGCACTTTTACATGCACTTTGTCTATGGTGATGTCAGCTTGGAACATGCATTTTCTTGCATTTTTATTAGGCGAGACTGATTAGCTGGGTCCTCAAATATATAATTTAGCCTGTGGGCTTTGTAGTCTCCGTATGAATTTGACCTAGGATATACAGGTCACAGGAAATCTTAATGATTTGGGTATTTAGATGTTCTGTGGGAGCCCAGCTTTGCTTCTGCATCCCCTCGCAGCAGTAATTATTATACTTGCCCTCAAATTCATTCGTATTAACTTATATCGACTTCAAAGGTTCTGATTTAAATCCCATCTCCCCTGACTGATATCTTTCTGGGAATCTGCTGCATCCCCCCCCTAGAACCTGCCAGGAGCCTGTGGCCCTGGAGCTGCCTAAGCACCCACCCAAAACCATCTGGCGTCTGCCCGCGGTCCTCCGGGGCACTGCTCGCTGAAGGACAGCTGCCCAAAACAAATGGTGACCTCTGTCATCTGGGCCATCAATTGTTACAACATCTGGCAATTGGCTTTCTTATGAAAACTGACATTTGGTTGCTTTGGACCGAGGATTTTAAAATCCATGGGCCACAGTAGAAAACAGAACAGATCCCAATTTTTTTTTTTTTTTTTTTTTTTAATATGCACTTCAAATGGCTTGCAGTCACTTGGAATAATGACATAAAGAACTCAAAGCAAATAATCAACTTATCACAGTGAGAGAATCCTTTTGACAAATTTTTGCTGGTCTTATCCTATTCCTGCCTTGAGTTAATACCTTGCTGCAGCTGCAACAATGCTAAATTCTGTTTCAGAAACTCTCCTACACCTTAGTGGTGTATTTAATGAAATGCAGTGACTACGTTATTGCAGTTGTCTCCACTGAGCATAGGTGCTTGGCCATGTGGGTTTGTATCCAGCTTTATGTTTGCACCCATGTGTACAATGCAGCAAGCTGGTCTGACTCCCTGTGCTCACTCTCTCTCCTCATAACTTTTCTTCACAAGCCGAATACAACAAAGATAGATGTCTACATCTAAATCTGAAATATTTCAGTGTGCTAAAAAGTGTCTTTGGTCTTTTGCTGCATTCATAAAACAATTTGAAAGAAGAAACTAAGAAGAGTGATGTCCTCAAAATCTTGGCAAAGCTGATAGTCAACTCTGGAAAATTACATTCAGGTATTGTATACAATTGTGTTACTTTAGTCTCACAGATGGCTACAAATAAAATAAATGTTTAACATAACATATGTATTTCAAGCTACAAACACTTTCTTTAAAAGATTCCTTCCTTAAACTCTAGGCAGATTTGGCATAAAACAGGGGAAAAAATGCAAATAACTACCAAATAATCAACCAACATAAACTTTGGAAAAATTAACTTTCAAAATGAAGAAATAAATCTTACTAACCACAAAGAAAAGAAAACCAAATGAAATATAAATGTGACAAACATGTAGGTATAAAGAAACATAAAGGTTATTAAAATGTATAGAAACAAATTTATTATTTAAAATCTAACTAACTACAATAACTAATGCAGACTTTTAGATATAATTGAACTAATCAGCATGAGCAGATACTAATGTAATGTGGCTGCACTGATTTATCAAAACACCAAACATTCAGATAGTTAATTCCAGAGGAAGAAAAAAAATCTAAGTGCAAATACTTATATTTCTCTGTGTTGAGGTTTCATCTGGGCTCCCTGTGAAAAATGGAGACGGAAAAACAATACTGTCGAGCTACAGAGCCCCATTTCAAGCACCTCGCTGCAGCAGTCACTGACGGAGTCTGAAATGGAGTTAGGCTTGTTTAGCATGCCTGCAGGGTCACACCGACTGACCCGGTCCCCTCTGGTTTCACTTAAAACTCAGATTTTCTCCATGAAGATAACATGTTCCTCTGATATTTAGTTACCTGGTCTCCAGAAAGATCTCATTTTTCATGGTGTAATATTTAACCTTTTTTTTAAGACGTCTTTTTTTTAACATAAACTCTTTTAACCTGATATATTTCCTCAAAGAACATGTGCTTGCAAGGAAAATGTTTGGTTATTGAAATATCTTAACAAATCAAAGTTCACTGGGAATTTAGCTTGCTAGGTTATAAAGGAGTGTTAAGGCAATCATTAAGTGTTCTTTCTTTAATTTCTTTTGATACTGTCTGCTATAAACATGAATATTCATATAGATAAACTGATTCTGTGTGTGCTTATTCTGAGAGCTTTTGTGCTGAAATAAATCATGAGCTAGCACTTCCTTGGCTTTTTTTTTTTTTAATTCAGAAAACTGCAGTTTGTGGTATACATGCAAATAAAAAAAAAATATTTTTAAATAGATTAAATTATGACAGAAATTTTCATGAAAAATGCCAAAAAACAGCTCAACCAGCTTCTGAGTGTGAAATGCTACAAAGTATTGTTTGTATGCTGAAGGCTTTCTGAGGAAACTGGAAAATTATCTGACCAGAAGTTCCCTGGCACAAATTTGTTTCGGTTGAGGTGTAGGCTGGCACTTGGAGAGGACCTGGCTGAGCGCATTTGGTTGAGAACTTGCTGCTATTTGTCTGACAGCCACAAAGGCACACTGGATACAATATCTGTGCAAGTACTTTATCGGGAATGGCAAGTCCCAGACCACCTCCCTGCCCAAGTGCCCCCTTAAGAGGCCTGATTGGTATTTAAGGAATGCAAGGATTAGTGATGTAAACTGCAGCAAATCTGAAGTTTAAAGAGGACAGAATCTATTTAAATATGTCACTGGGAGTTTGGAATTGCATTTTCCTAGTTCCCTTTCTCTGGTCTTGTCTTCTTAAACCTCCTGGCTAGTACTTTCAAAACTCTGCTTGCTGTTCCAGTCGCAGGACCAGCCTCCCTCTTCACTGCTCCTTAACATTCCCATATTATCCATCTTTCTATGCTTTATCTCTCAATCTGCTCACTTATTTTTATTTTTAAGGGGGGAATAGGGGGGTATGGTGTGTTGTTGGTGTTGTAAAGCAGATGTTTCAGGCAGTGGGCCCATACCTGAGAAATCACAAACAATTCAGAGCATCACTGCCTGCACAGACATAAAATCTTTTCACCCAGGAACCTCCCAAATCCCTCCCATCTGCAGAATCCCTCCCTGAGAAGAGCACAACTGATGAAATCGGTGCAGCTACTCATCGCCTCTGAGACCATGGTTTTACTTGAGGATTTTGCTGGTGAGAAGTCAATTTAAGAGGTTTCATCTCCTTTTTTTCTTCTCACCTGCTCATTCCTTTCTTTGCTACCCCACCTCTGGTGGGGGAAGTTTATCCGTCCTTCAGCAAGGCTAATTCATTCATTGGTATTGCTGCTGACACCCGGAGTGATGCAGGTTAATAAACAAAGAAAAGCAACCCTTGAGGAAAGGTGGGAAAGAGTGTCTATTAGCTTAGATCATTCCACTCAACCATGTTTAGTATGGTCACCCAGAGAGTTGGATTGCCACATCAGAGTACCAACACGGGTGGGGAAGACTGCTTTTAAACTAGCTTTGCAACTTGAAACATTGTAATGCGGAATCTCAGCCTGGTTTCTTGGGTGTGTGGAGTAATATACATTCAGGAATCACATTACACCTGACTGAAAGGCAACCAACTCTGTTGCATAACTACTGCATTTGGGAACATAAGATAACAAATTCTGATAAAACCTGTATGGAGATGTTGAGACTTGTGCAAGGCCTGATTCCTCACTTTCTGTTCTCAGGAACATTGAGGCATGGCAGATTTTATATTCTCCTTATGCAGGCAGTTCTGATTCTCCCTATATGAAAACAGGTGCCAGAAGAAAAGAAAAAATTTAGAAGAGCAAAAAGGGTAACCAAAGGAGTGTAAAGCCTTCCATGGAGGTGAGAACAAAATAAACCAGGTGACAACACTGTGAAAAGGGAAAAGTTCTAGCAGTGTAAGAGAAGTGCCCGTGAAATTGYGCGTGTTGTTGAGATGGTACATAAGGATGTTTTGCTCAACACTTCATCCCGGTAGAAAATAGTGGTTCACCAAAATGAATAAGATGTAAACTGGATACAAGCAAAAAGAAGTACATTTTCACATTGTGTGTAATCAAGGTGGGGAACTTGCTGCTACAGGATGTTATTGATGCTCAAAGCTCACTTAGATTCAAGGGGAGAATGAACAAGGAAGATAAATCCATGAATGGAAACACCTAGAAAGCAAACGTGGCACACGAAGCCTCTGAGGTTCAGCTGGTGGAGTCTGGGGAAATATCAGTGCATGCCTCCATATTCCTCTGTATTGCCCCAGGCACCCACCTTGTCACTGCCAGAGGTGGGATAACAGGCTGGGTGGGTTTGGACCTGGTTCAGCACATCTGTTCAGATGTTCTGCAACACTGTAAAACTGTCTAAATCTGGAGCTGCCCTTGTGTTTCTACATGCTGTTATGCTCCTACACAGACATTGTATCTCCATTGTATCTACAAAAGGGAATTGTGGACCTGCGTCCACATCCCAAGCTAGGGTGCAGAGAACGGTGTTTCCGTGTCCCTGGAGCCAGCACAGGTGGGAACCAGTGAATCTGGCAGTCTGGTCCTCCTCCTTCCCTGTACAGGAACAACTTTTTAGGAGTAAGATAACAGTCAAGGGCTCTGTTCTGTGACTGGTTGGGAGCTAAGGGCATTTGATACTTTTTAGGAGTTACCACACACACCAGTTAATCCATCCAAATAGCTAGTAGTTGTGGTGTGGTTGGTTCCAGCTATAAACTCTCCAGTGCTTGACCACTTGTGTTCATAAAATACAGATCCTTTTAGAGCTTATTTGACAAGACAGTTTCTCACAAAGAACATTTTGTGACCTAAAAATCGATATTTTTAATAAATATGCAGAGACACTAATTGTCTCAGTCTATCAACACTGGTAAAGTAATAAAGAATGGATACATGCAGGTGTTTGGCTAAAGCTTCAGTTTGAACTCCTACAAAAGGAAGTACTAGAAGAAAAGGCTTATGTTCATCTGTATTTTCCTTTTAATGATAATCTCATCGTCTTTAATGTTGCACTATTACATAGTTCTTATTTTGCATAAATACATGATGATTATAGCTGTATAACCTTGGCAACACAGTGTCCTCTTGAGGCAGCCTGAAATAGAAGAGAAATGCAGATTTTACTGCACAACTGCCCTTTTGGGAACAATATTTTATTATGTTTTATTTCCTTTCCATAAAATTCAAAGAAAATGAAGGTAATTTGGGTTCTACAAAACCAATGATAAGCTGGTGGAGGCAATTCCTAAATCACATGCAGGCACAGCCCTACAAACAGGTGTAGGCAAAGATGGGCAAGAAGATCAGGCTATACTCATGAACACTTTGAAACTGACCTTCCAAACCTGGACATCTGAGATTTCAAGCAGAAACTTGTTTAAAAATGATTAATTGTATGAAAATTGTAAGGCCAAATCTCAGACACAGGTAACAACTTTACGCTGTAGCTTACTACTGGGTGGAAAATGACACATGGGGGAAAGGAAGTACTAAAAACGAAGGGTCCAGTTGCTCATTAGTTTATACGGCCTGAGAATGTGGCCCAGGAAGTCTCTCATGCTGGCCATTAGGGCCATTGTAAAAGCCATTAGGACTAGCCTGTGATGTCAGTGATAAGCTCAGCTTTCATTTAGTAAGACAAAATAAAGGCCTTTTTCATGGTGGAGATAGAATCTCAGCCAGCTTGCCTGTCACTGAAAGAAAACAAAACCAAAAACCTTTCATATAGGCAGGCAATTTGCTATTTTTTGACACTAAATTGACTCTTGGTCTGTTATCCAGGGCAGGCTGAAATGTCACTTCTTATAACCAAGCCTGTACTCTTTTGTTTAAGAGAAGTGTTTTCTGTTTAGTGCCTCATCAGAAGCAGGATGAAAATGCTCTTCAGTGCAATGGTGCCATATACCCTAGATTTGCAAATTATGAGTTTTGCCTAAGTGAGGAGAAAAGGGCTAAGCCCTTTACTATAGCATGAAAAGGATAAAGCTAAACAGATTTTTTGATGAATCAGTGATATAATCTCTGAAAAATCCCACGTGAATAAACCTTTGCAGCTAAGGAACGGTGTAGCTTCAGCTTCACCATTGTAGGAATGATGCTTTTAGTCTCTGGCATGGAAAGTGAAAGAGTGCTTCATTAGCATGTGAGCCCATTAATCTTGCATTTGGCATATGAACTCCCACGTGATTTGAACATCTGCCTGGAAGGTACCGCTCTGATTAGAACAGATGTATTATTCTGAAATTAAAGTAAATACCAAAACATATTTCTGTCTTTCAGCTTACTTTCTTCATATAACCTGTGTTGAAGTAATAATGGATAAAACTTGTCAGGTCCCAAAGCTGCTAATGTTTCATTAAGAAGGCACACGTAGTAGGGTAATTCAATACTTGTTTGTGGGACATGTATCTGCAGAGTTATATTCCTGTTCAGTCACGGGAACACCGGATACAACTGGCAAACCCCTTGCCTGCAGCTTACAACACAAGCATCTTTGAATAAGAAATCTCTGTTTAATGCCATAATATTAGCACAACAGTTCCTTCATTGATGGTAAAGATGACACTTGTAGCCTAAAAAATGGTGACTGAGAAGTTTGGGAGGATTCCCTTTGCAGGCTAGCCTTGAATGGCTACAAATCAAATGTCCAGATTCTGCTGAAGCTGGTTTGACTCATCAAAGGACAAATCAGTGACTGGCCACCAGATCTCCTGTGAATCAGCACTGGCCACTTCAGTGGACATCTTCTATTTGACCGTAAATTTGCCAAATGGTTGTCAGCAATTGCCTTGCAATGACAAAGACTAGCTGGAGTCCATGTGAGACTGCAGTGATTGGTTGAGATAAAAATGACACTGCCTCCTGTTTCCAGAGTCACATCCTGCATGCACAAGTTTTTGTGAAAATTGCAGTCCTTTTTTACAGTTTGTGAGGACTTTAAGAGCAAATACAGGCAAAGATGGGACTCCAGAAAGAGTGAAGGCATCTCTCTGTGATGTCTCTTTGAACAGAAGCAGCATGACCTCAGAAGGGAAAATCATCTAAGGGGAAGGATGTGACAGAAGCTGCAGCCACAGCTACACTGGCAGACCAGAGATGGGCTGAATCATGGAATAAAAGGTGTTTTGTGCACATAAGCCTGAACCATCATTTGCACACCCCCTGAGCTTGAGTCATGCATCCCAGATAGACATTGGCACTATCTATTCGAGAAGGCAAGGATACTAACAGTGACAGTGTGCTAATATTGTTCTACCCCCTATATTCCACATATAGCACATTCAGTTTCTCTTCCTCTCTAAGAGTCATTGTTTCCCAGCTGTGGAATGATCCTCAGATGAGATAAACAGAAGATTCAAGGTGCATCAGCAAGATGCATGTTGTAGAATGAGACAGAAGAGAGTGCAAAAAGGAATGGTTTGTGCCTTCAGGCTTTTGTGCCTGTCCCACCAAAGCAAAAAGAGATGACAAGCATGAAGAAGAGGAGAGGACAAAATATACTTCTTACACTTCCAAATACAAAATCATAGTTGCTGGCTTTATGAGTGACAAGAAGAAGAAACTATTATTTGTAGGATTTTAGTATGACGTTTGATAGATATGTGTTAATCTACGTGTGTTATTGGCAGTATGAGAATCCATCACTTATCCTGGTCATGGTTCAAAATGAACTCATACAGGAATTTTTATTCTATAAGTAGAGTGAGGAAAAACGTCATTGTTGGTGCAAAAAATGAGAAAATATGATCAAGCTTAAAAGTAAAAAATATCTTGGTGATCTGTCTCCATAAGGAAAAAAGTGAATAAAATATTTGAGGCCTAACAAACCACACACCTTTTGTTTCAGAGGAAAATCTGTCAGATGTGATTCAGATTTCCAAAGAACTGCAGACAGGCATGCCTGTTTCACCTGATCTTTCTGAGAAAATACACCCAGTCCTATGGACTGACTGGACTACAGTACTTCCAGCCAGGGAAGGAAGGTGCCAAGTATCCAGTCTATTTGAGTTTCTTGCGTTTTTTCAGCTAGTGGGAATAAGAGGGGATGTCCTGCATTTTCTACTCATTCTATTAGTTCAGAAATTCACTTAGTCCTAAGGATCTTAAAATTTCTTCTTCTCTTTTGAGAGATTTCTGTAGAATGCACTCAGAGATGAAGGACATATTCTCCATACAGTTCAGTTACAATTTTACAGATTCATGTAGTGCATGAAATAACTCATATTAAATAACGTATACTTCTATGTGCAGAGCTAAGGTCTGCTCTCACTTGCCAGATGTGGCACCTGGCCATCACAACAATTATCAGCAGCACTGGTATTGGTATTTGTCTGGTATCAATACTACACTTCGAATCACAAACACAGCAAAAGGCTCCACTGATGACAGTCAAAACATATGCCTCACTTTTTGTATGAAGGACACCCTATTTGTTTTGCCRCTGTTTGGAATTAATGTTAACAACAACAATAATATTAATAATTCAAAGTGTCAGGAAAGTGGTAATTGCTTTAGAAGTGTATGGAGACAAGCGGTTTATAGTCTGAAGAAATCAGAGGCAGATAGCTAATAATATTGAACAAAGTTTATTAGTATAAGCAGAACTATATGCTTGCCTGACTCCCATTCCTCTCCCATGCACAAAAACGTCGTCTCTGTTTAGGGAGGTATTTCAGGCTGTAGCGTTCAGATTGGATTTCCCAGAAATAGAATCTGGGCCAATTGTGATAATTTTTTTTATCTATATTTAAAATTAATTTAAGGGAAATGGTGACACTTATATGCACCTGGCTGATTGAACCATAGTCTGTAGCTGACTGACGTTAGCAGAAAGTATTTTATTGATTTCAATAGACTTCAGACCATGATATTTAATCCATTCTGCTTATTGGTCTCATTTATCCCATGAGTGAACATGAGTTGAAAAAAGAGATTGGGTATAAGTGAAAAAGAGCCCAGTGAAAGTGTATCTCAGACTCTTTGTGAAAGAAAAAAAATAGATTGTCCAGGTAGTATTAGAGCTATCCAAGAATAAGTAAAATATCTTACTCTATTTCCTTTGTCTTCTTCTCTTTTCTTAGACCTTTCCCTCTTTTTTAGATACAAACTGTGTTTTCACCTGCACTGTAGAAGCATTTAGCATATTGGGGATACTTCTGAAATCCAACTAATAACTAATGGTGATGCATCATTCTGCAGTCTTATGAGTACAAAGAGCCAGTAAAGGGTGCACGGAACATTATTATGACATCATTTTTCTGGTAGCTTTTAGAGCTTTTAGAATTACTCTGAGATTGGATAATGAGCTCAAAAGGACATTTGGCTTCATTTGCTTTTAGGATTTCTTTCACACAGCCGTTGCTGCAATCTGGCAATTCTAGAAACACATAGAAATCAACAAACCTGTTGATTTAATAAGCGTTAGTAGATTAGTTGAACAGTTAATTACAGACTGGACAGACAGAACAATACAGTATATCAACTCTATCTTCCTGTAAGGTTCTTCAATACCAGACGCAACAGACCTCAGTTTTTTGTGAGGACCTCAAGGCATGGTTGAAATAAAAGAAATATATGAATGTGCAATTCTGAGTCCTTTGAAACTCCTATGAGAAACCTCCCCGGATACTTCATTCTGCAGAGATATAGAAAGCTGAAATTTGACTTTCCTTGAATTTGCACTTTCTTAATTCTTATTCTGTTTAAATCCAAGTGGTACAGGCAGGTTTCAGTGAAGCTGGAGAAGTTCCTGCACATGCTTGTAACTACCTTTTAGACAATCAGCCCATACATGATGCTAACCTAGAATTGTTCCGTTTATGTATAAACATCTAGTCCTTTTATGAATCCCACTGTATATACCATACCTGGGGAACTGAGCTTCAGTGAAGAAAATACTAAAAAATGGTCAAAAAAAAATTTAACTTCTTACACAGCACTTCAAACTCAAAACATTTTTTGTTCTCTTAGGCAAGCAGAATTCCTCCCTGTTACTTACCAAACATTTGAAAATAGAGTTCCATGTGGCAGAGTGCACCTCTCAGCTCCTCTGCTGCTCAGCCTCCCCCAACACCCTCAACGCACAGTGTAGACCAAGCAGGGCACCATGTTATAGAGCTAGATGGTTTCCAGACCCGGAGAGACTGGCTTTGACATGGTGTGGCTCTCGACTTTGGGCAATTTTCGTTTTGTTTGATTCTATGTGAAGTTAGAAGTGAGATACTGCTGTGATTTCAGCATAGTACTAGCAGATACATAGGTGACAGGGATGGGTTTGGAAGGAGAGCTATAGACCAGGGGCCAGTCTGGGATATATGTGGATCCTAATCACCATCTAATGCCTACACAGGTGAATGAAAATACTCCTACTGTTTTCATTGGTACAGGATTGAGCTGTTGATTTTAGTCCAGTTGTTAAAGCTAGAGCAGGCGGTGGCTCCTGTTGCATCTGCCATCACAGGAAGTGGGATAAATTTTATCTAATTCTGATCTGCAAATCTGAGTTAAGACAAGGAAACAGAAGGGATTTGGGAGTCACTAAAGCATACAGACTGTTCAAAATAGCTTGTGATTAAAATAAAAGGGAAACAAAAAAATTTTCATTTTTAAAAAGTGATCTCTTTCACCCGCCTTTCTTTTCTCAGAGGTACAAGTAAAAGAAGATTATCTGGCAAAAGCAGAAATTTTGCAGTTGCCAATAAACTATTTTATTAGAAGTTAGCAATGACAGTTTTGTCTGAAGAAAGTAATGTTTTGTTATGTCTTTAACCAAAACCCACAACTTCTCTACCAGCTCAGGGTTTTTTTTTAAATTATTTTTCTTTTAGTTCAAAATTACTTATTTGGAAAGTTTGAGAGTTTCTATTGCTTTTAATTGAAAAAAAAATGATTTTTTTTTGGCAAGAGCGTGCAAATTGATCGGGTTTCTCTAAATTTCTTTCTGCACTGCCACTTCACTGGTACATTCACCTTCTAGCATTGGGGATAGCATGTAGGTAATTTTAGACAACAGTCAATCCAGAAAGAATGGACAGATTATAAAATGGAGTGCTCTTGTTTGGGGGAACTGGAATCACAGAACCACAGAACGGGTCAGGTTGGAAGGGACCGCAGTGGGTCATCTGGTCCAACCTCCCTGCTCGAGCAGGGTCATCCCGGAGCACATTGCACAGGATTCTATCCAGGCAGTTCTTGAAAATCTCCAGTGAGGGAGACTCCACAATCTCTGTGGACAATCTGTTCCAGGGCTCAGTCACCTGCACAGTAAAGAAGTTCTTCCTCATGTTCAAGTGGAACTTCCTGTGCATCAGTTTCTGCCCATTGCTTCTATTGCTGGACATCACTGAGTAGAGCCTGGTCCATCCTCTTGACGTCTTCCCTTCCAAAGCATTGTTTGCTTTTCTTGCATTTAATTTTAGATATTTAACAGACATTCTCTACTCACCCCACAGAGGCAAAGCAAAAGAGAAAAGCAACTTCCAAGAAAGGGACAAGATCTCCAGCTGCTTACTTCTGATGGCTTTTCAGTAAACCCAACCAGCTCYGTCCCTAACCTCAGATATGTACTGAAGGTCAGGTTGAAAGATTCCAAGTTTAGAAAAAACAGACCATTCAAAAATTTCTCAGATGACAATGCCACCTTTCGCATCTCTGTGAAAAAAATTCTGAAGCAACAGAGTTCAGGGAACAGAGAAGGATATATTGTCACCTGAGATGTGCTGAAATGACTTTTGAAGGGTAGCTCTTCTGAGACCCTACAGGCATAAAAGTCTTGAGCACACTGCTCAAAAGGTGTGTTTTTCACTTGGAGCAACTGGCATATTGCCTTGCTCTAAAGCAAAACAGCTGCAAAGACATGGTTTAACTTTTTTTACAATCAGTCAGAAAACATGAGTTTGAGGTATAGTGTAGCATTGGTGATCTTGTCTTGTGGTGAAACTGCAGTGTCTCACCTTCACAGTGTCTTTATTCTGGGACAGTTCAAGCATGTTAATGACCCCTAAATGAAAACCCACCTGTCTTTGACAGTAAAGTCCATGCATGTATCATGTCAGCAAGTCAGCAATAACCACAGCTAACAACTGTTGAGTCTCAGATTCTTTGAAACCTAGCAATATTTCACTGGCAATGTTATTCACATAACAAAAAGACATTTAAAAAATAATTGCATGAAATTAAAATTTATAATCCTTAGGAGACCTGCAGGAGTGGGGATAGGAAGCACAGGAAAAGAGGTATCTTGAATTATATCTCAAAACTGTTCCTCTGGAATCTTTCTCTTTCATATTGTTTTGCTGCTTTGGTCATACACCCCACAGGATGTGCCAGTTTGCACAAACGACCTYACCTTCCCCTGCAGAACATAAGGGCATCCCCTTGACTTCAGCAAGAATTGTTACTCTCATAAGAGAAAAATACCTCTTGAAGCTTTCTGAACATCTAACATTTCTACAGCTACACCTGCGCTGCTTAGGACATTCGTCCCAGTCCTTGATCTCCAAACTCTGTGATTCTGAATGGCTCATGTCCATGTACATTACTGCTAACTGCTCCAAGAGCAAACTGGTGGCATCTAAATTGTCCACTACTTAAGCCAGGTTCTCGCTAGCCCACCTGTGGGAGTTTTGTTTGTTTTGGTTGAATGGTTGTCTGGCTTTTTGTTTGTTTTCCAGTTCAAGATGTTTGAAATAATGTGAGAAGTGTTTTACAGCCCAACAGAGCAAATGTTCTCAGAACTGCCACCAACTTTCATCCCAGAAAAGTCTAACTGCTTTAGTCTGAAAGAGAGCTTAGGTGTGAAGTTGTAKGTACACAGAGTGCATGATGAAGAGATTGGAATAAATGAGGGAGCTGGATAGCGTACATACACATGCGCTTAAAAGATATTATAATGGACCTTTTACAAATATCTAAATAACCCCAAGTAGATATTCATCTTGAATCATAGATATGTTTACAGGTTTGCTTTTACAAACTGCTTATATCTTGGTCCAAAAAATACTTCCTCTTAGACAACAGCCTTTTTACATTCCTTACTCTATTGGACTATCTCAAATGCAGCTATTGGGCACAATCTGTAATACAGGAAATTCCATTTAAATGTAAGAAAAAGGTTTTTTATTACAGGCATGATCAAACACTGGCAAAGGTTGCCCAGAGAGGCTGTGGAGCTTCCATCCTTGGGGATATTTAAAACCTAACCAGATATGGTCCTGAGCAACCTGCTGTAGGTGACCCTTTGTGTATTATTTTATCATTCTATGATTTTTTTTTTTTTCTGGGGAAAATTCATTTTTTTCATAGTCTAAGGCTCATAAACTTCTTAATGTAAACAGTGATCAAAATGTGTTGGTTTATGCCTATATGCTATGCTGGGGTTCAGACAGACCAATACTTAACACAGCAAGAAAAGAATAAAACTCGTCAGCTTAATGCATCTTTTTCCATCTTCTTTCAGCTACTTGTTAACTCCCATATTTTGTATTCAGAAAAGTAATTCACCAATTAAGCTACACTTAGTCTAGATGGTCCATGTCAATGTTTCTACTAATGGAAATAAAACAAAGAAATTACATTACTAATTGTACACATGCATCACAGTTCTTCTCTAAATTGTGTCCTGCAGTACAGGTAAATGTCCCTGAACATTCTTGTGTTATGCACTGGTTTGCCCTCTGACGAGCCAGGGGTTAATGTGGATTGTCGAATTCTGCATGCAATATTTTAGGTGCTATAAATAGCTATAAATTTTTTTGTTGTTGTTTTTATAAACTCCGGAGTAGCACTGATATCATGCAGAGGACTTATGATATTTTTAACACATTGGAAAACTTTCATTTCTGAAAAATTTCTGTATATGACCTATTTATTTAATTTCCCTAAGATGAGTGTGTTGTGTCTACAAATTATAGATTTGACAAATAATCAAGAAGCATTTTGTATTTATCTAGATGGATTGAATAACTCATAATACAGAAATAGAACACTAGTTTTAATTTTCCCAGAATTTTAAAGACATTCAGATGCTAATTCAGATTTTACRGACCTAAAGACACATTCATTATTAATTTAAAAATATTTAAAATATCTTCCATTAAATCACCTGGAAAACTTAAAGAGCATAAAACAAGACTAGTGACATGAAAAATTAAATTTAATAGTTTAAAACCATCTCCTCAACTTCATACCAGTAGCAGTCCCATATCAAGGGCGGTTCTTTCCTATTGACAATGATTTTGTGATCCACATGAAATAATAAGAACTTGCCTTAATTTTGCACTGATTTGAAAACAAATTTTCTTCAAAGTGTAGATTCACCAGCAACTTGGAATATCTTCATTATAACAATGTGTCCCGGATTTTAAAAATAGCACTGGATAATGATATGTAGTGTCTTGTCGTCTGCAGTGGCATCTTGATTACAGAGTGAGAGATCTTATTTCAAGGGTCCGGGTCTGTCTAAGATGATCTGCATGGCTTAAGGATCAGGTCTACCCCAGCCTATGGCAAATGGCAAGGGTATACCAGAGTAAGTGCTGTGGTTAGAGTGAGAAGAAGGACAAGACTTTCCCTAAAGGTAGGAAAATTGTTGAGTTATGACGAGCTGTAACGGCTAATTGAGTTTATTTGCAGCTTAGATATTCTTTCACAGAGTCCTTTAGTATATTGCAAACTAATTGCAAAATGAAAGCCTTATTTTAACTTTGAATTCCGGGAAATATGTCTTTTCCTCATTCCCACCTGATCCTTTCGAAACAGTTTGATTGCTGTCCAATGGTGAAAGCTCCCAGCGGTGGGATCATCATTTCACGTATCTTCAGGATACAGAGAAGCACTTAAGTATTAATCATCCTTTTCTTTAAGACAGGAGTTGAGTGTCTTCTGCTAATGGCTTAGAAAGTTCAAAGGCACTTATTTTCCACAGCAGTTAAGTGAAATGAATATTGAACTACATTTATTGGGGTTCTTTCTGCTCTCATGTTTATTTTCCCCTGTGCAATTCATTGATTTCCACAACGATATTCCTAGTCTTTGTTCTGATTGTTGACCCTGCTAAAAAGAGAATTAATTAATGTCAGATGCAGTGGAGAATCACTGCCTATCAAACGGGATTGACGTCATCATCTCCTTTCACCTTGGCTGCAAAACTGTCAAAGAATCAAAATAAATTTTGAGTACTTTCCAGCAGCTCCATTTTCAAAACAGTGACCCTTCTGAATCCAGAACAGAGACATCTATTCACCTTTTTATCATGGCTGTCTTTTTTTTAAAAAAAGTATTTTCACTTCTAAAAGCTCTTTAAGAATTAAAGTGACAGTATGATACGGCAGGCAAAACAAATCCTTGTATTATATTTATGATTGCAAATTTTAAACTTGCTGCCACCCTGAGAGAAAAACAATGAAAACTGCTGGCTACATACTTTTATTGCTTTGATTGCAGCAAATATAGTTTCTGCTACTAAAATTTTTTCACTAGGTACATAACTGATGTGACATGTGACACACTCATTGTCAGCCCTCATATTTTCTGGAGGAAAATCCCAATTAATTCTTGACATGTCTAAAAAATGGAACTAGATTTCTCTTCAGAGTTAAGTACAGACACACTGAATGAGGAACATTTTTAATATGTCATAATAGGAAACCATGTGTTCATGAAACCTTATTGACAAAACTTGATAATTGTGTTCTTGTTGGAATCCCCTTATTGGATTTTTAAAAAGAAAATGGCAAAGCAACCCTTTCAAAATCCTTCAGAGCCTTCATTAATAATGTATGCTTTTTTTTTCCTGTGAGTGTATCTTCTTTTTCTTTTTTTCTTGTTACAGCATGTGCAGAATATTGGATGATAAATAATTCCCATCCAGTGTTTTGCTAGCAGTTACCAGCCCTACAGCCCTTGTGCTAATCACTAAAAAGAGAACTGGTATTAAGCATAATGTAAAGCTCTGTGAGCAAAGGGAGATTAAAATAATGCAAAATACAGTTCCAAAGGGATGGCTTGTGTGTATGCAGATTATCCCCCAATAGATGACGAGTGCAATTTGCACTTTTTGTTAGGAAAGACTGGAAGGAGAAGAAAGTAAAAAACAAAAGGGCTGACCTCTGCTGAAAATATCCGTGCAATGACCACTGCTTGCTATACTGATTGAGGGCTTTAGCTCACTTTTTCCTTCTGATCCTATTTTTCTTTTGCACCTACTCATTTAATAGGCCTTATATGTAGCTTGTTGCACATATCAGCATATATAGTTCAGTGGAAGACTGTGTTTTAAAACCTAAGTAAATTCTCGTGTGAAAGCCTTGATCAGGCAGATTGCAAGGCTAAGAAATATTTTTTTATTTCTTTCAACTAAAACCAAATTAAAATAATATAGCCATTTCCTCTATAAAATTTGCGAGCAAATTTAATCAAAATTTGCCTGTAAATATAAGTAGTCACATTTGGGGCAAAAAAAAACCAAAACCAAAGAACTAAAATTAGGGAAACTCATTTCAAATTTTGAAAACATCTTAATGTATAGTAGGTCTGACACAAAAAGCCTGCCCTCGCTTGAGTAATATGGGATCATGCAGAAATGTAGAAATGTTTGTGCCCAGCAACATTAACTCATTTMATTAGTGACATTTTTACATTATTGTGATCATAATTGTAATATGCTGGTCCATCCGCTCAGAATTTCTGCCAGAGCTTTGGATAATGGAGGAAGTAGCATTAACATTGATGGAGTGAGCACTGCATCTAGCCAGTGGTGAAAAATAATGTTAATCATAAATGTCTTCATAGAAGTTTATGTGAAAATTTTTTTTTGCTCAGTGTCATCTTAAGTGGTTTGGTTTTTTTTTCTTTTTTTTTCTCTTTCATCTATTCTGAGTTATCTCTCTTTTGTTGGCCCATTTTAACAAACTTTTTATTAGAAGTAGTTGCAGATAAAATTTGCATATCAGAAATTATTGATTAAAGCTGGAAAAAATCTTAGTCTTACATAAACATTAGTCCAGACCCCAAATATTTTCAACCTAATAAATTCTGTATTAAAAGGAAGGCAAAGTAGGTGATTTATATATCTGTTTTCCAGGCAGGTCAGGCTCTTTGGCCAGATCTTTCATGTAATCTCATGATTTCAGAGGGTGCAAAGGATCTCATGGAGGTCAAGATCCTGCACCTACACTGCATACTGTATGTAGTTGACATGACTCATCAGAAAAAGAAAAAAGTAGGTCATGAATGCATCCTCAAACCTCTGGAGCAGAACACATGAAGATATTTATCATACAGAGGACATGCAAAAAAATTACAAATTTTCTATTTGTTTTTCAATTAAAAAAACCTGCCGTACAGAACTAACACTCTCTTTGAAACTTAGTCAGCAAACAACACCAAAAAAGGGTGTCAACAAAGTGTTTTCAGACAAAAATCCACAAGTCCCTCTAATAACAGTCTTTGCTTGGACTCCTCCTAGAGACTGATTCCATCTTTAGTGCTGACTGCACTCTGGAGTGATGCTGGATATTCTCCTTGACTCCATGATCTTCTTTCACAGAAATTAAAGCACTGCTAACCAAGCTGTATTTTGTAGGCAAAATGGAAATAACTAGTGCCTACAGTTTATTCAAGAAAAAATATAATAAGATAAAATTTTCTCAATGAAAAGAAATCCACATTCCCCAAACGAGTTCAACAGCCTGCTTTTTTCTTTGGGACCATATTAGTCACTGCAATTTTATCTCACCTCATTTCTGTGACCAAAGATTGAAGTAAGAACCAAAAGGAACAAAAATGGGAATTCATTAATTTATTCTCAACATAAACATTGAAAGGACACGAATTACATCATTTTGGCAGAATAATAAAGAATTAAAATGGTTAATTCCTTTCCTTATCATTACCCTTGGAGTAGATTCTGCAATTTCCCACTTTTTGGCAGCCTCTTCTTTTAATGCGTATTTGAACAAATGCCAGCTTGTTCCTCCTCCCCAAAGTCTGCCTGGGATCATGGTACTTAATGTCCACAGAGACAAGAGGGCTGCCCTGTCCTAGATTAATGAAGCTTTGTGCTCTAACAAGAAATTTCCAAATGAGAAAAATCAAATCAGTCTTATATAAATTTTCCCTTGTTTTTAGGGTTTCTTAGTTCTTTCCCACTAAACAGGAAGTAGAATAAAATTCGGAATATAATTTAGCAACCTTCAAAAATGCCAAGGTAATTTTTGAGTCTTGGGTAAAATGTGCCATTAAAATCAATTTTTCATTGCTCAGTGTTTATTCACTAACAAACTTTGGAAAAAAAATTATATATGTATATATATATTTATATATATAAAACACATACATATATATATATATATATATATATTGATTAGAAATAATTCTAAGGTTAGAAATGCCAGGTCAAAACTAGAATAAAGAAGCATCAGCGAAAACTGCTGAACTATCAATTTCCTTATCTGAAAGTTAAGCCTCAAGTCATTGGAATCAGGTTGAACTCACTTTGTTATTTCATTCCCACAGTTCAGCTGCACTGAGCGTCTGATCTGCTGGGGTACTGGCTCTTTTGGCACAGCAGCTTTCTTGGTTTCTCTACAGAAAAGTTATGCAAGGATTGTTTTTGTGCTGAGAAGATGAAAAAACAATAACAGTTAAAACAATTTCTCAATCTTTGTAAACCCAATTCTGTTAACTCATCTTCAAGAAAATAATGCTATTTCTCATATTTGATCTTGCATAAGTGAGAAACCACTGCAGAAGAATCTATAAGAGAGATGTGAGAGATCAAAGGCGATGTGAACTAGGACCAATGCTGCACCTATTCTCACAGAATGACAAGGGGAAGGATAAAGAGTGGATGAAAGAGAAAAAAAAAGAAATACTGAAATAGAAAGGGAAAAGTTGTGGAAGGCTTGAATACACAAAGACAAGAAGCAAGATATAAAATTTAAAAAAGGATAACAGCTTTTTGGATTTGTATTTTATCTTAGATTATGTAATCAGATATTTGTCTTCAGGCTTTCAAACAAGTGCCCTGAGAACAATTAAATGTTATTATAACTATCAAATATAATAATTCATGCGATACGGTAGAGAGTTGGAAAAGACATTATACTTTCTTCTCCCACATGAAATAACAGCAGAAAGTAGTTAAGTAAACAAGAATACAAAAGGGACTTATTCCTGAGAAATTTCACTAAAAACTGTTCTTCATGGGGAAAATAGGGAGAATGAAGGAGTTATGGTGAAAATAACTAACTTTTAATGTATTTGTGTGAGTATGGGTTTGCATTGTAAGACCTGGAAGCACCTTTTTGCCAGGCTTTTTAAAAGAGATCGATTTGTGGAATCAATAAATATTTTAGCCACTACCTTCCTGCATTTGCTCTGAGGGTTCTTTGCAATTTTCTGGCATAAATGGGCCTTAATCCCACAATTTTCACAGCAATTTCCCAGTCCCCTTACTCATTACAGCCAGAAAATTATCTCATCATCTTCATCAGATTCTTTTACACAGACACTAACATATGGCAGGACAGAACACTTGCAAGCTTCAATCATCTTCACGTTTAGGCTGAAAACTAGCAAATGATTCTTATTATATCTTAGCCTCCCTGATCTTTTCCAAATGCCTCTTCATGAGAGAGAGAGAAAGAAAGAGAATAAGACCCAAAACACAAAACTTGCTTTAATATGAACTGCTCCAGTCCAAAACCTTTTTTTTATCTCCAACTTTTTCATCTCAAATTTGAAGATTACTTTTTTTCATACATATATTTTCTAATACCCATACTTTCAGTTCTAACTAAAATAAGGCTCCTTGGTAGTTTGTTTTCTTCTGCTGCTGCACTTTAAAGTTTCTTGACTCACTTTCTTGGAATTCAGATACTTAATTTCTAGGTATTATCTAATTGTCAGCATAACACTGACGTATGAGAAGCACACATACATGCGGGTGTGGCACATGTGGCATTGAAGGTACACAGAGGGGTTTACAGCAGAGGGTGCAGCCTCTATTTCAGCCATCTGAGTCCATGAGGATGTTGCAGGAGGTCGGAATTGCAAGATATTACATTCTTCATTAAGGCACCAGCTGCTTTGTTATGCAAACTGAAGGTTGAGAGATTTCAATTAATGATGATTGTGAGGTCTACTAATATTGACTGCTGTCTCCACTATCGATCTGGTGTGCTAGTAAAATTCCTCTAGCCTACCATGCCAGGCAGGTTTTTCAGAAGTGCCTTCATTCTCCTCCTCCTGCTGAACTGCAAACTCCCGCATCTCATTAAAATTAATGATGATTGTGTGCCCAATGACTGCAGGTTGACTTGCAGTTTTGCTGGCTTTGTGGGTAATTTTCCCTACCATGCCTCCTTCAATTATTTCTTAGCTAAATAATTCATAACAATCTTACAAAAGTAATAAGCATACTTATTGCTTTTTAACTGATATTACAAATGGAAAAGAAAAAAATAAAGGAGAATGAAAAAAGCAGCATTTTCTGCTTATATAAGGTCTTCTGGTCTCTCACATGATAAAGACTGGGTTGTAGCTGGGTTGCTGTGTGTTGGTCACTAACCAACCCTCCCCCAATTGTACTGCACATCTGTAGATTTCATGAAGTGAAGGATTTTGGGTGTCCAGTATTGATAGCCCTATGTGAGTTGTTTTGTAGTTTGAAGCAGATGAGTGAAATCAAGTAAGGCTGGAATTTTGAAAGTCCTGAGAGGCATTAACAAAAATAAACTCATTCAAATAAATGGACATTTGTAACAGAGTGAGACAAAAAGCCTTTGAAAAAACAATTCTATTTTTTATAAATACTTTTTTAAATATATAAAGGGAAAGTATTCACCCAGAACATCTGCAGTAAGGAACAGATATTCTGTAGGCAGGACCTGCAACACTTGGGAGTAATTGTTCAGGTTCCAGTCATCCTTGGATCTGACTTAACTGATTCTTTAAAAAGAAGATTAACTTAAAATCTCTACCTTTATTTTACAATTTTTACAAAATTTAGCTCATCTGACTATTCACCCACACATGCACATGCTCCTAGGTAGAATCCTACCTTTTTTCCTGTCATTTGCACAAGACATGGTTAGTCTTCCCACAGTAGACTGAGGCCACATAGAGAAACCCAAGTAATGGTATCAGATCTGTCAGAGAATAACTGAGCAGGGACATCCTCAGGGACTGTCCTTCCAACCCCTTCATTGCTGCTGCTCCCAGTCATAGAATCATAGAATCATTTGGGTTGGAAGGGACATCTAAGATTATCAAGTCCACCATTAACCTAACACTGCCTAGTCGACCACTAAACTATGTCCTCAAGTGCCATATCTACTTGTATTTGAAATGCCTCCAGGGAAGGTGACTGAACCACAGACTCCAGCAATCTCAGGGGAAAGTTCCCAAAGCCTGCAGATACAGGATTTGTCCAGCTCGCAGCTAAATATCAAAGTCAAATGGAAAGAAGATCTGTGTAGAATGTGTTCCCTAAAGGTAAACTTCCTTTTTCAACCACAAAACCCACAAATCATGTACTGAGTAGAAGATTCTTCGGAGCGATCTTCAGCAGAAAGGGCTTTGGAGGGGGGTTCCCGTGTTAAGACACTTCAGGTGATAGAACAGATCTTACTTCTCCTCAGCACAGAACTATGTCCTGTGCTTATCAAGCAAAAAGTCTTGTGTTTTTCATAGACACCAAGGAATCCATCAGGCTAGGAATTACACAGTCCTTGATCATACAGTGGGAGGAACTCTCCTGATATGTATTTCCAGTAGATAGTACACATTTGGGTGGAAACTACCTGGCCTCATTCTCCTACCTTTTTCAGCTGATTCCAAGAACACTTCACAGTCTTAATGTGGAATTTCTCTTGGCTTCAGTAGAAGCTTCATAAGTATGAGGAATTATCTGTACAAGACTGCATTATTGGACCATCCTCAGCAGTGACACCTCTGCAATGGGAAGAAAAACAGAGAGCTGGAGGAGCCAAACAGGACAACAAGTAAGAATTTCTCCACAGTTTATATTCCTTTCTTTGACAGTTCTAGGACCCCCAACTTGATCCTGAGATCCTGAAACTGTGGGGTTTTTTTGGTTTTTTTCTGAATCCTGTAATAAATTTTYTTTTTTTCTTTCACTTTTGCTGAAAATCCTGATGTCTTTTGTCATTTKGGCTCCAAAGATTGTTTTTGGATCTAAACCATTATTTTCTGAAATTTTGAAACAACAAGTTTGATCTAGGTCCCAAAATTTGGAACACAAAATTGGCTGAGCTTAAATCTGGAATATATTTTTTCAGCTGAGAGGCTGAACACAAAAGCCTAGACAGTCAAGATTTTACAATGGGAATATAGCTAGAAGCACTACATGGTGCACAAGAAGGAAAATCTGAATCCATTTATAATTTTCAACAAACCCAGTGACTCACACATCAATTAAAAAGGACATATTCCTTTACAAGATTTTTAAGTGTCTGTATCTGATTTGGACAGAAAAGGTAATCATCCTATTTCTTGGAGACACAGAAAAAGTATTTGGCAGAACGTGAGCACAAAAACCTCAGAAAGTTTTTTATATTAAATTCCTTTAAGTTCCCTTTCCACTTAGGGCACATGAGAATTTTGCAGKCTCTGAAAGTTAAAGTGGTTTTGTTAAGAAGTACAGCTGTTAAGGTCATATGATTTTGAAGATGATAATTATTTTTTCAAATGTTCCTTGGAAACATGTCTTCCAGGTTGTCTAATTGGGAAGGAAACTATTTAAATTATTATATCATTCTTCTAAGAAATTATATTTTTTCTTCTTCTTCCTCCTAATAATTCTCATTGCAGTGATTTGCCTCTAGAAGTCAGTCAAACTAGAAATGCTTGTTGTTAAACGCCTGTATGAAGTTTGTCTCTCAGGGACTATATTTATCACTTTTGTAGCCTCTTGTAAGTGTGAATGTTCTGCAGAGGTCTCCATGGCTTAAAGGGCTTTATAATATATCTGACCAGAAATTTTCTTTTTACCAAATACACAAACGTATGACTCCTGTCTGGAGAGGTTTTCCTCTTAAGGTTGTTCTGACTGACATCCTCCAGAGTCACTTTCTCAGACAAGATCCACACAAGACCCTCACTCCTGGAGAAAGATTGTAGTCTTTATAGCAATGCTTCCCTTTGCAGCTTGCAGCAGAACTTTAAAGCCTACATGGAGGAACAAAATGTGAATTTTCCAGGCAGCTTCTCTTTGCATATCTTCCAGCATTTTTGCGAGGTGATTCAGGAAAAGATTAATTTAAATGGGTGTCAAAGTGGAACTCCTGCCAAAATAAATAGGTGATCCTGCAGGAGCTCTGCAGCCAGAGAGGCAGCTCAAGTAGAGGAGCCATCTCTGCAGAAAGATCTCTTTCCACAGATCTGTGAATGTCTTGCCCTGCAGATGGGAKTCATGCAAGAAATCCTAGAATCCTAGAATATCCTGAGTTTGAAGGGACCCACAAGGATCATAGAATCGTAGAAAACCCTAAGTTGGAAGGGAACCACAAGGATCATCAAAATCCAACTCCTGGTCCTGCACAGAACATACCCAAGAGTCACACCATGTGCCCAAGCATTGTCCAAACGCTTCTTGAGCTCTGTCAGGCTCGTGCTGTGACCACTTCCCTGGGGAGCCTGTTCCAATGCCCAACTACCCTCTGGGTGAAGAAACTTTTCCTAATATCCAACCTAAACCTCCCCTGACACAACTTCAGGCCATTCTCTCAGGTCCTGTCACTGGTCACCACAGAGCAGAGATCAGTGTCTGCCCCTCCTCTTCCCCTCACGAGGAAGCTGTACGTGCAATGAGGTCTCCCCTCTGTCTCCTCCAGGCTGAACAGACCAAGTGACCTCAGCCTCTCCTCATACAGCTTCCCCTCAAGGCCCTTCCCCATCTTCATAGCCCTCCTTGGGATGCTCACTAACAGCTTTATATCCTGCTCATGTTGTAGCACCCAAAACTGCCCCCAGGACTCGAGGTGAGGGGCCCCAGTGCAGAGCAGAGTGGGACAATCCCCTCCCTTGCCCGGCTGGCGATGCTGGGCCTGATGCCCCCCAGGACAAGGTTGGCCCTCTTGGCTGCCAGGGCACTGCTGACTCAAATTCAACTTTCCATCGACCAAGACTCCCATGATGAAAGAGAGTAGAGGGACACTGCACTGAATCTAGTGTTGAGCATCACTGAGTGTCACTTGCTTGGCTCTAAGGAAGCACAAGTAACTTACTGAAGATATCCCACACTGTATTGTGCTGAGGGGTAGAAAGTATCTCCCACAGCAAGCCAGGTGGGAGATGAGAAATTGCTAGATTTTTCATTTACCTTTCAGATCTTCCTATTCAGAAGCTAACAATCACAGAGTCATCTTCATAACAGACTGACCTTGCAGTGTTCTTTAATTCATCTCTTGTTTCCAGAGCCACTCAGAAAACTGCAGAAAATACATTATTTCCTTACCAATAATCTCTTTACGCAAAGAAAGGTAACAGCCTCTTTCCATCAAAATGTCATAGTTTAAAGTATGCAGATAATCCCACTTTTTCCTTTTCCAACAGAGAAAAAAAGTACCTATTGCCCCAAGGTAAATTTTTGCAGCCTGCTGGGACAATGCTATGAACATTTTTTTTCCTACAAGAATCCAACTGTGTTTTGTAGACATTAATACACTCTATTTCAAAAGAACCCTATATCATATAGGGACTGTATATCCGTATATATGTGCTGTTTTCAGATGTGAAAGCTGAGACACTGGTATTACTTTATCGTTTTCTTCTACTTACAAAGAATTTGTAATGCAACTGACTGAGTTGCTTCCTCTTCCAAGCCTGTTATTCAACCTCGATGTGGAAACAGCTCTCCAAAGGCCATGAGCAGTGTATCTTAAATCTGAATTATTTAATATGAATCCACATCTAAGCAAGAGTTTTCCAGCAGCCTTTCAGTCCTGGAGTGCCAGATGCATTTCACTTGCCAAAAATTCCACTTTCCAGCATTCCATTTTCATTTACAAAAGCTCTGGAGAAGGGGAGATAGCATCTGACTGTCAGCAGGGCACATCATGGATCCCAGTCTCAATATTTGTATTATGCCAGTTTGCAAGGTCAGAAGATGTTCCCCATGTTGAAGATGACAGAATGGATTAATGGTGGGCTACAGTCCCACAGCCCTTTGTGCAAGTGTCTGAGAAACACAGTGCTACCCTTTGAAAGGGAAGACAGTGCAACAAAGTGGTGCTGCTACATGCTGTCCTAAAGCTGTCTGGGTATAAATTGTCAGCCCTGATGAAGACATCATTCTCTTACTCAAACTTCTTAGTCAGTAATGCTTTCTAAAATTATAGCAATTTTTCACTTAGGAGGAAGTTTTCCCAGGTCTCAGGTGAGCTGCCCTTACCTGAGGCAATTTTATCTGCATGGTCTCCTTGATCCATGAATGGTACAGAGAGAGAATCATCCCTCTCCAAACAGAGCTATGAAGGAYATACAGGATCTGCAGGTAGAGGAACAGTGTGATGAGGGAGAGCTAAGGGGCACCACCTTCTTACGGCTCACTGTACCACCATGTTTCTACCATGTCCTGAAATCTTTCACAGAGAACCTTCAGCCCCAAGGGCTATGTTTATACAGGTAAACAAAACAAGGCTGTGACAGAGGTTTGAGCAGTGGTGAGAAATTTTCCATAATTCTTTAATTTTAAACATATTCCCTTGTATTATTTTAACCCATACCGACAGACATTGTCCGTGGTGTTGCCTGGGCATGGGTCAGATTATAGTTCAGGATGTAAGAAAAAGAAATAATTTTACCAGAAGGATGAGAATGAGAAGAACCTTAGTGGGAAGAGTTACAGAATTTTCTATGTCATAACCTAAAACCAAAGTTGCCTGCTTTGAAAGGTGTGCATTTAGCATCAATAAATCTGTAAACTGTGTGGAGTTCTCAAAGAGTTGACCCAGCCCTCTCTAGACCACTACAACTTTTGAAACAGTAATAGAGATACCTGGACAAACCCAGTGCTCTGTCAGTATTTCAAAACGCATAAATGAGCTGATCCAGGTGATTACAGGTCTGTCAATCCAGCATTGATCTTTGACAAAATGATGGAAAATCTGCTATGGCAATTGGTTCATTAAGAATTCATGCAAGGAAATACAACCAACTCCAATAAAGATGAGAAGCAGAAGCAATCAAACTCAGTTGATTACTTTTTCAGATTAGACACGAAGTGTGGTTTGTAGAGGCAAAAAGGCTGATAGAATAGACTTATGTCCAGGGTTGGTATTGCATGACATTTTATTTGCCAATAAATTTGGGATTATATAAAATTGAGTTGGCATACCATATAGATTGGAAACAAGCTATTGATCAGTGTTAAATTGTAATCTTACATGAAGAATTATCATTAAGCAATTATGTTACTTCTGGGAGACTTACACTGCTTAAAACATTCATCAACACAGACTGTGCAATAGCTTTAAAATCATTACTAATGAAGTTTGCAAATGTCATCAAAATAAGGGTAGCAAAGAAGAGAAAAAAGAAGAAAGTAATTGTTTAGCTAGTTAGGTGCAATCCACTCATATAAAAATAACTCAGAAAGAACTTGGGAGTCAGCAAGGGCAACCAGCTGAACATGATCTCTGAAAGTAGCATGCTGACCAAAAATGTTAGTACTGTCCCTTGGATAACTGGGTACTATCCATTAGAATTACTCAGCACTGGAGCCATAGCTGTGGAAAATTGTCTCAGTAATTTGTTAAATGGGAAAGATCTGAGGAAATGTCGTTAGAATGATAGAAAAGATTGAAAAATTCACCTGCTTTTTCATACCATGTAAATTGGTCCAGTAGTGGTTATTGCTTCCCTGTATGAACATTTCTTCTGTTATACAGTGGGACCACCATAGCATCAACACTACCTTAAAACAATCGTAGAATCATAGAATGGTTCCGTTGGAAGGGATCTTAAAGATCATCTTGTTCCAACCCCCCTGCCATGGGCAGAGACACCTTCCACTAGACCAGGTTGCTCAAAGTCCCATCAGCCTGGCCTTGAATGCTTCCAGGGATGGGGCATTCACAGCTTCTGTGAGCAACCTGTTCCAGTGCCTCACCATGCTCACAGTAAGGAATTTCTTCCTAATATCTAGTTTAAACCTGCCCTCTTTCAGTTTGAAGATATTGCCTCTTGTCCTATTACTACATGCCCTTGTAAAAAGTCTCTCTCCATCTTTCTTGCAGACTCCCTTCAGGTACTGGCAGGCCACAATTAGGCCATCCAGAAGCTTTCTCTTTTCCAGGCTGAACAGACTCAACTCTCTCAGCCTGTGTTTTAAAGAGAGGTGCTCCAGCCATCAGATGATCTTCACGGCCCTTCTTTGGACTCAGTCCTACATGTCCATGTCCTTCTCACCTTGGGGCCCCCAGAGCTGGATGCAGCACTCCAAGTGGGGTCTTATGACAGCAGAGCAGACTTAGAGTGAAAAAAAGTTCAATATGCTCAATTTTATCGAAGAAATGTGGTTAACATAAGAAAAGCATTAGATGTGAAGTATTTAGTGCAGAAACATCTTTGTAGGGAGCAAAACTGAAACAATGTTGAGAAAGGAAAGGCCAAGCAACCCAATCTATGGCAGGCATAAATAGACAAAATGTGGGCAGACCTTGTTGCCTGCATTGCGGTTATTGGAAGAGACGACTGCAGTGGTCCACCAGACCTTGAACCCTACCAATCTGTATAGAAATAAGTTTTCAGTGTAACAGGGATGCCAGGAGGCCAAATTCTCACATAATTTCTGCTAGTCTTAAAAAAATGCAACATATGGTTTCTCCATAAACAAGAATCTGCTTTCAGATTTTACTTCTGACTCTGTTGCATTGTCATGGTATGTCCTAATATAATATCACTGTCTACTATGGCTCATCTCTCCAAATACACAGTTAATCTGCTATTTAAACTATTCAAGGAAAGTGATGAACAGAGAGATTTAATTTATTTAAGCCAATCTTTATTCACACTCTCCTAGACATAACCTGAGATATGAGATACAATGATATTTTAATAGCTTTTAAAAAATGTTTTAACATGAGTTGATAGGTTATTTTTGTATTACAAAGTGTTATGTTGTTGGGGGAAAAATACTTACTATTAACTCTGCATACTTGAATAAGAACCTCCCTACATAAATCGACATTTGTTTGAAACGTAACTAAAAGCAATACAGTTGCTGTCCTCATTGATCGTCTTTCAGTGCAATTTCTAGAATACCTGTAGGGAGTTTGTACCTAAACAGCTGTGTTGGGCAACTAATGCTCTGCCTAGTAGTCATTTCAGGTTATTATCATACAATCATTACTTGTTTGTACTATGTCACCTAGAGGTTTCACTTGAAATGGGAGAATCATTGTTGGAGGAACTGCCTTTGCCCAGACAGCTTATGGCTTAACAGTTGAGACAGATGAATACACTTTGTCTATAGTAATGAGGATTTTGCAGAGCAATTTACTTTCTGTTATGCTTGATTAAACCTATTATGCCTTTACTGACACTTGTGTAACCCCATTACCCTTTGTAGGTTTACACAGGTATAACAGGTTGGACCTCTAACAGGAATTAATTCTGTGATTTCTGCATATGAACACGTAGGACTCAACTCACCCTGTTTTAGCTGTATTAGCTCATCAGGATGGACAACAGTGAAAATTAGCTGCAGTGAAACTATTTTTGGTTCTAAATTACAGGGGTGTGACTAGATATGAAGAGGGAAGAGATCTCTGCTGAACTGAAAGATATTTTGTTATAGTTAAAAAATTAAAGATTTTAAATATCAAGACAATGTTTCAAAAACACTGAAGTAGCTACATGGAGTAACATAAAGTGTAAACAAAATTGCTTCTGGTAGGTTACGGATTGAATCTGTTGGCAAATCCAAGAAAATAGAACTGGTATTACAGGCATAATTTAAACTAAGATATCTATTAAATCTATAAACAGATATTTCAATATCTATTTTGTTACTGAATCTGAAAAAGCTATTTTCTTCCTTGCCAAGACATTTTCCATAGCTAGGGAATATATATTTAATTCACTGCCTATTTCTGCTCACACAAACGTCAAATGCAAAACCTTGAACTACCTTCTATGGGACAAATAGCAAGTGGGAAATGTTTAATTATGTAGGATTATATATGTAAGAATAACTGTGGATTTTTAAAAATTGGCATCTCATACTCCCAAATCCTTGTGTGCAAGAACTTAGTAAACAAGTCTCAGTGTATTATCACTGTAAGGCAAATGTTTAACCAGTATCAAAAATTACTTGACCTATATTAGCTTTACTAAGAAAATCACTTTTGAGCCGTTATTGTACATAACCATGTGTCCTACTTCAGAATAGGCTTACGGACAGTACACTACCACTGAGAAACACAGCAATGTGTATCCATTTAAAGTTTATTGGATGTGAACAGCACAAAAATTCCCAAGTTCATACTGAATTTGACTGCAAAGGTCAAAGTTACTTATCCATGTCTCCTCTTTCTGCAAAATTAGCGGCATGTGTGGTGAAAAGAGCTTTTCAATGGGGGATTAACTGACATGAATAGGTACTTTGCTGTTGATCCCAATATGACTAAAATTTCTGTCATGATATTTTGTCATCTGTTCAATAGATCTGGTATCTTAATGGAGGCTACATCTGCCTTAGCAAGCAGAAGAGGAGCGGACTCTATACAGAAATGTATGGTCTTGGGTACCTAACATCCACATTTTAAAAGCTTTTTATTTACTACTAGACTAACTCTACTCTGATCCCATAGCCTGCATTCCCATTTGTGGCTGTAGTGCAGTAGATGTGCTTCTGGAGCACTTTTTCTGGTTTAAGTTCATGCAAAACAAATTCAGCTTGGCACTCAGAAACACCTGCACTCTATGAACCAGAGCAGGGACTACTGGGAGATGTATTTCAAAAGTACTTTCCTGATCTGAACTACAACAGTGATACACCAGATACACCAGAAGACTGTGCTGCCATTCTGCCAGACCTGGACAGGCTGAAGAGTTGGGCAGGGAAGAACCTAATGAAGTTGAACAAAGCCAAGTGCAGAGTCCTGCAGCTGAGGAAGAATAACCCCATGAACCACTACAGGCTGGGGGCTGATCTACTGGGAAGCAGTTCTGTGGAGAAGGAGGTGGGGTTCCTGGTGGACAACAAACTGTCCATGAGCCAGCTGTTGGCCAAGAAGGCCAGTGGTGTCCTGGAATGCATTAGGAAGATCATTTCCAGCAGGTCAATGGAGGTGATCCTGCCCCACCACTCAGCCCCGACGAGGCCACATCTGGAATGCTATGTCCAGTTCTGGGGTCCTCAGTACAAGAGAGACACAGAGCTCCTGGAGCAGATCTAGCAGAGGGCTAGGAAAATGGTAAGAGGACTGGAGCTTCTCTCTTATGAGGAAAGCCTGAGGGAGTTGGGCCTGTTCAGCCTCGAGAAGAGACAACTGAGAGGGGGTGGGTACGAATGTCTAGAGAGCAGGTGTCAGGAGGACAGGCCAGTCTCTTTTCAGTGAAGGCCAGAGACAGCTCAAGGGGCAAGGGGAACAAACTGAAACACGGGAAGTTCAGTATGAACATGAGGGTAAACTTCTTTACATTGAGGGTGACCAAGCACTGGAACAGGTTGCCCAGAGAGGTTGTAGTGTTTTCTTCACAGCAGATATTGAAAACCTGTTGGACACGAATCCTGTGCAACCTGCTCTAGGTGAACCTGCTGTAGCAGGGGTGGACGAGGTGACCTCCAGAGACTCAACCATGCTGTGATTCTGTAAAACACTGACATACTCAGAGCATCTCTGCAAAAGGTTCTGGTCTCAATCAAAATGAGGAAGTGAAGGAACACACAGAAAGTGAAAAATAAGAAAACATTCAGGCATCAAAGGATACTAAAATGTGTTTTTCAAGTTCATCTCAGGTTTAGAAATTGAGGAATTTGTTCTTGTTCATCAAAACTCGTATGTCGGTTGTTGCAGGAGAAACATAGCTGAAAGAAAAAAATCTTTGCTTCGCTCACGTCAGCTTAAATTGACCAAAAATATTCATAAAGGGACAACTGAAATTTCTAACATGCTTGAGGAAAKAAGGCTGAAAAAAATTAAGGACTATAAGCATTTAATTTTAAAACTGTACATAGTGAAATTGTTAAAAATGTGTTCTAGAAAAATGAAATTTTGTTTTGAAGCACATCTCTACCAGTTTTTAAGCATCTATCGAAAAGGTTTTGGGTCAGGTACAAGAAATACTTTCTTAGATCTGTAAGAATTTTTACCTTTTTTTYTTTTACTTTTTTAAAGCATTTATTGTTGCAAATACCAGCCTTACAACCACAAATTGGTAGATCTTTTTCCTGTCATTTTTCTTTGTGCTAATTCATACTACTTGGTCAACCCAAAAGTTGGAAACACATCAATAACTCAAAAAGAAAGATGCGGCATGGTTGTGGCAGAGCAGTGCTGGCAGCAGTGTTTTGATTGTGTCCAACTGCTTTGTCATGGGGGTGCGGGAAATCCAAGTAAGAAATAAAGCTAATCAAAATCATCAACAACTGATTTTTTATTTTATTTTTAAAAGACTGCTGGCTTAACCCTTGATATTAGTGTGCAGCTGACTGTATATTATATAAACTGCAAAATATTCCCCAGGATACATGAGTACAGACAGTGCAGTGTTTTGAAAAATAGACATGCCCTTATTTGTTCTTTTTTTTTTTCCCCCAATATTTTTTGATTAGGAGAACTTACTATTAGACAAATCACATTGTCTGTTATCTGGTTCCTCTTCTCCTATATGAATGATTCATTCTGACTGGGGAAGTTTAAAGCAATAAGTAAAATATGATAAACAATATCTGGCACCACATTGTGAGCTTGGCTAAAAGGTTYCTGTCACTATTAACAATAGTTTGGTTTTCAGCTTCCCTGTTTATTGCATTAGTAGCAGATGTGAAATACTGCAAAAAATAAACATCCTTCAGTAGATGCTACCTGTGAAAATTTGGCATCTTAATGAGAATACTTTAAACTTCCTCTAGATGGTTATGTGAAGAGTCTGCAGCACAAACCTCAGGGGGAGTGCATATACCCAAAAAATATTTATGTAACTAGTTCAAACTCTTTCTGTTGTGTTATATTGTATGACAAGATGCCTCACTCTACATCACCAACACAAGAAAATATCACTTGGCACCTCCTAAGTTTATATAATTTGTCCAGAAGTAGCTATTTTATGCCTATTTCATCTAACAGACGCTTTAGGCCACAGACAGTTAAAAAGTTTTCAGTTACAGACTAAAAAATTGTAAACAAGTACAAAAGATACTATTATTTACTAGCTAATCTGGTTTTGGGGGAAAAAATATGCTTAATTTCAGACAAATAAACAGGTGCATTGTGGTATACTAGTTCTTAAAGTGAAGTACATTCTGATGTGCTCTGGTGGAGTGGGACCAGTCTGACTCTCACAGACATGTAAAATAACTAGAATCCACTTTCTGCACTAACACAAATTCTCTAGAACATTTCTACACAAACAGTCTTTGGTCATTTTTTATTCAGCTGTATATAAAGTATTGCAAATAATGAGATTTGTTCTTTTCATTTGTTGACATATATGAAAACGTTCACACAACTAACRTTTTTCTCTAATTATCTGAGAAAAGAATAACTGCAAGAGAAAAAAAATACTTTTTTATTTAATTGAAATTTATAGAAAAACTTTTTTGGATGGTGTTAGATAACCAAATAAATGATTTTAATTAATTTTAGTGCTTTTAATCTATGGTAGGATTTTTCATTTATATAAATTTCAGTGTGAAAAAAGCTTGATTTATAAAAGATTAAAAATAATTAAGACAAACTAATGACTAGATTTCATGGATAAGTTTAGTACTACCATACCCCTTTTTTATTTTTTTGCAAATAAGCTATACATCTAATAAAATATGCTTCTATATTAATAGGCCTGCAAAATTGCAAAATATGTTGCTATGTAGCAACATAGCTTAAGAGCTATTGTATAATTTTTTCATATCTTTTATGGATAGAAGTTATGTTTCTATGAATATGACTATCTTAAATCCATATGGCTGAACCGGGGAAAAAATCCAAACAAACTTGAGATGTTCCTATAATATCTAAAACTGTAGATATACTTAATTTGTCTTGAAAGAGATCATAATAAACTAAAGATAATTTTAATATGCTGCTGCTTCTTTCCTCTGGAAATTTTCTTTAGCAATTAATATTAATTTACCATCAAGTATTTGGGGAAATTACATATCCATTTTAATTAGCAGTCATAGGACTGTTCTTGGCTATTTTAATCTGGAACATTAATGCTGGACCACTTTCACACTGTGCTTTCAGCAGTCTCTTTCCCTCTGTCTCACTCATGTATTCATATGTATATAAAGCTAAAAAGATGCACCAGAGTTAATTCCTTTCTACAATTTAACTGAATTAAAATCACTCCTGTGTCTTTTGAGAGCACATTAGCACTAGCCCAGGAATGTGTGGGGATGATGTCACTAAAGTTTCCTCCAGTATGTCTATACCTTTATGTGTGTATGTGTGTGGATTTGTATGCATATCAATACAGAGAAATATAAATGACACAAGCATTTGACCTTATACAAAACTGCATAAAGCAAACCTAGAGTCACAGAAACCGTACTACTACAGAAATCCTCAGTTATTTCAGTATTGTAGACATTACTAAAATTTGGCTTGTTGGGTTTCTGTAGAACCATAGGGTTGGATGAGACCTTAAAGATCACCTAGTTCCAAACATCCTGCCATGGGTAGGGACACCTTCCATTAGACCAAGTAGCTCTAAGCTCTAAGACACATCCAACTTGGCCTCCAGTAACAAATTTTTTTACCATATTAGCAGAGTATGTGTTCTAGCTAACAGCCAAACTTCTCTTTGGAAGTTAAATTAACACTAAAGGACTTAAGTTCACAGGTAAAACTCATATCGTGAACCTAAAGCCTGGGTATGGTAGTGCAAATCTACAATAACGTATTAGTGAGTGTGGAGAAAAAAATATGTATGTCCTTGGCTTGGAGCCAGGATGGCTTCTTATTCAGTTTTGTGTGGTTTATCAATCTCATTTCTTCTGTATCCTCTTTGTGATACACACACTTTGTGTATGCATTGAAAAAATAGATCATACAAACACCCCTTAGCTACTATTTCACACTTTTTCATACCCAGTTACACAGAGAGATGTAGAGATCCACACTGCAATTTGAAGATATAACATTGTAATTGATAAGAAATATATATGTCAGTCTGATGTAAAATTTAATTCTTCATTGGGCCATGACTGGCCTTAGAAGATGGACAGCAAGTATTTTTAAATATGTGTGTCTGCAGACTGTAAACACCTCACAACAATAAAGGAACTCAGACTGAGAATCCCCTTCACAAGGTCCAAGAGCCCTATTTTCTTCATGATACCTACAGGACAAGGCAGGTCTTAATCCCTATAGTTAGGGAAAGGCTAATATCAATATGAGCCACTGGATACAGCTGGTAGAAATACTGTGCAGAGTAAAATTTAGATGTAGAAACAGGTACAGGTGGTAAGAGGCTCTTACTCTAATGTGGAATCCTGGGGAACAATGAGGAGGAATGTGTATTTTCAAAGCACTGAACGAAATTTCAGTAATAGTGATTGTAGTGGTAGATATAATATGCTGACAAAAAATAACATCAAAGTAAAAGTGTTTCGTCAGAAAACTATATTCATAAGACATAAAGAAACAAGAGAAAATAGAGACAATACTTGTTTTTTGGATAAAAACACTTGTGTTAGATAGGATAAAATATATTCTGGGAATTGTGGGAAATTGATAGGAGTCTATTATTGATCCCAGAATCTAATCTCGACATGAGAAAAGATTATTGCACTTTCTTTGGAAAGATACATTTTACAGGGAAATATACACGTAACAGAGAATTATCCTGTTGTGAGGAAAAAAGTCCTACTGGCTCAAACAGTATTGATACACCCATCTGAATAAGGATTGTTGACAACTAGCAAAGCTTTCAGTGTGCAGCATTTAATTTTTTTTTAAAAAGAACAACAAAAAGAAAAAGTTGAAGAAAATAATGCAGTTAAAGCTCATTAAAGTTCCTCATTTCCAAAAGACAGCACTTCATCTAAAGTAGTGACAGCCAGGAGTACTTCTGAGCTCCCGAATGTGGAAATAGGCCTTGGCCATCTCCCAGGCAAATGAGGGCAAAACCTTGGCACATGTCTGCTCGCTTCCCTTGCTGAACTTTGATTTTGATGAGAAGGAAATCTGGGCCCATGAGTCAGTAGGGAGAGGCACCTCTCCCTGACACTGTGCCCCCTATCTGGGGATCAGCAACTGGGACTGCAGGCACCGTGCCGGGTGCACAAGCTGCTGAGTTTGGATGCGACCCAAGGTAACTATTTAGGGAGACCGACTGAACTAAGGAACTTGGGGATTAGATTTTGGAGGCAGCCTGGAATGTCTCCATGTCAAACGTGCTAAAGCTATCTGGAATTTGTATGCCAGGCAGGGAGAAAAAAATGTTGTATGAGAACTTTCCAGACCTAACTGGAAGAATAACCATCTTGAAAATGACATTAAGCATAAGTAGGGAGTCTACAAGGAATGGAAAACGGAGTGATTACCAAAGAAAACTATGACTTCGAAGTCAAGAAATGCAGGTCTATAGTGAGACTTGGCAAAAATGGGACTTGCTAAAACTCAAACTAAATATGACCTCATAAAGGAAGTCAGGCTAAATAGTTAAAGTTTTTTTTAGGTATGTGCTTAGATGGAGAAAATGGCAGGAAGCTGAAAGTTTGAAGTGAGGTTGAAGTACACAAGAAAGCTCCACATTCAATTTCAGTCACTTTATATTTGGCTAAAAAATCTAAACATTATTTCAGTTTTCAATAGGATTCATATTTTTGAATGTGGGATTACACACTGGGAAGAAAATAGGAAAGGAGTCACCTGCAAGCAAATTGACTATTATACCCAAATAGTTTATTAAACTAAAATTGAGGTTACTCAGATAACCTGCAGTCTCACAGATTTGGTAGAATAGGTGAGTGAAACCCAAATTCCCATAGCAATTGGCTAGAGTAAACCTATCAACCAGGTGGCAGTCCTCATAACAGGAATACACAAATGCAGTGTTTGCATTAAGACTAGTCAGCCTACCACCTACAGGATCCTTTATTCTGATCTCAACAGTGCAAATTTTGGTGAAATTACACCTGAGGGCTTCAAGGACCTTGTAATATTGTTTTTTGATAGCTAAATTATGCTCTACTATATACTGATGCCTGTTTTAGACTTTTTTTACCAGGTAATGTGAACACTACCACTGCAAAGAGTGCTAAAGAAACTGGCATCAGCAGAGGAGCAGTATGGTACAGAAGGGACTGCCTATAAAGTTACCAGCACCAGACTGGAGACAAAGTGGGGGGCAAGAGGAAAGCTCCTGCAGAACCACCTGAAGTGTGTGTGTGTGTATTCATCCTGTTTAATATTTCCCAAATGACTAAGAGATAAACAATATGAGCATACTGGTGAAGAAAGTGAATTAAAGAGATACTTGAGGTATTCACAAAGACTGACTTAACTGCAGTGGAAATAATTTCTCTATGGCAAATGACAGATGAACTCCACCAAGCACAATTCATATGAGGTAATGAAACTCTTGCTCCAACTTGACTCCTATGTAAGCTATTCTCCTTCCCTTAGGCAGCCTGGAGAGACTAACCTTGCTATACTATAGCTAGAATAAAGCTGGTCTCTGCACACACCTCTTCTGTTGCTACACTTTCCTTCTGTGCCCTCCACTTGCATTGTCAATACATTATTAGATTATTATACAGGAAAAGCAAAATGACCTTGAAGACTCTGGTAATAGAAATAGGATGAAATTCAATAGCACAAAATTCAATAGTTACATTCCTTTTATAAACTGGGAGATCATTTTTAAATAGCCAATGGGAGAAGGACCTGGGAAACCAGCAGGGAAGCAGCTTAGCAGATGTAATCTTGAGATATATAGGTAGAAGTATTTACACAGCAGAAGATGTTTATGAGGTGTTCTCGAAAACACTCCATACAATTCTGGACATTCACACTACAAAAGAAAAATTTAAATAGRAATAGGATAAATCTGGTTTATGGGGAAATCAGGAAGACAGAGAAATAGTTATTTCAAAAGAGGCTAAAATTTTGGTTTATTTGCCCTAGCAAAACAAAGTTTGAGGCAAGAAATGACTGCCATATACAAACATATTAGGGAAGTAAACAGCAGGGAAGAGAAGACACTATTCAAACTAAAAGGCATTACTGGCAAAGGAATTAATGGCTATAGACTGGCTATTAATAGCTTTAGGATGGAAATTAAACAGTGTTTGACCATTAGAGCACTGAGATTAACAAGCCAAATTCCGAAAGGGGCGTAGGAAAGAAAGTGAATAGCTATTTCTGAGAGGGCAGCGAGACACTTCATGAAATGGTAGTATGTGGTAACTCCCATGATAACAGGAAGACTCCAGGATGCAGGTGTGTCTCACCCAGTTCAAAGCTGCTCTTCATTCCTAAACATACTCTCTGTTTTAAAGGGACAATGGGACTTAGTCCTGCCGAGACAGGGAATTTGGTGTGACTAGAAATGAAACCTGAGCTTGAGATGCTCATTCCCTAATAGAGAAGAGATCTGACAGAACTAGCATGAGAAATCCCAGGTGTTCCTGAGAAGCTTTTGGGTCTGCAGTGGCCTTCAGCAATGGAGAGCACAGCTACAGTGCTTCAAGCGTCCTTGACAAATCCACCCAAGCTTCCAACCCATGCTATGGCTTTCGACATATCTGTACTGCTCACCAAGTGGCACTGCTCACTATGACTTATTTTATCAATAAGTTCTGTAGTTCATAAAAGGATCAGTCTGCATAAATTTTATGATTATTGTACCAATAATTTCCCAGAACTGACTGCTCCCATAACAGACATGACGTGTACTGACACTGCAGAGAACTAAGAAAGCTCTGGGCCCTAAATAACTTGAACTGGAAAATTTTTCATACTTCAGCCTTGGAAGAAAACAGATAAAGGATCATTCAAAATAATTAAACCTTATAATTTTGGCTTGGTTTTAAATAATTAGAATTAAGACATAAAATCCCACAGCCTTTGAATTTTTTTTTATTATTATGTCAGAAATTATCTTTGATTGTTTCAGGTGAATAATACTACAATTATTTCCTTTTCTTATGTTTGTAGACTGCTAGGCAAGTTGGCTTCTTGCCAATAGTAACTATTTTTGTATTACTCCAGCCTCAGAGTTGTAGAACAAATCAAGCTTCAAATTTTAATGTTATTCAGTTTGTTCTTTCAATTTAAATTTCACGTATTGCATGTTTGACTTTTTTTTCCTTGGCTACCTTTTTGGCAGCTCTTAGAAATCAAGTCTTTTTTTTTACCTTAAGCTGCATTGGCATAAATACCACATGCAACATATGCCACTGCAATGCATATGAGAGCAATGTAGAACAAGATTTGAAAATGTGAAATATTTGCAAAGGGAAGAGAAACCCACATAAATGTATTAATTTTATCTCCACCAAGACTGTTTTCTTATGTAACTATTATCCCATAGCCTGGCTTGATTTCTTATAGTTCATTGACCCATTTGGTAAATTCACAGACAAACTTTGGCAGAGGTGTAACTTGATAATTAAAAAGTATGTTATCTCTTGCCAGCTTGTTATAGCCAAGTGTAAGCTGAACRCTAGCTTTCCCTAATCCCATCAACCCAGTCTGTAGGAAGGGTCAGGGGTCAGTAACTGCTTCTAAAAACACTGTTCAATTGAATCCAAACAAGCTCTTACCTACTAAGCAGCTGCTCACAAACAATTCGGAATCTGTCCTCATTACCAATTGTTAGGGGCTCCTGTTGCAAGAAAAGCCCTGTTTTGAATAGGCTTCTAATGCACCAGTAAGTCTTCATCTGATAGGCTAAGATCTAAAGTCACCAAATTTTTTTACTTCTTTTTTTTCCTTCTAGCACAAAAAGAAAAAATTAGAAACCAGCTATTACCAGCTGGCATATCTACTGTCTCCAGCAGGAAGCAAGATGGTAATTTTCAAAACACAGTTTTGTACATCAAGGAGGMCTTCTAGGAACTGGGGGAAAAAAGAGTAAATATAATAATATATGGAACATTGTGAAAGCCATAAACTATTTTTCAATGACTGATAGAACAAAAAAAAATTGTCTCTTCTAGGAAAAAAGAGCTTTAGAATACCTCTTAAGGAAAATGTATTCAAATATTTTAGTCACTATTGAAGATAAGAGCAACATCATTATGATCAATGGTCAGATCTATTTTTGCTAATTATCTAAAGGATGCGGGTCCTGGTGCCAGGATTTGCAGATTTTGTATTTTGTTCTACTGTGTCACATACCAAGTAAGCTAGGAGTTCTTTTGGAAAGAATAGGTGAAAATGTTTGATATCTGAAAACTTGTAGAAGGGAAAAACTTTACTTACAGTATAGCTTGTTTCCATGTACAAAAGCAGAGTTGTTTCCTGATTTGAACATGCACAGATTTATTCCTGGAAGTTTGTTAAATTTTGTGTCTTCCTTTATTAAAAATGAAAATGTCTTGCATTGGTGACCAGCTATTGCAACAGATGGTCGCATCCTGAAACTCTGGTATGTAGGGTACCGCCACAGGTATAAACTGGGAGCCTTGTACTAGTCTCACTGGTTTCAGAGAGGGAAGAATTAAACCCTTTCTGACTGCTCTTATTTTTTATGTTTTAAGTACGTTGGTTTTTTTGAAATCTTTTATAAACAGCCTTGAAAAAGACCATCAGAAGGTCACAAATGAGGGGCTGTCCAGAGGTATCTATACCTGACACCAGCTTGGTGAAAACACCTGCATTGTGGTGGCTTGGAGAATGAGGATGTGGTGCCAGACTCCTGTCCTGAGATTTTCAGTCTCCTCTTTGTTTTTCTGAGGTCAGTAAGTTTTACAAGCCTGATTTGTGAGGCATCTTCTCTCTCTCTCCCTAAGGTCAACCTACTGTCCTGGTCAGGAAAGTGAAGTGCACAACAAGATGAAAATTTAGGAAGATTTCCTAATTCAGGTGCAGAGTTTTATTACAGCAACACATGCAAAGAGCTTAGGTGCCTTACCCCCATTTATGTCCCAGTGAAGTTGCATGATAATTGTCCTAATCTTATTTTGCAGTTCTGGAAGATGTGAAAATATATTTCCTTTTCTGTGCCACTTCTTTTTTTGCTTTTTGTTGTGAAGATCACAGTTTATCATGGGAACAACTGATTTTCATTATTCTCATAGTTTCAGATGCAGAAACAAATATTTTAGGTAATTCTACCAAGACAATGGTAAGAAAAGTTGGTTGTTCTGTGGAGCAAGAGAACAACTTGTGTGAATATTTTTGCAGCAATTGCTGCACAAATTTAAATTGCACATCAGACACAGTACAAATATTAGCTTTCAAATACATGCAACTTATTAAATGATAAGTGAAATTGCCGTAGAAATAGACATTATTAGAAATATGCCACTGAACCACATTTTTAGTTTTACTTGAAGCCTTAAGGATATACAAATTCCATTTAAGTGATATAAAAGTCTGACTTCCAGAGGCAGTAGTCATATGCAGTACATAAGAGGACTCAGTATATTAGGAAAACATACCTAATAGTTTAAAACAGGAAAAAAAAAAAGGAAGATGAAGATGAGACTCACTGGTTTCCAGCAGTTATGGCTATGCATGTATGCACTACTGGGTTGGTTGTCTCTGCTCGTTCAAATTCCTCCAGCCTCCACAGAACCCCTTTCTGTGAATTCATTCTGTGGGACTCATTAATGACTATTTTTCTACGAGCTTTGGATGTTGTGCTTTTTTATACACTCCCTCGAGAGCAGAGATGAGAGTGATGCCAAGGTCTGAACTTCCCTCTATGCTGTTTCATCACTGTCCACCCTCCCTTGCTGACTCTGCTCTGACTCACTGGCAATACACTTGTTATCCACTTTGGCTGGCAGGCAGGCATTCAGCTATTCCTTCAGAAATTAAGTTGCCCAGTGGACTCTCGTTCCAGAATAAGAACACCATAATGCAATCCAAACGATCACACTACTAACTTTGAAAACATTGGCACTAGCAGTCAGTTTTTGTGAAGCAAGTACATAGTCTCAGCATATTTCTCAAGGGTGGGTATGTATATACCCAAAATGCCATCCAGAATTGGCAGGCTTTTGAGGCTGAGGATGAAGGGGCTGGAACTATCCTGTCCCCCTGTCAGGAAAGATATTGTAGAGCTACTGTTTGCTTCTGCTCCCTGTTTGATTACCTGCTCTTATGCGGACGGATGGGAAATGGRTTCAGTTGTGGGGGCTTCAGCCCCTGAGTATGTCAGAGAAATTCCTGTAGTGACATTGCATTTATGAACTGTTTCCTGCTTGCATTCTCCCCGAAAGACATACATTTTCACTTGATCTTACCTACTGGAAAAAATCTGCAGAACAAGTACTTTTTGTTGTAGGACATGAAAGTGACTGAGATTGAAGAATTCATGGGAATTAAATTCACGGCATGAATTCAAGAATTCATTTATTTTCTGAAAAAAGTTATTCTGGGGATTTATTTCCTTTTTTTTCAATTTATTTTTTCTTGCTTTTCTTTTGCCATGGATCACTAAATGTGACTGCATTCGCCATTCTTAATTGTCTCCCTGAAAATATTTCATCAAAATATGCTTTCAGTCACCCTAGTATAAATCCAGAGCAGCTCCAGTGAGCTCAGAGGAAGAAGGCCAGATTTTTATTTGTACAACTAGGAAGAAAGTTTCACTTAGGGCTCTTTTATACTGTTCCACTATTTATAGGATAGTTGTGATCAAAATACAAGTTGAAGTTTTCAAAGAGATTTTTTTCATAAATCAATATCCCAGCAACCCTAGTCAGTTAAAAAAACAAATTAAAAAAAAAGACAAAAMACCCCCCCCCCCCCCCCCCCMMMCCYMCYCCACTTTATTTTCCTGACTCTGTTAATCTCTTTTCTCTAAATGTTTCTCTTTGTTCGGTTTTGAGTTCTAAATAACAGCAACTTGCTCACAGTGCAGACTTGATTTAAAACTAACAATGACAGTCTAAGTCCCCCTGGAAAAGGGTTAAACATAGACCGCACACTAAAGTATCTGCTTGAAAAAATAAGTCTTTAAATCATTTTATGTTTAAGAGAATTTCTTTTCACCCTTCCCCCTTTCAAAAAAAAGAAAAAAAAAAGAAAAAGTGAGACCATCTTAACTGTAAGAGAAGTTTATTCAGGTGGTATGAATCAGACAGGGCTCACTGATGCAAACTATAGCCTCAGAAAGCACAGCAGGCTCTGAGCCTCACAGGGCTGCCCCACTAAAAGAAGCATAACAAAAACCAGAGAAGAACAGGCCTGCAGTAATCTCCCTGCCCTGGCTAGAAAACAGGGGTGAAGGAAAGCTGCCCTCTCATTATGGTTTTGGTCTCAAGGTTAGAATTAGACCCTTAGGGTAAGCAGCTGTCAATTAGAGATAACTCCGACCAATGCTGTCTGAAATCTTGGACTTATCTCCTAGCAACTCCCCTTCTTTCAGGGCAGCAACCCTCCACTCTGCCTTCAGCTCAAAAGTCATCCTGAAGACAGTGAAATAACCTTTTCAATTTGGGCAGATGCATAAAAAATCCAGCTTCCAGAGCCTGCGTGAAGCCTGCGTGACATTTGACTGAAGCTGGGTTTAATCTAGGTTGATTATATATTTGCTTTGTTTTCCATGCTGCAGATGTTGAGAGGTGATTTTGCTAAAAGAGCATTCTAAGATAATACCCACAAATTCAGTGGGTTTTAGGCACATGGTGGCTTGCTGAGAGAGAGACAGGGTTATCATGTTTGTGCATCTGCTGATGCACCTCTCCTTCCCACTGTCTTTTACACCAGGAGAAATTTGGCAAGAGTGGTGAATGAGGAGTGGCCATGGTTACGGCAGCAGCTCTGGAGTCCTCTCTCTGGCATGGCAGGGTGTGCAGAGCGACGACAAGCATAAATCCTATTAAGAAAAGCAAGAGGTTATGCACCATTTGTGTAGGGAACATGACTGAATTTGAGGGGGAAGTTTAAAACACACCAAAAGGCAACTCTACCTCTATTTTCAGGGTTTACCATTCATTAGATCTTATTTTAGATCCACAGCAGTCCCCTTTCCTTACCAGGTGAAAGGAGAAAGGGAGAGAGGGATCAGAGAGAGGAGGAGCATGGAAAGAGAAAAGGGGTGCTCATGGAAAAATGTGAGGGGGAACAAACGACAAGGACAGAGCTCATCTTTGATTCCGTTGGGGTCTGTATTCACAAAGAGATCACTCAGAAATTTTGTACAAATGGCAGGAGCAGAATGTGAGCGCAATGAGGGGCCTAATGCAGGCACTTGTCCTGTAATCAAAGATTCAGCTCAACATGAGTCCTTTGTGAGACAACAGCATCATTCTCCACCCAGGCTAACCCCTGAATGCAGAGCAGCTCTCTCAAGCAAGGCAGGCAGGATGAGCTTCGCATTTCTTTGTCTTCTTTGGAAAATATGATCTTTTTTTTTTTCTATTCCTCATTCGCTTCTCTTCTAAAGAAAACATTTTTTGATATGCCTGTAGTAAGCCAGAGGATGTTTGCGTGAGTGGAGGCGCTCTCAGGGTGAGGAGAGAAGCAGATGGGCTGACATGGTGGAGCGAGGGCAGCTCCAGCCTGCGTTTGGGGAGAGTGTGCAGAAAAATGGCTGACATCTCCCGCTCGCGAATGCATCATGGGCGTCCTCCTCTGCGTAAGCACAATTCCCCCTTCCTCAGGCTTCAGCAGCCCTACTTAGATGGAATGTACAGGGATTCCTTTCTTCCTGCTTAAAGCCATTGAGTAGTAGAATTTCACAATATTTTAAAACACTTCTCTTTTAAAAAAATGTTTTACTGTTTTGTTAAAAAGAAACAGAGAATTTCAATTTGGGTAAATAGACTTTTTCAGTCGGGTTGCATTAGAAATCCCTTTTGTGAGTTGCAAACAGTGTTTCTTTATATATTTTAAATTTTGCTGTAGAAAATTATTTTTGCAAAAATATAAAACAATATTTGTCTGCTTCCTGATATTTTTGCTCAGTCTGAACATTACCTGATGTGATCGGTATAACCTATTCTTTTCAGAATTTTGATCTTGAGAACTGGAAACAAAATGTAGAAAGTAAGTCAGATTTGCAATCCTTAAAGCTTTACACTGAAACAATACAAAGAAACGCTATTAAAGAATTGCCATGCAGAAAGTGAATAGAAAACTAAGCAGCCCAGTTGAACATTTTGTAATTCTGGGGTTACAGCAATCTACAGCAGCGTAAACCAACGTGGCATTGTGACAGGGAGGCAGGTCTCAAATTCTTAGGAATGCCATTAATTTTTTGCTTTCTTCAATAGCTAAGTGCTTATCTCTATAGAGAACTGACTGCTACCTCTAGCATTGCTAAAGGTGTTTGTTGAAAAGGCTACCCAGAAATGGGTCAAGCCTACATTCCTTGCTGATATCACAGGGAGTCTTGGAAGCAAAAGGCGGACTGTTTAAATTTCAGCCAGGCTTATTTTAGACACAAATATTATATGAAATGACCAGAAATGCCAATATCACTATTTTAGCATACAATGTAAAGTTTAAAATATTTCTGAAGACCCAGTGATGATGAAGTAAAAAGGGAAAACATTGTTTCAAATAATAGACTTCTTGATATAAACTTCAATGTAAAAGATAGGAAATATTACTGATAAGGTAATCTTATTATTAATGTAACTGAAAATGTGTTTGTGATATCTGTTTGGTACATAGCATCTTGTTTTTACTTGATTCTCCAAGACATGTTGCAATTCACCTGAGCTCTGTACGTGTGTGTGTATGTATATTTGCGTGGGCATGTATCCCTCAGGTATCTTGCAGCTGGATATTTTGGAAGCCTATATTGTGTACTTTTCTGTTTGGTTGTGTACGCAATTGAATTTACCTAGATTTTCATGTCCCATATATCCAAAACACAGTGAAAGTCTAGTTGCACAGTTACAAGGTTTTATCAGATTATTATTTAATATATTTATTTCATACTTGCCAAAAGTGGGCAAATATAAACCCCCAATGGATTCTTTTGTCTTTTTCTTTTCATATGGCGTACGTGTGTTTTCAATTTTGTATTATAAATTTGTGACATTATATAGGATTGCAAAAAGTTTTGCATTTTCAAACTAGGCCTGGCTTTAATTCTGGCTATGATGTAATCACTACCATACCCCTTCTTGGGGAATCAAACCAGCGAGAGCCCTGCAGCTCTGTGGCCCTGTCAGGCTGCCCTGGGCTCCGCTCTCAGAGCTCCCAGTGTGATTCAGCACTCTGCCCCTATTCAGGGACAGAATAAGAATGTGCTTAAGTGCTTTGTGCTTCGAAAACATGCTTAAATGCTTTGTTGAATTGAGAACTAATTAAATGACTGAAAGTTCAAACTTAATATCTCAGTGTAAGGAATGTGTGAATTTTCCCACAGGAAAGAATAGCATGCTCTGAAAATATCGCCAAAAAATTTTGGGTTTTTTCCTTGTGTTTGGTTTGTTTTGTTGTGGATTTTTTTGTTYGGTTGTTTTTTTCATTAGGAAATATGGTAAAATTAATTTTTAGTGCTTTTCCTTCTAAAAAATTTAAAATATTTTTTAAAATGTGAACAAGAAAAAGCGGAACGAAAATATACATTTTCACTGAATTAATTTTGTAGTTGCAGCTAGGTTTTATTTCTGAAATCTAGAAAATGCTACTGTGTGGGTTTTGTTTTTTTTAATTTCTCTTTTCTCAAGTGTTAATTTTTACTTTTTTTTTTTGAAGTGCCTCACAGAAGGAGTTGGCCAAGTTCCAGAATAACAGCTGGAAGTGAGAAGGAATGAAAAAGTATATCATAGAAATTCAAATGAGAAATAGGATATACATTTTTAATGGGTATGGTTATCATTCATTTGAAGAAATTATAAACGTATAAACGAGGGATTGTTTTTTAGATTTCCAGATGTCTTCAGATCAACATTGGGTGCCTTTCCAATAGACAAATACAAGTGATTAACTTGCACAGAATGTTTGTGAGTTGAAATTCAGACAAAGATAAAATGGTACATTCTGGCCTTCAGAGCTCAAAGCATCAGAGATAGGAAATACTGAAATTCTGGACATAAGCTCATTTGCAGTATGTGTGAAAAAGGTATTTCATTTCATGTCCTGAAGACTGGGTAATTTTTTTTTTTAAAACATTATTTTGGTTTTTTTTTCTGTTGACTATGTTCAAGAAAACACATACATAACATCAGAAAGGGTAACTGTTAAAATCAGATCTATTGACATAATTAACTTATTTGCAAACAGTTTAATGTATTTTTGTCTGGGTCTGCCTTCTTGCACACACCAAAACTACTCTGATTCAGCTCCTTGTGAATTAGGGTGTACAGCAAATAAAGGAACAATCATCTCGTCCAAACATATTTGCATTCTTAATATGGTGCACACATTCAGGCAAGTGGCAATTTGCATGAAGACCATGAGCCAAATTCAGTTCTGACAGTAGTAGGCATAACTTTATTCAAATCAGACAAGCAGCAAGCATTTACAAGGGGCAAGAATAGGTGCTGTGTATTTGCTGCATGTCCACACTCCAGCATTATGCATTGACGTTTCTCAAAACTTCATATTTTTCTTAGACAGACCAGAGCTTATCAAAACTAAAGCAAGTTTCAGCTGCAAGTTTGGATATGAATGCAATATCTGGCAAGATATATAGTCTGCTTTTACACCTAGGTTTCAATGTGAATACTAATCATACTTCTAAAAATTATTCTTTTTGCAAGCTTTTGTAACTGGGATTAGATTACAAGCATCATGCCAGGATGCCTCTGGCCACCTTCAAGGTATTCTTACAAATTCAGTCACGAGCATAATCAACTTTATTTTGTCCAAAGTATTAGCATTTTTTTAAGTGCTCATTTTCCAAATGTTCTTACTAATACTTTAATGGTGGTTGTACACCCCAGTGCTGTGGAGCTGGCTGATGTATCTTGCTGTGTTTCAGCAAATGTTGTGAGGAATCTACAGCAATTAGCTGCTCATGCCTCTGCTTTCCTGTTTTGTGCCTTCCCTTTCATGTATCAGATGTTTGTAAGTTTTCCATTAGACATTTCCTGCTTCTAATAGATGTTTGTGAGGCTTTTGCTTTGAGCTATCAAGGCTCCAATTTGTGCTGAGATGTTTGGTTTTGTTTTAGGGCTGAGGGGTCTTTGTACTCCTTTCTTCCTAGAAAACATTATAATCTGGAAAAAATAAATAAATTGTACTTTGCAAAAAGTGAATATGACTCCTTCATCTAAATGGCATGGTTTGCACATGTGTCTTTTGTCAGCAGATCACTCCTAAAATAAAAGCACTTAAACTGCAGTTTCTGCCAACTTATCAGACACCAATTGGTGACAACATATATGTATTGCAGTTTCTAAAGGCAGCTTTGTACTCCAGTGTTTTCATCTTCTTTGCCCTGCTTTTTTTTTCTCTTTTTAATTTGAAACGGTGACTGATTTCTTTTTCTGTTTCCACCAGCTTGGTGTGCTGTACGTAACAAGTAAGTAGCTTTAGCTGCTTTTGAAAGAAGAAAATACCTCTTAAAAAGTGTTTCAAATGAGCATTGCCCAATGTGAAGTGGCTGGCAAAATTAACAGCAAAGGCATAATTGATTCCTTGAGAGTCATACATGAAAACTAGCTTAAATTTTACAAAACCACTTCTGACGTGTTTAAATACTTAAATAAATGTGGTGCTGATCTTTTAATCCCCTCTTCCATGTTTTAGCAGTGGAGCAGCCTACCCAGGCACCAAGGCAGCCCCAGCCTCTCGGAGGGTGTTTTTGCAGCCAGGCGTGATCCGTCATCCCTCCATTCACGTGGTACCAACGTTTCTGGGTCTGTATTTTGCTTATCGAGTCACCAAACCAATGCATCATCAAAGGAAGCTGTCAATTCACAGCACATCACCCGTGCTTTGAACTTAGGAACGAGTCAAATGTTTCAGAGCTTTATTTATTAAGGTCAAAACTGAGTTTGAATTGGCAATGAGGGCAGGGGAGTGGTGAGGGGAGCAGAGGATGGCTGCTGACTCAAGAAACCTGCTGGGACTTTGTGGCCCACTGCTAGGCAACAGCCCATCCCCACCACAGCAAACATACGGCCACAAAATGAATGACCTCATCTACAAATCAGCTATTTGATATGCAGATCGGACTGCCGGCCTCTGCCATAGCACAGCGCTGCACGGGCAGCAGGTGCAGCAGGAACAAGTACATGGCCTCTTCACGTTTTAAAAGGCAGGGCTGGCTTGTTCTCGCCCACTCCCTCTGGTCCTTTGCGATTCCTGAAGCTCTATTGCCTTCATTTTTTATTTAGACCCTCCATTTAAAGAAAACATGGCGACTCCTTTCTGCTTCCCTCTGCGCTCAGCCTTAGGCCCAGAGAGGAAGGGGCAGGGCTAAGAAGCTTCACCAGCAGCCTTTATGATTCTTCCAGCATCTGAACACACAACCTGAAAAAACAAGGGGCGTTTTGGGAAGGAATCGTGATTCCTGAGGTTTTTGCCTTCTCAGATGTCATGTCTTTGCAAATGATTATCAAAGTGTGGTTTGTTGTTGTTTCCTTTTCAAAATGGAGACTCTTTGTGCAGACAGTGCTGTGGAAAGCGACATTTCTCCCTGGGCGTGTATGCTCCCCTTTAATTGCATGGAGAGTGCTGTTTGCAGCCTATGGTGAGGGAACTACGTGCAGTTTTGAGGGCAGACTCACAAAAAAACAAACACACCATTTTGTAACAGAAATAGAGTATTTTTCGTCTGTGTGTTAAAACGAATAAAGAACTGCTGCTACTCTGGACTGTGAAACAGCACTGAGCCTTTTAGTGGGCCTCAAAGAGCAATAAAACACAGTGTCATATAATTTGTATTGTCTGTGGTTGCAGGTTATGTCCTGAAAGCCGTAAACTATTACAGCTTTATAGCTATGCTGCTGGTATTAACTAAATGAAAGGGCTATTTGTTCTAAATCTTTAGTCTGCATGATAGTGAATCTTAAATTCATCAGAAGCAATTGATGAAAAAGGAGGTAAAAATGCTGCAGAGCCAATAGAGTCAAAGATCTAATGCAAACAATGTAAAGGTTTGGTGTGGTGTCTAACCCCTTCAAGTTTCTGCCTCATACTTCTGGGGGGCAGAATTGATCATCCCTGAGACTAAAAGGTATATTCAGCTGATGGGCCTGAGGGAAGCCTTGGGCTGCTTGTTACAGGAAGCCATGAAAAAAATAAATATTTACATTATTGTGTCTAGATCATTCTGGGACTCTAAAGAAAGATCCTGAATTTGCTGAAACATAAGAGCTCCTTTTTTTTACCCACTTAAGGGAGTATTTGTTGAAAAATGCACCTCTGAGTGGTAAAGATAGTGATTTAGGGAGCCAGTCTGACAACACCGTGTCTTTCTCATGAAAGCTGTGAAAATGTTTAGGTTTTTTCTTGAAATCTCGAAATTTCCTGGTAAAGAGGAATTGTTGTTTTCCACATGTACCCRGCTGCAATGCTTTAGCTATATTCAGACTTGAATTTAAACATGGATATGTGTCATTAAACTTGCTCAAGGCCATGAATTATTTGTCAGATAATTCTGCAGCTGGTTCCTCGTAACCTTCAGCTTCTGCATAAGCCATTGGTTGCTGATACCGGGGATAGGTTCTAGCTGGTCACAGACTCTTGATGACTATGAACTTCTGTCAGGCTTGTGTGGGATAAACACTTTTAATTTGAGTTCAAAATGCACATCAAGTTAAAGGACTCAAATATTTGCTTAAAACTGGCCAATCCTTAAGTTGTTTTTTGCTAAAAACTCACGAGAATGCTCACAGCAAGTGAATGCCAATAGGAAGGATGGAAAAGGAAATGGGTTTGGACACTCAAAGGAATGTTGATGACACAGTTGTGATTATTGCCCCTTTTCATTCAAATGGACTTTCCTGCTAGAAGACATTTAGATGTCTGACTTTCAAACCAATGCCTCAGAGTCCCTAAAATGTTGTCTTCAGGGCTTGTTTCAGGACAGAGTCAAAGTGCTGCCAGCCTTCTCCTTTGTCCCCTGCCTGACAGAGAGCAAAACCAATAGTTTGAAACACTTTGCAGTTTGATACCAGGGAGCTTGAACAGGTTCTTGAGGACTGAGCAGGTCCGAAAGAGGACATAGACCTACCCTCCTGATTTAGTTCAGGTGAACAGCAGGTGATGGAAGGGGGCAGCGGGACTGTCCTCTCCCCTGTGGCAGCCCTGCTGTGTTTGCACAGTTCTGTCAGGWTATGGTGGTGCACTTGCTTTCTTCTGTTTCCCTGAGGACAACCCAAGTTGCTTTCCTGGGAGAGTGTGGGCCATCGTAGGGGACATTTTCAGTGCCTTATGTCCAGGGGGTTGAGGCACATTTTGTTACTCTGGGGGCGTATATGCAAAAATGGCCTGGCAGTCAGTTTTCTCAAAGTGGGCTCTGAAAAAGTCCTCAATTTTGGAAAGTTCCATGTGCTTTGAAGTCCTTAACCACCCTCCATTGCAACCTCTCAGATATTTGGCCAGATGGTTACCTGAACATATTGTAAGTTTTGAAAGTATTTGCTGTTGAGGGCATTAATCTCCACGCTCTCTTGGTGATCACACCAGCAGAGCAGGGCTGGGTAGACAAGGAGGCCCTCCAGGACCCCTGCCATGTGCTGACACCGCTGAAGAGCTTTGGGGCATATCCCAGGCCCCTTCCACTTCCAGCTATGGCTCAGTTTACCAGTAGCTTCTCCACAGAGGGCATCCTATGTCTGGTACATGTGCAAAGATATCATAGAATCATGGAATGGTTTGGATTGGAAGGGACCTTAAAGACCATTTAGTTCCAACCCCCTGCCATAAGCAGGGACACCTTCAACTAGACCTGCTTGCTCAAAGCCCCATCCAACCTGGCCTTGAACACTTTCAGGGATAAGATGTCATTCACACCTACATTTTTAAAGACATGCCATAAGACAGGGAGATTTCCATCTGAAGTCAATTTGCTCCAAGTGATAAACATTAGAAAACTTTTAACTGCTGTAAACTCGGGGACTCTCTTGTTGTGGTTTTAATAGCAAAGAAATGTCAAGAACCCAGAGCAGATGAGAGAGAGTACAGTCTTGGTGAGGAGCTGGATGTGACCATCTAGGGCTGGGGCTGGCAGGACTCCRTGGCACAGCTGCAGGCTATCCCCTGCCTGCAGGATCCAGTGCCAGAGAATGATCTGGACCATTTTCACGTAATATTTGAATGAGGTTTTAAATAAAGATGCCAATAGTGTGTACAGATCACAAAAGGGAAAGCTGTTGGTATGCAAGTGATTTGGGATGAACACTGGATGCTTGGACAGATTGCTTGGGCAAGAGCTAGCAACTGAAGAGCCATTTCTGAGCCAGCTAAGTGGCATCTGTTCAGATTTCTTGCGGAGTGCAGGCTTCCCTCCTCTGTGACAAGGCCGGGCACATTCCTCCTGTCCCGCCTGACAGCACAGAAGTGGCGGTGGCTGCTGCTGTCCCTGACCCGGGGCCCCGCAGGGGCAGAGTYTACTGGTGTGAAGCTGCTGCTGGGACAACGTGAAAGGGTGAGATTGTTCTGATATGCAAACAGGGAGCCCTGCTGAAGCTGTGCTGCCTTGAATTCAGGGAGAAGAGCGAGATTGCTGGTGGAAGGAGGACAACAAATCCCAGTATTAAGGCTGCTCTTGCTGAATGCATCCCACTAAAGAACAAAGCAAGGAGAGCCTTGCTCTTGCAAGAATTTGATCCACCAAGCAAGGCTGCTACAGTGTTAACCCCTTCGTGGCAAGCTGCTTAGGATGTAATTTAACTGGAATGCCAATGGAAAGTGGCAGATTGCTACGTTTTACAGGCGAGAAATGCCATAAGCTCTGTAAGGGGGTCACTGGCTCTAACATGTCAGCCTCTGCTTTTGCACCCGATTTTTTGAGAGGAGGTGCCAGTGAAACAATTGTGGCAGGCCTGTGGCATTGAAAGAGTTATTACAAACCAGTGGATAAAATGTCAATGATGCCTGATGCAGAGAAATGTGCAGCGTTAGCAGATATGTGCTGCTGATCTGGTAACAGCTAGCCCTCTCCACAACAGTGATATTTCTGGGTTTCAGTAACCAGCCCCATAGGAGGTCCTCCTCGATACTTTTAACCAAATTGTGACATTTGGCTCCTGCCCAGTGAAAGGAAGAGAGCAGAGCTACTGGTCTTCAGGAAGGGTTTGGGTAGGGATTGTATCCGAGCTGGCAAGCACTCAAGGGCACAGCACAGGCTCCACCAGACGCTGGTGTTAGCTTTTTTGTGCCAAGGCAGCCCTTCCACACATTTTCTAATCCCACCGGAGTGGATAGATTGCATTCAGGAAAGACATAATTTCCATATCCTTTGAGTGTGATTGTGCGAGGCCAATCGCCGTGTCCTCTACCGTGCCTGTAGGTCTCCGTTCAGAAGAACAGCAGTGTTTCACTCTTCCCCTGTGCTCACCCTCCCCTGGCTGCTCTCCCGCCTGCAGATACTCTGCTGGCAGTTCCATCCTCCTCCAGCCAATACACTCAGGAGACCACAGCCATGGTCCTGGCATGTTTCTCCAGGCCCAGGATCACAGGCAGAGGTGCAGAAGTCTTCAACCTAGCCCTGCACAACTCAGCCGAAATTTTTGGTGGGGCAATTGTACTGTTCTTTGCCAGTGGAATGTGACTTTGGGATTAGAAATCACTGGTCTGTAACTGCCTTGCACCATGCTCTGCACTCATCCACCGTGATACTCCTGCTGCTCCTTGTTTCTAATTCTCAACTATAAAGGTCACTCCAAGGCTCCATCTGTGCTGGGTGTGATTTTCTCCTATTGCAATAGTGTTTGCAAGTACATAGCACTGACACGCCATGCTGGTGAACATCAGGTTAATACCAGCAAGAGACCTTCCCAAGTGAACAAGCACATTAAGAAGCATCCATGTTTACACCAGAGATTTTGCCAGTCACCCCCTGACAAACTGGGGGTTGTTTGTGTGTGTACTTCTCTTTCACTTCACTCTCCCACACAAAACTTTTAAAAATAAACTAGATTTAAGCTGTTGCTGAACAACTGTAGACAGCAACACAAAAATTTGCCTCCAAGCCTGAAAGTACTTGAATTTATTTTGTGATGCTCTTTCTGCAGATTATATTGCTCTTCTTTTTTCTCTTTTCTTTTTTCCCCTTCCCCCAAGAAGACCCATATTGTAACACTTTAACAGAGGAAATTCACTCTGCCTCTGCTTTCCTGCTTGGTGTATATTCAAATAATTGCTGCATTTTAACAAGCTAAATTGCATTCCCACCAGCTGTCCCTCAGACCAAACCTTCAAGGATATGCTAAACAATAATGACTGCAACAACAGTAAACTCAAAAGGCCTCAAGATCCCTTCAAAGATAAGATGTCTTGCTGTTTCCCTTCCATAGCCAGGCACTCTCATGCAGATTAGCAAAACAGCATGCTTACAGCCTACATAGGCAGAGCAATGCTTGGAATGGGGTGAGTTTGGCCCTCCCCGAATGTAGAGAAAGAAAATGTGAAAGTCAGAAGATAGTGCTCCAGCACAGATCCAGGGTAACTCAGCTGGGGCCAGGAATGCTGAGCGGGGTACTCTGTGTTGCCCATGACCTGGCAGACATTAGTGTGTCACGTATTCCCCCCTTGGTCACAAATCACCTGATAGATGCTCTTCTGCACATGTCATCTTGTGTCCTGCACAGCTCTGACCTATGACTTTCCCACGGCCGGTGGCTCGGTGCGGGATTGTCCAGTGTGTGGGCAAGCGGCAGGGACAGGCAGCCGGGACAGGCAGAGGTGGCATGGGCAGGCAGCGGGGGCAGGCAGCGGGGCCAGCCGTGCGGGAAGGGCAGTGTCAGGAGGAGGCAGAGGGGACAGGCAGCGGGGGACAGGCAGGGGACAGGCAGAGAAACAAGCAGCGGGGCAGGCAGCGGCCCCTCGCCCCCAGCCCCTTGCTGGCTCACGGCAGATGGGGAGGGCAGGAACCGGGATTAGCGATTCCTCCTCACCTCCCCACCCCTTCCCCGGCCCCAGCTGGCTGTTTAAAAAGAAAGCCATAAACCCATTAGTACAAAGACAAATGAATCTCATACCCTGAGGCATTCTTTCATTCAGACTGGCCTTAACTACTTTTCCAACCTTCCTCCCTTAAACCCCACTGTCTTTTGGGTTTTCTTGTATAATAGCAGAGTTCGGCAAAATGTTTTACAGTACAGCCAGTTAGGAAATTTTTAGTAAAATTCTATAACCTCGCTCTGTACGTGTGCAGGTATATATTCATATACGCATGTGTATAAATCACTGTCAGAATATATATGTCCAAATATATGCTCAGATATATCTTCCACATTGTTTATATATATATATATTTTTTAATTCAATATGTTAAGCACATGTAGTGGATATTAACATTGGAAAGTGGCTGTATGTTATAGCTAAGTTTAATGTTATATGATTTTATATGTCCTTGATTTTATATTAATGCTAAGCACATGTGAGCCTGTGGATCTGCAGCCAATGTGAATTATTTCCCCTTGCATCTACACAGGATGTAGAAAATAATGTGGCAGTGCTATGGTAACTAGACAGGACTTGCCACGGCAGTATGGTGGGAAGTGCTCACAGGAAATGGCAAGTGAAAATACAAATAAGATTTTATGGAGTTTTTGTTTGTTTGTTTGTTTGTTTTCCAATTAAAGGAACTGCCCTACATATAGATGAGATAGTACAGAGGAAAACTACACTGAAAATTATATAAATGGTAATAATTTAGAAGATACAAATAAATAAAGTTGTTTAAAGGTGAATCCAGCTGAATTAAATATGTATGAATTATACTTCAGATCTTTTGGAACTGTGCCTATTTGAATTTGTAACAAAACTGCTAAGATAAAGGCTAAGGGACACTGTTTAAGTCTCTTGCTTTTTAACTTTTTGTCCCAATCAACTACTTCCTATTCAGCTGTAATTTGCAATTTCCTGCTGTTGATTAGATACATATATGTATATAAATGTGTTAATTAGCCCATAGTTTAAATATGTGTATTTAAACTGAGTGGAAGACTTAAGCATCTTTTATATTAATTTGATCTGACTTCTTCTTGGCAACTCGCATCTCTCCCCACTGGTTTTATCACCTTTTGATTTTTCAGAGGTTTTTTTGGAGTGTTTTACTTTCCATACATAAATAAAATTATGTTCTACTAGTGGGAGATTTTGTTCATGAATCACACACAGGACTTTCAATCAAAATCATATGGATTCCAGTTTAAAATACTTTTAAAGTAGTAGGCCCCTTTAGTACACTCTGACCAAGGAAGTTGAGTAGTCATCAGCATAACTTTATGGTGCATCCCTTCAGAGCAGGCAGCAGAATCAAGTGTTAATGCTCGATAGTAACTGGTTAGGTTTTATGAATATGACCACCTACTCCATTAAAATCAGATGTAGCATAGAGACGTCTTTAAATCACAGCTCTTTCTTAATCAAGGCTCACATCATAGTCAATGAAGTTATAGATTAGTAAAGATTTTGCCCTTAAGTCGAAGTCYTTGTATTTGGTTTATGTAATTTATAAAATTCTGGCAGGGCTGGGACACATTAAATATTCTTCTCCTGTGTGAAACCCATCCAAGGGTAGATTAAGTTAGTTTTGCTTTATGTCATGTTGCTTGTCATGAATAATCCTGCAGTCAGAGGTGACAGACACGTGACATACCATTAAACGTGACTGCAGGCTTTTCATGCAGCTGGGGGACCAAGAGGCACAAATGCTGTTGAGRTTAAATGGAGTTCTCTGAGTAAGGATATGATTTGCCAGTGGAGCTAAATTATCTAGAAGTCTAAGTCTTGATGAAAGACTCCTAAATCTCTTCTGTGTTTTGGAAAATTGTGACCTATATCCCTTAATCTTCTATGGATGTCTCCAGCTGTATGTTTGAAGCACAGGGCACACCAAGTTGATTATGCTTTTGTAAAACAACCTAACTTTTCACTGTAAAAGAGGCCAAAGAGGGCAGTGCAGCACAAGGTGACAAGCTTCAAGCCTCAGAATAGTCACAGATTAGCAAAAAATGCTTTCGTAAACAGGATTTTGCAGAGACCGGGAGCTGTTAATTGTTATTGTAATGCACCACATTTTAATTGAGTTAATTGGCACAAAATGTTTATCTCCATTGACTGAGATAAAATGTCAAAAGCTCTTTGATGGCATTACAGTAGGCAACCTTGACAATAGAAGTCAATGTTTTACAATATGCTGCTGTTTAGATGTGTTTGCTTGGGGGATGAAGCATAATGTTGATTATCCCTGAGGTATCCATTTTGCCTTGGGAAAGAGTCCCAAAGCACCACTGCAGATTTTTTTATGTTCCAACTGACTGTAGTGAGAGGTGAAAGACAGGCTGATTCAGGTTAATTCCATTTCTGCAGAGAAGCCCCGTTTTCACTCTTAGCAGGGGCCAAGTTTTTCCCAAGAACACTCTGGGCTTGGCTTTGCCTATCAGCCACAGCTGTGTGCCTGTGCACTCTCTGCAAGGGACAAAGAGACTTTGGGAGGCAGCGCGGTGCTCAGCAAACAGCCAGGTCCATCCCTTAGCAAACAGCCAGGTCCATCCCTCCTCTCACTGCCAAGGCATTGCCGTGTGGTGCTGGGAAACCACCAAAGAGATGTGAAAGGGGAAAATTTAAAAAAGTAGTTCACACAGTGGAATCCAAAACTGAGAGTCCCAAGGCCAAATGGGAATTTAGCCAGAGGCCGTGGGCGCTGCCTGGCTCCCAAGTCTCAGTGCTGCTGAGACAAGTCTGACTGCTCTCTTTGGAGGTGTACGATCCTTCTAGCTCCCAGCTCTCTTCCACTGTGGTCGAAGGAAGTACTTATGGTCACTCTAGCTCAGCTCCTATGTGTGCATCCAGTGAAGACTCTCAAGTGAAAAGTAAGCCGAATCAATCTGCAGCAAAGAGGAGTGCAGCTCCTGACCCTCTGCAGAAGCATGTCCCTGAATTGTGAAATGAAGATTCAGGTGACTGTTGCCAGTGTTGAGCTGTGCCTGAGTGCAGGTGCCATCCCACTGGGTCAGACCAGCACCTGCAGGCAGGCAGGGGATGATGTGTGAAGAGCAGGCAAGGTCAAACCCCCTGCTCCTCCTCCTTGAGACAGCGCTTGAGCTGCTGGTGCCCACCGACACTGGTGACACACAGCCTCTGCTGACAGCAGGCAACTGCACCAAGTTCAGGAAACTCAAGCCAAAATGTGGCTGCATCTTTCCCTTTTTATTATGGCATATCGTTTTATCAGCCCAGGGGGGTTCAGTTCTCTTCAAAGTTACAGTTATAATTTAACTTCCAGAAACACAGCTCCTGACTTTGTTCAGAGACAGAAGCTTCTCAGAAGCGCTTCAGTATCAGAGAGTGCTGGAATGCAGCCACGGGTCAGAAAACACTGCCCAGGAAAGAGGGTGATGAAAGTACCGACACTTTTGTTTAAACAATTTGCCTTCCTTTTCCCCTCGAGGAATAGTTTATAAATCGTATACCTGTCAAAGCAGTGCCAACACACTACTCAGACAAATTTCTATTTTTGACGTGAGCATGTGTTTGGCTGCGCTTCCAATAGCTGGCTGGGGCTGCCTTATTATGCGATACATCCAGACGGAGCATCTCTGCGTTCCAGCGACCGCCGGCTGTGACTGGGCAGGTCACCCGTTCAGACTGAAAGTGCTGAGGCCTGATTCTCAGTCCCTTGTTAATTAAACATTAAGAAACAGCTGAAGCTTGGTTTTCTGGGTTTTGGGCTTTTTTTTTTGGATCCTGACAGTTTGCAAAAGCCCTTCCAGCAGACTGGAGGGAAGGAATGGGCCTGAGCGATATAGCGAGGCAGAGGTTCCTGCAAGTAACAAGCACAAGATGGATCTATGTGGCTAGACAGTTCAGTTCCTCTAACTTATGGTGAGAGGCAGAGAAACTCTGAGGTTACTCCAATTATATTTGTTCCTGGAGGAACTGCATTTCTTTACATATTTTTCATATCATCCACTTAAGGTCACGTCTGGTGGTTCATGGTACACTACCATCTTTCAAGAGTAGAAGAAAAGAAGCAGAAGGATTAGATATAGAAAATATAGAAGGATGCCGTAAAGCCATCAACACCCTAGTTTTGGGAAATAAAATCCACATAAAATATTTTCATAACTTTGTTGGAAACATTTGCATCTCTTCCACCTATTATCCATTCTTCTATCCTAAGTTGATCTTTTCTGAAAGAGGCACCTGGTGACATATCTCATCGTGTTAGCTAGTATAGCATCCAATAAATGAAGTGGTTTAGTAAGGAGAGTACCAGGCCATCAGTACTAAATCCACAAAAGGTTAATGAAGCCTGAAACTACAGTCATTTTTGTGTGATGGCCTCTCTGCAACCTCTTTGAAAGAGACAGCTCTGTGGTGTAAGCTGCAAAGAAACCACTCCAATGGAGAGATGAGCTATGGCAGAGGAGCAGGGGCAAGCTGCGAAATGATGGTGGGAGCAAAAGCAGGGTGGAGCTCCAGGATTTTTGTTTTAACATGATTTGGGGTTTTAGCCTCCTTTCTTTTACAAAACCCTGTCTTCCTGTGGCAATCTAGCATGGAGAACTTTAGTATGCATGTTAATCCTTGCTTTTAAGTTTGATTCACATGTCAATCTGTCCCTTGGAAAAGGTCTGGTCTTTCAGAGTTTGTGAGTTGTTGGGTTTTTTATGTCTGGGAATTATGGTGGAATAATTTTTCCATCAGCAGAGTAACTGGCAGTTCCATAGGCAGTTCCCTTGGATGCCTGTGCTTCAAAGTTACACCAGAGAAATATGATGTGTGATACAGTCACATTGTAGCATACTGTGAAGGTGCAAAATGATGGGTTGGGGTGACCTGGACAGCTGTAAAAGTCTATGCAGATACAGGCTCAGGTTTTCATACAGCTTTTTCATTGGTTATTTTCAACTGTTCTTCATTTGATAAATAATTTGTATGTGGACATTATCCAGTATTGCTTTCTTTTTTTTTTTTTTAACAGCCTGTGTTGCTAAATGGTTGCAATGATTTCTTATTGCACATTACTGCAGAGGGCAAAAGAAAGGTTTACAGTTAATGCAGTTAATTGTACAGGAGAGAGCATTGCCATGAAACTTTACAAAAATTAAATTGATCTGACATCACAGCAGACAGTCACGTGAGTGTTCGAACATTAAAGACTGGCACAGAAAGCAGAGGGGCAGGCAGCTACCCAGGTGAACTTGCATTGGCAAAAGGAGGGGAGAGAAAGAAGAGATGGCTTTGCAAATATGTGACAGGAACAAGCAACAGAGAAAAATATATTAAATTGTCAAAAACAGGAGGTGATAAGATTTTGTCAGCTGATATTTAGAGCTCTTTGGATCAGAGGATGGTCTCACATGTAGCATTTTTATATATTTCTAAAGCAGGTTCTGAACTCAGACAAAGGTCTTTTCTAAGTCTCATATATCTGCATCTTTATTTATCTAAATACCCTTCATAAAAGGACCCAAAGTCATGTGGATTTAAAACCATCTCAGATCTATAAATAAAGAATGATGATAGATGGCAGAAAAATGAGCTGTGGCAGGTAGATGTGCTGTGACCAGAGGAACTGGTCTGTTCTTTTACATCCACATTAATTAGCCAGAAGTGGGAGTAAATAGCATCTTAACAGAGAAATATTACAAGGGGACTTGAAGAAGTTGTAGGGATTAATTAGATAATCTTCATAAGGCATTTAAAATATGAGTACTTCTTTCCATACTTTCACTTAATTAAACTTTTATTTCATCTAACAAAAGCTCTCTATAAACAACTGGTATTTTTATCAGTCAAATAAGCATGCAAAAATTTGATTTATACCTATAATTTTTTTCCTTCATTCTCAATGTACGTAGAAGATATGTCTCTGTGGGTATATGCCTGTGTGTATACACGTGTGTATAGGGGACTACTAAAATATGTGCAAAAGTATATGCACTCACACAGTATCCCTACTGTGACAGAATTAAGAACAGTATTCTTAAAAAACCCAAGAGTTTCCATCATCTATTTTTTGTATTCACAGGTGCAGGAAGAGATGAAGAATGGACATATGCAGGTGAAAATGCTTTCCATTTTACAGTGCTAACTCCTCTTTATTAGAAACAGTATGGAAAAGAAGAAAATAAAAATCTATTGTTCATTTTCACTTTGATCATCATACCTATCATTTTACACACCACRTGCTTTCCTCTTCCAAGGGCATATATTGTATTTATTCTGCAGCTGCAGTATATTGATTTTGGACTACTGAGTTCAGTGCAGATGAGTGACAAACTAAATAAGCTGCTGGGTGACTGATAAGTAACCGTGTTTAATCTCTTGGCTCCAAAATGAAATCCCATAGCTCATTTCAACAATTTAAGTTTTGGTACTCAGTCAAGAGCATACAATCATAATAATATTTTTTTCTTGTACAAGTAAAGACCAGTGGTAGAATAGAAGCTTTCATGGAAACTGCTGCAATTCTGCATTCTACCTCTACCAAAGCATACACAGGATTGTTCCAGATTTACACTAATGCATCTGTATAATTTCAGCTGATAGTTTTAATTAGATGTAAATATTCATCTGCATTTCTTTTGCATTTTAATTATTGTTCAGTTTAACAGCAATGGTGTTTCCTAAGCCTTCATCCACTGAATGAACAACAGACTCCACCATTCCCTAATGCAGTACTCTGGGTTTTAAGTACAGATGTCAGACATACCTTCTTGAAGAAAATAATAATAATAATAATAATAATAATAATAATAATAAGAAGAAGAAGAAGAAGAAGAAGAAGAAGAAGAAGAAGAAGAATTGTTGTTGTTTTGTTGCTGTTGTTGTTACTTTATCTACATATTTTCTATAAATATAATTATTACATTATGGTATATAAATATATTTATTTTTAATTTTCTATTATTATTTTCTTAGGTCTCCTAAAATTAGAAAAAATCCAATTACTTATAAATAACGTTAAACTGTGTAAATCTTGCAACATGCACAATGAAATCTAGGGGCAGTAAAAAGTGAGGGTTTTGAAGTGCTAGCTACAATATTTAACCCAAAACCTCATTGAGAGGAAAGCATTTTAAGACTGGAATGCTCTCCTCTTTTTTGGCACAGCTGGTCAACGCACCAAGTAGATCTTACAAACTGTAACAAAACACAGTGGTACCAAGTGAATATTGTGGCATATATACTCCAAGGCAGCTGAGTGCAAAATATGTCCATGAAATCACAGCTCGTGCAAACTCATGTATTGCAAGCCATTAGACCGGATGAAGCCAGGCTGAGCCTGCAGGGGAGGTGTGACTGAAAAGTGGCCAGCCATAATCAAGTGCATTTTTTCCCAACTGTGATGGCACCAGTGAAGTCCTCCAAGAACCTGACATCTCTGATACAACAGATTTATTACTGTCAAAACCTGGACTGACTGAAGTACAGTTAGAGCTACCCATAGGCTCTGGCCTCACCCCTGAGTTGCAGCAGAGGCAGATTATTGCCAGCTGGCCTTTTGTTACTGAAGAGGAACAATGGAGATCTGATTGTAGGTGTTTGTATGAAGAGCCATTTTAAACACTTTAAATATGACAACACTTTTGGGGTATTGCTGAGATCTTTCATACAGAAATGCAGTAGAGGAATAACATTTACTAAGAAAATAAAAATTTCCACCTGTAGTTTGGAATAGGAATATGTGCAATCCAATGATGTGACTGACACCTGACGGATGGGATAGGGTGCTTCTGAATGACTGTTTCAACAAAATCCAGTAAAATGGGATTGATAAAACAATAGTTGAACAGTAGTTAGTCAGGGTCTGTTCCCACTTTATGTGTTAATGGATAAGCAAGTTTCAGCACATAAGGACTGCTTGAAAACTTCTCATTAGGCARATGTGCAGGGTTTTTAGCATTTTCTGGTTAGGCAGAATGTCAATTGTCTAAGCTGAAGCAATGGCAAGCATCTTAAAAAAGTATTGAGCATTCCAATAACTTCTGGCTAAGCTTAAGTTTGTTCCTAAAGAAAGAGACTCATAACAGCAGAGTTTGGACAATTAAAATACAGTAAGGTTCACAGCAGAGGTGACTGGGTGTTTGAAAAGTGCTGTAGCACACAATTTATGACATCCTTTATTTTAGCACTGCTCAGTATATCCTGTAAATGCTTTAATGTGCTCTAAGCCGGTTTATTCCTTTGTTAATGGTCCGTGATTGCAATCAGGCATGTCCTATAGACAGCTTCACACTTCCGTGTGAAGTATTGTTTGATAAAAAACCTAGTTAATAAATCTAATTTCTTCTCTTGCCAGATACAGTTACATAATGTGTTTCCAATTTGGGCCTGGATCAGTTTCCTCAAATACTCAATAACCTGTGAGAACTCATAAACTTTGTACCAAGCTGGCATTCAAAATCACCACGAGTGGACTCTAGGCCTGGCTTTGTAAAAACAAAAATAGGACTGTCCTTGAAACAATCCTTCTTCCCACAAGTTTTTAAGGATAATTGAAAAGTTTATAGAATTAGATGAGGATAGCAAATGTAAAGCAGAGTGTAGCTTCCAGAGTTTCCTTTCTAACCAYGTGTTTTGTGTGTCATCATATATTATGGAGCTACAGAATTGTAATCCAAGTAAATACTATCCTTTGGTCTAAGACTGAGTGACTACTAGAAGATGGATAGGTGGATTGCACTTTATTTCAAAGAGCGTGGATTATGACAAAAAACTTTTCTTACAAAAATATGACTGTAAATCTTATGAATCTTCCAGACTTTGGTGAAATGCTTAGATTAGATGGAATAGATAAACTGAAAAAATGAGAGCTGCTAAAAAATGAAAATTCCTTCCAATGGAAGTTGCTTCTATTTGAAAGTTTCATTATATAATTAATTGTTTTCACAAAGTGGAAATGCCATTAAAAATGTGTTTGGAAACATAAATTCATTTGACGAATAGGTTGAACTGAAATCAGTCCTTTAGATTTGTCTTCTACTGGGTGTTGCATTTCTTCTGAGTGATGACATCTTCTATAAATTGCATTTCACTTTCYTTTCCAGGTGAATGACAGGAGTCATGCTGACAGAGGACAGCGACACCACATTTCAAGTCCAGCCACAAGGATTTCAAGTACTACCCAAGGGACGCCTGGGATTCCTCATTTTCGGCACATACATGTGGGTCTGTTCTTGTAGTTTTTTCTGATGACTGCCACTGTAAAAATACAGAAATAGTCTTTTGGCCAGACAGATTGGCCTGCACCGGGCTGCCTTGAAGCTGTACCTGGGGAATTTAGGTGCCTCATACTGTGTCTCAGTTCTGATTAGATTTCTTAAAATTAGATATTTTATCAACTCACCTGAGAAAGAAAAGGAAATAAATAAATAAAATATCAGAAAAGGATGATTTATCTTAAATAGGTACCTCAGACAGCTGGGATTCAAAACGTCCAGGGAAGCCTGTTCTATCCTAGTTGGCTGTCAGAGGAGTTCAGCCTGGATTTAAATAATTTTTAATCTTTCCAGGTAGGCAAGACCTCATTCATCTATCTTAATATTCATTCAAACAATCAGCACGAAGGGAAATGCTGAAAGAGGTTTTTTTGAAAGAGTAGTAGTAGCAGCAGTGGTAGTAATTGTTGCTAGCTGTTACAGGCGTATTGTTATGGGACATTACCATCATAATCGAATACAGAGATTAACAGCAAACTCCATAAAAGATGAACAAAAAGCATCACTGCTGTGCCTAGGGCTAAAGAAAACACAGATCTGTGGTACTGTGCTTTGCTTTTCAACATTGCTTGAATGAGGGTTTAGGAAAAGGTATTACACAAACAATTGCAAGGTAATGAATCATCAAAACTAACATTCAGTTAGAACCATGTTTCAACCAAAAGTGTACAGCAGATCAGTGTGTCTTCAAAAGCTGTTTCCATCTGTGATCTTAGTAGCTGGCTGGAAATTTGAAGGTCTTGAAGGTTATTGCTGATGGAGGAAGTTATTGATGTTACTCTGTCAACAAAAATGTACACAATTCTATTTTCTTCAAAAACATACCGTTTCAAACAACTAGAGGCCATTTCCTTGCCAAAGGTATCAAACTTCTTTTCTCTGAACCCTCCAAAGGTTTTTTCAGGGTCCTTCTTGGGGGCAATGTTATTGTGAATAATCAGGATATCTTGGTGATTCATCTGCAGCCTGTTTCTGAGCTGAGATTTGCAGCTTGATTTTTCTCTCTTGCATGCACATATTTGCGCACATACATCCATTCATCCTGCTGGAGAGTAAAAATGCCAGGGAAGTACAGCATTTTTTTTCTGCCTGAGTAAAGATCACAGGATTTTCTGAGTTGGAAGGGATGAACAAGGATCATCAAGTCCAACTCATATGTCCCACCTGGGGGTCAAACCCACAACCCTGGTGTTACTTGCACCATGCTCTAACCAATTGAGCTAATCTCAGATATCTGAGACAAGTCTTTAGATTTGGAAAAAAAAGTCATTTCAGTCACCTGCATCCATAAAAGAACCTAGTGGAACTTAAATGAAAGGTAGTGAAGACTCTTTCAATTAGATTTTAGCCATTCTACAGCAATATTCAATATATTTCTTCGTAGCAGTATTCAAGGGCCATTCCAGTGGGCTATATTTGCTCCTACATCATTCTCAGAAGACAAGCTGCACCCTTGGGTGATGAATGCTTGCTTATTAGAGGGAAACAGTATTGTAAAGTTCAAACAGCTAGTTGCTTAAATATCACTTGGAGATGGGATTTTTCTAGATGAAAGCCTGAGATTTTCAATGGATTATAAGTGTGTGTCCTTGGGAGGTTCAAACATACTGGTAAGAGTTTCTATCCAATGTGATAAAGATCAGAAATTATAAAGATCAAGGGTGATTTTGAAATTTTATTTCAAGATACAGAACACACCACAGTTAAACTCACTCAGTAGATATCAATACTAGTCTCAGAGCACTTAAAACAGGAGAAAAAGCATCCTTCTGCAGTCAAGTAAATTACAAGTATAATCCAATCAAACTCATTATTTTGCAACCAAACCAGACAATTTAAAAGAGAAAAATAACCTTCTGAWGTTTATGCATATGATTTTATATCCAAACAGCCAGTCCCTAGAGTATTGTACAAGTGATATAGAATAAAAAATGTATTGCTACAACAAGTTTAATTTTTTCTGACTTTTTGAAATGTCATTGTGTTTCTAATTCAGGCTTGTTCTTTACTGATGATAGAATTTTTGCAAGCTCAAGTTATTTAGAGGTTGTCCCTCCCGGAAAACTTTGTTTTCTGACTCAGTTCAATTCTATTTTTTACAAATCCTTATATCACCCTCATTTCATAATACTATGCAGCTACTACTGACAAAAATATCTGTAGAAAGCTATAGGGTGGTAATCAAAAAACCTTCTGAGGATAGTTCAGAGGCTCAGTATAATTTTTGATTTATGTAAAATTTTGGAGCAATGTCTTTCTATTCAAGAACACTATCAATTTTCAAGTACCTATTTCTTTGGGACCTTTCCACAGTGGAGGATTTGATTTGTAAGACATAAAAGGTGGAGGACGAACAATGGTTGGGTATGCAGTGAGAAATAACGGCATGGAAAGACTCACTTTGATTTAAATGATGACATTAGAGTTAGATCTTTCCAGAGAAATCAAATTTTTGGCATTGCTTATATAAACTCAGTGTCTGCACTAACAGTTCTCCACTTTAGCAAGACTGATGAGAAAACAAAGTATTTCTTTTCATATATTTTTTGGGGAAAGATAGTTTGTATGACCAATGTATAACCAGGATGCATAGACATGCTTTGCCAGCAAATGACATTTCTCAGAGCAAAGACCCTGCAATGAATGTCATGTACCATGATATCGTTAAACATATTTTCAGGAGACTATTCTCCCTTGCAAAGGCTGATGCATATTATGAGCAATGTTGTTTGCATGATGCAATTATATTTGCAAGCACATTCATAATATGTAATAAATACATTATACACCTTTACATACTTCATAGTTTACCACACTACAGTGTGCACTTCTGGCCAGTCTCAGCAGCCTCAGAGACAGAGATAACAGAACTGAACCTCCAGTAAAGTTTTTGAACCATATTAGGGTGATGCATGTTGATAAAGGGAAGCTTATTTATGGGCAAGTGGTACTATCCAGTCTTGAAAACAAAGGCAGATAAGAATCTTATCAGTCATGTGATCAACCTCAGACTTGCATGATCACTCTTACTTGCTCTGTACTTTCCCAGCTGCCAAACATATCACAGAATAGTAACAGTAGCAATGAGCTATTCCCAAATTCCTAGTGCCATAGCTGAATTGCAGAACTTGGGCTCCAAACTATTCACTCTAGAATATGTCTTGGATATAGTACTGCTGCACTCCAATGATCAGAGAGGAAAATAAGAGGAGCTTTGATTAAAACTTCATGCCTTGTGCTTATTAAGTCTTTTCTGTCTATTAATTATTGTATTTTCAGGTATATCCTAGTAAAACTATTATATATACTATGTATAACTTATTTTCTGTATAATACATAAACATATAAATATATAAATGTACAAAATGATAAATATGTATATATACATATCAGATTAAAAAGCAAATGGTTTATGAAACCCAAACCCCAAGTGGTTTATATTTCACCTAATGAGAAATTAATTTGCCTAGGTATTGTTTTGTTTGTCTTGCCAATAATCTGATTGGTACTCAGTGTCAGTGTACTTGTTTTCTTGGAAAATTATTTCTAGAAATCAATTTTACTTGTAGTTCTTTGGTTTTCTAGACATGTGGGCCTTACATAAAAGTCGTTAGCATTGTTGACAAATATTTTTGCCTCGCCTGTTGTCCTCTGCTCAGTAAATTGAGAGCTGGCTTTTAAGTTACTTGATGCTTACAGTAACATGAGACAATCAGCATCCATCTAGCAGCAGGACTTCAAAGAGAAATCACTATTTCCCCTGACAGTCCTGCCCCATGCACAGCAGCTCCTGGAAGCAGCTGCGTTGCTTTGAACTCAACTTTAACTTTACTTCAGAGACAACTTAGGGCTCTGAAATGGGATGTAAATTGGTGTAGCAAGGTGGTGTAACCCACTGGTGAGTGGRTGTTAGAGGGCCCCCTCTGTGCAGACGCATAGCACGTGTGAGTTTCTTCAGTCCTTGACCACAGCTTTTTGCTTCTTTACTTTGTGCTAGGGAAACTTATGATTTTACCTCTGCCCACTCCAGCTGAACCTCACTAAATTACACTTACTGCAAACTGCTGGGCCACCTGGGGCTCAGATTTAGGGGACCTTCACTGATCAAATGAAAGTTCTTTGAGAAGAGGAAATGCACAGGTTTGAATACCAGTGCCAAGTAATTTCCTTCCTTGTGTATTTCCCCATGGGTACCACTCCCCTGACCATCCATACTCTATGTGTATTGATTTCTGCTCCTCTTGAGCTATATTTAGGATTAAACCAGTTCATTCCTTCTGAGAGGAGACTGGCTGTGGTTATACAGATTATTGCCCTGGGAGCTGTAATGCAGTCTTCACCGTACTTCAAGCACTTTGAACTGAGGAAACAGATGAGTGCCAAATGGCAAACAGAAGCGGTCTGGGTCAAGTGATGTGTTGGAGATGCAGCCAGTCCAGTCTCAATGGGGACAGCCATGGACAGAGCCAGTGCAGACCTCCCATGATCAGGAAAYCAAAGGTCCCTCCTCAAAGGGAAGAGCTTTAGCAGCAGATACATTCAGAGTATACTGATAATTCATATGGAATCCATATCACTATGAGCAGGCTCCTGAGTTTCTCCTGTGAATGCCCTAGGTCCAGCATTTCCTGCTCAGCTATGCCTGGTCCTTTCAAGGCGAAAAGCATTTGAAAGCATCTATATAGGGATATGGGGTCTGGGGGGCAAGAACTGACACAACTAGACTGATAAATATCAGTTTATAGGAGATCATGAGCAGAGAAGAAAAAACCACATTTTATTTTTTTCTGAGGCCTATAATTAAATTATCTACAAGTGACAYAAGGAGAATTGTCTGGCACATTCTTGCACAGATTTTTAAACTGGGTGTACCGGCCCAGAGCTCATGGTCTTCTCATCAATTCCCACCTTGATACTGAGCACATATCTTCTTTACTAAGTCTGAAAGCAGATAGCTATGATTTAGGTTATAATTTCCAGAAAAAAACCATGTTCACCTGACTAAGCAGAATATGTTTTTAATTGATTTCTTCACGGGTATAATATGATACAGGAAGAAAGGTCCCTTTCTAGTAGAAAAGTATATGCATGTTTTATATGCTTTACATACGTAGCTCCTACTATCAGTTCCCAGCAGCTCAGGAAGATGAAATCACCACATAGATCCTTAACAAAAAGAGATAGCATTGCTGTCTGGTTCAAGCCCCTCGGGATTTATTTGTGTAGGAGCTCCAAATGCTACCTAACACCTTCCAGAGGCCCTGCTAAGATGATGAAGGGCTGTTGTATAAATTAACTGAAAAAGAGAGACCTTTTCTTAACAAATAAAATAATGTATTAAACTCAAGAAACCTTAGAAAAATGAGTTAAATCCTTTTTTGTACTTCAGCTGAAATGAGCACTGGCTTCCACAGAGAATTCAGTGGGACAAAACCAACTTGTAGGAGGCGTAAGAGCTGCAGCTTCCCAGGGTTTGAGCTGCATCAGGCCTGCCCGAGGCACCTGCTGGCAGCAAAGCAGGTGCCAGAGGGGCATTGCCAACTTTGCAAAGCCCTCCAACCACACCAGCTCAGAGTCTGGAGCCAGACAAATGACTGCTAAGCAATAAAAAATCATCTTTCAGAAAATTAATGTCAAGCAGAAAGACCCACAGGTTGCCGATAATCAATAAATCGAGGTTAGCTCTTCCAGCAAAGCTGAGTCTGCTTAGTGTCTTGACTGCCAGTTCAGGGGCATCTGAACAGAGRCATAACCAGAAGTGTGTGTAAATAGCAAAAATAAAGAAAAGAGGCAGAAATCCCAGAGCTGAGAGGATCAAGAAATCTAAATGCAGGTCTACAGTACACATGGGATATTTGATTTGTTAATTATCAATTCACATTTACCTATCTAGGGAAAACATTACTATTTCTGATTGTGAACACAATCATACTTAGGCAAAGATTCCATGTGCAAAATGGAAATACTATTCATAAACCCTTTAGTTTGTATTGCTTTCATTATTTATATACCTTTCAAACAGATCTATCAGGTCCTCCCTAAACRTGCAATCTCTGTGGTTTCTCCCTTTTAATATTTCTTGTAATGATGATCATAATTTCTATGTTTGCAGTGTATTTCCAAGTTTTGAGACCCCTTTATGTACCAGACAACAGCTTGCCATGGAAGGTCACAGAGCAGGAAAGGTACTGTGGTGCTGCAGAGCAGCCAAATGGGATGCACCTACTGGGCCCCAAAGGTCCTGCTCCACCCTATGACCCAAGGAGCCAAATTCAGTGCTGTCACACCAGGCAGCACAGCATGATCTAATACAGGGAAGTAGGAAACATCGGAAAGATTTYGTTAAATTGGTGCAACTTCTGTGGGTTGACAGGACCTTAGTTGCTTAGATGAAAAGTAAGTAAATAAATAACAGTCATGAAGAAGGAAATCTGTCATCTAGTTTTGGTTATTGCATAACTCGGTTGCAGGAGTGAAATGGCTACAATGGTGCAGCTACATCATTTTACACAGACTGAGGATCTGTCCATTCAGTATAATTTAGCAATTTTCCAACCCCTTATTCAGCAGAATGTAGTCTGAGGTGACCTTTTCCACAAACCTCCAAAGGCCACAGAAACTGAATACTTCCAAGCTGACCATCTGACTTATCCTTGTGAAAAGTTACTCTGTATTAAAAGGTCAAAAGAAAAAGAAAAGAAAAGGCTCCTCAGCAGGGAGCTGCCCTTTGGGATGTTAGGTAATTTAAATTAACTGGCATCATGCTGAGTAGCTTACATTTCTATATCTGTATGTGAGTGGGAACAGCTAAGGTTAAAGGGTCAGCCTCTTCTTCAGCAGGAAGACATCCCTTTGCTGCTCCTACCTCGGTGAGCACAATGCTGAACACCAGTGGTTTCTTTTGGGGTCTGTTCCTGCACGTCATGGCAGAAGAACTGAAAATGTTAATGTGACAACGAAAGCAAAAATAGATTTCTCTTTCCCCTGACTGTTACTTGCCAGGGTTCATTGTCAGAGTTGCTCAGCATCTTTATATTTCCACTAAGGATATAATGCCTAGTTCCTATTTAGGTAGGAGGATATTTTGTAGGAAAGCTAGTATTAACTTCTGCAGCTACTTTAGTGGGGAAGTTGGTAGTAAATAGAAAGAACAGAAGCTATTAGGAGCTTGTTGAAACATATGACCTCTAGGCATTAAATTAGGAAAATAAATTGCAAAAGTGAAATAAGCTATCTGCTAACAGCATAGGTGGAATTTAAATGGTCCTCCAGCCTTTCCTCACAGGTCTAGGAGTCAGGGTCCCTGGCACTACATCAGGCTTTCTCTGTGACACTGAGTTTCTGCAGGCTCTGCCCATTATGAGTAAAATGGAAGAAATAATTTCAAGTGATTTTGCAAAAATCCACTGATTTATATTTGAAAAGTACTTTGATGCTCATATATAAAATCAGCATATTGCTTCAGGAGTATAAGAAGCAGTTCCTATGAACAAAACCTATGAGGTTTTGTTCTCATACAGATGCAGTGGCAGGAATGCCTCTCTTCTTTCTCATGGGATAGGAGAGAATTTGTACAAGTTTTTGAGATTTGGGGATTTGTTTGTTTTTCATATATGAATGATGCGCTATACATATCACTAAGGATGATGAGGCAACAGAAGAATATCTTTCACCTGGAAGGAAGGACAGGTTGATATTCCAAGCCAGTATTGGTGAAGTTTGTGATGCTTCATTCCTTATTCATTCATTGATTCATTGAAATTACCACTAAGAAACACAAATTTATTAAAACATTTTGTACAGAATATGGCTGCTACTACAGCTCATGAGTTAGGCACAGAATAACTCAGTACCCTCCTTACATAGATTTAGTAATTTTAAAAATTTCTTTTAAAGGTTTCTCAAATTATTTTTTTTCAATGCACTTTCTGAGAGCACACGATGCAGTCTGGCAACTTAACATACTGATCAGGCTTTTGAAGTTATTTGGTTGCACTTGGTGTTTCACACCACATGAGAGGTGTACATTATCTCACTGTAACACAGTCCTGCCATGTCTCCTTGCATAATTAAGTTCTTGCATACCAACTAAATCAGTTAATGGATATATTACTGATAAGTTTATTAATAGAAGGCAGGTCAAACTGATTCAGAGGCATTAGCATATCTCTAAGCAGAAGATTGCATTAGAGACTGAGGGCAGGACTGTTTATTTGTGTAATTGCGCTATCACCGAACTATTGACTAGTGCTGTTTTGTAATTCAAGGAATCTTCATATTATTCTTGCAAAACTGAAGATGAGGAAGTGTACCATAGCCTTCAAAATGCTATATACATTAGGATTCCAGCCAGTAACCAGCTGCAAATGGAACTGGGGGATAGACAAATGAAGTTTCAGGCACACAAGCAATTAAATTCATGCCACAGCTTTAAAGCTGCTTGTGCCAATCAACTATGTCACCTTTATAGTCAATAAACTGAAGGGTGATTCACCTCACCTTTACATCAGGTGCCAGAAACAGGTCAGATGGATCACCCTCCAGGGTTGTCTGTGTCTTTGTATTGGTGATTAGCTGAGTCTTGAGTGGCTGATTTACATTAGAGAAGTAGAAAAATTCTACCCTGTGCAGCAGGGAATTGCCCGCTAAAGGTGCTTCTTCCCCGTAGTGAAAGGTCTACACGGTTCTAGGGAGAGACATCCCTAGGCTGACTTCCACATCGGAGAAGCCACGCCAGCACAGCTTAGTCGAGACACGCTGGACAATTAGCTGTGCGATTGCTTTACTAGCCCGATGCYATTGTTATCCGCTCTTGCTGGATTAGCAAGATGCACCCACACTCTTCAGTCACGTCTTCACCTTACAGAATATATGGATTGTGACCCACCAGATCTACACAAGACAGAGAATGTGGAAATCTGTTTTATTTTCCAGTGATCATTATTAATTTTGATCCTGTCAGATTATAACTTCTTTGCATATCAAAATGTAGCTATTGAATTGGAAAACATCCTACTTAACAAATTGTGCATGGGGATGTCATTCCCACCAGGCTGTCCACCCACGGGGAGACAGACCTGTCATTTTCCTGTGTGACAACCAGCCCTTGAGAGAGGTTCAAGCCTCTGACGAATGTGTGGCGTCTCGGCCAACGAAGGTGACATATTTAATTTTTCTGTGATGCTAGTACAGTTTCCTTGAGGACTAAAATGAAGTCTGAGACCAGCAATACCTTCGTTCAAGAGATGCCATCACACAGCCAATTGCCAGATGATTACACTGAAGTTCCTATCTAGATTTGTAGAAGAAATGAGTTAAGATAAGATCCTGAAATGTTTATGTAAATCATCACAGGGATCTAGGAGAAAATGTGATAGCCAGACTGTGCTTAGACATTGTCCTAACAGCCCATCCTAAACCATTAGCAGCTTACTTTTACCTGATTGTTACATCATTGTATTAAAATGCAATTAATCGAACTTCTAACACCTTTTTTTTTCTCTTTTCTTCTTCCTTTTCTTTTTTTTTTTTTTTCCCCTGACAGGAGGACAACACCTCCACTAGAAGTTTATCCAAAGCCTAGCACGATGGTACTCGTTTCAGTCACCCAGCCACCAGTAAGGCGCCCTGTCAGGAAGTAGGTCTGTGTGTTTTTCTGTAATTGCCACGCATGCAGGAGCACAAATCAGGTTGCAGAGCCATTGCATTCACACTGTGGCCTGAACTAGTACTTACCACTAACGAAGGGGTTTACTGTTCACCTCATCTTGCAGTCTCAACTACCTCTCCCTTGGGGTTTCATAGACAGATGGTTAATATGCATTAATTATTCTGCTATAAATTCCTTCTCGCTTTTCTTGCCATTTTTCAAGTGAGTCGAGAAAACACTTTGAAAAGATGGGTGAAATCTAAATGAATGTCCACACAGGAGGAAAATTTTCATTTTTCTCTATTGCCAGCTCTTAAAAGTTAATTAATTTATGCTATTGTAAATAAAGCAAAGTCAATGAAAATTGCTTTTTCCAAAGCAAAAATGCTAGGAGAAAATCTTTCATTATACTTTCTGCATGGGATCTTGAAATAATCTGTTCACATAATCTGTGTCAATTGTGGAAAACTAACCAAGGAAAAGCACACATAATGATTAAAAATAATAGCTTCTTATCACTGATTCCAATTTTAGACAATTTTTRTGCATTACTATGGGCACATACAACTTTTCGTTTTACTGTGAATGAGTCCTGCAATACTAAAACTACATGTATGCAAGTGAGGCATGTGTTACATAGCCACCTAAACTTTATATACATGTTTATACTCAACTAATTAAAATCCCAATCCCAGGACATAATAATTTCTTTAACCTTTTTCCATAATTTGTGATGTTAGTTGTGATATTCATTACATAGAGTAGAATTGCATGTACTTTAAATATGTCACTGGTCATGCAGCGTAATAGTGGAATCAAATACTATCTAGAACAGCATGCAGATTGCCACAGAATCAAGCCTTCGAATATATTTTTAACTGATTTTTCTCTTCAATTTTACATGCAACAAATTTGATCCTTTCTGAACTTGACAACATATCTTAGTCTTAGGGAAATGGAATCATTACACATTTTGCATCCTTTCACTGCTCTTCTATTCAGCTGTGCTTACCAGAAGAGTTCTCAGTTCATTACAAGGTACAGCGATGAATAATATTCTCTGAGAGAGACAGAGAATATATGGACTGTATGTCCTTTAATATACATAGGACTACATATAGACATACAGACATACTGCAAAGGCTTTGCAGTTACACTGACCTGCATGTGGAATTAAGGTATGTTTGCTGAGGAAGCAAAGCCAAATGTGCATATGAGTTAGAGCTAATTTACACCCCACAAAATATGTAGCCCCACAATCTCATATGGATATGTGCTGACCATCATAACCTTTCCTCAAATAGTGAATATTTCGATCTGTTCTTAGAGAGGAAATGGCAGTATGTAGAAGAAATAAGTGTTCCTGCAATTTCCTGCAATCTTCTGAGTATTCATCTAAGCCTAAGGTCTCTGCTCTGCTCTTTCCAAAAAAGATACACTGTTGCTGTCTTTCCATATTTAAAAAATACCAAACCCTCAAAACCTGAACATAGAGGATGAAAAGTGTGCTAAATAAATTATTTTAAAAAGTGTCATAATTGGGAAATTATATTTTGAACAAGGTACTTTGGATTTTGGATGTGAAAGATATCCCAAATGGCAGCACGGTTTGWATTATTCTTTCCCTCTTGTATCTGTCAAAAGGTCTCCCAGTCATGCTTGTAGTGAGTGCTTATACTATCTTTCTCTTATGTGTGACTCAGTGCGTGTGTGCATGTTTTATTGAACATATGTGGATTTCAGAGATCAGAGATACTTCTCCCCGCTGTGTATTTGTGTGCAAATTACCTCAGCAAAAACTACGGTGGGGAGCGATGATGCCAAGAGTGGCAGAAGCAGAAGTGCAGCAGGAGCGTAGCCGCGTGTGGGTGTGGCTGTATGAGCTACAGCACAGATTTACTTGTACCAYCTCTGAGTGTCTGGGGGAACCCTCAGCCTCAGCAGGAACTGCACACGCACACAAACTCAGGTGAGTTCTGCAGAGGCTCTGTACTGCCAGTTTGAGCAGATTAGAGCCTCTTGGCATAAAACATAAGATTTGGCTTTTATTTACAGAAGGTGAGTCAAGCGGAAAAACTGAAAGCTAATGGTATTTTGAGAATTAAGGCTTATCTGGGGAGTTGTGTCCTCAGTCAACAACTTCCTGCAAAGCTGCATCGGACTTTGTTGGTGTTGGCCCCCATGTGTAATGTGTGCTGCTGCACTGACAGCAATTTAAAATTAAAAGTAGCTTGTTTGTCTGAAGCAGCAGCCAAAATAGCAATACAAGAGAAGACCTGATTTTTTGGAAAACAGTTGTGGTATTCTGTAATCCACTCACCCACATGTTGTAATGATCTGACAAGTGTGGGGAAACACATCTGGATCTCAAACCTCACACCTCAGCAGCACGTTGCGAATTGAATTAGGTAAATGATAATTAGCTCAAGCAGATATTGTGGCTGGAGCTGAGTGAGTGACTGACTGTATTCAGATGAAATAAAAGAAGCTCCACTCCTCTAAATTTCTCCTAGTGGTACTTATTTTCCTAATAAATGTGTAACGGAAATGTTGAGCCATTAGGAAAAAAGGAAAGGAGGACTAAATGGAGAAAGTGAGGAGAAATGAAAAGGAAACATAAATTTGGGAACCCTGAAGATGCAGATTTATGATTCAATTCTTGAAAACCTCTTGTACATTATAACCTGAGGATATAACACATTATTTCAGCAGTTAAATTAAGTTTAGAAATCCAGTGGATAGCTGGAAAAATTTTGCTGAAGATTTCACAACTACATAACTAAATCCATAACAGACCTATACTCAGGAAACCCAAAATAATGAGTACAGTTGCACAGTTGTTAAGTGTAGCAGTATTTAAATTAAAACAAGAATTACATTCCAGTTGTGCCACTGATTTTCAAACATGTTCTTCTGTTTAGGAAAAAACTGTTTAATATTGTCTGCTATTTTCATAGTAAGCATAGAAAGTGAAGTTCTACATATTATAATAATTTGGGCATGTATAGCTCAAAGACACAAATATTTGCAGTTATAAATTCATTAGTTTACCTGAGGCAAAAATCCATAAAGTTGTGAAACATCTTCTTGCCTAACATCTGTGCTGAGCTATGCTGTGGAGTGTCAGGAATATGGATGGATCAATTTGGGAACTTTATTGTATGGCCTGTGTAAAAAAGTAAGGATCTACTGACATATGGCGTATGGCCTATCCATAGATCACTCCTGAGTCTCAGGAGATTAATCCTGAGAAAGAAACTAGAATGTTTCTTTTTGGTTCCCATCAAGAGTGGTCAGTTCTATAATCTTTATCTACCAGGGTAAATCCTTGTCTGATAATATTTTATCTGAGTATATCAAATATGTTGCAGAATTTAATTTCCACAGCAGCCTATGAAGCAGATAAGCATCACCTCTATCCTATAGAGGCACAAGATGATAAAATAAGTGAATCTCATAAATATGCATAAGAACTTGGAGCTAAAATTGGGAGTAATTCTGGTTTTATTGTGCTCCAGTTTAGTGGCTTACTCTACCTAGTTCATAGGAGCTGCTGAGTGTAGTGAGGTAAGAAACATTCTTATACAAACTATAGTTTTTTCCCAGACTATTTAATAATAATTAAATAAATTTTTACTTTTTTTTTTTTTACAAAATAATTTTTACATTAGTTTTTTTTACAAAGAAATGCCACCGTTCCAAAAAAGTAGTATTTTGGAGAACTCCATCCTTGAGCCAGAATCTCAGCCAGTGAAAGCTGGAATTGCTAAGTTTGGGTTTTGTTGAGCTGGCCTCTCCTGATCAAAGCGCATTTCAGTGGAAACCCCCAGCCAGCTCCACTTGGGTGCTACTGCTCTCTGTCAGGCACACCAGCTCTGACCCAGCCAGCATATTCTGGGTCATAACTGATTCTTTCCATCTTCCCATCTGAGCTAGAGGGAAGCACATTTCAAATCCTGTCATTTCAGGTTTCTCTCCTGGTGATTATTTCACTGCCAAGAACCATCATTATAGTCCATGATGGTGCTAACATATTTAGAAATCAGAAGGGATTTAGTGCATATGGATATGAGATTATTAGGGTTATTATTAAAGAACTTTTAAAAAATGAAATCGCATACAATGTGATATGATAAATTGAAATAATCTAGGTGACAGCTAGGCAAAAAATAAACAGCAAAGTACACAAATTTCCCAAAGGATTTCACATGTAAAAATTTAAGAGTATGAAAAGATACAAAGACAGATCATTAATAATGTCCATCGTTTTGTACACATACTGTATTAGTATCCTTCACATTTCTCCAATCTTGCTTAAGCAAGGCAAGAAACTGTGCTCTCCTAAAGCACTGCCATGATTTTATGACTTTTTTAGAGGCAGAAGTATTTCTTAATACTCATAAGAACTCCAATCACAATTTGTCATCAAAGCAGAATAAAAATTCTGTACCCAATGCCTTGATTTAGTTCTAGAAAATTCTCATTTACTTTGCTTCTCTAAGTAAGGGTAAAAAAAGCATGGACTGGATTAACTGATTTACTTTGGGATAAGTTATGTGTTTAAATGGTCATCTTAGGCAAGACACAATTAGAATTACATTGGTCTTTTCTCTTTATTTCCAGTCCCCCATGAGTGTATTTATGAATCTCAAGAGGGATGCTTTTTGTCCTGTTAGCCTTAATTGCATTTTGTTTAGCTCGATGTTTTAAACAAAAAGCTCTTCCCAGCATGGCTGAATTTGCGGATCTCAAGTTTCTGTAATGATGCAAAGTTCTTGCTATAAGTTGGCTCTTTATACATATGAACATTTTTGGATCAGCTACATCTTAATCTGAAAATGGAAATCTGACTTTGAAACTAGGGGAAAAATAACCAAATGATCACTCCAAAAGAAGTAGGAAAAGGTTTTTAAAGATATAGAAATAGAATCCATCTCAAGTAACATTTTCTATCACTTTGATTTCATAATTCAGTCTAAGTATGATTGATAAATTAACGTAATAAAAAGCGGGACAACATCTGTTCCACGCTATGGGAATAGGCAGGAATTTGGACATTTGAGAAGTTGTTATGCAGACATTACATTCTACATGGGAACATATGAAGAGTGTTTACAGTAAAAATAACTTCTACTGCCTACTTGTATTTCTTTTTAAACGTACACATATGCCTTTAGATTTTAGTACACAAATACTATAACTTTTATTCTAGATTAAGTTTTGAAATTAGACTAAAATAAATGAATGGAGTAATAAAAAATGATGCTTGTGTATGTTTTTATTTGTTAAATACTTTCATGTATCCTATTTAATGAAAGAACTTTTGCATATCCCCACTATACCTCCCTAATTAAAAATCTAGGCTTCCTCCATGTAATTCAGCTAATACATGTGAGAAATATGTCCCAGCCTGTCACTGGTTTTTTAAGCTTTCCAACCTTGTATTCATTGCAATGTTAACCACTAATTATTGCTACTAATAAAATCACATGGTACATTGATTTGTAAGTAGGGATTGCTTAATTCAAGATCAAAGTCAAACCTTTTTATTCAAATCTTAGGAGATGAAGGATGTAATTGAGTTCATATATGGGCTGTTAAGTAAGTTCCATATTTACCTCATACCTAGAACCGCTTCCTGAGCTGGTGTGCTGGCCCTTTAATCCGGGGTATGAAGTTCAAACAGTAACACTACTGAAAGGGAGCTATAAAGAGAGATAGATTGGGAATCCCTGCATCCTGATTACCCAAGATAAGAAGGTACTTGGAAGTGGAAGAAAAGGTGGTGAGAGCTAAATTAGCTGTCTTTGAGATAAAAAGTTAATTTCCTTAAGAGAAGAGCCCAGCTAAGACACTGTCCCTTTTAAATCTAAATGCTCACAGTTAAGGCAGCAGGCAACTTTTACGTTTACTGGAGATAATATTTATGGTTCTGGTGACTGCCTTTGCAGAGAGGATGGCAGGCTGTGGTATATACAAACACCTTAAGAGATAAACATCTGCAGAAGAATGCAGTCCCCCTGTAAAGCAGTGGGTACTGAAACAGAAAAACAAATTGAACTAATGGATGCAAAAAAACTGCTTTTACTGTGAAGATAAAAATATGCAGGATTTTCTTATGGAGTTCCAGAAATCATTATAGATGATCAGAGCACTAACTCAGAGAAATGCCAATTACTGACTTCCCAGATTGCTCAGCATAAGTGATCAAGTGCATGTTGCAGCTGATAGATCCGCACAAAAACATTTTGCACTCATGCTGCAGAATTCAGACCCTGAATATTGAGACCTATTTGTAAATAATTTGTTCTGATTTAAACAATGCATTTGTCTTTGGAAGCAGCTGGTGTTTAACTGTTATACTGATTTTAATGTTGAGAAAATAAACAATTTATGATTGATGTTAGCAGTAGTTCGCTATGCAGCCTTATGCATGCTTAAAGAGCCTTTCATATCATGGTATGTCTTCATACACAGTACAAGAAAAGAAAAGGAAAGGAGACTTGCAAGTACGTGTGTCAGACAGGATTTTTCTTTGGACATTGCCCTTTCTCCCTGGTTGAAATGCCTTCTTACAGATGGAGCTGGAGGGAAGGCTAAGGTAGGATCCCACAAACAACACAAGGCACTTATGCACTCTTGCTGTCATTTAGAAATCACTTGAGCCTTAAGCAACCCAAGTAGTGGGTACTGGTTTCAAACACTGTTGCATCTTGTCCCCTCCCTTGCTTCCTGCCATCTCCAGCTACTTCAGAGTCTCAAAAGCCTTGCCCATTCCACTTTTCTCCAGTCCTTCCAGCAGGCTCTGACCAGAATCTGATGCTGGGAGCATCCCAGAGTGCAGCCGGCTCCCCCCTGCCCTGCCAGTCTGCCTAGAGGTGCCTGGGGAGCTCTTGCCATGGGCTAGGCCTTGGCTGGGGTCTTGGCTTCAGTGCTGCTCTGTCCTTTGTTCATTGAATTAATCTGTGGGCTTTTTCTCTTAGTTCAGAGGCAACCGTATTCCTCAGTGTTTACAGATTGTAGCTTAGGCAAAGTGCTACAAGCTTACTTTCAAAGTCATGGAGACACTTGAAGAGCTTCATTTATAAACAAAAGCATGAGAAAACCCCTATAATGTTCTTTATATTTGATTTTAAAAAAACACCTTGATCCGGGTTGAAACGTTGCGAATAGGTAAAACCTTGCAAAAGAAACTCAGCATTTTCACATTCCATTTTAGTCTTGCCTGGGATGCTSTTCGCCTTGCAAACACCCTTGTGTAGCTCCATGGGCGTCTGCCTGAATAGAGACTTCAGTCTGTGCCCTGTCATGTTTTAGAACATAATTTTTTTTGATCATCTAATTAAGCAAACTGGTTCATTAGAAGCAACTCTAAGGTGTTAATTCAATTCCTGCCTCTGATTTTTTTTCAAGGTTGTTTACCTGTGAAGCCATGTGTAACTAAAGAAAATCCCCACAGCAAGTGGTAGAAGATTGAGAGAGAAGAGGCCTCACTACTGCATTTCTTTAAGCTTTAGTCCAAAATCTCCAAGCCCCCAAGGTTTAATTATCGTGTGCAGTCTAGTGTTGAATAGGAAAAAGGGACTGTAGCACGAAGGAAAGATTTTCACACTGATACTCACAAAAGAACAGGAGCATTAAATGAAAAAAAAATGTTCTAAGGTTCTCAGTGCATTTGTAGTGAATAAAAAGGAAATAACTGTCAGGCAGTGAACAAATTATGAATGGAATTATAAATATTGAGTGTTTATACATCTCTCCAACAAGAAATGCATCTTTTGGCTTACTGCAGCAGAATAAATAAGCCAGAAGTGTACAAGTTAGAGTTTTTCAAGCTTTCTTAGGCCTTTTCTTTATCTTATTTCAAATTAGGTTACTGGCTTAAAAGAACTCAAAAGGTGAAAAAGACCTCACAGTATTATTCACTTTAGCACATATGTGACCTGAAGAGGATTAAAGGTTTGTTCAATCTCTATTCATAGTATTCTTACAGAATTTTCAAAGGACCTTTTAAACAAAGGTTGCCAAACAAAGCACTTCTTTTGTTGCTACTTAGCTGAGGCCTATTGTCAATTAATAAGCAGGCTTTCACTTCAGTGTAATTGGGGCTTTCAATTCTAATTATGCTGCATACATATAGAAAATGTGAATGCAATATTAATAGCAAAATAAATTTGTGCATACGTGTGTGTGTATACTTACATAGATACGTACACGTCCTCCAGAAACGCATCTCCATGTAACACCGTACAGTACACTGTTACAGCAGGTGCTATGTTCCACCACAGACTTGGCTGCATTTCTATACTACCTTTAGTCTGTATTTCTAGAATATGCTTTGATGTTTTATAGATAGCCTGTGTAAATAATAATTACAGTTAAAGCAGGAGTAGGTACTATGGTTACATTTATTCCAGCTGCCAATATATTTTTGATATTTTTAATTATTTTTGTTTTCTAGACTGAAGTTTTATTGCGGATTGAGTTTTTTGAAAAGACTGAATAAAGGATGTTCTGCTCCATTTTGATGAATTGAATATTAATATTTACTGTCTTTTCAACCTTTTCTTGAATAAGCAGGTCTTGAACTGGAGTAGCTCATAATAAATAACATTGACCATAATAAAAAAACCATCTTTTAGGGTAGGAAGGAAATTTCCTTTTGAGATGAACACATTATGAGATTTTGAAAAATTATGTGTTGTACTTTTGCATTAAATCACACCAGACACCTGGAATTCAACATAAACACACTTATTTTTTGCACTCACATGTGTGCATACCTATATATAGGAAGATTACATATATATAGATACATATATATATATATATATGCATGTAAACTATTGTATGTGCAAATAAATAGATGTTGAGATGGAGGGGGATATATAGATCAATAYACTCACAAGGATTCTTGTGGGATTTTGACCCCCTTAAATGGAAATTATTAATTATTTGAGGAGATACATATGTAATACAAAAGGATTATATCCTTATTTGCATAATTAACCTAAGCAAAGCAGTTAGTGGAAGCAGAATAAACTGACTTCCAATGGAAATAAAAGGGCCGTGTGCAAGCATGTGAGACTGACCTAAGCTCCAGCCTCAGCCATAAAGGAGGGAGGGCTCCTTATCTACCAGATGTGGTAAAAGATAGGGCTGCAATTATTCAGCATTTACAAGAACCAAGTCAGTGATCTGCAGATACTTGGGAGCATCACAGTATTAGGGAGGGTGAGCTGTGGAGAACTCCATGCAGACCTGGCCTCAGTCTGGCTGGAGAGGCTACACATTTTCTTGGCTATGACCACACCATAYGGCACCTGATCAGCCACTACTGCAGGGAGAGGAAACTTTCTCATCATGTGCCTTTTATGCCCTTCAGAAAATCTACCTCTGAAAGYTTTTCCCCTGTCTCATTCTAGACTCCACAGTATAAATATCTTTCAGTTTTCACTCAACTACTTCTAATCTGTGGACCTGAATCTTTATTGTTTATCCCTAATTTTTATTCCTAGGTTATTGTGAACCAGAAGAATTTATAAATCTTTGGAAAGCAAACTCATTACAGATATCTTTACACTTTCTTGCTTTCTTGCTTTCTTGCTTTCCTCTCTTTCTTTCTTTCTCTCTTTCTTTCAAATCCCTAAGAAGACATGTATATTCCTGGAATCACTGTATCTGGGTAGATGTAGACATTTTTATACACACATATGCCTTTACTGACATATGTCTGTGTGTAATTCCTGTATTACATGCATAGATATACAATGTGATAATGTGGGACTTTTTCAGAAGTCAATAACTTGATGACATAAACCCAGAATACATGTGTCATATACAGCCCCTATATTTGAAGGGAAATGTTTATATTTGAATGGTGCATACAGATGAAGACTACGTGAACGGAGTCCTGTGTTTATATAGTTAGCCTAAAGGATTTCTTAACATTTAAATGAAATACCAGTGTATAATTCCATTTGACTTCTTTGGTATGATGCAGGCCTTGTAAAACGTAGCTCTCTAGACATAATGCAACATTGACCTGAAGATTTTGAACCCATTAGAAGAGTACTATTTTTGTATAATACTCTTGCTGAATATACTGAAGTTTCCAAACTGCGTATAAATCTGACAAAAACCCTTACTGCATGTTTGGATGCAAGCTTGCCCAAGAGACCACAATCTCCCATAAAAATTCACCTTTCCATAAAGATTTATTTGGTTTTGATAACACTGAAATTCAAATATATTTTCCACCTTAAGGATGGACTGACTTTTCTCTAGATCCGAACAGGTCCTAGCGTTAGGAATATCACAACAAATACCAGTAGCAGTAAGAAACATGAGGTCATTTGCATTAAAATGTGATAAGATATTCTAGACATAGCTCCCATATCAGACCAGAACTGAAATAGTTCCTACCCAAGAATTCATAATACAGCAAGTAGTAGCAATAGTCTATAGCTCCTCTTTAGAATAATATAATGGCTTGAGTTAAAAATATATCAGCTTTTGGGCCACTGAGTGTGTACTTGTGTTTGTGCCGTATGGACTTAGAATAATCCCTTCTGACAGGAGATAAAAAATATAAGTGCTGAAAGTTATTTTCCCCCATGCGGTTTCTACAGATCTTGCCCAAGAATGCCAGATGAAGCTTCTAAAAGTTACAAATGTGATATAGTGCATGACATTTAAGCTAAAAACCTAAAAAATTAGGTTAATTACTTCTTCCATGTGAGAAAGAAATGGYGCAAGATGAGCTGATTTTTTTAATGCAATACATGTCTGTAAAAGAGGCACTTCCTTTGTTTTGGATCTTCTCTGAGATCCTCCTTGTATGGGTAAGAATGCCACCAGGGAAAGAATATCAGTACTGCAGACCTTTGGTTTTGAAATTCAGAAAAACATTCAATGTTCTGTGTAATACTTTTCAATACGATCTAAGGCAAGTTGCTTCAATGAGTCTGTCTGTAGTGATATAAATCACCTATGTCTAATGACCTGCAGAAGGAGAGGTTTGTATTTTTACAACTTGTAAGGATGCGTGAGCTAGCAAGAACCACAACACAGATCAGGGAAAGGCTCAGTTAGCCCAATATACTCCACAAAGAAGTCCAAAGAAAGAGCATTTTAAAAAGAGGATCTGTAGACTGATTCTTAGTGCATTAGATATTTAGAGTCRGCATCTTCAGAAATTTTTGAACTAGAAGGTATATCTAAAGCTTCATTTAAGAAGTCCATGAAAGAACTATCTTCTGTGGCATTTTCTTGCCTTTTTCCCCTCTGTACTTTTGAACCCTACAACATCATGCCATTGTGAGTTCCATAACTCAGKGCATTTTCTTTTCTTTCCTTTGTTTTCAGCCTGCCATCTGGGAACCCCTTAGCTTCTCTTACCACTGCGCTTCAGTCACATTCTTCATACCTTCAGGATTTTATTTAACAATAATATGTGTCCCAGTCACCTCTTTTGTACAGCTTCTAGCCTTTTCCCATACTGTAATCACTGCATATCTTTGATCATCTTTGTTGCTTTTCCAATTGCTGCAATAACATTTTGAAAGAGAATGACTGGGAATACACACAGTGTGTGAGACATTGGCAAAACAGTGTATAGTGATGATTTCTGTTTTCTCTTTCTTTAAATGGTCAAGTTTGTATTTGCCCTTTGGCTACACCTAAACACCAAGTCAGCGCTTTCAGAGGTTTATGCATCCCTGTCCTAGGCTAATTTATAGCACTCGTACTTCTGAAAGTGGTGTTATTCTCTTCTCCTGCATACGTACGTGTATTCATCTGCTATTTTGTTATTTAACCAACTGTTTTGTTATTTGCTTTGTTTTGTTGTTTCACTGCAACTGTTTGCAATCAGCTTTATGTTTGACCCTTCCAAGTCAGTTTATAGAATTTACAGTTTTATTAGCTCCCTATATGCTGTCTTTTCCACTTCATTTACAAGTACATTGAATGGTGTAGATCACATCAAGGACGTGATTTCTGAAAATGTAAAGCAATTGTTCGAGGAGAATTCATCTCTTCTGTGATTTTTCTTCTCTGTTATAGCTCAAAAATGGAAAAGTCAAAGATACATTTCAGCAAGTCCGTTGTTCTTTAAGAATATAATCCTACAGAATATGAAAAGAAAACAGTACTTTGAAGTTCTAAATACCTAAAATATGGCAAAATGTGGCTAAGCAGTGTATCTTTAGTCTGTTTTCCGGGAAAAACAACGAACTTTGAGACAACTGTCTCTGTTCATTGGGACATACTTATGGAATTAGTTATTGCAATATTTTTGTGTGCATTACATATAATAGATATAGTTTACAGTGCATAGGAGGATTCAGCCACCTATCTGAGCTATCTAAATTTTGAACTAAGGTAGCAGTTTTCCCACTCATGTTTACTCACTCCAAGCTCGTGTATGTCCAAGCCCTGCACACGGGTTCTCTCTGTAGTTGGAGAAGAGATGCAGATCCAAAGAATATTTCAGCCCATCCTAAAACAGGTGTTCCAGAATAGTAGGATGAGTCACCATCTGGAATAATGCCCATCTTATTTCATTGACTACAGAGCGCACTTAAACAACTAGTTAGGCTAGACACCTAACTTTCAAATGATTACAGATAATTAAGATGAATTTTACCCCACATAACTTATTTAATTCAATCTCCATTGTAACTACAGATCAAATTTTTGCAAACACAAGGAGCTAGGTTGGTGGCTATTTGGTAAAARACATCTGCAGAATTTATTTTATCAGATAGAGCCATTTCCTCTGAAAAGTCTTCCAACAAGTCCTGGATCTTAAAGACTCGCATACATGGAAAAGTAAGCACACTTGACAACTTTTTCATGTAAGTGGAAATGATGCCAGTTTAATTAGGCTGATGAATTCCATGTGGAAATTCTTACTTTAGAATTAGAAGGGATTTTTTAGCTTCAACTATTTCCAGACAAACATTGCTGAAATTTAAAAAAACATAAAGAAAACACCCTTAAGCAAACATATCACCTTTTACAACTTAGTGAATATGTTTGCTGATACACTCAAACATTTGATTTATCATCTTACTTTAGACAAACACTATCACCAAAATAAGTGTAAAAGGATACAGAAGTGTAGTACTATAAATAAGAACAAAAAATTAAGGGTTTTTTTTGTGAACAGAATCAAAAGTCTATGTTTTTTCTTTTTTTTTTCTTCCTATAAATCAGACTCCTTCACAACAAAACATCAGTTGTGAATTTTTGACTTTTGGATGACTGATTTCATTCTTCTAGCAACTAACTTACAAGCTTATTTTACCTGGGCATGTTCCTTTTAACCCTTAGTAATATGGAGTCTTAACTTCTACCTCTCATTCAATAAATTTGTCTCCCCACTAGAAGAAGTGGGAAGTAGTGGCAGCTAATGTAGCAAGCAATAAGCATGCCAATTTACTTTCTACGCTGTCATTAGACTGGTACTCCAAACTATTTAGGAATATAAACATCTTCCATCTCATAAGATGTATTTCAAAGATCAGATGCTGGGGAAAAAATTAAGAGAAACAGAGAAAGGAGATGGATATCACTACTGCCTCAAGCCTTCTGTTTATGAAAACAACCTTCTGGCAGTCTGCAGCATGTCAGCATGGAGTCAAAGTCGATTTTTCCAATTTGCCCTTGAGATATGTGTCAGAGATCAGTGCCAGCATACACATGCTTTTCAAACAGGTTTCTATAGGTTAAAGAAGGCACCTCTAAGTTGCTGCCAGTTGTTTTTCTTTCCTGTAATCGCCTTTCAGCTAATAATAAGTAAAAAAAGAAAGCCACCCACAAACCAAATATTTCACATACTAAAAAGCCAGAAGTGCAAATAACTGCGAAATGGTAATAATACCTGTTCCTGGCAGTGGAATAACCTTTTCAAGAGGAGAGAGGTGGTGTCCAAGCTGGCAATGTGTTTGGTAGGTGGAAGCAAGGACACCAGCAGCCTTTCCCATTTCACCTTTCCTGTGTTCTCACATGCTACTTGCAGACCTTGCAGGAGTCTGGCAAGTTCACAGCAATAGGCTTGAATCAAAGACTGGACAAATTGTTTATTMCCTGCAGCTGCACAAGAGATTTTCAGGGCCCTGTAAGAATAGTCAGCATCAAGGGCAAGCTACGTGTTACCTCTAAAACATTGCAGATGGTTCTCTGAGAGTTCAGAAGGAGAAAAGCTTTACTTCCAGTTAAATCCCTCACTGCCTCTGCTTCTCCTGCTACAGCATTTGGTCAAACTGGTACTGCAGAAACAAGTCAGCCTGAGTGAGTGCCATCATAAATTGTTATGGATGCTGTGTTTGGTTTTTTGAGAAAAATCAATCTACACACATATTATTTTTCATTATGTCAACTCATAAACAATAGGAGGGAACACTAGAATGATATAAATGTAGTCAACTGTTTCAGCTTTCCCAGAAAATGTCACTTCTATAGCCTTATGTCTGCTTTATTACTCTCAAAGAAAGGATTCATGCCTGTTAAAAACCAATCATATTAGCATGCAAGTGATCTGAGATGCCAGTATAACATCAGACACTCATGTAAGCAGTCTTTCCATGCACCATTGTGCAAATTCCAGGAGGAAACATCCTTGGATGTTTGCAGGAATTATTGACTGTCAAGTAGGCATTTCTTTAATTCTTTCATTAGATAATGTGTCACTTCACTGAATAATTTTCCTTGTTTTCCATGTAACCTTCTCATGTGTAAGCCAAATTCCTGATTCATGATTTGTTGTGGATGCAGAGGTCCAGGTCCTCAGCCGATAAAACAGTATAGTTCCTTTTACTGAAGTATTAAGTCTGTTTCCTAGGGTTTATTTCTTGTCCATCAGCTACCAAGCACGTTCGGTTTTAGTGCTGTGTATGTCACTATTTTATAATTTTTATTCCATCTATTTAGTTCATCAACTCTCATTCATATAGTCACCATTTTGTTTATTATGTCTTCCATTAATTTACTGCTTTCACTCTGTCAGTAAAAATAATTTGTCTTTACTCTTCAACCTGTCCCGAATATCCCACAGATGAAGAAAATCTAAACTCTTTTTCACTAATTTCTCAGCCACATAGGAAAGATGGTAAGAACCCAGTGGTTTAAACTCCTTTCCACTTTTTTTTATTGCTCAGAAGTATCAATCACGGCAAAGAAGCCCAGCAGGACCCATTTTAGCAATTATTTCAGCAGAGGATGAAGAAGCCCTAATCAAAGATCAGGGATGGAATTTTTTTTAAGAGGAACAGAAGAGTATGGATGGAGGAAGTCCCTGGGAGATTTTATGGCTTGAACATGATATTGGAAGGAATGGAAAAGAGAAAGTTAGGGATGATGCTGAGGCACAGCGATGGGGTGGGATGGGGAAAAGTAAAGCTCCTTCCTTCTTTTTTCTCTTTTCCTTCTACTCACTGTGGTGCCTCTTACACTGGCAAATATATAAAAGATTATAAAAAATCTGAATTGAAGTGTTTGGAATGGGTATAAAGGTATTTATAAACCTGAATAAGATGTTTTCCAGGGTTAAAAAATTTGGTTATGACAACAGTCAGTCAAAACTTCAGGAACCAGTATTTGGAAAAGGAGAGGCATCTGGCTCAAACAAAGAAGGTAATAAAAATGTTCTGATTTTAAAGCCTTGTGTCTTTGTTTCACCTAAAAGTCATAGTATTTGTCTCTAACATTTTCGTTAATTCAGTAATACAATAAAAAATGTAAAGCTTTTTTTTTCACCCAAATTCAAATTCTACCTCAGTTTAAGGAAACTAGTAAATTAAAATTCTGAAAGTTTATTCAAAATACAAACTTCACCCTGAAAAGAGAAAAGCTACAGAAATCCTCTAGGTGCTCCATTATTTTTAATAAGTTGGACATGGAAAGCACTCAGATAACACTGTTTAGAACAACACTATAAAAATGAAAAAGGATAATAGAAGTAAACACAGAGAGAGAGCCTTCTTACTTTCCCTTGTTACAGGAGCAAATGGGCATTCAACTAAAACTTAAAGGTGACATATCTAAAATTGATGAAAGAATCATTTCTCCTCTTGACAAGAAACACTTTAGACTAAGGCCTTGGGACATTTTCTATATCAATCTGAAAACTGATTGAGAAAAAGCCACATTAAAGATCTGCCTGGAGAGTTTGATTCATTCTGAGCATGAGCAGCAAGAAATTACCAGTATCACCACTTATGGTCGAATTGGAATCTGATGAAGTGAATCTCCTAAGTGGTTGCTCACAGTGGAGATCAGGAGAAATGGATAAGAGAATAACAAATATGAAATCTTTCCTGACATGCTCTTTTTTAAAATGTAGTAAAAGCAATGGAATTTGTGTTTTGACTCCCAAGTTAATTTGGAAAGCCTTGATTAGTGGCTATAAAAATATTATTTTCCTAAGTAGGCAGAACATCAGTTGTTCAGCATTAAGCGAAAATCACATTTTCTGTGCTTCTTTACCAGTTTATCAAAATCCAAGCTTATTGGAACTGTTTCACTCCAGCTGTTTATAATGAATGGAGACAGAATATGTGTATCTTGCAAAACTGTCAGTGAATTGCCATGGGTTCATTTTCAAAGAATCCATCAAAGTGTTAGGTAGGGAGCAAAAATGCAGTCAGCTGCTATCAGAGTTGGAGAAATATATTGAAGGGAAGAGTTTTCGAATGGCAGAAGCCAAGCAGTACATAGTGTGATGTAAAGAAAATCATTATTTCCATTCCCAGTAGCAGCCATGMGCACCTATTTCCAGGGCTCCAAGACACAGCCCCTTCAACAGCTCCCAAACATCCTGATGCAATGAGTGCAGAAAAATCAGACACTGTTGGTAGAAATTCACCACAGGAAAAATGTCCCACAGGAACCCTGTGGTGCATGGCATCTTCTTACTTTCTTTCCCTCAAGGTTTACATTTTGTGTTTACTCAGACTGGGGACCAAAGAGGATTTTTATCCTCCCCTAATTTTAACCATGCGGAAATTAGACATCTAATTTCATGCTTTGTGGTCAAAGGAGACCAGCATCACCAGAGCATAGTTTATCCCATCTGTGTTTGACATATGTCTTTGGATAGGACAAATACCCCTTTGTAAGTACTGTGTCTGCTCATTAATTATCGGGGGAGCCTCCCTGAGTAATTTAGAGTAGATGTATCACATTTACAAGGTAAAGCTAGGTGAGATGGATGGAACTCCAGCTTCAGTGATCAAGACACAGTTCCTTGTGCAAGCTTTCTATTAGCAACAAGATTTCTAGGAGTCCTTCTGTGCTAGCCAAGAGGGTGCACATTATGGGCATTCAGCCACTTTGGGTACCAATAGGCAAGAATAGAAAAGACAGCTCATAAAAGTATTCTGAAAGATTATAAATAAATCACACTCCAGAGGGTTAGATAAAGTTGAGCAAAGAGAAACATTTTTAGTTTTCTAAAACTGCCAAATTACAATGGCACTTTAAGAGTCTTGCTTTATATCACTTTGTACTTTATAGAACTACAGATTCACTATCTTAGCATTTCTCTAATAAACACATGAACATTTTTCTCATTAGAACATTTCCATGTTTTTTCCCCTGGAGAAAAATGTATGTGTGGGCAAAAAGTTCATATTTTCTGATGAGGAGAGTGAAAATAAAACCCTGCCAATATTTCATACCAAAATTTCATAAGGAAGCTTTTTGATCTTTTTTCCTAACCTTGATTAAGAATGACCTTTCTGTACTTCAGGAAATCTATCTGGACTCTAAAGAAGAGCGCTTGTAATATTATTTCAGAATGTCTGATGATTTTTGTTACAAGTCCATTATTTGACAATTCTAAGCTGAAACTTAGAGAATACGTGTTTGGTGAGAAATCTATGCTCTTTGACTTCTCATCCCTGCTCAGAATTCAGAAAGCAATTGCAAAGTGTCAGATGACTTCCTGAAAGGGGAAGATCCAATTTTAGAACAGAGTGTCTGAGTATCTTACAACAAGGTTTAGAATCACTCATTATGATGAAGGCCTCATTACATTGCATGCTACAACAGGAGAAGGCAGTCCCTACACAGACRGATTGTGTGTGAGACAATCGCTGGCTACCCCATGATTCAGACATAGGGTGCAGGGGAAAACCTGTCTGCTCCAGGTCGCACCAGAAATGTGTGGCATACCTGGAGCAATGCTCCATTGCTTCAGCCACAGGATCAGTTTTAGGGTTATGTTGAGCATAAATAACAGTAGAATTTGGACTTAAATACTATTATTATGTTTTACATTGCTTGTTGTGTTTGATTGCACAACCATAAGTGGTAACTTACAACAAGGGCCAGTTCCTTGGACCACTGTGAGGAGAAACTTCTGAACTCATGGTTAAATGCAAGATGCCAAATGAGGTAATTTCTAGATTCCACCCCCCGATAAGAATTCTTTAGAACGGCATCCTTCAGAAACCTCAGGTTCATTTCTGGTAGTTCCTTACTTCACAAATAGTTTCCTGCTGATATATCAGATGCTGACTCAGGGTATCAGAGGGTTTTTTTACCACTTCTGGTAGAGACATATATATATAAAAATACATGTATATATTTGCAAATGATATATAAAGTTAGGGTTATGGTTATATATTTAGAGCTATATGTATACATATATATATTTAACAAACATATTTTTCAAGTTCAATAATAGCCTAGGAAAGATCTCTGGCTAGATTTTTCCCATTAAAAAAAAAGTGGTCCTTGGCAGTGCTGGGTGTGGGAAACCACATCTTAGCTCAAAATCCAAAATGCTGACCTGACACCACTAGGGCATGGCTTGTACTTGGTTGCTGGCTGCCTTCACAAGCAGATTTTAACTCTATCCCTCCTGACATCATGCTGGAACCTAACCTGACTTGTTTACTCAAGGCCAGGCTTCTCCTTCCTGACTCACATTGTTACAGCTGGGTAAAGCCCTTAACTTTAAACACATGCTGGAAACTCAAGCTCATGTCTAAAGTTCACCACATGCTTACGCGGATCTTCAAACAGGCCACTGAGAAATGTCTTAGTCTGTGTTTTTTTGTGTTTTTATTTCTTTCTGGCTTTTAACAGACAGRGTTGGGCAACTCACCAACAGTGAGGTAAGGTTTACCTGGGACTAGCATACCCCACTCAGGTGAAATTTCAAATGAATGCAGTATTTACATGACAAAGGTGTAAATTCATCATATGTAAATGTACTGGAAGTAGATTTATTGCAGCTGCTAATATTGCAGTAGGAGCAGGATTTTGCTTTGGGATTTTGAAGGTCCTTTGGGATCCTGAACATGCCTCAGAAGCCCACATTTTGGTTTCACTGTAGTCTGCAGCCAGACAAGCCAGTGAAAGCTTTCCAAGGTGTATTTATCCCATCTCGGCTATACTTCTGGCTGCTCTGCAAGGCATTACTGCAGAGAGCTTGCTGATCCAACTGCTAAGGAGGAGTTCAACATCTGCCTTCATCCTTGTATCATATTCAAAGTGATATTATGGTTCCCCTCACCTTTAGGAAGTTTAACACTCCTGCAAGAAGCTTAGATAATAAAAAAAATAAATTATTCCCTAATATATTTTCAAGCCACTGTCCAAATTAATCCGTACAATTTTCCTCTCAAGTGCAAATATGCTGTTAGCAACCCCTCATGATTTTAACATGCTGAACTGTTGCATAAATGCATTAGCGAAAACATTTAAACTACAGTTTCTTCCTCTCTACTCCTGCCCTTCCCTCTAAATTTTTATTGGGCAAAACATGCAGACTTACACAGTCCCATTAGAGAGAAGCCATGCAGCTAATCCTGTAATCATACTCAAAAGAAAAAAAAATGTGGGTGAGGGGCAAAACTGTATTTTAAAAACAAAACTCAAAATTGTCATTTAAAATATTCATATTTCAGTTGCTATTTTGAGTTCAATTGGAAAAATAAAACATCAAACAACCAAAGACCAATAACACTTGTAGGACTCTAAAAAAGCTGATGTGCTAGAAAAGGTGAGGGAGGTGCTCCCATCTCAGATGACAAAATAGTGAGCAGTGAGACAGAGTGACACAGACAAAGTCACACCAAATTTCTGTGTCAGGGCTCAAAGTTCATCACAGCTCCCAGAATAAGTCCCGTTTTAACCACACATCCATACACCTTCCATTGTGAAAATGCCTCCCTTGATGCTATGTAATGCATCTCTTCCATTTAAAACATTTGAATTTGATATTCTCTTTGGACCTGTGCTTGCAGCTGTTCATGGAAATGCATTTGAATTCAAGAGGAAAATGAACAATCCACTTCATGGTAATAATGAACTGTTTCTCTTGCACTGTTTAATTTAATGTTGAAGTATTTTCTGTAATCTTTCACATTCACACTCATTGCAGCTCTCAGCTGCCTCATGCAGGTTTTCTGAGATCAAAAAAAGAACTCCTGGGGCAGTGAGGGACTTTGCAAACTCTTAGACAAAGAAAGCCATTAGGCTTGTGGAATAAGCACAGGGCCTAAAGAATGCCTGAAGGGTCTGTATAGGATCTGCTTTCAGGAAATTCTTCCTGGGCTGTCTGGAAGCTCAGTCAGATCTTTCCACCCTGGCAAGAGCAGATTATATATTTTCAAAATAGTTAAATCTCGAATTTACAGTAAATGCTGTGACTGTACGTTACATCAGCTGTGGATATGAGTTACACTACCAATATTCATATTTTATGTTATCTAAAAGTTCTTTGTTTCTGGACTGCAGAACAAGTGGTCCTTGGGCATATGGTGCTACACATACAGAATCACAGAAACATGACCTAAGTAGTGTTATATAGTTTGTATAGAATTTAAAGGTCTACCAAGATTATTGGGTGCAATGCCTAATGGAAGATTTTAAAAATAGGCAGTTCTTGTAAACTTCAGCACCCCAAAATTTATTGTATTTTGGCACCACTAAAGAGTATCCTGGCTGTTGACCTCCCTGAGTTCAGAACTCCACTGTCATGCAAACAAGGGGCCTGTTGGATGCAGGAGTGGAACTGGCAGATGCGGCCGTGCCATTCCAGCATCCCTTGACCCGGGTTAGGCTGTCTTGGGCTAACTCTGATTAATACAGGTTTGTGCCAGTGAAAGCAGCACAGTTGCACAGAGCTGTGATGTCTCTTTTTTCAAAATTCCTTTTCATGTTTATAGGAATCAAGGCAACATTAGGAGTGACCCAGCCACTCGGCAACAATCACATCTCATTCTGGTTTTGATTTTACAGCACACCAAACTAATTTCTTCTGACAAAACTCATGCAGGATCTTTTCTTGGAATAACCTCTAATTCACCACAGATGGAAGTTGCTATGTTAGCTGCAGAGGAAGGCTACTCATTACTTGCTAAATATATTTTCTCCAGTGTGATTCTCGCAGAAGGCAGATGTGTTGCGTGTAAGTCCTACATGTGCACGTGTTTGCTTACAAATACAGCAGTGCATACAGGAGGCCTGCAGTAAGCATGTATGCACTTGTCTTTTTTAATGAAATCTTATCTTTCCTTGTGTCTATAAAATTGGTTACTCTAGAAAAGTACTTGGGGTAAGGATGGCTGAAGGATCTGGCAGGTCCCAAAAATCATTTATCTTTGTGAAGTTACAATAAAGCTGTTCAGACTGGATTTAGTTTTGTGAAATGTGCATGAGATTTTTTTTTAAAGTATACCAAAGACAAAACACAGGGTTAATTAGAACCAAATGTTGCTTAGATTGGCACACTRATGTTCTCTGATCAGTGTGACAATTAGCTTCAGATATTTTGAACAGTTACTCAAGAGATATTACATTACCTTCCATGTCTAAAGGGGCTTAGTAACAATAAATATTCTCTTCAAGATGCTATTATTTTCCATACAGATAGGAAGACTTGACTGGACAACAACTGCAGGAGTGTATCTAATTCCTTGTTCATAGAAGCAAAAATTAATGCTTTAGTTCTTACAGGGACATACACATTTGATTTAGCAAATTAATCTGTTCTCTCATAAAAACCAAGCAGATATGATGCACAGGAATTCTTGTGACTATTCCCATTTTCTGAGGATTAACCTATCCTCAAGTATCAAAATGGTGCAAAAATTGTCTTCTACAAAAAAAATCCTCTAAAAATTAAGTTATYATGACAGTTACTTTGACACCTATGAAAATAAAAGGATATCTCCTTTGTTAAACTGATAGAAGCCGCCTATTAGACACTGACATGTCCTAGGTGAGTTCAGGGCTTCTGATCCTGTGTCCAGTCAACACCCACCACAGGCTGACACAACCGTGACAGGATCCTCTGATGTCAAAATACATTTCTTTTAATTGAATGTATTTCTTTGTAAAATTAGTTTGCTTTCAGTAAGACATAACAACCATAAAAATAGATCCAGACTGGCCTCTCGGCCGCCTGTAGCTTTACTAGTAAACAAAGAAGCAGGGATTTAGTAAGTGCAAGGCCCGGGTAAAGAGGTGGGGCTTGCAGCTCTTTTAAAAGTAGCCAAGTACATACTTAATTGCATATCTGCAGGGAATACATTCCAGAAATGTGGGCTTGCTACCAAGAAAAGTCTGTCAGCAGCAAAACTGGCTTGTGGTTAATGCACTGGACTGTGACTCAGGATATCTGGGTGCTAGTCACAGCTCAGCCACAGGCTTCCTCTTGACTTGGAGCCAATTATTTAATCTTATTTTCCCACAGGTAAATCAAGCAATAACTCTCTATCAGGGAGGTTGTGAGGAGAAGAATTCATTAGTGTGTGCAAGGTATTCAGCATCTACTTCTTAGATAAGCATTTTGGGAGAGGTATCATACATCTAGCAAAAGGAAGAACTCTACTGGGGTCTCAAAGAGTTTCCACAATATTAGATTATATGCAAATCATGATAAGTGAACCAGAAAAGCCAATAAATAAATAACGCTTCATTTAATCTCATGCTGCTTGGAAGACCAGGCTTCTGTAAATCATGTTGCTACTGTTTTGCCAGCTGCTGGATTACTGTACTTCAGGGTTTTTGCTTGCTTGTTTAAAGAGGGAAAAGAAGTTTTTAGATTTTCAACCTAAAAAAAAAACAAACCAAAAAWATACTTTCTAATGTGGAAATTGCCTTCTGAAGCGAATAACATCTTTTTAACATAATTGTCATAGATGAGAAGTGAAGCAAAGGAAAGTTCTTGGTACACACCAGGAAATGATTGGTAGAAATCATGGTACCCAGCATTATCATGGCCACACATCTTTGTAAAGTGGTGGTGGAGAACAAAAATAGCTTATTGAGGGAATTTTCAGCAGCTTACTTTGTGTTGTGGACTCCAAAAATCAACTAGTTGCACATGCTAGCCTGCTGTGCTGGACTCTATCTTACCAAGCCCCTGGTCTGCATGCACAGAGCCCACTCAGGGTGAATGGAGACAGAGCTGCAGCTTGTGGAAGATTAAGATCCCCACGGGCTCCCACCTAGATTGCAGTGTACATTTCCTACACAGATAGATGTGCAGCACTTGTGTGAGACAAATTCTGATATGCGCAGCTAGTGCCGAACAGGAAGATAAATCACAACAGCACAGGCTCTGTTTTACCCCTTCTGAAGGTCTCCACCAGAGATTTGCTCAGGTTGTAACTCCATCAATGGAGACATGTTGATGGACACTTCCTTAGTCAAGAAAGGCTGTAACATCCTGGCTGACAGCAGAGGAGGGGAATTTATGACTGTCAATACTTATCTTTCAGCTAATGCATCATTTTGATAGCTGTATCCTCAGATGCTGTCCTATTGCTGTGTCCTCCCCAGCCTGCTGGCAGAAGAGGCAGGGAAAAAGGGAGGGTTAGCAATGAGCCTGCAAGAAGAGTGTTGATTGAGGACACAGACCTAAACTGCCAGCTCCTGGGCAGGCAGCACGTGCCAATGGAGAAGTAAAAGACAATGGTTCAGGCACCCAGGTGAGGATGGGGATTCAAACCATAAAGCTTGGCTGGTTACCAACTCTAAGGCCAAAATCTTAAAAACCAAACAAAATCAAAATAAATCTACTTTTGTAGTAGTGTCAGAAACTGAGTGTGGGTTTCCTCCTGTAAAGGCCCTACTTAGATCTGCTCTGCTTTACATCAATAAATCCGGAGAGCCAAATGCTACAGAGCTGGACTGCTCTAGGAGAAAAATTATCTGGGCTCTGTGTATTCAGAGGAGGATGTGAAATTATTGGTGTACATTTTATTCTTAGCAACAGGAAAAAAGCTTTCCTAAAGCTACATTACAATCTAATGACTTTAGGAGGCCTGACTTTGTTTCAGTTTTAATGCTCTTCATTCAAARTCTATGGTTTTTTACTGTGTGCCCTTCAAACCAAATCTGCCATCCTTGTGAACCAGCAGTGAACATATGTCCCACGCCGCACACCTTCCTGTACTGGTTTCTTTGTTTTTCCAAGTTCTGACCACCCCCCACATTACATGTCCCAATTCCCCAAAAGAAAAGTAAAAGCATTATTTTGATTTTATTGCAACTACTTGAATAGGAATATGTTACCTTATCAAAGTTTGCCAGGATCTTAGCACAGGAGAAACAGAGCCAGCAAAAGTTGAATGGAATTACCTGCCATAATATCACTTTTGTTTCCATGTAGAGAAACAGATGACACCAAGTAATGTTGTTTTTATTTCCCTCATTGTTTTGGTTATCTGTCTGTACAGCCACAGTGCCTGGGACACCCAGCAGGATTCCACCAAACTTTAATTTTTAATAAAAGCTTGGAATAGAAAACAGTGACTCAAAACGACAAGTTCATGCACACACAGGCATCTGTGGAGTGATTCTTCTGTGTCTAAGAAAGGGTGTGGAAAGGACTTCTAGGTTTTTGATTGAGAGCTTCCCAAATGAGCAAGGAAAATCAGGGGGTCCAGGACAGAGTACCAGGGAAGCTGGCACAACCACAGTGATGAAAGATAAAGAGGTGCTAGGAAGCACAGAACTTTGAAAATTAAGATAGTTGCTGCAGTGTAGTAGAAAATCAGGAGATGCTGGAGAAAGGAAAGAGAGGGAAGACACAGGTAATATATGACTAGTAATACTAATAGCCTGAAAAAATACAGTTCAGCCAGAATATATACAGAGCAGGACAGGAAGTGGAGGGAAACTCTCTCCCTTACAGTATCTTTATTTTGAATGAGAGCATTAAACTACCTAGTGTGGCATGTTAATTAATTTTTAGATTGTTATTTCATTCTACATTACTGTGCTATTATTCAGGCCTCTATATAAAATCTGTGAAGAAGTATGACTGATTGTCTGTTTGAACTTTTAAGCACTGTGTTTGTTTGGTTTTGATTGTTTCTTGCCAGATGGTTAAGCATATGTTTAGCAGTTTTACAGGGGGAGAAAAAAAACTACAAAAACCCAACACATGTAGTATACAGTTAAGAGTTTAAAAGGTACTGGCAACATTTATTAGCTTCTAATGCAAAACTAATGTTAAAAAAAGTTATAGTGACAGGATACAGTTTAAGGCTGAACAGACCTCTGCTTAGTTTCCTGTACCTCTAGAGATACAGGATCCACAGGCTTGGAAGAAATTGACTTGCTTAACTTCAACAATCTAAAATTTAGCTGAGTAGCCTGAAGTAGTTGCACRAGATAACTTTCTTTCTCCAGTGATGACACAGTTATCTCTAAGGAATTTATTTGCCTGCCCTCTCTGAAATATGTACCTTCAAAAGGGAAAAATCACCTTGGGGAGGTGTCTGCTTCTCCTGTTTGATTACTGACAGAGACTAAGCCCTTAAATTAGATTGGACACCTACCTTGTAGAAACTAAATTTATGTGTATCCTAAGCAATCCCATCTCATTTCATTACACTGCCCGGGATGATTGCCAGGTATTGCACAATTGCAGCAGAGAACAGAGGGATTCTCCTGTCAGGAGTGAGACACTGGAGTGGTTCCTGTTTCTTGTGTTCCTCTTCTCAAGGTGTTTTTTTTCTGCTTTTTCAGTGTTTTACATTCATTTCCAACTAGAAACCGTGGCTTAGGTTAATCCCACCTCATTACAGATAGTTAAGCGAGTTATCTAAATGAGGAGCCTGGTTGGCCTTGCTTCCTGTGTACATAATCAAAAGGAAGAGGCCATGGAAAAGGCAGAGGTTCCTGAGTCCAGGGCAGTTGCAAGGTGCCAGCCTGGCTTTACAGCCTACAGAGGGATCCCACAGTGAGGAGTCACTAGCTTGAGTGCTGCACACAACTGGCTGATGCTAAATAGGAAAATATTGTGTTGTGACAGCTGCTCACAACGACTTGAATTCATCATCCTTTAAAGGTCTACTCTAATGGAGGGAAGCAATGAAGGAAGGCTTTTAATCCTTGAAAGAACTAGTCTTTCCCTCTAAACTCTGTCATAAACAGTGGATTAATTATTTCCCAAAGGGATAGATGGTATTTCATGCTTGACTACAATAACTCAAGGTAATCATCCTGATTTTGCCCTACAGTGTCTAATAGGGACATTTGGAAGTGTAAAACTGATGAAAGAAGAAAAAATCAATAACAGCACAGAACACAACTTGTTGCAGATGCTTGTATTCAAAATGTACAAGGCATGGCAGCTAGGTTGCTTTTGGCTTTTTCATTCCTAAGAGAGTTCAAAAAGGGGTGAGGATCCTCAAGGATGAGGACATTTGTTTGATAGATGTGTGTGTGAGCTTGATCTTCCAGTGGAATCATCAGGAATTAAAGTGCACTTTGAGGCAGGCTGTTGCAAAGGAAATAGGTGCCTGGTCTTTGCTAACCCAAATGAAACCTTTCCCTTTTGGTACAGAGATAAAAGTCAGAGTTTCATTCCAACACTCAGCTATCAGGAATGTGCCTTTCACGACTGATAAGTGATGGTTTCTACACACAACCTACTGCAGGATAGTTCAGCTCAGAGTCTTTCAACTCCTGGCCTCCTATGGCTTTGAATCCATAATGAAGCACTTGCAAATTGTTCCACAAAACTGCAGCGGGGTGAGAATTACGGAAAAACCTGGACAGTGTTCAAAAAGCTGGCTTTGCAAAGCACCCAATACAACAAATATAGTGTATTTTAAGAGAGAAAGAAAGGAATGGGGGAGGAAAGAGGAAGAAAAAGGCTTTCAAAACATATCAAATAGAGCTTGTTTGATAATAATCGCTGCAGGTGGGGAAGCTGATTCTAAGTGTGAAAATATGTAACATTTTATTGCACACAAATGCTTTCATAAAGCAGTCATTTGTGTGTGCGTGTGTGCGCACGCGCGTGCACATGCAGCAAACAGAAATCTATTGAGTTCCACCAGACCAGACGTCTGCATTCTGGAGGGCTCATTGCAGCCAATAAATTTGACTAAAACTTTTTTTTTTTTATTTTATGAATTCTGCTATAAAAGCTAATCCTCCTTTCTAGACTTAGCATAATTACAAGACACTATTCTGAGTGCCAAAAATGTCAACTGTAGGTTGCAAACATGGGCACATTTAAACAGAACCATATGCTAGAATGCAAGGCAAGACCTGAAGTAAGTGAATCAGTTTACCTTTTTCTGAAGAGTCAATTTATAATGCAACCTTAGGTCTAAGAAATAATAATACAGTTAGTGATAAATTACATTGCTCAATCATTTATTAATAAGCTTCATAGGAAAGAAAGATTTTATCGGTGCTCGAAATTCGCTAAGTTACAAAATCACAGATGTTCGGGGTTYGGGAGCCAAAAACCTCCTATTAATGAACTCTCATTAATACCTAACCAACTTGTGATATTTTGATCCTGTGAGAGAATTGATGGCCAATAAAAATAAACTCAAGATGTCTTCCTATCTCGAAAAAAAAAAGTTATAAACTCAGGAATGCACACAGTACCCACGATGCAGTAACTAAGGTTAAGCAACTGGAGGCTAAATGTTAACTTTTTTTGGTACGGGATGGATTTATTCTGTCACCTAGGCAATTTCAGAGTCTTACTTTGGAGGATTTATATAAGCATTCAGACTTAGCAGATATATTCACGTGCAATACATTAACTATGCAAAACTGCTTTCCAGGCTCTTCTGGATTAGGGTCTTACAAACAGAACTCTCTGGAAATGAAATCCTTAAGAAAAAGCCCTGTTCCTCTCTGAATGTTATTCTACTGCACTTAAAGTGTGGAATCTACTTAAACACATATGGCATTTGAAATTATATCATATGAATTTCTGTGTCAGAATGTGCTGGGTTTTTAACCCCTCAGTGAAGATAAAAAGGAAAATGCAGTGCGTTTTGGACTCGAACTAGGAACACAAAATTTGTTGCTGTACACAAAGGCAATGATCCATCTGGTCTACAGTTCTTTCTCAAAGGTGGCCAGCATCAGGTTCTTCAGGGAAAAGCATACCAACAGGTAGAATCAACAATTACCACAAAAAAAAGYGCGCATTCTTAGAACAAATGTATTTTTTAATTTATGCCCTTAACCAATTGTGAAATTCTAAGCCACACATTGTAAACATGCAGAATTTCACCACATTCATAATTACATAATATGATTTTAAGGCCCTCCTATTTTTTTTCATAAATTCTATGACATTTAGAGAAAGGCCTTATAACAACAGATCCACAGGATGCTTGCATGTAATACAAGGAAAACAAAATCCTTAATTCTCTTCTGTATGAGCTAGCCATCAGATTCCCTGAGCACCCTCATGTTTGAGGTAAATAGAAGTATTGACAGCACTGCATGTTATATTCTTATAATGCATCATTAATTTAGTGTCTGTGGGTCCTTCCTTCCTTGCTTCCTTCCTTCCTTGCTTCCTTCCTTCCTTCCTTCCCTTCCTTCTTCAGTTTCTGCATCAGTCTTTACATATATCCCATTCATGATCCCTTTTCCCCTCACTTTGTTGTGAAATCCTCTCAGATTCACCTGGAGAGAAGACAATAGCCACACTTTGGCATTTTTCTGGTGGTGGCCACAAAGACACAGTCACTCCTCTCTTCTGGGCATGCCTTTCTGCACCTCAAGTAGTTTAGGGCTGTGACTGCCCTGCTACATCCACACCCCCCAGGACGCCCTTCATGCCATGGTGAACATCATTGCTGCTGTGAGGGGTTTTAACCACTTCTGTCTCTCAAGCAGAGTTTTCACCAATGTGACCACAGCACCAGCTGACTCCCCCCCAAACACTTGCAAGAATATGGGAATTGTGATCAGCAGGATTTCTTGCTCTATGATATCGCAGGGAAATGAGCTCAACATCAGCTCTGCCTGAGCTTCTACACAGAGAGTTGAAACAGCTGAAATGATAACATGTGCTGGGTGCAGGGTTATAAAAGTGGGAGATTAACGTTTTCTTTCATTAGGGTAAAGGGAAGTGGCAAAGGCTACCTTTGAAATTGAATTAGATAATGATGTTGTGACTACTGGTCTACAAAAATTAAAATAAATTTCATTAATTTTATGATAATCTATATCAATTTCAGGTGTTCATGGACAGGGTCAAGGCATTTTATCAAGATGTTGACCTTGGCATACTTTATTAAATACTTTATTAAATCGAAAAACTCGTTTTCCGGGTGCCTCTAATAACTGAAGGGAAAACTTGTTCTAAGTAACTGCACATAGGGAAGTTTGTGACCTGTAAGAGTTTGAGAAACAAAGAGGAAGAGATKAATCTCGCAATTTTACTAACTTAGATATAATTAGATCTTTCTTAAGATGGTATAGAATCAAATGATTTAATTAAATTATTGAAATAAAGAGCTGACAGACTGCATAAAGCTCTGTATATGTCTACTACCATGCCATTCATAAGCTGCTATTTCATCTCCGAAATAAAAGCCAAATGCAGTAAGTGATATGTACATCATCACAGCAGAGGAGAAATCAGCTTCTTTAACTTTATTCTGGCTTTGTGTCATCACTCCACTGCCCATCACTACAGGGGGACTGGCTGCTGCTGCACAGGCGCAGTGCCAGAAATCTTTCCGAGTTCTGCCTATGCATACCTGTATAGAAATCTAGAGTAGTCCCATTTAACAGGGAGGGGAAATCTGCCTGGAAAGCTGACAGTCCTTTGCCATAGCTTTGAGAAGCCTCAGCTGGGTGAAGCAGAGGCTGAGCACAGTTTGCAACCACAGTTCCTCACAGTGCTTCTAAATATGTATGAGGGGAATTTGCCCTACTGYCCCTCCGGGTGACCTCAGGATGGAAATGCACCTACCTGGCACGAAAGGGGTAACAAGAAACTGCATCATGGCTTTACAAGTAAAGCATACTACACCAGCATGTTTTTACTACAGAAAATAAACAGGTGTGTCAACAGCAAAGGCCCTGGAAACAACATGCAAGATAACATCATGAGGAGCCTCAAACAGTTCCTTTTTGCGTTCAGATGGACTAAGTGAATAGGATCATTATTCGGCTAAAGTACTGCCTTTTGCAGTTGAACCTCTGTTTATCAGGCGAGATCCTGGTGTGTTTGTCAGCATAACTGGTAGAGCTTCAAATCTATTTTGCAGTACCCTCTGGAGTGCCTCCAACAAATATGAACCATTCTGATGTTTTACAACAGTGCAGCAGCTTGTCAGTGCTTTTGTTTCTGAACAGTGTGAGAGAAGTGCCAAACGATGCTATTGTAAAATATAAGAGTGCTTCAGCATGTTGGGGAACACGAAGTGGCTGTTGATCTGACATTGATTAATGACTGTGAAGTGTTAAAATGAGATATTGCACAGTCAGTCTTGGATTTTGTATCAATCCAAGCAAAAAATTATGCCTTTAAGGGTATTTTCAAATTCCAATCAGCTGTAAAAAAACGGCATCACGTTTAGTTGGTTGTCTAGTACTTTATTAACTAATTCTGACCTGGTTATTACTGAAAAAAAGGAAATTAACAAACTGGAGAAAAGTAAGCCAAAATGGCCTATTGGCATGCAGATGGAAACCGAAGTCACCACTCATGTGACACACTTGTGATTTTCTGTTTAAGTGAGCTAGATATTTTTGCTGTCTATGGCCTAATCTTCCAAATTATAGCTCTAAAATTTTAGTCCTCCATTATACAAACAAAATGCAATGACACATTATCTAATGTTTGTAAGGCTCTAGGAATATACCACATATGATTATATTTGTCAAAACATAAATTAGAGAAAAATTAACCCAATGGCACTTTTAAAAGTCAAGACTAGAGATGGAAACAGAGAACAAGGAGTGGAAAACCAGAATATTTTATCTGATGCATGTAAGATTTTTAAATGTACACAGAATAGCAACATGTACTTCCAAAGCAGTCTGAAATTTACATACTTAACTGTAGAGATATTGAAAAACAAGTTTCTTTTCATTCCAAAATACATTTAAAAAGACAACACAAAGCCCAACTGTTGAAAATGCTGGTTCAGTGTAGAAACAGTTCATTTCGGGATAGTAACAAGACATTGTTTTGATACTCTTTCTTAGTTTTGTTTTGAATATTCAAATATTGTGCAGTATATATACGGTATATAAGTGATATCCCCAAACATACAACAAATATCATACTTTAAAACTGTAAACAAACTGATCAAAATTTTCAAATAGCTGCACAGTCTTTAATTTCTTCATTTTGGTATCATCGGAATGAAATGAGAATGTAAAATTAATTTTTTGCTTTGCTCCATTGAATGTTTTACTAACATAGAAGCCTCCTCATTATATGGTCATCGTGCAGTTTCCATACCCAGCAACAATCACAGACACAAAGGCTGCCACCACCACCATCCCCTGTTAAGACCCCAACTAAGACCAACGTCCCTTTGTGCTAGGCACTGGACATACAAGCACACCTCATTCCAAATATGTAGTAAACTAGGAAAGTAGCAAAATATGAAAAAAGCAAACACCACTGCCCTCTTTCCTTATGTACACTCTAAAGTTAATGTATTATTAAATTGTTTCACTAAGATCCCTTAGAAATCTTGTGCCAGAACTGAGAACTTATGTAACGTCTCAGTTGCAAACCTGTTAAGACTTTTTTTCCTACAGAGAAAATATACAAGTGTAAGATCTATTAAAGTATCATGAACTGTTGTATTTTTAGGTTTGCATGCAGAACGCACAAGGCTTACACAGAATCATCCCTCTCTGCACAGAAGTGGCAACTGTTTAGTAGATGCCCAGTGGAAGCTACAGCCATTTATTTATGCTCTTAAAAAAAGTTAATACAATTAATCGGGCTGTAGTCTGGCAGATCTGTGAAACCTGGAATTCAATAATTATAATTATCATCAAGAATTTGACACAAGAGTAGTTACCAACTTAGTTTTCATTTCTGATTCAGTTTTTCCTTTGATCTTTCTAACTTATTAAAATGCACAGGTCTGAGAATTTTAAAAGTGATCATTTTTTATAGGCAAATAAGCACATCTCAGTTCAAGAGGAATGATTTAGTTAGTGAATGTGTTTGTGGCAGCAATAAATAAATGTATAAGGCAAACAACTTCTAATGATTAGTGAAATATAAACTCATACTTACTGTGCAAGTTAAGCATAATAATTTTTTTCCTCATCTTGTTGTTCAACATGCTATTCAGAACAGCGAAAAGTTTTAGAAAATATGTTTATAACATTAGAAGCTTCATAACCCCCAGAGCCTATCACTGGATTCAATAAAACTGTGAAGTTAATTTGGATAATGTGAATAATAAAAAGATGACTAATTTGAAAATCTCTGCTGAGATGAGAAACAACATAAATTATTTGACATGAGTTAATTTAGGAAAAGAATACTTCCCACAAACACTTGGATAGTAAAATATGAATTAAACCATTACATTTCTGAAAGACACTTTTAGAATGCAGAGAAAAACTAGTAATGATATCAGATTAAGAGAGGTCTTTTGCAGAATAGCTTGCCAGCTAYGAGCTGAGAAGAAACTGGATCATATGTATACCACAAAACTCAACACCACAGGTTAAATTAAAGATGGAAAAGAATGTTGGAAAAGAAATGCTCTGTATTTCCTAAGATAACAAAACAAATAATTTCCTTCTTGTCTTCTGAACTTAAGACTCTGGCAAGGATAACGCAGTCAGCTGATGGTGGGGAGCTATTGCAATAGAATCATAGAATCACAGAATATTCTGGGAAGGAACTCACGGGGATCATCAAAGTCCAACTCCTCACCCTGCACAGGACAGGCCTAAGAATCATACCACGGGCCTGAGAGCGTTGTCCAAAGGACAAATAAACCCAAAGCATCCAGGTAATCACCAAGGTAATTCCTGTTCAGTTGTCAGCTTTGGCCTGAGCTACCCACATGATGCCCAGGGTTAGTTCAGAGGCTGCCAGGGGTTGGTGATCATTCCCAATACCTTGTCTGGACACAGCGATCCCTGGTCCCCRCTCATTTACTTTTGTGAGGAAAGCCTAAGAGACACAGTACAGATACTGAGAAACCTAAGCAGTTTCTAAAGTTAGAGACAGAAAAAAATGGCTAATGTAGGAGAAGCAACATAGACAGGGAAAGGTGAAGAACCAGAGGTCCAGAAAGAAACCTGGGGGAGATTTCAGTGGAGAAATATTGGAAAGTGCAGGAATATGGATTAAGATTTTGGAGGATTAAAATGATACATTTCCTTCTCCTTGGTTTCTGTAAGTTCCACCATATACAAGGTGGAATTATATTACTCTAAGGATTTATGCTGCACAGTCTACCCCTTTCAATGAGTACTGCTTTGTTAAGAAAATATGTTGACCCTGGAACAACACAGAGTAGTGGCAATATGGCATTTTACAAACCTTTCTGCTGAGAGCCAGTCAGACTGAATGGATTACCTTGGACTTGAGTTTAAAAGTGTTCATAAAAAATCCCATAGCTATAAATAAAAAAATACCCTGAATTTTGCTTTCTATAGGCAAAATGCTAGAAAGCTCTGCTGCAAATGAAAGGAGATGATGTTCACACATGTGCTGTGTCTGCATACTGCGTTTTCATAGCGGCACCTGAAGCAGAGGAGAGTTTAGATCCAGCAGAATCTCTGTTGTAGCCAGCTACAGAATCACTGGCAGAGGAGGCCACAGGGGATATCTAGCTCTGCTGTCAGAAGCTTCACCCTCATTAGTAATGAACTGACTGCTTAAAAATGTGTTTGGTTTCACTGAGTCTGAAAGACCACAAAACATTACGAAATCCTCAAGAAAAAACCCATAAATTCTAATCCCTCTGAAATGTAATTTGCTTTTCCTGCCAATTCACTTCTAAAGTCACATACTGAAATTTGATGGATTGACAGATTTGTTCCCACAATTCATTTCTGCTCCATGGCTTGAGAAGAATTAGTATTTCTTGGCCAATCAAACAACCTGTAATAATTGTTTATGTTTCAGATCTGGTTTAGTTTTCACTTCTCTTAAATAGCTGCATTTACAGTAATTTCCACTCAACAAGTACTTCTTGGCAAACAGGATCTTTGTTTCCTTGTTCTCATTATTTTCTTTATTTAAAATCTGATTTTGAATTCCAAATTTTGAATTCCTTTTTAACCAGGAACTTCTGTTTTGAATTTAGTTTTAGTTTGTAGATACTCCTCTTCACATCGTATGTTGTAAATACATGAAATTATCTTCTTTTAAATTATTTCCATAAAAAAAGCAAATACCTTTTAAATGGCAAAATGGCATAGAAGGATCAACTTGTTGCATCATCTGAAATGTGTTTGAATTACCTTCTCCACCCAGACTCTCATAGTACAGATCATTTGTGCAAAAACCCTCCCTTCTGGCAGCGGTAACCACCCCTGCCACTCAGCTGACGTAGTTCGAACTACCTCTGTGTGCAGCTGCAGTTGGTGGCTGCAGCGTCAGGCTTCTCACCAAGGAGCTGTCGCTTATGTCCTGATGGCTCATTGAATGATAGAATCATCTACATTTCAAAAGAGCTCTAAGATCATTGAGTCAAACCATTAACCTGACACTGCCAAGCCCACCAAGGCCACACCATGTCCCTAAGTGCCATATCCACACTTCCTTTAAATACTTCCAGGGACAGTGACTCAACCACTTGCCTGTGGAAGTGCCAGTTTACCCACGTCCTTCAGCTGAGGGAGGTTTCCAACGTGTTTTATATTACCTGTCAAAACAGCCTAGGAATTAAAAGATCAAAAATAATTATCAAAACAGAAGAGAAATGTTTGCTTGCTGTTGGTCATCTGCTCCTCTGCCAGGTAAGACTCATGTCTTGTCAAAGACAAGAAGCAAATGTTTTCTGTCTCCATATAGCCTTCAAAATTGGAAAATTTTCAGTTGATATGTGCAAGTTTCACAACAATTCTCAAAGTGAAACTCTGAGGAATGAAACTGGAATTTAGAATAGTTTCAACTACTAAAAGTTCCTCGTCACAAATTCTCCAGTTGTCTCTATGATGGTGTTTCTCTCGGCATCTGATTGTGTTAGAAAAGGTTTCTGGATTTTCTTGATGCATAGAAAAGCTTCCTTTCCCTGGTTTGAAAAGTCATAATCTTCTTTTTCTTCCATAAGGTTTTTTTTTTTGTGAAATGCACACACAAAAAACCCCTACCAAATGTAGATAAACAGTAAGCATTTCTTATGTTTATCTATGTTTAAAAAATTTATGCCTGTTTTATTATTCAAAAATGTTAGAGGCATTGGAGAAGCCCTCATAACTTCAGCGGGCCTTGGCTCAGTGCCATGGCTTGCTTGTGTAAGCACAAGTTCATGCTACTTGTCCCCATTTTGACCTCGGATGGGACAGGGACTCTTCGTGGGGTGCCGCAGACATTATGGGCATTGCAGCTGAAGTCTGAGGTGAGTCTGAACCATGTTCACGAATAGATAACTCTTAGAGAAGGAGAAATACCTGAGAAAAATGGACTATCAGAGCTAGAGCTAGAATAAATGCATTTTTAATGAGAAAAAGGGGGAAGGGAGGTACCAAGGGCAGTAGCAGCAGTCAGGGAGATGAAAAAGATGCAAATTTCTTGTTGGAGTGGAGAAGATTTCTGTTTGGTGCAGTGGTTCAACACTCTGAATGAGATCAACAGGGAGAGAGGAGCCCTGCTCAGCTGGCTGGTAGTGGAGAGGACTCTTACAAATCCCTTCCTGCTCTACAGCACACTGTAGTGGAGATAGGACTGACCTAAACAAACAGAAAGCCTTGCTTAGTTTGACCCAGAAAAACTCTCCAAAACCAGAGCTTTTGATTCTATTTTACCAGTTTAGGAATATCAGAAAAATGGGAAGACAGAGACAAGAACTGTATAATTTCAGGTATGTTCTGTGGGGTTTATAACAGATTATTATTTGTGATTTTTCAACACCCAAACACATACTGATAGTTTCCTGCACAAATAAAAAAATACAATTTTGAAAACAGCCTCTCTCTTGTGCTTCCTCAACTAGTCAGGAATTAAATATTAACTCCCTCAAATAATGCTCCCCCCCAGCCATTCTATTACAGTTTAGTTACACCCCAAGTATGACTTTACATTTCCCTTGTTATGTGAAATTCTCACTCTGCAGATTCTATATGCTATATTTGGCAATATAATTACTGTTGCCTTAAGCACTTTTTCCCCCATAGAATATTTCCTCCTCATTTATATTATTACATTCCAAGAGAGTTTTCAGGAGCCATAGTGAGTTTCCTTGTATTGCCTCCAAAAAAAGTCTCACTTAGGCTATAGCTTCTGGACTATAACAGTGACAAGCCACAGATGTTTCAGAATTGTGTTCAGGCAACATATAAGCATAATTATTATTGTTGTTGTTGTTCCTATTGAGCCTCCTGGCTACAGTCAGGGACAAGGTTCTACTGTGTTGGACTCCGTTTTCATATGTAATAAAAAAGACAAACATACAGTACCAGACTAATTAATTTAGGGACTACTGCTAGCAGGTGCTGAGCAGTCACACTAGCTAGGTGGAGCATTAAGAACCACCTTACACAGCAGTAGCAAAGACGTGCAGTTTGGAGTTACCCAGTGCTCTCCTGTCTAATGGTATCTAGTGTGTGTTTTTACACCACTAACAAGCAGTTCTGCAAAGAGGAAAGTCTGCTGCTTTCTGAAGTTGTTCCTTGGTGTATTACTTACTCGGAGATGACCGTATCCTTGTATGTCTGACCGTATCCTTGTGTGTCTGTCCAGGGCAAATATTCTGAGTGCATGCAGAGCCCTCCAAGAGGACATGACATCAGGCTGGAATGGGGGTTGCAAGCCCCTGGTGGTGTAGTTACATTCTACACTTTCATCTCTCTCTGGGAAGATATGTGTACCTCGTTGGCCACTTTCCTAAATTTGCATTTAACTTATTATATGAACACTTGATAGACTTTTTCTTTGGCACTGCATAAATGATAAATGGTTGACAGTCAACTCTTTTATCTGTAAAACAGAGCCACATGGCTAACCAGTGTTTCCTGCTTAAGGGAAAATTAAAGAACGCTCTTCCTTGGTGTCATGTCTATGCTTTCCAACAAAGAAGGTCTCAGATTCACTTTTTGGCCTTAGATCAGCAATGTACTTGAAAATGTGCTTAACTTTAAGCACTTCCTCAAGTTCCATTGAAGTGTACTGTCAGCACTCAACAAATAATAAATCGTAACAGCAATTGAAGCTAATCCACTTTCCTTTCAGACAGCTACATGATAATGCCATAGAGCAAATATTATATGCAAAAAATATTTCTTTGTGAAGTCACTCAATGGTACTTCAGCAAGGGCTTAAATTATTTGCTGAAACAGGTTTTCAAATGAGTTTATATAATACAACAAGATCAAATTGCAATGTGTGTTTTTCAAAATGTCGTCCTGATCCTGAAAATTACTAGGTGAGTAATTTAATCAGCGTTTTCAGAGTGTAAGTGTAGGCTGCAGTTGAAGCCAGAAGGCAAAGGTGTCAAATCCCATTAACAAATACAGTAAGTAGCATAGGTGATTATGGTAGCTTGCTGAGTACCTCTTGGGAGATGGGGACCTCGAGGGATTGAACGGTCTGTACTTCCCAGAAGATACTTACAGTAGCAGAAATAAGAACAATACAAAGAAGTATCCTAGTCACTAGCCAAATAGAAATTTATTGTTTGTGAAGCTTATAAGGAAAAACTGCAGTTGCAGCTCTGCCTCAGTAGGAGCTGAGGTTCCCGGTATGTTGTAGTGCTGGAAGTCTGGCTGAATGGTCCAGCCTAGGTTTTGTTCATTTAACATGGTCAGATGATGTTTTTAAGGAATCCCTGTACTAAATGACATCATTGAGAAGTGGGCTAAATCAGCTCATCTTTTGCTTCTGCTGGTGAAGCTAAATGACTTATGGCTCCTAAGCTCACTAGTTGAAAACCAGACAATGAGAAAACACCAACAAACCTTGCACGGTGGTGAGGAGCTTTCTTCATTCTTCTGTCTGAAGGACACTGGAGCTGTGGAGCCCACTCTGGGACGCGGATCCAAGCAGCAGCACCGGCTGCTGCCTGGGAAGGGCGTCGGCTGCCGGAGCTGCCCGGCTCAGGGTGGGGGTCCCTTGGTGTCTGGGCGAGTGCTGCTCTGGGCACTTGCGAAACAGAAACCTGCAAAGCACAATAACAAGAAGCTTTGTGACCTTGCGGGGTTATGTTTGCTGGGGAAAGCTTTTTTTGCTGAGTTTCGAGCACTTTTGCTGCACAAGACAAATTAGACCACATGCGCCACTGAGACTGGGGGTTGAGCAGGAGAAGAAAGGGAGGGAGGAGGGACAGGAGTATGGCAGGGGAGTGGGATAAAAATCAAACGCCGCTGTGGTTTTCTCACATGGTAATTATTTACTTTTAAACAACAATATGAAAAGCAAGCACAGCTGGAGGTTTGGCACTTCCTATAGTATTCAGGAACCASTTTGGGTTCCTCTGCTTCCTGAGAGTGTGTAGAAGATGCAAGAAGCCTGCGGGTAAAATGTCTCCTGTGTGATCTCCAATCTCTTTCCTTGCAGCAGGCTAAGCACAGTCCCTGTACACAGTCTGGGGCAGGGCTACCAGAAGCACAGCTCGCTGTGGTTCGGGCAGGCTGGCGAGGCTGCCGCACGCTGCTGGCGCCATGTGCCCATCAGCTGCATCAGCTGAAATGACACAGTCACACTCACCTCCTGAAAATAAGGAAGGCATGCTGGATTCTTTTACATTTCTGATAAGGCATAAGAGAGCCAAGTAATGTTAAACTACCTATTTTCCTCAAGACTCCACTGTGTCGGGCAGTGGCAGCCATTCCTAGCTCCAGAGTATAATCTGGGAATGCAGCTGCACCCTTCCTCCAAGTGTTAGGACACTCTCTGTCAGCTGTGTTCCAGCTCTGTCCCTTTATTTAGCATTCGAGCATTGTCTGATAGTTCTCAGGCACCGCTATGGATGCCCAAGAAAGGCTTTGGAAAAGGCAGGGTACCCTGGCAATCCATAGAGGTTGCTGAGWGTGTGGGTAGGGCCATGTCAGACCCACTGAGTACAGCACTCCAGGGTTAGGAAATAAAAGGAGCATAGATGATGAAAGAGCAGAGCTCAGCTTCTTTGCAGGAGCTGAATATGGAGATCCAGGGAATATTAGGAAGTATGAGTTATTCATGATTCATTGTTACCAAGGATGAGCCCTCAGGATACTTAGCTGATAAAAAATATATTATTTCAAAGATGTGATTTGCCACATTGTGTTGGGTTTCTATAAAGAAGCAAAAGCTAAGCTATACAGAAAATGGCACATTTTGGTTAATTCTGTTCCCTTGTCCAAAGCTAGGAAGCCCAAATATTGTTTGAAGACTTTTGTGTTCAGAGTTTTTGCTATAAGCTAAAATAATTTTTTTCATTTGTATTTCCAGAAGATTTTCCTTTCAGAAAAGTTAAGATCTTGGGGCTGAAGAACAATATAATAATTTTAAAATTTAAAAGATCAGTTTGAAGAAGATGTCCAGTATTTAAAGACTCAGTCAATTTTTATTCTAAGCAAGTTTAGTTATCAATAACACACTGAAATCTCAGGTGAGCAAACAATAGATTCTTTGGCTTAGTAGTCATGTCAATATTTTAAAACATAATCACTTTGAGTCAAGTGAATTGGCTTTCTGGAAAATGTATCATTGAAACTCTACTGAAGTACTCTCTACTGAGGATTCTTTCTTCTCTTACCTTTTCTGTTCCTTCTCCCAAATTATCAAAATTAACATGAGTTTTTGGAAGGGCTTATTGTCACAGAATATGTTTTTCTCTCACGTGAAATCCAGTAAAAAATACCTGCCCATCATTAGGTAAAGAGAGTATACTTTTTAGTGCATATCAGAGGAAGCAACTTGAGCTTGCAGGATTTTCCCTCCTGGCTGGGTGCAATCCAGGGATCGAGGGGCAACTGCCTTGCAATGTCGGTCCTCTGTAACTCTGTGCCTGCTAGTTATTCATGCATGTCTAGTTTTAACAAGTACTAAATTGGGAGGTTCTAAAACGTGAGCTCTTCAAAAGCCAGAAGAGCAGGCAGGGCCGAAGGCTGTTATTGTTGCAGCAGAGCTTCCATTCTCTTATCCTTACTTGTTATGGAAAAATCAGCACAGCTTTAGATCCCCCAACCCAGCATTACAGGATGGGAGGGATATTGTATGAATGCAGATTCACTCTCAACACAATGAAATAGGATAACGCTTTAAGACAGAACTATCTTTTTATTCTGCATCTGTATAGTCCCTTGCACAGTGGGAGTCCCTGGCTGACTCCAAGCCCTACTGTTTTGTGAATAATATCAACAACAATAACCATTCCAGCTATTTCTAGTAGGAATGGGGAATGTAATTGCCAGTTGCCCATTTGATAGCACAAAACTGTTTAGAAAAAGCATAAGAAAAAAAACCCAATACCCACAAAGCAAGAAGAATAAACTCGATTAAAATTAGCTTTACACCCCCCTGTATAGGTTCTTACCCATTGCTGGCTGCTTGTTCCTCTGCATGATTCCTCCATCTGTCTGACAATTCTGCATTTACTTTCAGTCTTTATTAAGATTCTTTCTAGTAAAATGCTTTAGCACTTTTGTCAAGAAGATGAAGTCTTAGAAGTAGGCATCTTTAACAGATTTTTATGCTGGAAGATTTCTGTATCATGCTGAGGTATGATGAAGAGGCCAGCATTTAATTTACACAGGTGTATAACTTAGCCAAGTGTGAACAAATACATTTTTATTTTATACTGATGGGCATGCATTAGCTTTGAATACGTCTTTTATAACATAATATCTAGATCTCTGGTGATTTCTATACTGTCTCATAAAACAAAGTGAAATATTTTATTTTGTTAACTAGTGCTGGAAATCTTATTTGCTATCCTTCACTCAAAGTCTTTAACTGCAAATGAGCAGCAGTTGTGGAATTACCTTCCTGGAGTGATTCCCGGGGAGTTCTGGTCACTTGTGTGAGATGTTCTGTGCTCCCACCACAGACTCGGGCTACAGTGTGAAGAAATGCACCACAGACTAAAACTAAATATTCACCTAATTCCTTTGATTCAAGGGAATTAAGTTACTCACCTGAGTAATTAATATGAATGTTTAATTAATAATTTTGCTTTCACGTGAGTTATTTTTATTATACTTTTTTTCCTACAGGAAATTAAAAACTTAAGTAATATTTTCAGACAGACCAAAATGAGATTACTTTAAACCTATGCTTTCTCAAAGGGTCTGCTGATTTAAGGGTCTCTCACTGACCTCTCATTGACTTTCTCCAGTGTTATATTGTTATGTCTAATAGAAGATAAAGACAGATTAATAATAGCCAATGACTAGAGTACTGAGTCAGGACTGAAAATAGCAAGTGCCTTACAGAGGTCATGTCATATACAGTGTATGCAAACTGCGGGGAGACAAAGAAGATTAGAGAGCTTGGATAATAAATAAAGAGGAAATGGATCCAGTCCCCTACTTTTAAAGCTGGATTCATATGAAAAATCAAATGTACCAAAAATTTGGAGGAAATCAGATATGGATAGTTGAAATAATCCCCATTTAGTTCAGGATGGGGTTCAGGGTTAGTTCAGAGAGAGTTCAGAGGAGTTTCCAAGCACAAATTCACTTTTCCCTTTGTTCAGATGGTCCTAGTGTGGAGCTCCTGAGAAGGAAGGTCACCAGTCCTAGCCAGAGCCCAGATGAATCTGGTGGAAACTCAGTTCACCTCCTCCATGAAGGTAATACCACTTTCTTTTAAAGAAGATGAACAAAATGTTCGTGTCACTGCACTGAAATGTGCCTGGAGAAAACACAACATTATTCTTACAAATATTTCTTATATGAGATTCACATTAAGACATGTGGCCTGAAAGGCTTCCCAGCAATTGTCTGCAGCCAAGAGGCTCCTGTGAAAACCCTGCTATGAATTTGTGCGAGGGGCTGGCATTGACTCCCTGTCAGGATGCAGGTTCAGGGCTGGTTAGCAAGTCCCTGAGGTGATCTGCCACCAGCACCCCATAAGTGCCTCTGTGCAGAGGCATTTCCCCATTCACACGTACAACATATGCAGAGTGTCAACTGTATTTCAGAGTTTGTCAGCTGGAGTTTCTCTGCCAAGGGGACTCTAAGCAGAGCACAGTGGTGTCTGCAGATACGCCTGCAGTGACAGACCCGTAGGCTGCTTGAGATCGAATACTAAAATGTGATTTATTTCCCCTGGTGCTTCTGGCACGTGTGTTTCAATGTCTGGAATACATACTACGTTATTATTAGTGCACAACTCTATGTTTTAATGATCTCCTAGGAAACAAGGAAAAGAGGATGTGTGAAATAACCATAACTGTCTAAAGACAAATATGTACAAAGTATTTTGTTAATAGAGTGCAAGAAGGTCTAATTATAATGAAGCATAAATTCAATGCTGGGGTGTCAGACCTCTAGGAAATAGCAGGAGTCTGACTTCCCAAGAAAGAGTTTTGCTCAGTAGTTTCAGATTCTTATACTTGGGTTGGTGCTGGAAGTGCATGAACAAATCCCATTCATAAGTAAAGGGATTTGTATGCCTGCCTGCTTCCCTCCCAACTCCCCTGCAGATACCCGTTTTTCAAACTGTACTCTTTTAAGTTTAGCAAACAYGAAAAGAAATTGTTAAACTCTGGTAATTACCCAAGGATAAAAGTGATGTATCGTTTCAAACAGAATTTCACTCAGCATTAGTAATGACAACCTGTGTCGTTATTAATGGGTGTGAGAATGGACTGGGAAAGAGAAGGTGTGTTTGGTTTGATTTTTTTTCTCCTTAGTTATTGTGGGTTCTTCTTTCTAAAAAGAAAAAAGAAGTAGGAAAACAGGGAAATGCATTTGTGGAAGAGTTCTCACCAATTTGCACTTTTGGAGGTTGTAGCAAGGTGGGCATCGGCCTCATCTTCGAGGAAATGAGGGTCAGGACAAAGATGAAATGGCCTCAAGTGCCAGGGGAGGTTCGGGGTGGACATCAGGAAGAAATTCTGCACTGAAATGCTGGTCAAACTTTGGAAAGTGCTGCCCAGGGAAGTTGTGGAGTCACCATCCCTGGGAGTGTTCAAGAAATGACTAGACATGGCACTCACTGCTATGGTCTAGTTTACAAGGAGCTGGTCAGCCAAAGGTTGCACTAGATGATCTTGGAGGTCTCTTCAACCTTAATGATTCTATGATTCCCTCTATCCAAAATAAAGGAAGTCAATCTGTTTTTTCCAAAATTGTCAAACTAACTTAAACTCATTTTAGGGATCTTAAACCAGGCCATTGGTGACTGAAATACCTACATGTTGACCACAAAATCCAGAGGTAAACTCAGCCGAATATTGTGTTTTACTGTGTAAGTTACTAACAAGGTTACTCRAAATGATGCTGGAGCAGTGCAGAACACTTGTAGATAACAAGAGCTAGTCTCTGCTGAGAGCTAAGAGCGTCAGTAATACCTAGAAAATTCGGGTCTCTTATTCTTACTTTTTTCCAGTGATGAAGTACCATCCTGACCATTGAAAGTGCTTTGAAAATACTGACCAGAACACGAGTAGTTGAGTTCAACTCTGTAGGTGAGGGCAGCAGAATATGGTGTATAACATATAGGGCTCTGATCCAGGAAAGAGCATAAGCAAGTGCTTAAATCCATTCCTTTTCAGGAAAGAATTTCGGCACATGCTAGATTTTAAGCATATGCCTAAAGTTAAAGTCAAGCATATGGTTAAATGTTTTCTTGAATGGAGGCTTTCCTGATTCAAGGCTTTATAGGGCAACGTATGGCATTTTTGAGGAAACCTAAAACATTTTCACTCTTCACAGAAAGACAGAGAAACTGTACAAATCTTTTTTGAAATACCTGCTTTATTGAATTCTATCAAGGAAGGATATATTTGGATTTATTGAATTCTATCAAGGTTTAACATAAAACCTATGAAGTCCAAGAACAACAAAAACAAAACGTTAATGTAGTAGGCTTGTTCAATAAGCAGACACAGATCTCCAGAATTTTCAAAGAAGATAAATTAGTCCCTAATGCGTTCATCAAAGGGAACAGCAATGTTACCTAGTATGTTTTGTATTAGCCTTTCGCTTTATCTCCTTTACTAGAATTTTTTCTTCTTACCTGTTTTTATGTTTGGTGAGAAATTAGGTCATGACTGCAGACAGGGTACACACAATATGTGTAAGTCATAAATCTCCCTACCACAAACTGTTTTCCATTCTGTTCTCAATTTATTTCTATTTTGTTAATAATAACCCAACAGCCTAATTAGCAAAAATAATGTGGTGCTCAACTGTGACCAGCCTTGAACAAAATGCATGTGATGAGCTTCTTAGGAAGTGGATGGAGCCTTTGGTTCCAGCTTCTTCCGGTTGTGGTGCCTTTGGCTAGCACAGGGAGCTTACTCGGGAGCAGACGTACAGGGATGTTCCTGTGTGCAGGTCAGGCTGGCGCTCATGCCCTGCTGACCAAACACTGCAACCAAGCCAGTCATCCTCCAGAAATCTCTCTAATGGAAGGGAATAGGGAGGAAGGGACAGAGGATTCTTCCTTTTTTTCTCCCCCACAAATCTTTTGGGCATGGCTCTCATATGTTCCAACCCAGAAGGTTTGGTTATTGTTAGCATATTTACAGGCTGTTAGGTTCCCTTTCAAGTTGAGTTCTATTCAGACAATAATAACTTGTTTCTAAGCCTTTGTTGAAGAAAACAGACAACTCTTCGAGTGTCAGTACCACTGGATTATTCAAGAGGGCCAAGGTTTATTATGTATATTCTGTTCATGGCCACTCCAGCTAGCAGAAGGATGCCATAGGTTGCGAGTCAGACACCTCACTTTCAATTTGGCTCTTTAATTCATCCCAGCTCAAGACAAAAAGTACCACTGAGGAGAGCAGGGAGCTTCTCTAATTATTATCATTATAGCACAAATATAACAAGATATTTAATTTTATTACTAAAATGACTTCTTTTTGACTTGGTCCTTGCGTATTTCAGTGGAGCCTTTCTTTAAAACTGGTTATTCAGGCTGACTTTCATATTATGTACTTGGTGTCTTTCCTCTTTGTCCCCCTCAGGAGGTCTGTGGAGGGCAGGGGGAGCCCGAGGGACTTGGAGCCAAAGATGGCTTAGGGTGCTGTGGGTGGAGGAGGAAGAGAGGACAGATATGCATCCGGTATCTGAAATATGCCTTTCAGGATGTATTTGTGTAATAATGACATTTTCCCCAGTCCCTGAAACTTGTCAAGGTAAAAAGTAAATCCTAAATCCTGACTGATGTAAAATCAAAGCCCACTATGAAAATGAGAACTGTTTCCTCAATAAAGACAAGTCAGTACTATTGTGACAGAGGCATCCACCTGAGTTATTTAATATACAGAATTAAATCAATGTCTCAATTAGAAAAAAAAGTTGAAACAAAACAATTTCCTGTGAAGTCTCTTACCAAAATAATGATTGTGTTGGGGCAGGATGTCCATTCTGGGGGTTTTGGACAAAACTCCCCATCTAGATTGGAAAAACTTTCCCAATAAAAATGTGTTAGAAATGGATATTTTCCTATGAAAACCTCTGGGTTTGCCCCCCCCCCCCCATCCGTCTTAGCATTTTCTGATGAAAACAGGAAAACATTTAATTAAAAAAACATCCTGTCAGCTTCAGCTGATAATTAACATCAGTAAATTAATGTTCATCCCTCTCTACCATCCTCTACCACCTCAGTGTCTGCAGAGCAAAGCAGTGCCTGCAGATGAAGTGTGAGAACACAAAATGCACCCAGCAGTATGCCCTCTCCCACTTCCATTAGTGTGTCCAAAAAAAAATTGGCCATAATTTCTGATCACCATTTCACTCACCTTCTCTCAGGTCTGTTGTTTGAGCTCCCTCAGGCAGTGGTAAGGATGCACTAACACCCGAGGTACCTTTTCTTTGTGGAAGAGAGAACTATAGCAGGAAATGCAGACCCAAGGAAAGAGGAAGACCCCAAAGATCATTGTCACCGTCATCCTTCCTCTGCCAGCACTGACTCACGGGAAAAGGCACTGCTCTTCCTTTCTTTTCTTTCTCTGAACTGTGGGCCAGCCCCGTTGATGTAAATGACAGGTTTTGTCATTGTTGCTTGTTTTTTATTTTCTAATTTTCGACTTCTGTCCAACTCTACCTGCTTTGCTCCTGCTTGGGGTAGCTGATTATGCTAAAATGAGGCAGGTCAATTTGCTTAGAGACAAGAAATAGGGGAAAAGGAGACTGTGAGGAGAAGAAAGGAAAGGGAAAAACACCACTGGAACAAATACCGTAAAACAAAACAAAACAGAGCCAGGGTGACTTCACGGTCATCCTGGGGTCAGAAGGACAGAGATGTAATCAGAGTAAGGAACAATCTCAGGAAAATGGAGGCAAGGCAGAAAGAGGCAGAGAAAAGTGCACTGGGCTTTGCAGTGAGGGCTGTGACAGGGAGGAAGAGTAGGCAGAAGAGAGAATTAGGCAAGGAAGGAGGTATGCAACAGAGGGAGGCTACTGGGGGGGCAGGCAAAAGCTTGGTGGTCCTGGGATGATCTGTCCAAACCTGGGGGAGGCAAAGTGAGGGATGCACATGAGGAGAAACTGGTAGAGCAAGGAAATGCCTAATGCTTTTCTGTCCCTCTCCAGCCTGTAAACAATCTTCTCTACTGCTACCCAGCCCTTCAGTACTCTTTATTACTGGCATAAATAATTTTCAAACCAGAATGAGTAGGAGATGACTTTGAAACTAAATATGGCATATTTCTCAAAAGAGGGATGCTTCCTGGGAGGTGAAAAAAAGGGAGGGGGGGCTAGGAAGATCCTGTAAAAGAAAAACGGTTACCACAAGAGTAAATATTAAGAGGGAAYAGATAAAGATAAAGAGAAGAAGATGAAAAAGATAAAAGTGATGGATGAGAGGAAGAAAGGAAATAGAAGAAGACAAAATAATGAGAACAAAGGAGAAGAATAAAGAGAAGGAAGCAGAGAGGAGAAAAACACACATCCAAATGAATACCTGGAGTTCTGCATGATTAATATATTTTCTTTTACTGAGAATAAATTTATGCTGCACTTAAATAGTAGAGTGAGTTACCATTTACACTTTTTCAGAGGAAGATGCCAAATTTTAGCTTTTTAGGGTTAAAGTGCTCAAACTGATTAAGATCCGTTATTAGCAGGGTATGCCATATCCCAGCTGCAAAATTAGTATTTTCCTCCACTTCAGTGTATATAAGAAGACATTAAAGTGAGTGAAAGGGAAAAAATCTGCTCTCAGTTATACCTCTGGYTTTTTATTTGAACTCTAGAATAATTAATACCATGATAATGTTTCACAGGTATAACTAGATTAGAGAATGTGAAGAAATCTAACCAGATTTACATTTGACTCTTTCCCAATAAGCAGAAAGGAAAAAAAAACAGGAAAGAAAGAAACAGGAAAGGAATTTATTATGTGGTATCTTCAGCTATCTGTATTGCCTATGGCATGGCTATTCGTCATGAACAATACATTCAGACTTTATAACCCAAATATTCTGCAAACAAATAACACCTTAAAACAGCAAATCAAACAATAGAACAAGCTTTATTCTCTCCCTTCCTTGTCAGCAGTATACACAGCAAAGGAGACATAGGAGCAAATCAACTGTAAATGGCATCTTCAGTAATGAAGGAAAAAGCTGGATATCCACAAGTCTGTTTCCTAGGCAACTGAATGGAGGGACAATCAGAATCTCTCAATTGCACCCCATTATAGATATTTTCTACACAGACCAGTAAAAGGAAGAAAAAGGTGATTGGAAAATCTTCAGCAAAAATCATCCTGGAGCACTTTGAAAGCATGGGGGAAGTGAACAGATAATACATAAAATGGCTGCCTATATGTAGCTCCTGATTGCAATCATCTTCAGAGCAGTAAGAAGAGGGATGACAGGAAAATCGTGCATTTAAAAAAAGGTCCCAGATTTCATCCCTGACTCTCAGGATGGGGTTGCACTGGCAATTATATTTTATAGGAATATCTCACAAATGGACCTAGATGCTGTGTGTAGAGGGATTATTCTGAAACATGCATTGTAAATTCACTCTGCACGTTGTACTTTGGCACCCCACCAATGTAATGGTCCAAGATTGTTAATACGACCTGATGAACCAGAGCTGTTGTTGATCCACTAATATCACTTCTCTGAATAATTTATAGAATGCACAAACTTAGGTAAATGAAGTAAGCGTATGCCAAGGGAGTTCACTTTTTTCTCCACTGGCTAATCTCTTAGTACCAAAAGTAACAGTACATGCTTTATTCAGGAACATACTGGGGAAAAAAATAGATATGCAAGTACTTAGAGGATAAAAATATTACGAGGTATCAAGCAAGACAGATAAATGAATGAATCTAGATGAGCCATATGGACTTATTCCATCCCTAAATGTTACAATACTAAGTATTACAGCTATCCTGGCCATCCAAGGAAATGGTCTGGATATATCTCAGCTAAGGAAAGCTTAAATTACTTTTCACCATGTATGCCTTCACTGTTCTTTTCTGCCCTGTCCCAATAGGTTTTGTTGTTTCACTTCTTCATGTTTAGTCTGGATTTTTGTGGGGGTTTTTTGTTGTTGTTTTGAGTTTTTTAAAATATGAGCCAAAGGTCTAATAAACATCATACCAGCTTTCTAAGGCTGACCACATCAGCACAAAGTCATAGAATCATGGAATCAAATAATGCTTTGGATTGGAAGGGACCTTAAAGATTATTTAATTCCAAACACCTTTCACTAGACCAGGTTGCTCAGAGCCCCATCCAACCTGGCCTTGAACACTCCCAGGGATGGGACATCCACAACTTCTCTGGGCAACCTGTTCCAGTACCTCACCACCCTCACAATAACAATTTTTTTCCTAATATCTCATCTAAACCTACTCTCTTTCAGTTTGAAGCCATTGTCCCTTGTCCTGTCAGTACATTCYCTACTAAATAGTTTCTCTCCGTCTTTCTCGTAGGCTCCCTTCAGGTTCTGGAAGGCCACATTAGGTCACCCTAAGCCTTTTTTTTTTTTCAGGYTGAACAATCCCAGTTCTCTCAGCTTTCCTCATAGCAGAGGTGCTCTGTCCCTTTAACCATCTTGGTGGCCTCCTCTGGACTCACTCCAACAGGTCAATGTCTCTCCTATGCTGGGGACCCCAGAGCAGGTGGGGTCTCACCAGAGCAGAGTAGAGGGGCAGAATCCCCTCCCTCACCTGCTGCCCACGGTGCTTTGGGTGCAGCCCAGGACACATTTGGCTTTCTGGGCTGCAAGGGCACGTGGCCAGGTCATGTCCAGCCTCTCATCCACCAGCACCCCTAAGTCCTTCTCAGCAGGGCTGCTCYGCATCTGTTCATTCCCCAGCCTGGGCTGATACTGGAGATTGTCCCGATCCAGGTGCAGCACCAGCACTTGGTCTTGTTCAAACCTCATGGGATTCCCATGGGCCACTTCTTGCGCTTGTCCAGGTCCCTCTGGATGGCATCCTATTCCTCAGGGGTGTCAACTGCACCACTCAGCTTAGGTCCTCTGCAAATTTGCTGAGGGTGCACTCGATCCCTCTGTCTATGAAGTCTTCATTTTAACACAGGTAGAATAAGTGCAGTGCACCAAGCCAAAGCGCACCCTATTGTCTAACCTGCCAAACCTTTCCTCACTTAATGTGTTCTAAGAAAAGAAAAGGTATAACTTATAAACAGAAACATTGTATTTCCTGATTTGGGCTGTGAGACAAAATACATCTTTCACACTGCAGCAAGTATTAGCAGAGTAAGTACAGAAAAACCATTGTCAATCCTGATTGAGTTCCTTTACTGGGAGTTGCAACTAGTCCAGCGCAGTACAAGGGCAAAAATGAGAGAGAAACACTATCAGAGAGGGCTTCTGGATAGTGGTAGGAATCAATTTTTTTTCTAGAATTTCAGGGCTTTATATATTTTTGCTCATTTTCCAGTCTAATCTTATTTCTCACAGAGGAATGGTCTATTTGATGAGGGACCAAATTAAACGTCTTTACACTCTACTTGCCTCAGGCTCTTCACTTGCAAAGGAGGTATGTTTTGGTTCATTTCCAGGGGTTTTTCTATTACTCTCTAATTGATTGGTCTGCTTTACTGGGTGGAGTTCAAAATATTCATATGTATTGGAAACTTTATGAGAAGATGGGGATGGCAAGTGTAAAACAAAATTGTGTAGGCAAAACTTATTAAAAATATATGCAGGAAGAACTTGGAAGGAAACAAAAGACAATATGTCTGGGAAATATATATAGGCAGTAGCTGCTTACATCCTTTTGATGTGGGGAACGGGAAAACTTTTTTACAAGTATCAATTTTTATCCACTGCTAGAACCAAACACAAGTTTTAGTGAATAATTCTACATTATTATTTTCTCTGGGATGGAAAGTTCATTGGATGGATGGATGGATGGATGGATGAACTCTGGCAAAATAGCTATACCCTGAAGTGAGTTAAAAAAACCAACAAGACCTTTCTTACACCTTTGTGTAAGAAAATCTTAGTCTGAAAAAAATATTCCAAAACAGAAGTACCCAACTGTAGGATTGCAGCTCAGCTTATATGCAAAACTTCCACTACTTTCTATCTTCACTACTAAAAAAAAAAATCAAAACCTCCTCTTATTTAATGTGAAACAGGTGGTAGAAAAACTAGCATTTGGGCAGCAGTCCTATCAGCAGCAACATCATACACTAAAAATAGACAAAAACAACTGATTGAACCAAACCTGAAGCTCTCTGCCCTCAGGTAGACAGTACTTCTGTTTAGTTTCCTGGAACTGCAAAATCCTTTGTATTTAATTATCTTCTCTCCGTCACTGCTATCTTAGTATCTTTTTCATCTTGTCTAACAATTCCAAATGTGTTTCTATTTAGCAGTTTGATAAAGTGTTACAGCATCACTATGCCAGTGTTGGTACAGCTTATATATGTTAGTGATATCCCCATGAAAACTATCCCCTTCATCCTCCCAGAGAGAAAGTTCATGCTTAGAGAGGTACTTCAGCCCGTATTATTTCCTGTTCTTTCTTGTTATGGCACAAACTGAAAGGAACAAAATTTCATTCAGGGCAAAAAAAGGTGCAATTAAGCTTACTTTTGGAAGTAAAATGGATGAAATACAGAATTCCATACCCCAAACATGGTCATGGAGCATGGAGGAGACTGGCCAAACCACCCACTGCTCTGTGACTAGATTAACTTTCCATAGGTTGTCTCCAGAAGCACAGGGCAGAATAGTGGTGGTGTAGGTATGACAGCATCCAGAGACAATGTAGTTGGAATAATCCAAAAAGCCAGCTAGAAGACACTTGGGCCATGTTCCTGAGAGGAAATCAGGGGAGGAAGCTTTTGAGTAATGAAGTAGCTGGAAAGAAGTCTCAGAAGAAAAGCAAGAGCTTTCAAATACTGTTCCTATTACAAGGKTGAAAAGGACATTATGTACATTATTCATAAATAAATAGCTTTGCAGCGTGTACATCACTTACTCATTGAAATCATCAATAGACTTCCCTTAAAAACCCTTTCCAAGCTCCTCAAAGCTGGCTAGGGCTTCGTGCAGGAAGGATAGTGCTATTAGTACAGTAGGGAATGGATTTGTTTCCAGTGCACCTGGCAAGCATCCGTACAGACACACGATGACATCAGTCGCAGCCAGGACCACACAAGTATAGTCACATGTAGCTGTAGGTCTATTGGACAGCCAATACATATGGTTTTTACCCTTCTCCCTCTTAGTCAGGAAAGACTCCAGCTATTTTTAAGCCTGGATATGCATATGGCCAATACAAGGATATTCCTTGTGCAGAGGAAGAAAAGGGAATACTTAAATTTTTCAACATGGTCTCTTTATTTCTAGCAGTCTTCTTTTTCCATTGTGCTTACTCAGTCTTTCCCTGGAACAATGAAGGACCATCCAGGAACTTTTGTAATCTCTAAATCTTGAATTAACACCCACAATGTCGCAATAGTTATTTGTCCATTTACATAGTGAAGTCACCAACTTGGGCAGTGTGCTCGCATACATGCAGTGGTGCACACTCAGGTTGGCAACACCTGCTTAGGCAGAGCACTCAGGGGACAAAGCCTACAACAAAGAATAATTGCACCAGAAAGATTGTAAACCACCTTCAGACTCCTATTCACTCACCTCAAGAGTTAAGCAGCAGTGGAGAGTGAGTAAATTCATAATTCTCAGAGTTGTCTAGAAGTTAACTTCCAAAATAGAAAAAGTGGCTAAATCCTTTGCATAAATTACTGCCAATTGTCCATCTAGCTTTTGTTACAATAGGAACCACGACAAAGACCTTGGAAACCATGATTCATGAATTTTCCAGGGGCAGCCAAGTGCATCATCCTCTGAAAAGAATATAAAGGAGGAAAGTTTACATCTGTGAAAAATGCCAGCCATTGGTGTGCAATTTTCTCACTTCTTTAAAGAAAAGTAGCAGTAAAGCAGAAAGTATCTACAATGAGGAGACGGTGACTGTCAGTCATTAAATGACTGCCCCGGGTTGTGTCAGTCTCAGTACTGTATATGACTGTACCAAAAGAAACCACAGTGACAGTTTCAACATAAACTGTCCTTTAATAAGGCATAATTGTACAATATGAGAATCCATTATTTGAGTGCTCTTTTTTCTCTCTCTTTTTTTTAAATGCAGTTGAAAATTGAAAAGAGAGTGGAGATCATTTAGCTCCACAKAGGAGGCCTTTCCTGATACTTTCTCAATGCCTGAGAACTATTTAGAAAGAAGAGTACTAGATGACTATATTTCCCATTTCCCATTCTCAAGCAAAACCACGGTGATTCAAGGCCACTTATTTTAATTCAGATTCACTTATTGCATTACCTCAGGGTTTGTTTTTTTTAATAAAGTGCTTTCATACAGTGAGAGGGAGAGAGGGAGTTGTGGCTTAGTATTTGTCATAAGGCAGCCTGATCTATATCTCTATAGTTCTAGAGAGATTTTGAAAAGATGACCTTATGGTACAAATAATTAAATTACCTGTTGATAAAAACTGCTCATATTTGGTCACCAGTCAAATGGCACAGGCTAGATTAAAAAAAAGATCACATGTGACTGACATACTGAATCCATGACTATTTTTCTTTGAACCACATTCTCAAAGATTTCCGTTAGGGGCGAGATCCTTCAGACTGGGCCCTGTGCAGATGCTTTTGAAGCTTTTGAGAAAGCTCAGAAAGCTCACAGTCACAACGACACTGCCGAGAGTACCCCTCAGAGATACTTGATCACTGTCCAAACTGCATTTTGTTTGTGCTTCCCCAAGCACTTAAGCTCTGGGTAACTTCTCCTGCTCTAATTTCTAATTTCTGATGTTCCAGAAAAGGAATAGCTTTATAACAGCTGCTATTGTCTCATTTTATTACAGTGTGGTGACAGTGTGGTTTTAAATGCCATTATTATTTATAGGGATATGGGTTTAGATATTTTACCTGTCTATAAAAGTGTGTTGATTTTGTCATTCTGTTCATTCCATCAGCCTCTCATTCTTTTGCGGCTAAATTTTAAATTATTTAACTTCCCACTAACACATTCTACTCCATAGAACCTATAAATTAATGAATATTAGAAACTTTTCAGAACTGACCCTGATTTTTCTTTCCCAAGAATTCTTAAGCTAGCGTTGTATTTTATTTGCCTGTATTTTGAGGTGTTACTGTAATGCACATTACACATACACATGACAGGTGAACACTCCTCCAAACGAAATGAATTGGTATCTGCTGTCTTTACATTCGGGGGCTTAGTCTTTTTGTGTACCTTTAAGACTGCTGTTTTAGCAGCTTTCAGGATGAGCAGCTGTTCACCTCCAGAGACGATGGACGGACACGCAGTGTTCCGTGGGTTCCCGTGCGTGGGGGTGAGGCCAGAGCTGCAATTTGTGCACAGATCAGCTGCCAGGCAAGGCTGCTCTGACAGAGCCTGTGTTTGGCATCAGAGCACGCTGCTCTCTATTTGTTCAGGAGACTGGAGCTCCCGTGCAATGCTAAACCTTTTGCCAGATGGATGTGCAATAGCTCTGACAGATCCCAGGGCAGAGCTATTACCCAAACACTGGCAGAATCAGCAGCTTCTCTAGCGAGTGGCAAGAGTAATAAAACCATCTGGCTTTTCAGAGCCCAGCAGGGCAGCGGCTTATGGGTTTATACACACCAGTTGCCTCTTTTGCCATACAACTCTTCCTATTATAGAAAGCTATCCTGATATTTTCTGTGAAATTAAGATACAGGCTATTCACATATGTCATTGTGATCCTTTACAGAGCAGATTTTCTGAAAGTTCATCCAAATCTGGGGCGATAACTACGTGATTGCAAATCATTCCACCACATTGTTAATGATTATACCTCTAAGCCACAGACAAATGTAGCCAGGACAGAAACAAAGCCATTGACTAGCTGGAGCCCAGAGTGTCAGAATTGTATAACAGTTCATGAAATACTGCMAGAGCAGACTTCTGAAAGATAAACAAAAATTGCATAGAGTAGTGAATAAAAAGAGTTGCGAAATTAACCTTTAAAAACAGAACTGAAAATCAGATACATGATACATAAGATATTACCATCTGAGAAGCAGTGTTCTCCAACAAGATTGGAATTTAATCACATCAGTCTTTTGATTACAGGGGTATGGACAAGAGCTAAATAAACAAATAAATCCCACCTTAGATTTCTGAAATGTTTCTCCTGAAGATCTTAGTGTATCAGTATCTCATTTGATATGGATTCTGTAGCTGTGTCTAGGTCTAATWTGAATCTGCCACAATAATCTTAAAAGGACTCTATAACATTATTATTATTATGCCAAATCAGAGTAGAACTTTAGGCTAAAGCCATATATGCAACTACTGTCAATTCTATACATTTTAAACGAAAAAATTTTTCATCACTGACTGCAAAGCTGTGAAAGGTGAACCATAGCTGTTTCACACAATGATTTGAAAGAGAGTGTCTTTCACACAGACAACTATATTTAGTAAAGTGAGGATGCAGGCAAACAAATTACCTGAAAACAGAAAGTTAGGGAAGAACCACTTGGGTGTAAAACTGCCAGACTAAAAAAAAAAAAAATAATCACATTTTCTGAAAGATAAATGTTTAACTCTAACTGGATTTTTAGTCCTGAAGTTAGTCTGGCTTAGAGAAGAAAGCAGATTGAGGTGACCTCCAGAAGTCCCTTCCAAATTAAATATTTCTCTGGTTTGATCCTGTCAGTGATCCTGTGAATGCAAGAGCTCTACCACGTAGTCTGTCAAACACTGTGGAGCAGTGATAACACGATTAAAGGCCAGACGTGTTAGATGCCAAAATAACTGCTGCACAGCTTTGGAAAATGAAACCTAGAATAGGAATCCTGCAACTGTTTCCAAGGTATGTCTGCCATTAAAAAAATAAAACCCTTAAACTTTCCTAGCCATGTGTATGCACCCAGAGAATTCCTCCTCCTTCCTGATCACTGCCAAGGCGCCCTGCTCTGATCCATAGAGAAAATACATCAGCATCTACACACAGTTCCAGAAGGCTAAAAAGGTTACTTGGGGAATCTGACATAATCTGTGAATTACCAACTAGATAATTTTATACAAATTTTCTTTTTGTTAATTGAGAAGTTTGAAAAGGACTGACTTAAATATATTTCTCAAAATTTATTAACTGGAATATTTTTGCTTTTCTTCATTGTTGTTCTCAAATTTGCAAATCTGCATTGGAGTTATCTTTGTAGGTTGTATTTTCAAGCACGACCTTAAGACATTTGTATTTGGATGATGCAATCAACCATTGGATAAATTATCTGGCTTTAAGGGTCTGTTCAGTTTCTAGTGAAAATCCATGAAAAGTGCATTTTTTAACTCAAGTGGATTAACCTGAAGGGTAAGTCTAGGTCCCTGCCAGTACCTCACCTCCTGGCACAGAGCATGCAGATTCATGGCATGGCTGCGGCCTATGATGTGTAATTCCTCTTAAAGGAGGACAGTGTCTGCTCCTGAATCTTATGTGACTTGAGCATCCCAGCCTGGCTCTGCCTGCCACTTGTTCAGCCGTTAAAAACTGAAGTGGACAAACATCTTTTGGATGTGTCTCACTAGATTCTCATTTACTCTTCTTGTAGTTCTCATTTATCACATTTCTAAAATTAAAAATAAAAGAAGTTACATCCGAAGTGATTGCAATCTCAAATAATCTGAACTGGCAGTCATCTCAAAGGTAATTATTCAAATCTGCTGTTCATACCCCTCTGTTCTGGTGCAAGGCTTTTCTTGTAAGACAGGCATTTCTAAATTCACTCAAATCAGTAATAGGAAACACCAAAGTTTTGGGATTTTTTCCTGCTGCTTTCAGTGTATCTCTATGGTTTCTCTATTCCACGGTAATTTAGCTCTTCTTTTCCTATTGTTACTATTGTTCCTATTGTTCCCATTGTTACTATTTGTCATTGCTCTTCAAGGCTAAAATGCACACCTAGGTTTCACTGATACTGTAGCTGGGCTTCAGAGGCACTGTATTCATTTGTTCAGATACACCTGTCTTTTAAAAAAACACATGTTTTAAACTGACCAGGAAAATAGAGACCTCCCACAGTAATTCATAGATGTCACTCAGTAATCCCTGTAATCCCTAACTCTGAAATTAAAATCTCTGGCTGCCTTCCCAGGCTGCTAGTCATCACCCAAAGAGCAGGACTCAGAAGTCAAGGAATGCCAGAGAGTCCAAGAAGATGGATGCAGTGCTCTGAACACAGGTAGCTCAAGCTCTACCGATACTGACAGGGTTGGCTCTTTCAAATGTTTTGTTTCCCGAGAGTATTGACAATACCCATTGTTTTTGCTCATGTTTCTAGTAAAGTCATAACAATCACTTTACAGGATGGATTATTTTCCACAGAGAGGAGTAAAAAAATATGCTGATTTAAAAAGGAAGAAAAATATTCAATAAAGTGTGCAACCCTTGGTCCTTCATTTGGTCCTCTGTCACTCAGGAAAATCAAAATTGTCAAGCAGCAGCACAGGGTTCATATTCAGCGGGATCCTTTTGACTTTGCCATCTCCACTTGCATTGATATCACGCTCCTCCCATCAGTATCAAAGGTGTGAGTTAAATAAGATTTTGTTTTCTGACAGAAGGATCTCTTAGATGAAAGGGCCCCATGTTAACCTTTAATATGTCAGTCTTGCTACTCCTCATGCATTGGTGGCTGATAGGATTGTGGGTAGCATTGAAAGCTATCACTAAAACCCTTCCTCTCCACGAAGAGCAAGACTGGTTTCCTTCCCAAAGACAGCATTCTTCTTTGTTTAGAGAGGGTGGTGAGAGCTGAGCTTTCTGTGGGCAGAGTGTACAAATACATTCCTACTGAAGAAAGTGAGGAGCAAGTAAAGAATTTAGCCTGAATCACAGTTAATTTCCTGGCCATCTCCTGGGGCAGCACTGACACATGCCACCCTTTACTTAAGAGAGACTTCAGCCTTACATGTTAGTCTTTTATTCAGAATGGCAAGATCACAGCCAAAAGTAGTGTGAGATAATAACAGGTATCACATACTGCTTGTGGTTTCATAGTATCCAAAGTCTGCCAGACTAGTTGGATTATGGGCATTTTTAAGTTAATAAAACCAATTTGTTTAAAAAGAAATTACCCATTTGGCTCATGTTGATCATCCAGTTGGTCTTATTTTTCCAAGAGGCAGAACACATCTGCATCCAATTAGTATATTAGTTGGAGTGCCTCTGCACTGCTGCATTACAGTTCCTGTGCATGGCTTGAAAAAATATGTAGGATGTAAACTCTTCCCTCATCTTGTTGCAAATCAGCAGAGCTTTCAGTGGAGCCACAGGACCCAGGGGGTGGGGGAGAAAGAGAGGCTGGAGCATGGGGGTGAATACCAACAGGATTTGGCTCAGCTCCTTGAGCTCAATTAGGTTATTTTTGTATTTAAGGTAAGTCTTACACTTGGTTTCTGACATAACAAAGTAAAAAGAAAGTCTCTATTTATTTTAATGGAATGTAATTTAGGCTTTACATGATCGTAAGTAGAGCACCATTAGTACAAAACAACAGGACATTACTGGTTCTGTGCTTGTGTCTGCCTTCTCTTCATCCATCCTAATCCTGCTGTGGTAGAGACACATAAATATCAATTAAAGACACAATTAATACAATTAAACCAAAGTAACGAGCTCCTTCAATGATAGTTTGTATTTAACCCTCTTATTTATGGTATAACCTCACTCTCCACATATCATGGTCAACCTGTGAGTGGTCACTGCAGGTGCTCCAGGCTAAAGGTGGAGAGTGACAGGAGTCAGACATCTCATGGCTGTGCTGAGGGATGAGCAGCATAATAATAACAAGGGAATTTGAGAGAGCTATAGTATGAGGTAAGCTTCAGGCTTCAGAGTGCATTTTAAACAGAGAAGGTAGAAATGACAGAAATTATAGTCCCCAGGGCTTCAGTAGGGGATGAGAGAGAGTTGGAGAGGTGAGCAATTTCCTTGCACCGGGTGGGCCTGCTGAGTCCAGGAGCCGACCTGCCTCCTTTGCCCACCAGRGCAGCAGCATGCTGTGAGCTCTGCGCTGCGCAGGACACGTGGAGAGCCTGGTGRAGCTGACTGCAGTGAGCCAGCCTGCTCTCACCCTGCGACGCCTGGCTGCCTGGGTGTCTCCCTGGGYTGAAATGCCAGTCCCCCGCACCCAATTTCTGTTCTCCAGCCTCTCAGGTTGGTGATTCCCCTTCAGTGTTCCTCTCTGCCACACTGTCCTTCCCGCCCTAAAATAAGTAAAAATAAACCATTGTATAAATTAAAGAGCAGAGCTTAGTTGTTGCCTGACTGGAACTTCTTCTCTTTGTGTGCTCAGGGCAGGTTTAGGGTTGGAGTCACCACCTCTGCTGTGGAGGACATCCACACAGGGGATGCACAGTGCTGGAAAGCAGAGCCTCACCCCTGGACTCCCATGAACTCTCCTCTTCCACGCACAAAGAACACACAGGCTTTCCTGGGCAAAGGTCTAATGAAGGCAGCCTCCTGCATGTGGCAAAGAGAAGCCACATCATTAAGAGGCTCTAACCCAGTTTTTGTGTTAGGCAAAATCTGGTGTTGCTCAATGCACAGCACTTAAAATTCAGATGCTGATAAAACATCTATCAGAATTCTTGACTCTGAGTGACTGGAACACATGCTTTGTCAGAAATAAAAGAAAAAGCACTGGGAGGATGCCCTGAATGACTGAGACTTCTGGTGGTGTGGAGATCTAAACAGCTTTACACTCTGATTGTGCAATCTGGATGCACATGCAAAAGAAAAGAACTAGAAGGTAACATTGTTTCTGACAATGTTGCTGGTGCTACAAAATTTTGGGAGCAATTCAGATGCTTATACGTAGGTGCTTTGTGCCATTTTAGACACTATAGGATACCCAAGGGTGATCATTCCACACTGAATCATTCCCTTGGTACTTTTAATACGTTTCAGTTAATACTGGTGAAGGAGGCCAAGAATGGAACTGCTGGTATGGTTACAAGCCCAATGCAGCTATGCCATGCCTCATGAGCTAAAAATTGCTACCTTACATACTCAATCTAGCTCTTTCAGAAGTTAACAGAGAAACCAGAAAAGTAGTTCTTTCTTCCAGGCCCAGAGTGGAGAGTGTAAGAATGTTCACAACAGATGAGCCCCAGAAAGAACAGATTTACCTGCTTGCTCCACAGAAGACCAAGAAAAACACTGTGGTGTACGAAGCAGCATGGGGCAGCAGAGAGTTAAAGAGCATGCCTTTTTGGATGGAGATAAGTGTGAAGATGTTTATCTTCCTCTACTGACTGGCTTACAATAACAGGTTTAGGCTAAAAAGTCTGACTTTCAGATGGCTGATGGTGTGTTAGAACTCTCCCACCAAAGGAGCACCACTTCCCTTTGAATTACAGATATCAGAGAGGACACACAGTTTTAACGTTGTTCATTTTTCCCTTTCTCTACTGGAAAGGGGACGATGTGAAAAGCTATGACTTTGAAGGCTCTGGTGTGAGGCAGCTGGACCAGCTGTGCTCAACAGAGGCTCATGTCTCCAGGGCTGGCTGCCTGGAAAGCTGCCACTGCAGGAAGCCAACCTCCACCAGGCTCCTCGCCTCTGAACGGTTACTGAACACGAAAAATGAAACTGAAATCTTGTTCCTTTTGGTTAGATGAATTTCCTGATTGGTGTCAGGAAATGTCTGAAATGTAAAGAAAACTGTTGTCCTTTCTTTTTTCATAGTTTTCATAACAAACTGTAGCAGGCAAGAATATTTAAATATTTTTCTAATTTCTTTTCTTTCTTTCAGTTCCCACAGGTATTCACATAGAAACAGGGCCAAAAATTCATTCAAACAAGACTTCCTGTTCTTTGTGTGCCACCTGACATGCATTAAATTGTGCAAAGTAGCTCATGTTTGATTCCGTATCTACCCGAATTTTGTTAAGTGTTGGGTCATGCATGCCAGAGTCTATTAAAGGCAGTGGTTTGTTACTTCCTAAATTAAGGCAAGATTGAACACAAGAAAAGCAAACTGATTCTCATGACCTGCTGTAGGCATTTCCACAGAAATCCACCTAACCTATGTCTTTCATTCATCTAATGAATTCTAAAATTCCAAACACCCATTCAGTGAGACGGGGAAGAAAAAGCATTCAAAATGAAAATTCAATAAAGGAATATCTCATCTGCTAGTTAAAAATAGCACCTATATGAACAGGCAGCCATTTGTTTGATGGGAGAAATGAATGGAGCAAAAGCCAAAAGAAGAAATTTTCCAAGGCTAAAATATAATTATTGCATCTGTTTTTACTTTGTGAAAATGAAGATTTGCAACATGCACCCCAATTGTGCCTGTACACTTCTTGTCTGGAGTGGACAAGATGTGATCAAGGGAAGAGAGAAGGACAGGAATGGTATGAACCATGCTGCCATCAGATTTCATAGTTATCGCCTTGAGAATATCTATCTTGGTCTTATTAAAACACACAAAAAAACCAAACAACAACAAAAAATAAAACAAGTAAAAACCCACAGTTGTCTTTCAGAATTTTATTTTATTCTACAAAACTTTATTCTTGAGTCTTCTTTTTGCACATTTTACACTGTATTGCATTTTTACAAACTCTCTGGCAGTACATTAATAGAAAGTTGTAGTTTCCAATTCTACATTTAAAATTTAATGTCTTAAAATTATATAACCTTTCAGTTGTTGAATCCTTCTTAACTTCAGAGGAATCCACCTAATGAGAAAGAATGGTTTTAATTAGTTTGAATAGCACTGAAATTTATACATAGCTTTAGTGTATGAAGATTGCATTGAAATTCCCTGAGCATAAAAGCAAAATTAGGAGGTACAAACTAGAGGTTAAAAATAAGATAAAAGTGCCTGTGTRCATGACTGATTTGTCTCTGTTAGCACCAATGGTACTTGAAATTCGAGCATTTTCCTATTAGTTGAATCCCCTTAAAAATGCATGAAATTAAGAGCAAGATAAGATTGATTCTCTTGTCCAGTGATCCTCTGAAGAAAAAATTCTTATGATAACCCATCATTGACCAAACCACATACCCTTGGGGGTGGGGGAGAAGGAAAAAAAGAGCCAAATCCAGGCTTTTGAAATGTATAGGAAAGGAAGGTCTATTTGATCTGGTCGAATATCTTTTTGATATCTAAGAAGCACACCAGTGGCTTTAACTGCATCAAGGTGTACAAGTGGAAATCATTACATTTTGCTTTCATCATTATCAGAAAAGTTTCACCCTTTGATAAAAACACTGTGATCTCATTTTATTATTTCCAGGAGCTACTCCTTTTCTAATGGCCAAATTTAGGGGCTGAATTTGAAATCTGCTTTCAAGTGAAAAATTTGGCTAGCATATCTAGCTGCACAGAATGTTTGCAAGTGTTCATATATATCCCTGGCTGCCTGGCTGCTTTCTAGGAAATGCTCTCATTATTTGGCTGTTTTATCTTTGCCTACAGATGCTCTGAGTGGTGGAGTGCTACTACATTTTGAAGAAGGGATCTTTAGGAAGTGCAACCAATGTAACATGACTTTGAGACTGTTGTAGTTTTTAACCATGGGGGATATTGTACCTGTAGGAAAATAAACCACGAAAAAAAAATCCAACTGAACTGAAAAAATAAAAACAAACATCACCAAAGAAACGTTAAAGATTAAATGATTAGTGTTTATTTTATTTCCTGATGACTACTGTATCTGTTGTTAGATCATTAAAGCAAGCCATCCATACAGAGCTGCTCTTTAGCAGAGTGGTTGCAAAATTGTTTTGGCTATTATTACTGTGTTGTTGTTGTTGTTGTTGCTGTTGTTGTTATCAACTAGAATTATAATCCAAAGCTTCCTAACAAATGCAGGTTCTAAAGAAGCCTACAGTTCATTTTCTGAATTTATTATTGTTTGTCACAAACAAACACAAAATAGAACTGTCAAACTTTCTCTCTTATTCTAGTAATTAGGGCAGTCTTTTAGAAAACAAAATATATGGCTTAAAATCATTGCTCTACAGAAGACTTGAATGTGAGTCTCCAGGTGGGTGTTTTAAGCACTGTAGCTGGAGAGGCCAGTCCATCTCCTTGTTTCATTCTGAGCTTAAGTAATGAGGTTTAGTTGCTTATTGCCAAAGGCTCYGAAACCAAACAGACACCAGACTGTTTCCCTGTTGCTCAGAGTTATTCAAGTATTTCTTACATTTGTTTTAGTGGCAGAAGGTTAAAATAATAAAAATCCACAGAGATGACCCAAGCTGTCTGTCCTGCTTCTGGAATATTGCAGATTCTCCCAACTGGGCAAGTGAATAGTTTAGTTCTGATGGTTTGTAGCAACATCAGGAATGTCACATGAAAGTAGCATTTGGATACAGATGTAGATATGCATGTATATGTATATATATATACTTATGTAAACACACACACACTCTGATAATCTGGCTAGAGAGCATTCTAAAATGTTCAGGTGTGTTCTAGATGTACTGTGTTCAAGCTTCCTTTCCAGGACTGCAGCAATTATGCACCTTCAATTCAGAGTGGGGCAGAAATAACTTCCATCTTGTGGATGCTATGACATGCTGGATGTTCTTGTCTGTGTTTGGGGGTTAGATGAGATGATCTTCAAAGGTCCCTTCCAATTCAAGCCATTCTATGATTGATCCTATTATCCACCCATTACGCAACCTGAAATGTGAAAGTCAGGGCTAAGACAGAAAAATGGAGAAAGTTTGCATCTGCTGCCAAGATGTTAAATCAGTTACCCGAATTTGGTTCATCTTGAATTCAAGGACCTTCTCCATTATCAGGTGTGAGAGTACTGTGGTGCTGCCTGATGCACAATACCACAGCTTAATGTCGAGGTATTCATTCCAGTAATCCTTGTTTGACATGAGAGCTCTCAGCTTTCTCACAGACGATTCTTCCAAGTGAGTTAAATCTGGGTTGTCTGTTCCTCACTGGGGACCCACTCTTCTCATATCAGAAACTAGAGTTTCAAACTTGGGTTGGGGATTTCAGGAAGCATCACTTTTGTCAATGGCAATATAAAATCAAAATTCTCTTTGTGGATCCAGAGGAAGATCTTCAAAGGTGAAAATGTCAATTATTTGTCCAACTCCAACTGAACATCTGTGCTTGAGATGCCCTGTTATGAAATGTTTGCCATTAACAAAAATAAAGAGGCCACATAAAAAAAGTTTTATTCCTAGTTGTTGTTTTCATATACTGAAAGTTTCTAGGAACTTTAGTCAGTGGGAACTATTTCCAGTGATCTTATGAGGAATAATTAAGTGACCATCAAGACCAAGGCAGAGAGATCCTAAATAACCTTAATCCTCTTCACAGTTTTATGGGATGCCATCACTTTGGTTTTAACAGTCAGGACCACTGTCAGACTGAGAGAAGAGTTTGACAGCAAACTGATAGTTCATCACAGTTGCACAATCTGTTCTCCCTGTTGACAGAAGTATTTTAGTCTTCTGAGGTGCTGATATATAATGCAACTGCCTTACTGCGGAATATACTAGCAATTCTACACTCATTTTCTGAATTTCAATATTTCAGCAATATTTCACCTGGTATTTTMCAAAGAGTTAGTGTTATAAGCACTGTAAACCATGAGTGTTCTATAATTTTATGAGCTATATGAGAAATGTTAGTCCCTACATGTCCATATACAAACTTACTAATCTTTGCCCTTGCATGTCTTTGAGTTTTGATGTAGAAAGCATTTTGTCTCTGAGTAAACAAGTCCTGGAATTAGGATAATGCTTACCATTTCAGATGCCATTACAGTCAGTTTTCCAAAAAGGTATAAAGTCCCAAAAGATGATACTGGCTCCAGGATTATATTTTCGTGCTGCTCGGATATTGCTTTGTGGGATAAAAGTTGCTGCTAATAACAAACCAGTGTTCCTGCTCAGCCTTTAGTGATTCTTCAAAAGCATCTAGGAAAAAGCCTGGGGAACACATTTGCCAATTTAAGGCTGGTGTATAAAATAAAAAAAAATTGTGGTGGTAGCTCTTTTTTGTCTTTAATGAGTACCTTGTGACTCATTGAATACATTCACTAATCCCAGCAAATACCTAAGCTGCTCAATCAACTCCAAAGTCTCTTGGTTTGTAATTATCCTTCCATGACTTGCTTCAGCTCAAAAGGGGAGACACATAGGAAAATATCATAATCTGTCATTCATCTGTCAATATAAACAACGTAACATAGCAAGAAACTATAAAATATAATAAACAGTGCAATCTTCAAAAGTGAGAAGACAGTCATCTTGGCAACGCAATTCTGAAACTGGCTTCTGGATTAAGGGACCATCTACAGCAAAAGTTCCTCTTTGAATACCCTGCATTGGTTTTCCTTTTGTACACAACAAATGGTGTTACTTAGGTGCTTATATATGTATGCCTTTTACTTCTGCCATCATCCTATTTAACTGGGAAACATTTCCAGGCCAACAGTTGGCAGCCAGTTCCTCATTCAGGCTGTTTGGTGCTTTCTGATGTTATCTACTAGTGCTGAATTGCTTTTGCTTTCATGATAAGCCTTGTGTCTTTATCTGCTATATATCAGCATTAGGATCCAATTCTGTAAGAATTATGAAGTTTAGTGCTAGACTTAGGAGAGTCCTTAGGTCCTCGCCTAGCTTTAAGCTTATTAGTTCTAAGCATTGAAGTGCTCATCAGGAACTGTAGTGATAGGACAAGGAGTAAGAGCTRCAAACTGAAAGAGGGGAAATTTAGGCTAGATATATGCAAGAAATCCTTTATTGTGAGGGTTGTGAGATACTGAAACAGGTTGTCCAGGGAGGTTGTGGATGGCCCGACTCTGGCACTGTTCAAAGCCAGGTTGGGTAAGGCCTTGAGCAACCTGGTCTGGTGGGAGGTGTCCATGCCCACAGCAGGGTGTGTTGGGTTTAGATGGTCTTTAAAGTCACTTCCAACCCTTAAGATTCTATGATTCTATGATTCTTTAAGGAGAGCTAAGATTATATATATATGCTTATATATATAATATTATATTATATATGTATGTGTATATGTATAATGTGTACATTACTCAGTATGTGTAATTAAATTAGTAACACGTATGATTAATCCTCTGTTGTATTGAGCAGAAGCAAATCCAATGAGAAGAATATATCTCTGAGACTAAAATGAGTTGTTCTTTTATTTCGTTCATTCTCTATTATYGATAAAGTACAGTTGTTCCATACTAACATAAGGATTTTCTGTAGATGATGAATAATATCCAAATTATGGATAATAATTAGAACTGGCACTTTACTGTTCAAGTTGGCAGCAGAAAATYTAAGTGCAGTTATCACTAAGCAATTTAGCAGCAAGGAATGAATACATCCACTTACAAACATTTGAGGCCATGAAATACTTCAGTCAATCTTGAGTCACATACCAAATCTTGGAACATTGTCTTTACACATTACAGCTGAASTCACAGTTGCAGTTGATGTCACTCTTGCTACATAAATGAGCTGAAATTTCATTCATATTATTTTATTTAGTGAGACTTTTTTTTCAGGAATCTAATTCAAAGAGAAGTGGACATTTGAAATACGCCCTTCTTTCCCACCCTTATTACTATAATTGATGTAGATTGAATTAGAGCTCCAGTCTTATCAAAACACTCCCAGCAGCTCCTGTTGTGATATGAACATTGAATAAAGTTACTACAGAATCACTGCATCTTGGAAGGAACAGTAAAAAGAAATCTGTTCTTTTTATCAAGTGTGACCTTGATATTGAGCAATGAAAATGTGCTTTGTGACTAACCAGAATAGCAGCGTACTATCTCTTAGGAATGTATTAGGGACAGAAAAATATTTCTGTCTCTGTACAAGGTGATTTTTTAATTACTTCTGAGTCAAATGAGGTAACAGTTGAGGTGCCAGAAGTTGTGATATGTCAGCACAGATACAGCGAACACGGAAAATGCAATGCTAATAATTGTATTATGGTGGTCAAAATATTATTTCGCGGAGACAGAAGCAAAAGTTCTCTAAGAAAACTCAGAAGAGCTTTACAACTTCACTCAAAGCTAGAACAAGACTCAACTTCAGAAATAAAAGTAGAACATATTTCTTATTGTGATCACAAGTATTGGCAAAGGGTACAAAAGGGGCACAGCACAGGATTCAAGGTACATGTTTGTCTTGATTTAATGTAAAATAACTCACATTAGAGTCATATCAATAGAAAGAGGAAAATTAATTCCCTTTGTTGTTTTGAATGTTGCTGTTGGGTTGCTCTCCAACATTGTATACTCTGTTATTTTCTTCCTCTTTGATCTTGATTCAGCTTCTATTAAAGATAGCACAACCCAATGAAAACTGGATCAGGCCAGGGTGTTATTAGCACCAAATTTCCTCCTTCATTTGCAGCTTCCCTCATGTGCGTACTGAATGTTTCCCCATCGCTTTGCAATTTGAGGGCACCCATCTGTTAATTTGCTCCCCAGATGCTGTTTCAGAATGTTCTTGCTGTTTCATGCAGCCTGTCATTTCAGTGATGCTCAGACTTCATTTTAGCATCTAAGGAGCTGGAGGAGCCTCTGGAAGCTATGGAGATTCAGAAACAGAASAAAGCCTGAGGGCAGGGAGCGCGGTTTCTGGGCAAGCTAGAGGCAGTCAAAGGATGTGGTTTTGTGGATGGAAAACAAGCTGGATGGAGCTCAGGAGATGGTCTTTCATAAAGAGGTCTGACAAGATCCAGGGCCATGGCTAGTCATAGTGCTCTAGTTTTGATGCTGTTGCAAACTTAGGCATACATGGTGCTGATGTTGTACTAAAGGAATTGTTCAGCAAAAAAAGGGAAGAAGTAGTAGCAGAGGGATCCTTTCATGAAATAATGAAGAGAATATGTTGGCCCAAAATATTTACGATACAAAAATCAGGCTTTCCGGGATTTCAGAAAGCTTAACAAAATCACTGTTTGAATTTTGTATTGCAATAGAAGTGTCAAGTGAAAGGAATCCTTGCAGAAACTGCAATAAAACTTAAAAGATAATAAACTCACAAGTGTCTAAAAAATGTTGTATCAAAAGCAAGCTAACTCTTTCGACAACAGGATAACTTCCCTATGCCTTGGCTTAACTAACAAACACACACTTTCCCCTTCCTTTTTATTTACTGCCTGGCTGCCTGGCTATCTTAAAATTCTAGTTTCAACAATAGTTTAAACAATAGAGCAATGTATTTTCTTTAGAAAAGACATGGCACTTAAAAAAGAAATGAAAGCAGTAAAAAATGAACAGGATTTGTAGTGTCCACTTTTGGTCATCTGCATTAATTGCATGTGTGTGTATTAAAATCCATTAAATGAAGGCATGCCTTCCTTCCAACACAGAAAATAATTAGGTAATATATTAAAAGTAGATAACCTTGTTTGCCTCCCACTCAACCTTTCTTCATCATTCTTAATAGCAAACATCTAGCTATTGATCAGTTCCTTTTAAATGCTACTAAGGTGAATGCCGTACTACTTTGAACTGATGAAAGAATTGAACAAAGACAATCATAGTAATTGTGGCATGTTGAGGAATGTAGATCACAAGAACTGAATACAAAAAAAAATGCCTAACGCAACCTTTTCTTTCACATAAAATCTTACAAAAGAAAGAAAACACATGTATAGGGCAGTCAGAGAAATTTAGCTTAACTCGAGGCAGATCACTCTCATCTCTTTCATTCTGCCTTTGTAGTAAGGACTGCAATTTCATTCTAAATCAATACATTTTCTCAGGCAACATGATTCTATTATAAATCATCATTTGCACAATGTGTTTCTGCTAATAAATCTGCAGCTAGAAGGGATAAAAAGGAAACTGGTTAACAATAAACTGTGCTGTTAAATTAGGACAGAAACAATTTAAAACACAAGGTTATCATTGAAGCCTGTATCAACAATATGCTCTCGATGTCAACTGTTGTGGAATTAARTGTACTTTCTCTTGCAAATAGCTGTCTATAAAGTGCAAGCTGATGCTCAAGACAATGAAAATGCTGAACCCAAACTATTCATGAAGAGATGAGGTTTAATGTACATAATTTAGCTACAAACCTGGCCAACTGCATTTGGAGCAGATTTTTCAACAACTTCATGTAGCAAGGCAAAATTTGACACAAATACATATTTTGTGGCTTGGATGTAAACCCAAGGAACTGATTACCCAATAGACTAAAAATTTCCTTCAAAACCTCAAGTACATGCTCAATATAATCTGTTTAAAAGCTAAAAACACCAAACTGGGTAAAAAAAGAATTTTAAAAAAAGGCCTATGATAGTATAAACTATTGAAAGTCCATGGATTCTGGAAGTTTGTGGATTATACATTTCTATCTGGAACAGAAGAAGTGTTTTTAAATAGATTTCTGTCTTGACAATTCTATGTGTGTGTCATCATCATGCCCCCTCCTCCACAAATTAGGAACTTAAAATAAAATTGCTAAATCCTAATTTAAGAAAAGGTTTATAAAAATACAACTGAAAACTATATTTGACTGGCTTTTAGTGACATCTGAACTCCAAATTGCTGGCAAGAACAGAAAGAAATATCTGCCAGGATGACAGGATGGCTCAGAAACCCCCAAAATGGCTAAAGGTCAGTACAAGTTCTCAGACTACACTAACTTCTCTTCTTGCCTTTGAAAACCATTCTTGTGGGCTAATGTGTCCCAAACAACTTTGCTCCATGCCTCCTCTCCAAAATAAATTCCCTTTTTGATACCTTCCTTCCTGATTATTATTACCCTCACACTTTTGTGCTTCCAGARCTCTTAAGTAAATTATGCAATAATCATGTCCACCACATCAGAAAATGTAACTTCTGAATAAATGGGCCCATTTTCTATCAACTTCAGCATCTTTCAACCTTAAATTAGTGGAGACATTTCTTGCATACGAACCTGAATAGACTTGGGAGGTTGTGTTTTATTTAAATCTTTAAAAAAATCTTCCATCTTGGTCTTTCAGTCCATCGGTAATAAAACAGTGCACATTATAAAGTGGGTGTTGTTTAAGAAAAGACCAGATTCTGCTAAATTTATCCATGTAGGAGAATGATACTGTGCAAGTAAACAGAACGTATTCAGTATTCTTCATAAAGACTTCTATAGTAGTCAGTGAACAGAGCTCCTAGATTAATTTATTAGTGTTAACATATCTATTCAGCACATTTCTGGTTTGTTCAGACATTAGGGAAACTCTGAGACTTTTGTGTCTAATGTCACCGTGTCTGCCTGAAAAATCTCCGTGTCAAGGAAGTTCTGCGCAGCCCCTACAAACAGTTTCTATTTCCTTATTCAGGAACTGAACAACAGAAGTCCAGTCCTGGGCCAAATATTGCCCTCGCTTGATAAATTTGTTAATCACCTCTCACATCTTGTTGATTCAGTGTCAATCAAAGGCAATGCTACTGCTCGCATACTTGGGGCTGAATTGTAGCTCTAAGCATATGCGTAAGTGCTTTTCTGGATGCATGCCAGAGTTGCTTGGGTCCTTGCCATGTCAGGCCCCTTGTGAATACATTTTTCTCACGTGAACAGTGTTTTCAGGACCAGACTTGCATCTTTCAGCACATTGACAGCTATGCAACTCATCACAGGTGAGTAGGAGTTGTCCTGTGATGAAAACAGTTGACTTCTTCTTGTGCACAATGTTGAGAGTGGACCTACAGATATTTCAGGATTCAAAGGTCAGTGAGACTGGGGAATCTATCCCCAAGTGAATACAACTCCCTACGTTACCACTAAATATCCCACAGTCACAAAATAAAATGTATTTGAGCACTTAGAGGAAGAAGCAAGGCATAGAGATATAAAAATGAAGAAAACAATGTGGAAAAAGTACTTAAATGAATAATTTAAAAATTGTCTGGGTAACATAATTTTTTAGGCTAATATCTGTCTAAATCTTTTCCTTATACTCAGACTATCCTACTCTGCCTGTTTTGGTGGTAAATTAAAAATTTTTCAATTATCTACGACCTTACAGGTATTGCCTTTTGTTTTTTAAACTGTTTTTGAGGGTCTGGCAGCCTTGTCTGAGCTTCTGAGCAAACCAGCCCAGATCACTTCTGCACTGTGTGTGCAGTGGGACTGCACTACACTCCTTGTGCATATGGTGTACAGTCACCAGCAAGTCTGATACACCACAGAGCTCATCTACACATGCTCCTAAGAGATATTCAGGACACAGCGGATTGATTTARTTCCATGCTCAAACATTTAGTCATGTCAGGTATACCCAGCTACTAGCTCTATGTATCTTGGGAATTGCATTGATGGGCAATGCTGTGTAAATAATGCATAAATAATGGGACAATTAAATCTAAGGTTTCAGATCTAGACCCTGAGGAACAGGGTCTTTGAGCTTCTAGCAAAATATTCTTTCATGTATATATTTCCCTAATGCAATCTGCAAACTTAAGGCTGTTTCATGTGGACAAAGGTAGGGGGATTGCTTTTGGTGCTAAATCCTAGGTATAGGGTAGTGCAAGCCATTCATTCTGTTAGTGGAAAAAGAGCCCAACTTAGGCTCTACCTGAGGCATGAATATCATGCTCTCTTGGAGGGAAGGCCCATGTGACATGAAAAATGCAGCAGAAATGGCTTTGGGGTTTGAATGATTACTGAAGAAAAAGAATATTACCATCTTGCCAAATATCCTCCTCTTAGTATGCTCAACTTTTAGTGAAAATGGAATATTCTGTAAAATATTTGAACTGCTTTCTTACAGTTGAGGGAGTGATGCTTGACTAATAATGAATTAATTAAGAGACAGGAACAGCATTTCAATAACTTAAGGAAATAGCACTTATTTTTAGAAAAGGTCAATATAACTAAGGCAGTGGCATATCTTACAGTTTAAGAAGAAAAAATTTATGCAAATATTGACTGTAATCTTTTTATAAAACATGAAGTATATATTAAGTTATTTTGCCACAAATTTGCAAGCATTTGTTTCAAGTCAAATTTCCTCAGTGTGCTTTGGACTGACAGGATTCCCTGTTTGTTCTATTTGCTCATGAAAAGTTAACAGTGCTAGTGCATAATGCTTATTCTTTATCATAGAATAGTATCAAGAAAGCAAAAGTACTGGAGGGCTCTGAAGCTAGAAAAATAAAATCTCACAATAATCTCATTTTTTATTTATTAACAAAATTTTAGTTTTAATTACAGTGATGTAAGAAATGTCTTTTATATATACACACAAGATTAAAAGGAGGACCCAAATACAGTATATTTATTTTTCAGAATAGCAAATTATTCACTGGCTTCAATGTGCTGTTGCAAAGGTACAAAAGATACGTATGTATTATAAATGCATCTATGTGTTTCTAGAGTGCAGTGTATAAAGGTTATTGCTTCAGACACCATCCAGACATGCAGTGGTGACTCCTGGGGTAAATGCAGATCTAATGTGAATGAGAGGAAGGCAGGACTGCCTGGCCAATGCTCTGTCACAAGCCATACAGTAAAGGTACCACTGAAGCTCACCTAAGCCTCCTTCTTCACTCTATCTGTATCTCTGCCCTCTGCTCAAACAGGTGGTGAACAAATTGTGAATCCTGGGAGTAAACACTTACTATTAAAATAAATAAATAAATAAAGGTACAGTCCAAGCATGTATTAGATAGCATAACTTATTTAGGAGTCTGAGCTCTGACTCCACATCCTCTGTGCTGGGAAACTGGTATTCCTTCACAACTGAAGGTAATACCTTTGGCAGAGCAGCAGCAACTTGTGAGGACATGAAATACTCAATCCCTCTTTCTGGTCATCTTTCACCAGTGCAGAAACCTGTTGGGAAGATAGTGTGGCAAAGTCTACCCTTCTGGGCTTCTCTTCCTGGCCTGTAGAGGACCTTGACATATCAGTCATGTCAACTGGGCAACACTTCTGAAGGTCTGATCTGAAATTTGTATTTGATATATGATATTTGACAATTATTTCATCTGATTTCTGACAATAGTGATCATACACAGTACTAATCAGGATGGGGGGAGAGAGGGGCTTAAACTGTCAAAAGAAAAGTTACATTTGAAACCCCCTCAAATTGTTTCAGCATTTTAAGCAAGTCCATTTTACTCTGTTCATCCCTTGAATCAAAGCTCTTTTCCAGGAAATCTCTGCTTTGCCAGCAATGACATCCCACATACTTTTAATCATCTTCCAAGGTCAAAACTGAAGTAGAACAAAGCTTCAACAAGCATTAATTAAATACTATGAATTTATTAAAATTAGATGTAGATCTGCTAAATGAAATAGAAAAAACCGTTCTCATTTCTCTTTTAGCAGGAGGAGAAAAACTAAGACAATATGGGATTTAACAGTGTTCATTTGATAGAATGAAATATATGCTAATTTCTCTGAGCTTTTATGCATTTTTCATTGCTCTGCTGGACTTTAATAGGGATTTTCTTTCCTTGTCTCTTGTACTGAACAGTGATATGCAGCATATAACCTCATTCAGTAAGCCAATGATTCAAGATGATTAAGATTTATCTTACAATTGCATTAGAACAGACAAAAATTTTAGTTTCTTGTGTATTTTCTTCTTTTTGAATGGCTCTTCATGTCTTCAACAGCTATGCTGTGCAAGAGGCTTCCACAAAAACTGGTCTCCAGTTTCATGCAGATTAACCATAGTGAAGGAGCCTCCCTGACAGRTGCTGGCCCTCTACCCTATTCAGAAAGTTGGGTTTTGTCTTTCTGCTATAACACACCCATAGAGAGGGGTCTAAGCCACAATCGTGAATCCAAATGCTCCCTAGTTTGGGGTGAGCTTGGATCCAAACCAAGATTTGCAGCTGGGATCCATCTGTAGTTATAACACAATATCAAATAAGTCTGCAGTGGTGTAAACTGGCACAGATTCATGGACTTCAAAGGAAGCGTGCCAGCTTGCAGGAGCAGAGAGTATGGATAATCCCACCTCTGTGAAGAAAGCAATAAAAGGGTCTGGGGAAATCAAAGTAGATAGAGGAATTATGAAAAGTCCAGATCAAACTGAAAAACAAAATGCCTTGAAAGTTAGAAAGGTAGTGTTATGCAGAAGTACATACATGTTTGGGATACATTACAAGGATACTTGTAAGTGCTTGGCCTTGTCTGCTTTTATCTGTGTTGCATTTTATGCCAAGGAGTCCTCAAGAAGCAAGGAAACCATCATTTCTCATACTAAATTTTTCACAAAATTATTGCTTTAACCATCATCTTTCTTTGAGCAAGAAAAGAATTATCCAAATCTTTGAGAATTCATCAATAGTATTCCCTCTCCAGATTAATAATTTGGTCAGTTTTTCAGTCTCAGAGCTGGAGTGCATGTCAATACTCACTGTGATCCCCTCCTGCTGTAGGGCAGCACAACACTCAGCAATTCTGATCCTTCAAGCATTTTGAAAATATTAACTAAATTCCTAAAAAATTCTTATAAAGAAGATGGATTTTCTTATCYACATTTTTGTTGTCACCAATCCTGACCAAGGTAAAATAACTTGAATGAATGTAGAGAAACAAAAGATTCCCATCAGTTATGGAACTCAGATATTTTGTCTCTTACCTGTTCTGACATCACTGAATTATATTTTTCACTCTATTGATCTGAAACTACACATACACATTTTTTCTTGTTGAAGATGGAGATGTTTAATTATCTGATTTTAGTATCCTGCATGTAGATTTGGAACATTAAAAAAATATTTAAAGGAATGTTATGACTCCTACATAATAGAACTCAGTCTAAAGGAAACTGTATAATTTTCACACATGCTATTTTGCCAGATTATTTATCATGTGTTGTTTAAAAAGAATAGGCATGCCATGACTGTCTCACTCATCTCTTAGGACATGCTTGGATACAAGTACTTTATTTCTGTGGGAGTCCCTTAGTAAAATTCATTAATATAAATGAAGTCACTTTAATATAAACGAGCTACTTTATTTTTAACAGTCTTCTTAAAGTCCTTCTGTAAAACATTTTAGTCTTCTGTTAAATCTTTTCTCCTAGTTTGCAAATTTTAATTTCAGTGAAAAATAAGGAAAAAATAAGAAAACATAAAAGCCAAAGAGTCCTTCGGAGTCCCATTAAACCAGCAAGCAAGGGACGTAGAGTGCAAATATAAGAAGTAGCTACATTAAGACTGACRGATTCTTTTTTTCTCAAATGTTTTTTTTTAGAGCTTTGTTGAATATGAACTTTCAGAATTTCCTCATTTAAATGCTGCCTTCTAGATTCTTTCCATGACTTCTGTCTTGTAAATTCCACCCAGCTGCCATCCTCCTGCCTGGACCTTTGCATGTGCTCTGCTCCACAGCAAAATTCCCATGCAGCAGGGATGCCTCAGAAAACACTCGTGCCTGCTGCTCCACAGCATCAGCACTGGTTATATCCCAACGCACAGCTTCCATGCACTTATTTCCTTCAGAAGTGATACCAGACACCACATGAATGCAGCAGCATTTTGGAAATAAAGCTGTGTAAGCAGCAAAGTGATCTGTGCTCGGGTGCCTGTGTGCTCACGGCTGAGAGGAGGAGCTGTCTAGACAATCATTAAAAGTTAGATTTGGATTAAAGGTTTCACCCAATCACTGCACAGTGATATTTAGAAGACAATTGCTGCTAGGAGATCACAACTGAGTTGCTGGTGAGCATCAGTGAAAGCAGGCAAAATAAGTATTTCATACAAGTCAATTATAACCTTTTTCTTGTCGTAAAACTGCCAGTTGATCTAATTAGGTAAAGACAATGAAAGCGCGAAGCTGGCATCATAGATCTACAACAATCTACACCATAGCTTATGTGTYATCTCTTCTGTCTTTATGAAGGCTTGATCCAAACCATTAAAGTCTTAGCAAGGACTGGTTTGGGCAGAGTAAGAAAATATGCTTATGCATCTTGAAATGTCAGTTTGCTGTGAATAAAGTGAAAAAAAATCATAAATGATGCATTCTTACTCTGTATCTGATTTAAAAAAAACCAAAAAATCTTCTGTTGAACTATTGAACTGTGTCCCAAACACTCCTTGAAATACAGAGATTATTTCATCTGTTCATTCCTCTTAAGTATATCCATCTGGCAGCATAGATAACCTCTGTGCACCTGCTCAAAACTTAGCTTTTTAGCCTACCCTTTTCTTCCTGCTTTCCTGGATAGGTGTCTGAGCAGTGTGCAATGCATGCATGTGCATGAAAAAGGGCTCCAGGCAGCAGTCCTGTGACACAAGTCTACCCTCAACAAGTAAGAAAAATAAGCGTTGCTTCATTTGTGGCTTAAACCAAATTGCATAAGGCACAGCCCACGGAGGCAAGGCTGGTAGGGAAGGGTGAACTGGATTTCTTCCCTGGTTGTGTACCATCTAGCAAGGGCTAGATACACACACACACGCACGCAYGCACGCACGCACGCATGCATGCGCAAAAGCCTGGAGAGATAAATAACTCATAGCTGCAACAAATACATTTTAGATGCCAATTCTGGTTAGAAATACAGGATTTTTAGATTCCCAAAGAGAATTAGACATCTACGTGTTCCTTTAGCTGCCATTAGAAGCGCAGACCCTTAGAAATTCTCGTATAATCCTGCCTACAACTATGTGAGCAAAGTACAGACAGCAACCTAGAGTCTATTCTGGAAGCAAAACTCTCACTCTGCTCTATTGAGGCTGTTCCAGTGGGAATATCCTCATGTCTGATGGTTGTCTAGGTGAATTTATTTTAAGGATTCTTTTTAGCTGAGACTCTGYGCAGTGATAAGCATGTAAGAAGCTGTTAAGTGAAATGAGTGGTTTGTAAGAACACGGTCCAGGYCCCTGCAGAAAACGGGACTGCCCAATTGAAGGAAATGGGTAGTTCTGGAAGACTAGTGGATTCACTGAAAGCACAAGCACAAAACAATTCCAATCTTTTCAGTGAATTATCTAGTTAAAGCAGAAGTGGTGCCATATGAGTGTTGTATTAAGGAAGCRGAAAAAGTGATGTGGCTACAGGACTTGTTAGCCACCCAACTGATAGGCAGGGTTTAAGAAAACAAGCATTGAGGAAGAAAGGAAGAAAATTAAATTCTCTATAGACATGTAGAGATAGATGTTAGATGTTTGCTAGCTAAATAGCTGCACACATTTAGATTGTTAATTTTGTGTATGTAACCTGCCTTTGAAGACAGCTTTCTCCTTAGAAAACTGCACATGTCACAGCTACTTCATCTTGATCTCAGTTAACCATGTGACACTGTAATYGACTGGGATACTATGAGAAATTTTTAGTTAAACTGGAGAAAATAGGGATCACAACAGGACAAGGACATAAAAGAGGACCGGCCAGCTTTTAGTGCTGACATAAGAACTAAGTATTGGGTGGAAAGTATTTTACACCAGGGAGGTTCCTACTCCTCTTCCCGGGCGTGGATTCTTGGTGCTGATTTTGCGTGCATTTTTTAATGCCCTTGGTAAAAAATAGTTGGTGTCGTGCTGATATGTCCTAGTGATACAGGGCTGGGAGGGAACATGACTCTAAAGGATGGCTGAGATGGAACACACAGGAAGAACAGCGTGACGTTGTAGGCTGGAGTAATTGAAATTCAATACTGCAAAATGCAAGGTCATGCACTTACGGCCTAATAACAAAAGCTCCTGCTACAGGCTAAGAGCTCATTTGTTAGAAATGACTGAGGAAGAGAAAAACCTGGGCATATTAACAAGTCACAGGATAACTATTAACTATCAAAGTAATGTACTTGCAAAAAACCCAGTGTTTAACAGGGGCAGTATTTCTAGTATGGATAAGGAAAAGAGTGCCATTGAACAAATGGAGGGAGRTATGGTCAGCTCCAAGCTGGGAATGCTGCATATAGGCCTGATCAACTCTAGGACATAAACTATAACCAAAACTTGGGCACAAAGAGGCTGTGGTAGGGGAAGAGAGCTCGTGGTTATGTGCAGTGGGGAGCAGCAAGCAGGTTCATGCAGGAGGAAACTGGCTCCAGCTCCAAGACAGGCCAATATAAAAAAACAGTAGCACACATAACTTTAGGTTAAAATCCAAATATACTTAAAATCAGTAGAGCAGTGAAGTGGTCAAATGATTTCTGTCAGTAGCAGGATCTGCTGAGATGGAATTTGACCAAATAATGAAAAAACTTAATACGTAATACGTATATAGAAGGTCATTTGTAATACAAGGAACCAGGACCTGATAGCCCAGCAAGCCTATTCCAGCCCTCTGCTCGGAAGAATTTCTTTTTCTGCAGCCCTCATGAGACCTGCAGTAGCTGCTTCTCTTCCTGTGCTCCCGAGACAGGGCTCTCTGAGAAGCAGTGTTGGTGTAACATGATGCAGACCTCTATGGCTCTGTGCCCAGTGCTCTCTCAGGACACACCCGTGAGCTCTCTGTGGTAGCTGCAGCCAGAAGGCTCAGTGCCACAGAGGCACAGACTCCCAGTGCGACAGGGAGGGAAGGGTCCTAATGCAGGAAGAATCCTCTGCACGTGGGATGCAGATGGAGAGACTTCCTCCACAGCTGGAAAGAAATGTTCGCTTCTGCAAAGTGCTTACAAAGGTGTGAATYAGACATCTCTGCTGGCTACTTTACATATATACATAGTTTTCAAGTAATTTATAGCATCAAAACAATTATAATTGCGTATTAATAGGATTTTGGTCTCTGATCAAATTATTTTCAGAGCAACACTTTAGTGCTGCTTTCAGTGTTTCCATTCCTTCTTCATATTTACCACTATATATATATATATTTTTTTCCTTTTACCACAAGCAGCTCAATTGAAGAGTTGTTAGCATGTAAGATTGGACATGTTGCTGAAGATATTTATTTTTTTGCAAAGCAATAAGTATTATTTGGGTATGAGTATGCAGACCTAATTCACTTTAAAAAGTGATGAGTTTTCATGGGATTAAATGTACCAGAAAATACTGTTCAGAGTAGGAGACTTAAAGTCATGATGCGAAGATTGACAAACATCAGCAAAATAAAAGTGATTCCTCTGATACAGGAGAAAGCTAAATGCTAAATGTTGTGAAACATGAATGTACTGCCAAGGAGTTCAGTGTGAGGTTTGGTTTATATGTCTCCAAAGGCAGTTTGTTAGGAAGTGACTGGGGAGGATTAGTGAAAGGATATGAAACATTTTAGCTGTAAGTCACTAGTTCAAATCCTCTCCAGGGCAGAAGTGAATAAGAACCTAAAGCACTGGAATTGATGGAGTTGGTGCTATGGCTGATCTTAAAGTTATGTATGTGCTTAACAGCTTTGTTGGACAGAGGCTGCAAAGTCAATGTTATTTGTTGGCCCATGCGAAATAAGTTGATGTCCCTGATTCAATCCCCCAAAGTCAGCACCAAAGGATTAAACAGCAATGAAGTGCTTTTGCACATCTGGTGCTTCTCCCACTGGAGCATGGCTGAGTGACAGGCAGGGGAAAGCCATACCTGCCTTGGGTAGAGAGGATTTTAGTCTCTAGTGCTGTAAATCTGGCACCTGTCACAAGCACTAAAGCTCACATTACACAGGACAAACCCGGGGCTTTGTTTTTTCTTAAATGTTTTCACAGCTACATTTAATCAATATAGTCTTCTCTTTGTTGTAGGAAGAAGTAGTAATTAACTTTCTGTCTAACACAAGCACACTCTCAAACTGGCACAGAATTCTGAAGAAGAAAAACAGTTTTGCCTAAACTAATCAGTGTCTTTCACCAAACTCATACAATTTTTGAGATTACAAAAAAAAAAAAAATCAATGCTGGATATCTTCATTTTATTACAAAGAAACACTAAGGCATTCACAGAAAGTCCAGAGAGACCCTGGTAAAGCATTCATCAAGGTAACACTTTCAGGATTACATGGGTGGAAGTAGGTACTCATTGTAGGATTAAACAGCAATGTCACAGTTTTGTGATTTGCCTCTGGAGAAGGAAAGGAGATCAAGAGCTTTTATCGTGTTCAGGTGCAAGCCACAGGAAATTAGGCTTGCTTTATAGACCATGATTTCCTGACTGCACAAGYATAACAATAATTAGAAATCTTGCAGAGGAGATTATATACTGCAAAGGTAGTTGTTTACCTCTACATTCCTAGTGTGAGATGAGTTTTCCAATACCATTAGTTATACTGTATATTTTCCATAGTTGAAACAGAAAGAAAAATGTCTACATATTATGAGGCTTCATACTTCTAAAGCTGAAATGAAGCCAAATAGATAACATAGAGCAATAAAGGAAATTAATTACCATAGAGGAGGTGGCAAAATCAGACTATAATTTAATGAAAATTCAGAAAACAGTGTCATTTTATGAATATGACATTGGTATCTATCTATCTATATGCATATATGTATCTACATATGTATATCTATGTCACTTGCACCTATATTCCATTTTCTGTAGCTTTTTGATTGAAAAGTTCATGCAGATCAGAGCCACCATAACATCTCAAATTCATGCTGTCCTTGRAAGACAAATCCAGAGAAATTTGAAAAAAACCCCACTCAATATAAAGAAGAACAGATAGATGTGAAATTATACTTGGCTTATAAAAAGACTGGGCATATAATGGTTCTAAGGTGATGTTATCTGACTTTGAAGCATCTCAAAAGCTTTTAAGTGACAACCAGAAACATTATTTAACGGTGACGAGATTAGCCAAGCTCTGTAGAATCAAACTTGAGATCATGCTAATCATTTGCAGATAACTAAAAGGTAGAAATGCCAAAGGCACATTTCCTTTTTAAGTAGCAGCTACCAAAAGTTTATTGATGACCGTAACACTCATTTGTTGTACCTACCACACATGGATGTTATCAGATTTTCAACCACCATGTGATATTGTGTTTAGAAAATATGCAAACTTAAAATCTTACTGCAATATATCATGTCCAACAAACATAAGACAGCCTGTCAGCTTCCCAAGTGTTGCATTGTAAGCTTGTTTTAGTTCAGCTGAGCCATTAGATTTTTTTAGAAATACGTTGTGTATATTATTTAGACACATGCCAACAGCAATAAGACACTTAAGCATAATTGACAGCTGCCTTACCATGCAATGAATGGCAAGGTGTATGCCAGAGACAGACAGTCTTCAACAAACAGAAGCTATTGAATGATAAGATTTCCACAGAATAAAGCATACAGTTATATTAAAATTCTACCTRATTAGATTAATCAGTGAGTTTGAATTGAGAAGGTAAGTTCTAATAGCTTCCCTTCCTTTGATTAATATATCATTAGTTATTTATCAGCCTTTAGTTTGATACTTCACAATACAGATCTCATTGCTCACTATATTTTTGTTGGTTTTAATATTAATTATGAGCTAATCATGATATACRTAAAATGGGATTAATTTCATCTTCTTTAGTGGTCTAATATCAAGATATCCACTCGTGTCACCTCAGAGTTCATTATCACTCTCTGGAGGACAATTTAGACTATCTGTTTTAGGTACCATTTTCTCACATGAAGCAACCTGAATGATGCACTTTGATAGACCCCTAACTTTTAAAGGGCTAAAGTGAGATGAATGCTACCCATAGGGACAACCCTTTCATCCTTTGAAGGTGAAGATGATGTGACCTCTACGAAAAGAACTCATTTAAACTCAGGTTTATAGAATAAGGATGAAATAAATACTGGTACCTTCTAAACCACTGAGAGTTTCAGTACCATCCTCACTGGAGACAGGAGGTCACCCTGAGCCTCGGTATGAAAGGCCATCACACACTGCCAWCTTTCCTGATAGCAATATCAGATGTGAAGAGAACTGCAAGTATTGTATCCATTACATTACCTTGGAACCAAATTTTTGATCCCTTTTTGGCAACAACAGATTGCAATGAATATGGAAGTTGGACTGCATGGTGGAATTAGCAGTGGTAAGGACTGAGACCTCCCTGAACCTAAATGCTTTCATGTGCACTCCATCTATAAACACAGATACATTACTGATRTTTAAAACTACCCAGAAAGTATGCTGAAAACTGCATTACTGGAAAATAATGGGAGAAAAACATAAGCTCTTTCTTACAGTGGGAGTTAGTAGATGRCATAAAGCTTCATGCTGGACTTGACTTAAACTTCAGTTGGGAGGGGTGGTGGATATGGTGAAGAGTCCAAATGATGCCTCATGAACTCATAATTGAGATATATAAATAAATATGTCCTGTATATTGAAGTTACATTTTTTGTTTTCTTTTGATAACTCCCAAACCAGTTTTGTATGCTTCTCAAGTAATAAAATTATTTTCACATTGATCAATACTCCAAGCTGAGAGGTTCAAAAATACTGATGACTCTGGTGTATGTGCCTATTCCCTCTGCTGGAAGGAGATCTCTTTCAGTGACAAATTAAAAGAATTCATCTGATTATTTTCTGGATAAGACAAGGAATACTAAAATGATCTATGGCAATGTTGTTGTAGTGGAGATAGTAATCTTTGGGTGACTGACAGTAAGCAGCAGCCAGGTCAACTTTTTAACAGTTGCAAGTAGATCCACAAAGGTACTTTCTCCTTGCCTTGAATTCCCAGAGGAGATTTTCAGCTGTCATGTGAACAAGTCCCGGAAATACTGCATGTTCAGGACCTGTTTTCCTGAGAAGCCTTGAGCAGAAGAATTAAAAGTGATACGAACAGGACTCTCTTGTAGTGGCTCTTCACTGTCAAACACTCAGCACGTAGAAAAAGCTATTTAGCTCTTATGTCTAGGAAAATAATTCCTACTTATGGGGAAATTCATACATCAGATTCCTTTTAGTGAAAATCTGAAAATTTATATTTAAAACTTGTTTCTCTTGTTCAGTTGTGTCAGGAGTTTTGCACCAGCAGTTCTGTGGCCCAGGAAAGAAAGAAATCACTGACTCAGTTAACCCGAGGTCTTAAGCATAATTATTGTGTTACATGTAGTTTATTGATATTTGTTTAAATTATTTTAATGAATTTTTTTTCAGGTACGGTATGTCAAATTCCAAATAGATTGATTCTCAGCTAAGACAGAAGGACAGAATGATCAAAAGGAAGGAAGGGTTATCCTTTTGTCATAACTATTAGTGGGTTTATTCACTAGACAAAATTTGGTATCTTACAGTTTGTTTTGTGTAGAAAGAGAAATAAATGATGAAGAAAATAGCAGTTAAAAAATTGTACATAATCCTGTTTCCTCAAGCATGACGAATCTGAACACAAATTTCACCATTCACAGTCATCATGGTTTTTAGCCAGCTTTCAAATAAAACCACTTATCCTACATCCTATCACTGCAAGCATGACCCTTAGAGCCATGAAGCAGTCACCCTTCCAGCTGTGCCAGCTCTCTTCCCTTCCTCTCTCTGGGCACTTCTTGCTTTTCAAAATCCAAACACATCTATCCAGGTAAAGATGATCCCTGAGCCACCTTACATTTGTCTCCAGCTTGAACAGTGTTTTGTGTTTATGTTTTATTGTTGGAAATTTCTATTACTTCAGCTTCCTTCTACTTTAACAGAGGTTAATGACTTTTCAAAGTTATCTTAAATGAAAGGTAGTTGTTAAACCTAATAGTTCCACTGAATTTTAATCCAAGCTATAACAATGTTTTAAGACTTTCTGAAAGTAAGTTTAAAGTTTTACAGGCCTATTAAATGTTAACCTGGCCTTTGACAGCAATAGTGTGGTTTCATCAGCTCACACTGCAAAGAATTAAGGAAGCTGGAGTGCAGCACAAACTTCCCATTCCCACTCACATCCACCAGTACTTCATTTAGGTTTTAAATACTGGTTGCATATTACTGTGAGATCACTGGAAACCACAGGGAATCCTACTAGCAAACCTGCTGACCTCCATCACCTCTTCCCCCACTCTAAAAAAAATTGGTAGCAAATGTTTCTCTGTCTTTCTGATAAGCTTGACAGGTTCATTACCCCTCTTTAGTTAGCTAAAGCTCAGAATAAAAGTAGTCATATAAAATTCTTAAGCAGACTATTCAATTTCATTCATACTACTTTAGAGTACTATGTTAACACACATAGTATTACACAAATATACTAGCAGTTTTTCAACCCGAACTCTTGAAATTAAAGCAAAGAGAGGTGTATCTGGACATGTTTTATGCTGGTAGAGAATGCTATCCTAGAATAGTTCTTTGTCAAACCCAGCTTTTAATAGAAGTGGTTGTGGATCTCCCTTCATCTAGTAGGCTGACAGGTCTGGTGTTAAGTTTCATCCTGTCATGTTTACTTGTAATCCTTGTGCCAAAATAAACCATTCCTTTCAGTCATGGTATTTCCAGTTTGCAAATAATTGTGATCTGTTACCATACCCATCTTGAGTCCCATTTGGTCAATCTAAAAACATCTAGAATTCTTTCTCTCTTTCCTTGTAAAGCAATTTTTCCAACGACTTTTCCCTCTGCATCATATTTTTCTGAATTATTTACAATTCATCAGTATAATTCCAATTGCCCAGAGTTTTACATAGTTTTTTATTAATGCAATGAGAATTGTTTATATGAGGGAGATATGTACAGTACAAACCATCATGGAAAAGAACTAAATTTTATCCTAGTTAAATAATTTATCCTGGAATAGATAGATAAGGCCTGTTTCTTGAGTATGATACAAGAAAAATATTTATGTCTGCCCAAGTCAGTGGTTCCCAAACTCTAGGTCACAGCTGTGAGCAATTAGGGTTAGTGGGTTCAGGAACCCCACAGAAATGTGACAGGCAGAGGCGAGGGTAGTAGGTCACAGAAAAGCATAGTTTTAGGAATCAGTGATCTAACCTATGCCTAGCATGCATTCCAAAACTCAAAGGAGCACTGCCACGAATAGGGAGTTCCTTCTGATGGTTCTCTGTTCCCCACCAAACCCCAGCCTGCGTTTGGGCAGCTCAAAGTCTGGTCCAGCTCATTCCTGGTATTACTTGGAACACAGAAAAAACATAAGGATCACATCAGTCTTCTTCCACTTCTCAAATGCCTTCATCCATTCCTTTCTAATTCTTTTCTTCAGACGTTTCCTTTCCACTGAAGGACAGGGTACTGATTATTTAGGAACAACCTACTTGATGTCTGCTCTGTCCAATTCAGAGAAGGGACAACAGGATAAATATATGTGTGACACTTGAGAAGGACATCAACTCTCAGTGTACCTCATCCTAGTTTTTTCTTGGTACACAGAAAAAAAATCTGCAGAGCATTTATATCGCTTTTCATGATATCCCTTGGGGAACAGGGGCTGTTAGGTATGTTAATTTTTTGCCTGTATAATGGTTCTTCAAGTCCTGCCCAATCGAATGGTAACATGCATTCCCTTTTATTTTTCTATTCTTATGATTCACATGAGCCCTGAAATCTACCAAAACCTGAGCTGTTTTAATTTTCTTTGAAAATTAACAGGGATTGTCTATAGAAAGGATTCTTTGCCTTTTGAGAAATTGAGCTCCTGTCTGCATAGAGCTGTCACAGCCTTACATGAGTACATATAACCAGGATTTCTCCAGAGATATCACATATAGGGCAAACTCCTCATCTTCATCTCTTGCTACCAGACTCTCTCCAAATGTCCTGATTCCTGACTGTACAGGAATGTTATTTTAGAACTATTAAACCCTCYGTTTAAGATGTTCTAGCCATGCTTTAGAAAAGATCTGTACATTTTAAGTGAAATCAGGAGTACTTGGAAAAGGCTGGAGAAGAATCAAAAACTCTAGGGCTCTCTTCTTGTCTCTTTCTACAATCCTTGTCCATGGCTTTGCTACAATCCTTGACCATGTCTTTGTTCTTCTCATGCTGACTCTTGCAGCCTTGCTCTGGTTGTTATACATGCATTTCATCTTGTCTTTAAATAACTGCTATTATTCTCCTGATTTCTTCCTTTTATAATATGTTTAACTCCCAGTCATCTTATATGTCAGGTTCATGTTTCTTTTCATTACTTTTAAGTTTATGTTCAAGTCTGCCTCATATACGTTCTTCTATTTAGTTGTTCTAGCTATGCTTAAAAAGGAAAGAAAAGACTGGCACATTTTAAGTGAAATAAAGAGCACCTGGAAAGGGCTGGATGAGAGGAATCAAATAATATAATCAAATCAAGTAATAGAACCATAGAATTGTTTAGGTTGGAAAAGACCTCTAAAATCATTGAGTTCAGCCATTAACCCAGCACTGCCAAGTCCCTAAGTGCCACATCCACAGTCTTTTAAATACTTCCAGGGATGGTGACTCCACCACTTCCCTGGGCAGCCTGTTCCAATGCTTGACAACTCTTTCATTGAAGAAATTTTTGCTAATACCCAACGTAAATCTCCCCTGGCACAAATRAGGCCATTTCCTCTTATTCTATCACTTGTTACCTGCAAGAGACTGATCCCCACCTGGCTACAATGTAGTTGTAGATACCTCCTCGCATGTAGTTGTAGAGAATGATAAGGTCTCTCCTGAGCCTGTTTTTCTCCACACTAAACAACTCCAGCTCCCTCAGCCGCTCCTCACATGACTTGTCCTCGAGACGTGTCACCAGCTCCATTGTCCTTCTCTGGACTCRCTCCAGCCCCTCAATGTCCTTCTTGTAGTGAGAGGCCCAGAACTGGACACAGGATTTGAGGTGAGGCCTCACCAGTGCTSAGTACATGGAGACAATCACTGCMCTGGTCCTGCTGGCCACACTATTGCCGATACAGGCCAGGATGTCATTGGCCTTCTTGGCCACCTGGGCACACACTGGCTCCTGTTTATCTCACTGTCAGCCCCGCGGTCCTTTTCCACCAGCAGCTTTCCAGCCACTCTGTCCCCAGCCTGTCATTGCAAGAGGTTGTTGTGACTCAAGGACAGGACCTGACACTCGGCCTGTTTGAACCTCATACCATTGGCCTCAGCCCATTGACCCAGCCTGTCCAGATCCCTCTGCAAAGCCTGCCTGTCCTCTGGCAGATCAGTGCTTCTGCCCAATGTGGTGTTATCTCGAACCGACTGAGGATGCACTTGATCCCCTTGTCCCGAGCATTGACAAAGATACTGATATCTTTAAAATCCAAAGGATATAATTTCTTTGCCAGAGAGATCTGTATTTCCTATGAGCATTGCCTAGCACAGCAGAGATCAGTTAAAGCTAAACAGACAAATGTTTTCATTTAAACATTTCCCTGTGAAAAAAACCTATTTGTTCTTAAAATAAAGCTTTTGTACTGTTTTTATGCCCTCATTTGTGTAGATACTTTAACAATTTTTTTTCCTCTTTACCCTGATTTATTTTATTTTGCCTTATTTCTTTTTTTTTTTTCTTTTTTCTCCCTTTATTTAAATCTTTTTTTTTTTTCTCTCTCTCTCCATTTTTTTTTTTTTTCCCTCTGGGGAAGTGAGTGAATGAAAAGGGTTTGGGATGTTTTCTCACTTTTTCCGTTTTCTTTCTGACACTGTGTAACTTTTCAAAACTTCCTCAACTTTGGAAAAAGTAAAGAGAAAACAAGTGAAATGAAACTCTGTAACTTTGCCACTCTATAACTTTTCAAAAAGGTGAAAAAGGTATTTAAAATGTAACAGAGAGACAGAATTATAGAGTTTCAATTTTCTGTTGCTTTACACTTTTCCAGAGCTAAAGAGGTTTTTAAACTTACAGAGGTGGAAAAAGGAAAATGTTAAAAATAAGGAATAGGCAGAATAGAGGTCACAGTTTTTAATGCATGTCTTGTAGAATGGGAAGGCTGTGAGGCAAAAACATAGGGCAAAGAAAGAATAAAAGTCAGATCCGAAGCTGTGCAAAGAAAATTGTATCATTTTGTACACAACGAAATAAAACACAATTCCCACTTAATTCATTATTCATGTATTGTCTTAATAAATGCATTCTCCCTTATAACTAGGACCCATGGATCAGCTGGAAAGCAGTCTACAAGGCCCCAGTTCAGAAAAGTGCGTATCCATATTTATCTTTACATTTACCAGGTTGCAGTGTCTGGCACTTGGTCGGAGGCTGTAAATAGCAGTGAAGCTCTTTTGTGAAGGAGACAGAGCATTGTCAGAGGCCTCTGCTGCAAATGCGCTTCCCCAGGCACTAAATTTAAACAGGAATCTCATCACCCTCTACCCCAAGAGGAAGACACATTTCTTTGATGCTGCCATGATTTATACAAATAACTGTAGGTCAGTAAATATTGCTGTGCATATTTTTGCTTTGTCTGCCCCCATGAATCTTGTGCTGAGTGCTGATGGTCCAGCTCCAGGAGCAGAGAGAYGGATCTGCCCCAGCCCCAGGCACGGAGGGTCTCCAAAGGCCCTGCTCAAGAGCTGCAGCCTGACAAAGGTGACAGAGACAGATGTCTCACAGAAAAACAATTTTTTCTATGGAGAAACTATACAAATTATGTAACTTTGTGCTAAACATAGTGATCTGATCGATGTAGGGCTCCTCTTCTGTAACCTTTCTGAATTACCAGAAAACCAAGACATCTCCTTTCCATGGTGCTCACTTAATCACAGCTGAGCGGGTTGTATAGCCTTCCCCAGCAGTGCTGGGGGAACCTCCTGTCCCAGCACAGGAGTTTAATCACCTGCAGTGTTAGGCAGTGATGGGTTTCCTGACACCAAAAACACTTGACCCTCTCAGCAGGGATCTAGGTGTGTGTAGATAGTCTCAATAACACCTGAAATCTGAAAAGTCCAAGAGATGCAGGCAACTAAATCCCAAAATAATTTTTGAGACTGGCATCAGCAGAGATTTATGGGGCAGGAAGGCTGGTTCCCTGGGGCTCATTGTGTGGCCTGGGGGCTTGGGAGTGGTGGCCTTGTTCAGAAACCCTCCTCTTAGACTGCTGGAGCCCAGCCACACACAGGCTCTGTGCACTGAGTCCTTACAGCCCGCGTTATCCCATGCCTGCTGGGACTGGAGGAGTATTTCCATCTTGCATTTGTAAACAAACCCAAAACCATAGTCATGTATGGTTCTATGAAAATGATATACGAAAGTGACTGTATAGAGTTGGATTTATTTAAATTCTGTACACATTAGCTGTAAACATAAAGAAACAAATACAAATGGGAGGCACAGGGTGTGTGTTTGTTTTTCAGATGACAATGCTTATTGCATTTACCTATGAAACTGGAAAGACCACAGGAGATAATTCAGATTATAGGGTAAATAATGTATGTTTAAGAATATGACCCTGACTGTCCCTTTTGCTGGTTCTTCATTTTGTTGAATGATTTATTTATAGCATGTCTGTGAATCCAGTCGCTTCTGTGGGTGATGTCATCTTTCTCATGTATTACACATGCTGCAGCCCAGGGAAAAAGGCAGCAACGTGCCTCAACCTTTTACTGTTTCTCCTTCCTCTTAATACATAGAGTTTACATATATATTTGTTTCAAATGTCACTGAAGCATCTATTAAAAAATATACATTTATACAAAAAGATGAAAAAATTACAGATGCCTGTTCGAGTCCATTTTCTCTATTACTGACATTTCAGACAGCAGGCAAACTATGCTGTTTGTGTCATTCACTTAAGCCTTGTTTGTAAAGAATTCCCATAGTACTTTATAAGTCTGCTGGCTAATACTTAGCTTTGGAGAAATTAGTCAATCTGAGGCTAAATGGTGATAGCATGAAATAGTAGCAAAAAGGCTGGAAAAAAAAMCCCAAGCATAACACCCACCCCCAACAAACAAACAAATTAAAAACCCCAACCAAACAAAAAAACTCCCAACCTGCTGCTACTTTCCCAAAGGAAAAGAAAAAGGAGTTTCTTAAATATTGATCTAGTTTTCGCAGTAAGAGGTCATTTTAAAGGTTATTTTATTTACATTTGATTGTATTTATTACATATATATGAAATATGCAAATCTTTGAATCACATCACAAGTTATTGGAAAGGAGAACGATAAAGTTATTAGAATAACTTTCTGTGTTTTGGAGGCAACCTATTTCTCTACACTGCACTGGGAAATCCATCCCATGCATCAACCTCCCAGCTCAGCACAATACAAGCAGCTCTCGGGAGGCAAGGAAAATTTCCAGGCACTGCTAAATTTTGTGAGCTGGGATTTGGTGGCTGCCCTTTAGTAGATAAACTGTGGCTTCCCTTGAAGAAAACATTTCTATTCCATTGCTACCCTGCCAGTCCTTACCAGATACTGCCTCTATTTAAAGGCTTGTCAAAACTTATGATGGAATCAAACTTTTTTTTTCTGCAGCTGTAGCATACAAGGCATCTTATATAGATAGAACTAAGTGTCTGCTTTAAACCACAATTCATATACATTAAATTGAAAATAACTTTTATAATAATATATTTATATGTGGTATTTCAAGTATTTGCTTTATGTTTCACACAAAGGACAAGAATTCTGAATTCTGTGAATCTTTTCTCAAAAAACCTTTTTGATATATATCGCCTCCAACATCCCTGTTCTTTTACATGCAAAAGGGACATTAATATGAATGAGAGTGATTTGTACGGCAAGGAGACTCTCAGAATCAAGATGCATTAAAAGGAACTTAGAGGAGAATTTTAGACAGAGGAAAAAAATAATGGAATTTTTTGGCGAGCGTGCATTTGACTAGTCTATCCTAATACAAGGTATACAGTAAGTGGTTTCTGACTCTTAATGCAATATTCTAAACAAGTGGTTGTTGGACCAACTACTGAATATTTCTTTTAAATCTTCTGTACCTGAAAATGTTTGAGTTAAAATTGATTAGTGTTTTATTTCTTAAATATTCATAATGTTATGTACATATATGTATATATAGATATATAGATATAGATACACTTCAAATTTTATAAAGTAAAAATATATGTGGTAAAATAATGCATGTATCATYACTGAGGAAAATGGCTAGCTAAGCTTCGGATAAATGTATAAGGTTCTGTCTGGAAAGACTGAATCCATTAGTGAACTGAACTAATAGGTCAAGAAAAGTAATAGCCAAATAAATATTTTATTAGCATTTTGTGAAACTTGCTAATGGTTAAGCCTACTAATCCTACACTAGTGGGAATCTTTATTCAATATCAGGTCATTATTCAATAGATATTGTCTCCAATTTCATAGAAAGTGACTTTCTGGGCATGACTGGAGAAAGGTATTTTCACATTAATTAAATTCTTTACTATAGGATACAATGGATAAAATCTGCTGCTCTTCTAACTTTTTTGCTGGTTAAATGATTGGGGGAATCAAAGAAAGCTGTATGAAGATGCATTAAAAAAAAGTCACTTTTCTTTTTAATAAGTTATTATAACTGAATTTTCTCTTGAAATGTTAAATAAGGAAAAGGCTGGTGTCAGGCAGTAGGAACGTTCCTTAGCTCAGGATCTCATTTTCCACAAGTGCAGTGTGGAGACCCAGCCCTCCAAGTACCTCCAGTCAGTTAGGAGAGGAGTAGTTTGTGAATGCCAGCACAGATGTGGGGTTAGCATGGATGTGGGATTGCATGCTCCTACCCTCATCATTCGTAAATTGAAGTTTTAACTTTTACTTCTTGTCTTTCCTTTGGGGTCAAGTCTCTCACCGTGAGAAACTCGTGGASATGGGAGTTGCCACATGCCCCGTGTGAAGCTGGGGATGACACAAGGCGGCCACAGTACATCTTGATGAACGGTGCTCTGGGTACACACATTTCTCAGAAATTGTTTAACTAGGACAGATCCTGATGGATCAAGCAGCAGAGGCATCTCCTCAGTGTTCAGGGCACTTTGGAAATTATCCTTTTGAAGTAGCCCTCTCATACAAGTGTTAAAAACCAGAAAATACAGAGCTCAGTGGGAAAATCATGACAACTGTCTGTCTTGCCTTTCTCTTTTAACTTTGTTAGTTTTCTTCCTTTTGTTTCCAAGTCATACCTACTCTACACTGTTTTTCCTGCCATCCACAGGAGTTCCTGTGTCTAAGTTCAAACTTAGATGGTATTTATTCTGTCAAAACCACCATTAACATCAGTGGAATATATTTAGATTAAGAAACCATTGAACATCAGAAAAAACCAAGAGATCTGTTGCAGTGGAGTGTACCATTTTGACTGAATATCAGTAAAACAACACAAATGAGTCTGAAACTTCTATCATCCTTTGTGCTTTTCCAGCTTTAGTTTCATCCCTTATCCGTAGCRTTTAAAAAGGAGAAAAAAACCCAAAAGCTTTTGTATTTGAAGACAGGACTTTTTATAATTCAGTAGTCACTGAGGTTAGACCATAACACGGATGTACTGACCAAGGGAGCATTCCTTTCTCGGGACACTAAATCAATTTTACTAATTTATGTTAATATTTAAGCAGGGAAAATGCTTAATGATTCTCTCTTATCTAGTCCAGATGGATTGATCTCTTTTCCTAAGAGTGCAGTTTATGAAAATATTGTCTAAACTAACTGTGAGAGTGCTAGAAGAACATACACTGTATGATTCTTATGTATAATTTAAAAAGCAATTTCAAGGCTCCAGTTCTATAGATGTTCAACATATAAAATTCTCACTCAGCTCTGCAGTTGGAGGAGATTCAATAGAAGTGATTTTACAATTGATTTCAGTAGGTGTTTTGACTACAAGGGAAGAACAAAATTGGCCAACAATATTTGTAAAGTGATTTTGGATTCTTGGGAGTGAAGGCACTGCAGTGTAAATTGTTACCATTTTAATGAGCTGGATCACTCATCCCATCCCAAATTCTCAATGAAATTTCTGAGTTTTAAAAAATTTGCATCCATAGTTTCATTCTTCACCACTCCCCCTGTTAAGAATGAGCACCCACGTAAAAAGGAATGCCATGGGCGTAGAACTGACACTGTGTATAATGAGAGGTGTACATCAGTAATAGAGCAGAGAGGAGGGTTTAGGGCAAATTCCTTTTTCCCTTGCCTTTAGCCTCAYGATTTTTGCATTCCAATCATACACAGTGCTGACAGCTTCTCTCTGAGACTATTCCATAGATTGAGGGTAAGGTATTCTCCAAAATTATAGCGGCTTTATGGTCAAAATGCTGCAGAAATAGAGTTTGTAACCTGTAGCTGTAGTAAATTAAACCAAGGTCTGTTCCCTGGCTCGGAAGCCAGCTGGCATGATCTGCCCACATCGATGCTATTAAACTCTCTGACTTTCCAAAACAGAGTGTCTGAATCCAAACTGCCTATTGGGAATGATCTTTGGCCCATGTTAATTTCCAAATTGTTCCAGTGATTTTTTGGAAGAGTGCTAGCATTCACCAGCCAAAACCATGTCAGGGATTTTGTCTTCTAGCAATTTAACAATACAGACAGCTGAGTTCCAGTGCCTGGATTAGGTGCTGACTCTGTTTTAGTTTCTTAGTCTAGATGTGCTTTCTATSTCTTCCCTGTGCTTTCTATTTCCGGAGCACATGCTCTACCTACAGGATAACATATTAGTGGAAAGAGTTTGTCACCTGTCATCAGAATAAAACTATTAGCTCCTTGAGCTCTTGAGTGGACAGAGATACCTAATGTGAAGTCCTGAGCCAGATGCTGGGGACATCAAACATCCCATTTTTTCAGTGAAGCTGCAGACTGCTCCTCACCCAGCATGAAGGCCTTGTGAGTCCAGAAATCTACCATGGATGGCCAGCTGATGCCAGGTGTCTAACTTCTAGGTACTGTACTACTTGGTACACATACTCTCATGGCCGTATATTTATTAAAAAGGATTTGACTAAAGTTGCAGATTTTCCTACATTGTTCCTTAACTTTGTCTGACTGATAGAGCAGCTTTAGTAATGTTTGTTTAGTTGCATTTGTGCATGAAAGACTCTGAYATCTATCAATATTTATATCTGCTCATTTATGTAATAAATATACGTGCTCAGGAAAAGGCTAGTGGGAGAACATGAGTGCACATGATTGACATGGGGAAAGCAAAAATAAATATTTTTGAAAAATTACTGCTGTAGTTTCTCAAATGTCTTTAGTATTATTGTAAATATTTTCCATTTGTATGTGACTKTGTATATATTTTTGCTTGTCTTCCAAATGCAAAATACACTTGTGGAAACATGATATTTTACATCTGATTGACAAACATAGTGGAATTATGCAAAAATGTCTATTCACAAAAAGCTCTTCTTTGAGCTGGAGAAGTCTCAGGTCATCATGGCTACATCAAGATTCACATTTCAAACAGGCAGTTATGTGGGGGAGGTGGTGGTGGTACTTTTGCTGTTATTTCCCCTTTTACAGACATTAATATTCTACCCTTCTGTTTGTGGAACAATTCACATCAACTTCAGGCAAAATGAGGATGAATAGTTTTAGCAGTTTAAGTAGGTGGTTTTCAGACATCTAGTTGAATTCAATGAGTCTTTTTGCCTGCAACACTATTGGCTTTGATAACCCACGACTGATGAATGACCACAAATATCTGAGGAAAACAAAACCATTTTCAAGTTATGGCTGCCCATAGCCAGAAAAAGAGATAGTAGTTGAAGTTTCCAAAGACAAAAACGGGTGGGTATTTCTCAGTGATTTCCTACACTTTTTCTACTCCTGAAAACTGTCAGTGGAGCAGTTTGCTTCTGATTGCTGAACAGTATGAGCACTAAAACTCAAGGAACAAGGTGAATGAAATTAGGTGAATGAAAGGCAGGCTTTAAAGAGATTTAGGGAATACTATTACAATAAGATTATGCAGACAAATGAAGTCTCATCAAGTAAAGGCTAGATTCAAGTGTAAGCTACTTTACAAACAGACACAAAATCGAAGTTCTTATAAACTGACTTGAGAAAGCAATCTGAAGTCTAATTTGTTGCATATTTATTTATGCATATTTGGTGTCTTAGAGAAAGAAAGAAACCCACCTAGTTACGCACGTGAAATGCCAAAATGTCTCATTAATATGAAACTTAACAGGACAATTATAACCGAGATCTAGATTTTCTTTTYCGCTAGGCATTTCTTGGGCTGCCTTGTTCTTGTGTGCAGATGAATCCTGCTTCATTCCCTATGTACACTTCAGTATTTGTTAACACTGTAATTTGAGAAAGTAAGACTTGTATTTTAAAGTACATATGTGAGTCAATTTGCTTGAAGATGATCATCATATTTTAATCGAATTTACAGAGTTGTAGRAAAAAAGTGAGCTATCACAGATGCTTTAGCTTATGCGAATATCAGAGTAGTGCCAATAAATGTAACGTCGGATTTCAAGGGAAAGGGTCAAGATCCTTTTACTCTTACTATTGTGGGAATTGTCATTTCTAYGACTGGAGATATTTGTTGAGGGTGATTTGCTTGTTTGGTTTTGTGTGATTTTGGTTTGGTTTTGCTATACATTTGGRTGGGGGGTTTTGGGGGTTTTTTTACTATTCTTATCAAAATTTTAATAGGCTCTAAAAAGATTGTCTTAAAACTTATGAAACTCCAGGGACAACACTTTCAGTCCAACAGATGAAAGTGTCATGAAATTCTCAGGACTTTAAGTTATAGATTTTAATGGACACTACATTCTAGCCATTTAGAGTGGTCCAGCCATCAAGCATTTTAATGGAAATCCAAATGCATATGTATGTGTCTGTGTTAGGTCTGTAATGATGCAAATATGTGTGGGTATCAGTGTGGGTGTATGTTACCTACAGTCTATATTTTTGCACTTTTTTTCTAGGGTTAGATCTAACACTCAAAATCGAGAATATAGTACTCAAACTGAAATGCCATGCATTTTTTTTTCCCCCCGAACATGTGCTTCTATCCTTTCTTCCATATAAAACTGAGCCAACACCCAGGGCGCACAATACCTCTRCAACGATAGTTTTAAGATGTGATAACTTGTGGGTTACCAATCCAAAAACCCTCTCAAACACTGGATAGGGAAAATTCCCAATGTGTCACGCAGGAATTCCCCCTGGCATTAAGACCTGACATAGAAGAACTGAAGCTTGACTTTCCAAAGCAGTAATAACCATTCTCACTCAGGARGAACCAAGACAAGACTTCAGCTAGACACATTTGAGACAGCATGGAGATGACCTTAGTCTGTTCTAGGAGATTTCTAGTTTGTCTTTGGTTAACTATGATAGGAGTCAAATAAAAAACTCTATAGGAATTACAAACAAACRAACAAACAACCTCCACCCCCCCAACCCCTGAACAATAAACCAAAATATCATGGAATACTCTCAGAGCATTGTTTCAAAATCTTCTAAAATACCTTAAAAATGCTTTTTGAAACTTTTTTGATATGTACAGAAAGGATAGTGGTATGATGGCTGTATATAAAGATTTTATTTCGTTGATTTACAATGATCAGCTTCAACTTCCTATGTTTACTATGACATGTCACATTCAAGCCTTTATTTCACATCAGTTACACATCTCCATTCACACGAAAATATTCTACTACAACAGACTCCTGAAATTATATAGATTGCTTTCAGTGTTCTCAATAGGTCWGATAAATTAAACAGAAATCACTTGTCATCCAAGAAGTGTTTTTTGGAGAAATGAGCTATTCAGCTAACTGTTGGGATAAGGAAAGAACAGGAATAATGGGAAGAGCTGTTCTCAAGAGTCATACAAAATTATCTGGAACTTTTAATTTATTGAATTGACTCTCCCCAGGTCTAGAGGTTTCTATCAGCTACAGCTGAAGTTGATTAGGATTTTTCTATTATTTCCTGCATATTAAGGGTAACCAACAACCTCCCCCCAGCAGAAAGGAAGGTATTATCAGTTGATATTTTCAACCCTGTGTAAACTTGCAAAAGTACAGACATTAAATACAATTGAGAGATGTGTCTTGTATATTTTCTGGGATATGGGAATATGTCTACCGGCAGGAGCTCTAGAAGGTTAATTTCTGCAATAGATGGCTTGTATTAATTACAAATTTTGAATTTGTAACAATATAACTCCATCATTTCTATAAAACAATATTTAATATACAACAAACTTTCACCACATAAGCACATTAAAAACACCTTTTTATAGTTTCAAGAATTGATTACAGGTTTCTCATAAAAACATTTTCATAACTAGAATCTTAATACAGAATGATTTTTTTCTATGCCAAAATACATTTAGATGGTAAATTGTTTGTAGAAAAAGATACAGAGAGAAATGGGGTTTGCTGGCACGTAATCCATCTTATTTCATTCTTTCATGGTAAACTTTAAAGCAAAGTTAAAATGTTTGTCATAAAATACTTTATTGTTTTATCCAGAGTCTTAACCAGAAAAGAAGGAAGTTAATTGACTTATTCTCTGTTTCAGTGTCTCTCAGGTGTGCCCAGAACAGCACTTAGTAYACACTACCTGGACCATAACTACCTGTCGAGGGTTTTTTTGGAAGATATTAGATTCCCATTGACTTTCAGCTTTAGGTGCCCACAGAATGAGGAGTGGATTCACTACAATAGCTGAACTGCATTTACCAAATGCAACACCAGGAAAAAAAAAAATCCACATAAAACCACATAGGAAGATTGATCACACATTTTTATTAGAGTCTTTTGAACAATTGCATTATGTTGTTCCTTTATTTAAAAACTCTTGCAAAAAAAGACATTGGAGTGGACTGGTTTCAACCCTGAGCATTAACACTGCATATCAAGTACTGTAGTAAAGAAGCTGGTTAAGTTTGTAGCACTAGCACAAGTCACTGATATTAATCCTCTAGGTGATCAGGTTTTTACAAAAAAAATACATAGTTTTCAATAAATAATGCTTAATTTTACAACTTTGATACAGCAATGTCATACACTGTTTTGACACATACTAAACTCTGCATGCTATATAGTCTACTAGAAGACAAAACTTTGCCATGCATTTTCTTTTTCTAGTGCTAGAAAACACTTTGTCCTCCAGTGCATTGCCTCAAGCAGCCTTACCATCTTCCTTCTCTCACAGCAATAGGCCGTGCACTGGCATGCAAAAACCTCAAGAAAAGGTTTCCCCCCCACCATCACTCAGACTTCTAAACAAAAGTACTTTTCAGCTTTTCCCCCCAAGACCTGGAGTGGCTATGAAAACTAATTTCATGTGGCCTTCAAAWGTCTTTGAAATTACATATTTTAAAAGTGTCATGCTTGAAAAACTGCTCTAAAACATTCAATTTCCCCCACCTGTGGCCATCATGCAACATCATTGAAATGTTGTAACCATCAAAAGTCCCACACTGGAAAACAGGCCTCCATTTTAAAACAGCCCACCAAAAAATAAAAGGAAATAAGAAAAAAAGTATCACAGCATTTATGTAAAGACTCCAAAACGCCAACATATGTACAAGAGCAAAACCAGATACAAATTGTAAATGAACTAACAATGGCATATAACTCTTCTCCCTGGCTTTACCAGGAGTTGAGGCAAGTTGGTTTTGGAGATAAGCAGGACGATGGAAACAAAAACAAATTGTGACAATGGGAGTTCCCGGATTAATCATTATTACTTGATCAAATTTCTTCAAGCAGTAAATCAATGTCYTGATTTTACTGAAAGTGTGAATTACCAAAATCTGAAGCCCTATTCAATAATTCTAAATCAAACCTGCTTCTGAGCTTTCACAAGTCTTACAAGTTTAGCACCCTTGCACTTTGTCATCCTGCAAGATTGCACTTCACAGAAAATCCAGAAGTTGAAACTAACCACAAAAGAAGAAATTTGATTAATTAATAAGGATTGAAACCTCCATTCTCACACTTCCAGGTTGTTGTTCATCATTGAAAACCATTCACCCCTTCTTATCCATATTGCTTTAGGGGTTTCCTTGTATCTACAGAAGTCATTCCTTTTAAATTGCTGTCAATCACAATTTTTCTAAGAGTTTTTAAAATATTCCTATCTTTGCACTGGCATAAGTATTGGGTTTTCTAAGAGAATCTCACCCCAAAGAAGGTATTACTTTTATACATGAAATATTACGAACTTTTGTTTCCCTTTTTGTAAGTCATTCTACATTTTCTGCACATTTGTGCTTTATATTGAATATAAAAATAGGTCTTTAAAACTCTATTTACTTTAAACTCACTAAAAAACTACTTGCTTGTGAAATTCTCTTACAAATTCACTGCATCCATGTAGAGAAGATAAAACTAATTAGGCAGTTAATTGGTATAGGTAGTGTGCAAAAAATTAAGAAAAACAAAAACAATCACAGCCTTGGATGTGAGTGAGGGAAAAGGAAATAAATGAAGGGAATACAACTGTATAGTAGGGGAAATGTAAGGCAACTCATTGTATTAAGTTTTTGTTGTTTATTTTTTCCTGGCCATGCTTACGAATGAAGGTTAGGAGGAACTAAGACACCTATCCTGCCAGCAGCCCTTGTGGCAAAAACTCCCATTAAGCTCAATGAGAATTTTTTTTCTTTTTTAACCAGAGCAGGTTTAAGGCCTTACTAGGCAACAATTGTGAAGATGTAAAACAGAACTTCATAAACTGTTTTGATTATCAAACACCTAAAAATTATGGCCCTGACTTTGACCCCACACCAGTTTTCCCCTGGTGTAACAAAAGAGTTGCACTTTCCTCAAAAAGGCAGGAGTGAAGGATCATACTGCACGCATGCAAATCACATTCAATAGACTTGAAGTTTCATCTGAATGTCAGTGAATGCCTAAAGAGCATGTAGCACTTAAAGGATGCTTGGAATGAGCCTTTCTACCACATTTGTAAAAGACTGCAGTTAAAGGAAGAAAACATTTCTTAATTGTGGTTCTTTTAAAAGGAAGAGAAAAAACAGAGTAAAAACATCAAAAGGGGAAAAAAGTTTGCAAAAAAAAGTTCACTTTAAAAATAAARAGAATCAGCATGTTTGATTAGGTTTTACTTTGAGTTGACATCCTCAGTGTTAGCAAGTAAATCGTCTTTTGACATAGAAAAGCTCATTTTTCTCCCTCCTATCACTGAGTTCTATTACACATAGAGTAGTATTGTACAGAGACAAACGCAAGGAATGTGGGGAAAAAGGCCACAGGAGATACTAGGCCTGCAACAGGACTGCTCTAGCATGTCAACAAAGATTCCTATGTACACTGAAAAAAAGGAAAGAGAAACAGAAGGTACAAATCTTATTAATGACAAAATACAAAAAAATAAGGGTAGCCTAGCAGATGCTATTTTTSATGAGTAGAAGATTGTTTTTTACTCTCACTGAAATCAGTAAGAGTTTAGGCATTCAACAGCATCAAACTTCAGCCYTAACTATGCAGTGGCTTAAACAGAACACTACCTAATTTTTCCTTGAACAATATGCAACAATAAACTCTAAATAAAAGCAACTCAATTGTTTGGCCAAAAAAAAATCGTTTCCCTGCACCATATACCTCCACTCAAAATATTCCTACTATAAAATACAGTATAATTCCCTTCTAGAAGAAAGATATACTTCTGAGTGGGTATTATATTCTTGGACTAAAGTAGACCTGTTGCTCTTTTAAAATATGCCTGACTGCTCTTTAATTGGATCCTTTAAATCGGGTATCCTTGACTTATATTTTAAATGGTAATTTTAAAAACAGCTTCCAAAACTATATGCAAGTCAAAACTTTTGTAGGCTGAGACACAGACCTTATTACAATGCAAACTAAATGGAGTCTGTATTTGACCATAATCATCCATAACTCATTCAACATCTGTAAAGCACAAATGTTTAATGACACTGCCTATTAYCACTTTAATAAACAAGGATGCATATCAGAAGAAAGGGACTGAAAGAATAAGTCACCTTACCCTCATGATAGCTTGAAGAATTACTAAGAGAATTTTGGCTCAGTTTAAAGACTTAGAACCTGATCAACTTACTCCATCACCCTAGCCCAAAATGGGATTTTCGATAGCAGGATAGTGAATGGCTAGTCTAGAGCACTTCAGTGTATCTATTTTCTTTCACTCTTTTGCCTTAGAAGAGATAAATGTCATTTGTTTTCAATCTGATTTCTAAGTTATTACATGGAGAACACACTAATCATTTGAGACCAAAAACTGAAAATTCAAGAAACTCTGTTTTATTGAGGACTATCCATTGCCAAGGATATCTTGTATATTGTAATTAAGTTTGTTTTAAAACACAGTTTCTCATAAAGAATTATCACAATGCAAGACATAAATTTGAGTTCCCAGATATGCTATATCTCTTTTCTGATAGCAAAGATTTAGGCCAAACAACTTTTATTTAGAATCATGAGTGTTTTATTATTATTATTATTATTAGAAAGAGATCAGATTATATTAATCATTTTACTACCAGTTTAACTAACCTAAAGTAAGATATCTCACCACTTAAATGCCTAAGAGTTGTCTTTGATTAAACATAACATGCATGCAGGTTTTAATGTTATGTTTTATTATGCCTTACAAATGCGTATGCAGGATTTTCATTTCAGCAAGTCTGAAAGCCTGTAGCAGTGGTTGCCACCAAAATACCAGCACAGTGAATTGTCCCTGTAAACAGCTGGATCATTAATTAGCGGAGAAAAAAAAAAAAAAGKAGCAATAATTTACCAATGCCTATCAGATAAAAAAAGTAAACTTCTTGAGAAACAAACTTCCACCTCGTGAGTCTGTATATTGCCATCAGCTGCTATTTCAGAGCGCGCAACTGAAATCCGATGGCTCCTAAGGTCCAAAAAAAAAAAAACCAAAAAATATAAAAAGCACACTGACAAAGTCTGCTCACCTACAGCCGAAGCTCATACCTCCCTCCCCTGCCTGCCCGGGGCGGCGGACAGCTCTCCAGAGGGGCCGGGGCCACCCCGGCGGCCCGGGCGGAGGAGATGCAGCACCGCTACCCTCAGCATCCCCACCTCGAGTCTGGCCCAGGCTGTTCATCAAAAACGGGAGAGAGGGAGGAAAACGCGCAGCGGGGAGAACACCGGGGGCATGCGGAGGGGGCGAGTCGCCTTCCCGGCGGTGGCGAGAGCGGGCACCCGGCCCCGCCGCGCATCCCGCCYGGACCCCCCGCCCTGGAAAGCGGCTGCGGGGGGCCCCCGGGACCGCCCCCGGGAGCGGGGCTCTTTCCCCGCCGGCGAGCGGGGGGAAGGCGGCAGAGCCGAAAATACCGGCGGCGAGCCAGCCTGTCACTGCCCGGAGCAGCCCGCAGCAAGTGAAACCCGGCCCCGCGGAGCAAAGCCGGTGGAAAAAAGGCGAAGAGAGGAAAAAAAAAAAAAGGAAAAGAAGCAGTCCTGACTCTCCTTCCCCCCTAGCTCTGGTCATGCACAACAGCCTACATCTACCGCTCTTCGCGGGCGAGGGGTGACAACACGGCATCTCCAGCGTTACTGCTACAGACACTAATTGCGATACGAGTTTCTATCAGTTCCAGCTGATTTATTAAAATTGTCAAGATACAGACTTTCAGCAGTAAAAAAAAAAAAAAAAACAGGCTATGATGTTGACAGTGCACAAGTCTGCTTTTGCCATCATTTGCTACAAAATATGCAGATGGTCTGTACTTTAGATTATATTGCACAACATGAGAAACTTTTTAAACTATGTGCCTTTTTTCTTTTTTTTTTTTTGCTAAAATCGAGAATCCAGTTTCATACCTTCCATCTGGGGCCCCATCCACATATCACAGCGTATGAGATACATAAAATCCTACTATAGTACAGTACATATACAATCTTTTAAACTAAGATAACAGCTCTGAGGTCTATATCACCATTTTCAATAAATCTTTACCTACAAATATTGAACAAATCTGAACTATAGCTGTACAAAAAAAGTGTTTGTTTCTTTTTTTTTTAAACCACAAGGCCTTTAGATGCAAGGATTATTTTTTAAAATTTTAATCCTTTTAAAACCAGGACGTAACGTACCAACAAACTTGCATGCTAAAAACAGAGAAAAACAAAGAAAATAAAAGGGAAGAAGTGCCTGAAAAGTCTTACTGAAAAAACACAGCAAGAATGTTCCCTTTTCACTGTACAAAAATACGCCTGAAAATATATTAATTTTTAAAAAAGACTGAGGTCTGTTATGTATCAAAAATGTTTCAATACCTTTTTGTACTGAGGTCTAGGCTGTCTGGTATTCAATCAAGGAGGTATAAGGGAACAAGTTACAAAAAAAAAAAAAGTTGGCAAGTAGAAATCACATTTGTAAAACCATAAACAATTTGATCTGAAAAGTAAACTCTGATCTTAAGTCAGTTCAGTTATTTGTAAGCGTTTGTACAGTCTGCATTTTTTCAAGCTCCCTGCAGCTTTGTTAAGAATCGGATGCATAGAAGACATCAGTTTTCTCCCTCCAAAAAAAGTTGCAATGGTCCCTTTCGGAAAAAAAAAAAAAAAAAAATCAGAACAGTTCATTAAGATCTCTCACGGGAAAAAAAAATAAAAATCCACAAACCCCCTTGAGTAACAGTTGTGCTGCCAAAAGACTTCTTTGCAGACCATCTTCCAGACTTCAATCAGAGACCGACAAGCTTCAAACAGCGCCTTCTGTATCATTTTTCCCCCAGTCCCATTTGCCTTTGCTGTTGTTGTTGTGATCACCAAACGCAATAAAAATTAAAAAAAACACAAAAATAATAAAAGAAAAATAAAATCACAACTCCCGGGCTCGGAACTAACTTCGAAATTTTTTTTTTTAAAAAAGAAAACAAGACTTATTTTTTTAATCATCATCATCATCATCATCGCCGGCATCGCGCCGCTCCAGCTGCGCCGCTCTCGCCGCCCGCCCTGGCCGCCGCCCCCGCTCAGTACGTGAACACCAGGTCGGAGAAGTTCGCCTCCAGCCAGTCGCCCGCGATCATCTCGCTCAGCTCCGGGGTACAGTAGTCGGGGAATTCGAAGTGGGAGCCGAGGCTGCCCTCGCTGAAGGAGTCCAGGTCCTTGTCCACCAGCGAGAGGGAGAGGTTGCCGGCGGCGGCGCCCGCCCCCAGCTCGGCGGCGGCGTGGCCGTGCTGGGAGAAGTTGAGGCTGAGGTCGAAGAGCAGGTCATCCGCCTCCTCGCTGCCGGCCGACGAGGTGGAGATGGACCGGGAGGACGCCGGGGAGAGGCCGGGCGGCTGCTGAGTCGGCGGCGGACCCTGCTTGGTGATGTTCTTGAAGCTGTAGTAGAGTCTGCTGCCGCCGCCCGCCGCCGCGGCGCCGCCCCGCACCTCCTCGTACAGGCTGGCCCCCTCGGTGGACTCCGCCGAGGAGCTCAAGGTGGGGCTGGCCGGCACTTTGGCCACGTTGTACCGCCGCAGCTGCTGCGGCCCCGGCTCCTCGTCCTCGTCCTCATCCTCCGCCTCCTGCTTGATCCGCAGCTGCAGTTCGTCCTCGTCCTCCTCCTCATCCTCCTCCTCGTCCATGAAGACGCACTTGACCGTCTTGCTGCTCACTTTTAGGGTGCCGAAGACGTACTCCTCTCCCGCGTAGTCCCCGTGGTGGGCGGTTTTGGCTCCCGGCTTAGGGGGCGAGGAGCCGGAGGAGGCTTTCAGCTTGCTGCACTTCTTGCTGGAGCTCTTGGCGCTCTTGCTGCCACCGCTGCTGGCGGGCGCATTTTTCTCGGGACTTTGGCTGGCGTTGGGCTTGGCCGACGGGTCCATTTTGGGCTTTTTCCTGGGCCGGTACTTGTAGTCGGGGTAATCAGCCATGTGCTTGAGCCGCAGCCTCTCCGCCTCCCGGATGAAAGGGATCTTCTCGCTGTCCTTCAGCATTTTCCACCGCTTGCCCAGGCGCTTGGAGATCTCCGCGTTGTGCATGTCCGGGGACTGCTCCATGATTTTTCTCCGCTCGATCTTGGACCACACCATGAACGCGTTCATCGGTCTCTTTATGTGCCCCGACGCCGTTTTGCACCAGTCCGGGTCGCTCTCGTCTAAAGCGACGGGGCTGCAAGCCATGAACTCGCCCTCTTCGGTATCCATCGCTTCCCGGGGCAGGTTGCTCTCCGCCTCCGTACTCTCCGCCTGCTGCACCATGGTGGGCTCTCGCCGAGGCGCCGCTCCCCTCCGAGCCAACAAAGCCGCTCCGCCGCCGCCGCCCCCTCCCGCCGCCGCACCTTGCCCCTGCTGCGAGCCGCGCCGAGCCGCTCTCTCCGCCGCGCCGCGAGGCGGAGCCGGGGGGCCGGGCGGGCGCTGTGGCTGAGCCGCCCGCACCGCAGCCCCGGCGGTGGGGCCGGGCCGGGTCGGGCGCGGCTGGGCTGCTGCGCTGGGCGCGCGCTGTGCCCGTGCCCCGGCCTCGCGCCGCCGCCCGCCCTGCCGCGCGCTGCCCGTTCTGCGAAACTCCCGGCTCCGCGCCCCGCGCGTTATCAGCGCCTCATATGGGTGACATCACTCCCGCCGCCGGCCAATGGCGCCGCTCGGCGCCGCCCGCCGCCACGCCCACCGCGGGGCGCGCCGACACACCCCCGCGCGGGGGGCGGCCGCGGGAGGAGGCGCCGCCGGCGCTGCCCGGCTCTCGGCGGGCGCGGCCCGGCCCGGCCYTCCTCTCCGCCCGGGGGTCCGCGGTGCCGCCGCGGGGAGCTTCGCCCGCCGGCCCCCGCCGCCGGGCGCGCAGCGGTACGGGGCGGCGGCCGCTCCCCTGTGTGCCGCTTCCTCCGGAGGCCGCGGAGCCCCGCGTGGCTCGGGGGGCGGGCGGCAGGGGGCGCTGGCGCTCCGCGGCCGCCGCAGCGCCGTCGCGACGACTCCTCCCGGACCGGCCGCGCCGCGGGTGCTCGGGCGGCCCTCGGCGGGGCACAGCGTCCTCCGCGCTCCGCACACGGCCTCCTTCCGCTCCGCGCCGGGGCCGGGCCTCCGAGCCCCCGGCGGAGCGCTCCAGGCGCCTCGGTTCCCTGCCCTCCCAGGGCTTGTTTCGGTGTCGGGTCGGTAGAGAACAGGGCTGGGAGGACGCAGGGCAGAGCCTGACGCTCTCCCGGTTCCCTGCGGATGCGGACGGTGCCTCGGCGGCTCCGGCCTGCTGGTCGGCGGTGCTCGGGGTGGGGGAGGTCCCCTTGTCCCCCGGGAAGGCCCGGGCTGCCCGCAGGAGGAACGTGAGTATGGTCGCACGCGCCTGGAGACACCTACCGTGGTGTAGGCAGAGCATAAAGGCGGCTTCCCCAAAGTACAGGGTGAAAACATGCACAAAGCATCAAACAGAGCTGACTTTGTTTGTTTGTTTTCCTGGAAGCATCCAGTTATTCAGGACGCCAGTAGCGGATCCCCCAATTCCGAATAATCCCATGTTTGTTTTTATGGCAGAATTTATGAAATCCARAGGTGACAGTGTGCTACACACCTGTGGTCACTTTAATTGCAAAATGTATGCTGAAAATGAATTCGCTGTTTGGGTTCCTCTGTGCTTTTCCAGCTACCGTTTACAGTTACTAGAAAAAGAAAAGTTGAGTAAGTTTCCTGGTGGTTGCTGGCTGGATACAGACATCAGGGCAGTGAGAAGAATGAGCYCTAGCACAGCCTCTACTCTGCCAGAGTAGATCCTATGAACTGGTGCTAATGGGGCAGCAGGTCGCCTGGTGCATCATCCTCTAATTATCACAGTGGCTCATTTTCCTCAGACTACAGCAAAATTACTGTGCTTGGATGATGTGACTATGATATCATAGGGCTGCAGTGACTAGTGCTGTTACAGGAACAAAAAAAACCCAAAAAAGTCACACACCTCTTTTAGCTTTATGCATGGCTTAGGGCTACCAGGTCTCAGCTGCACTTGTCAGGAGTCAGGTGGAGTTTGAAGGATACATTTGAGGCAGATACATAGTGTTATGTYACTTTCCCTGCCTGACCGCAGCTGCGTATACAGAGTAGAGGGAAAGAAAAGGGCATAGCTGAAGAAGGCTCAGTTACTTCATTGTAAAGATGGATTTTGAAAAATACTATTCTGCCTCTCCGTGACTGCCCCCAGCAGTGATTTCTGCTCTGATGCTTGTTGCCACCTCCCTCTCTCCCTATGATTGCACATCGTGGTACAATCTAGCTCCATACTAATGCCTATCCTTTGAGAGACAGGAGATAAAATGGAAAATTTGACTGGCAGGGTTCTCAGCCTGTCCTATAATGTTAAAATTTAGAGAAACCACATGAGGAGAGGGTGCAGTACCTCCGGGAKGGAGTGCCTGAGTTCCTGTCGCAGCTGCGGTCAGCTGTGGTCTCTCCCGGGAGGGCTGTTGGCAGGACAGGGCATTCCTTCCAAGAGGACTATGAGTTTGGCACTTCTCGCCCCATCTGGGTGAGGGCTGACTCAGATTGGGCACACTGAAGAGCTGTCTCTGTCACCAGAGTAAAAAGTGAGAGTGTGTTTCTTCTAATGATGATGTGGACAGGAGTCTTGGGAGTTAGGTAAGTGCCTGACTGCCTCCAGGGAAGGCAGCTGTGATGCTGCTGGGACCTGTACTAGAAAACATCTGAATAGCAATGTCTCACCTAACCCTATTTCTTAATATTTTTCTGTAGGTGCCAGTATTCAGATAGCCTGTATTCACATACCTAGTAAGAGATTCTGTGGATTTTACATGCATTTTTAATCCAGATGGAAATAATGGTGTAATTTTGCAAAATGAAACGTGTCAAAATGTTTTAATTTGTTGTTGGCATTTATGGGAGATTTCATTATGTCATATAATTGAATAAAATTCAAGCTGATGAAATGAAAATTGAATCTTTATTTCCTATGAAATGAATCAAAACAATGAATTTTCACAAAGAACTGCTATTTTTTTCGAATCATCATTTAACAGAAGCCATGGAGTATTTTGGAAAATTTTCATTCAGTTGCAATGGAAGCCATATAATCAATAYTGATAAGACTGGGACTCCATCCACCAGGGTAACAGAACCTCACATTTGACACATTAAGATCAGGAGAGATCATTTTTAATAAAGCTTTGGTGTAAATTGAAGCCRTTGTCATTACACCAGACTTCTTCTGGGCTGTTTCTGCTCCTTCATGTATGTCCCTGTGAAGATGTGTATTAATACTATGGGCATCACATAATTTTCATAAATCCCATTTTTCTCTTTTTGTTTTATATATCATTTTCTGAGTGTCATGGCAGCATTTCAATTTTTCCTCAAAAGTGATCTTTTAGCTATAAACAGCATTACTGTTTTCTCATGCTCGTTAATGTTATGTTTTTGTTGTTTTTTGTTGTCTTTTGAGTAGCGCTAGGAAGATAATGAAGCTGAAAACAGGCTGATAAATAATAGCCACACTCTATAAAACAAAAAAAAACTCGGGGATTTTAGAAATGTGATTCAACCATGTACATGGATAAGTAGATATTACTGTTAAAATGAAATAATTTTATATTCTAAAAGCAGTTCAATAATTGTATGCGTGCATGTATATTCTTATTAGAGTGCAGCAGTTAGAGCTAACAGCCCGCTACTCGTTCTTTTGAAATTCAAATGAATAATCATCTTTCCATTATCTAGGTCAATAGGAGGCTGGGCTACCCCAGAAAGTGGGAAAAAACAGGTAAAACAGGATTCACTAGAGAGCTGAATGCTTGCCTCCTTGTATGGAGTCTGTTTTTGTGGGTCTGCATCTACACTGGGTGTCCCAGTACTCTAATTCGGGGAATGTGTTATTCTGAGCACTGTGCAGCATGGGAATGGCAGTGGAAGCACTGAGGCAAGAAGCTGGTGAGRTGCCTCCAAAGGCCTGAGGCCGGCAGGAAACGCTTCATGAGGGAATATAGGCCCTTTGCATGTGGCCCAGTATGCTTACATCTACCTCCATCAGGGCTTAAAAAGGTGAAGTGATTCATGTTTTTAAGAGACTGACCTTATGCTGTCSTTACAAGATTTTGACTATCAAATAGGAATTAAATATGACCAACAAAAGTTCGTTGTTCAAGAAATAGTGTTTTAGAAAAAGTGAAGGATATTCCCTCTCCTTACAGTGCCTACTCTCTGTGTTAAATCTGAGTAAACTAAAGCCAAGATTTTTACTGTGCCAACTCTGACGATAAATAATACTATGAGTACATTGTTCTTTTGGCTATTTATTTCTTGCTTGTTCTGAATTGTGCTGCAGATTTTTGCCTGGAGAGCCCAGAATGACTTTGCCTGGGGAACGTGTGGGAAAACTGGAGTTACGCACCTTCTGCAAGGTGTGGGAAGTGGTTTCAGTCACAAGCTGTGGATTCAAAATGGAAGAAGCAAGAATTACAGTGTCAAGAGAGTTTTGTCTTAACAGAAAACATATGATGAATTCTGAACAGAGGGGTCACACCCAAGGTTAGTTCACAGACACATTTCCTAGGGATCTTCTCTGGAATAAACATAAATTCCTTGAGTCTTGCATTCATGAGAAAAAAAATAAGCTGTGGTCTTACTTCATGTTAGCTAACACAGGGTAAAATAGTGAAAAGGCATACAGGCTGTGCTTTTTAAGGTTTGGTAAATCTTCCCATCCTTAGYGTTTTAAGCTGCTAATTCACATGAAAAAACCAACTTCCTTGTCATTGCTTGGAAAATGGCATCCTCTCCTCTCTTTTTAGCTACTGTATGGCATCCAAGCTCTTGGATTGTGTAAGACTGGTTTACTCAAAGGGTTTGTGTTGAAAATGAAAGTATATAGGTGCCAAGAGCTGAGGGGTGTAACAACTGAACTTCAGATAAAGAGGTGAAGTGTACTCATTTAACTGAAATAAAGTAATCATTTGAGAGGATAAACTAGTTTAGTCAAAATCTAAAAAACCTCTATTTACATCCAGTTCGAAACTAAATGCAGACAAAGATATCCAGACAAACTCTGCTTTGATTTTGTTTAGAAGAAAATTTTATTTTACCAAAAGTGTGTGYGTCAGATACCACTGGTGAGGGCAGTCTGGGGATGGTTTTCTGGCTGCTCAGCACAGTGTAGTATCTTCCAGGCAGTGTGGCTCTCTGCTGCTGGAGGGGTCCAGTTGGAGCCCAGAGAAGCTGTTATTGGGAGCAGGAGCAGCTCCTGCTAACTCACCTCCTGCCAGACCTAAGTATTCCACTTACTCATTGTCCCATGCCCAGCTCTACTCCTGCTCACCCAACAGAGCTGTGACAGAAGTACAGATTTTGAACTGCCTGCTGCCTGTAGGTAGCCCTAGAAACATTGCTTACTGTTTGTAAATACATGATCAGCAAAGACATCTTGAGACAAAGAGCTTGTGTACATTGTTTGAAATAATCCAGGACTTAAAAATGGAGCAGAAAGTAACCCTATTCTTGCAGCTATGTGGTGAGTCCAAGTCTGGCATCCTGGAGTGTGTTGTTGCTCCAACACTCCCCTAAGGCATTGCTGGAGGAGTGCTGTCTCAATGGGAAAGTATGGACAGGCCATTTCCTCTCAGCCCCAACATACTGATCCTACACAATAAGATGTTTTAAGACACCAAGACGCATCATTTACTGTTTTTTCATAATATCCRGATTGCAATGTGCATCTTATTTAAAAACAAAAAGTTTCAGGTATGTTATTTGAGCAACATGTACGTTCAAAACCATTTTATGCTCTAAGAAACAGCATTAAAATAGTGTTGAGATGTTCCATGTACATTGCACCCCCCTCAGATTTTTGTTTGCGAGACAAAACACTTTTCTTCCTGGTTGTCAGATTAAAACCTGTCTCTCTGAGTCAGGCAGGGTCCCTTCCATCCCACAGATCATTGTAGTACTGTAGTTCTGTTTGGCAGATGATTTCCTCAGCCACTTGTGTGTAACCCTATTGATTTGAACGTCTGCCCCCAGCAACACCTGTGCAAATTCGCGGATGGCACTGGGATTGCACAGATGCCATGGAGGGCATATTCTGGCATACAGGACATTTATTACTGGTGGTGATGCATGAGATGGAAGGGATCCAGGACTCAGGCTGAGTTTGTGCAGCTGGCAGTTAGAAATTTACTCGCAAACTGAGCTCATTGGGTAAAAAAATCAGTGTGATAATGAATCCAGAGCCCCCTGTGCCATTTTTACCAAATCACTTTAGGGCAGAAGAACAATTTAGAAGAGATGTGTCTCTTATTAAAAGTGTCTGAAAATCATACTTGAAAAAAGTGGAGGGAATCCCATAAGAGATTATATTGCAGATATTTGATATCAGAAATTACTGTTACTAGGCTTGTTTAAATGGAAATGTTTACTTGTTTCTGCTGAAAAATTGATGTAAGTAAATTCAATGTGTGAATTTAAAACAATTTTATCTTAATTATTCACTCACCAGTTACATGAAATTAAATGGAAAACACTTATTTTTAACATGTTTTATTTTGATTGATATGAAATCTTCCACAAAAATCAAAACAATTCAAAGTGACAGAGTTTATTCATAATACTATAAATTTCTATTGTTGGCCTACAGACATTGAAATCCACAGTGCTTTAGCAGGTCTCTTAGGAAAAAGTGTTGTACCTTGAACCAATTATAGACCCTTTCTGGCTAAATTGCAGAGCCAGTTTGCTTAATATGGGTAATTTGATGTTGTAAAGTATTTGTCAGTACCCTAGGGTAGTCTCTTAGGGCACACAGGTTTCACTATGTAATATTTCACACTTGTGTGCCAGTTAACCTGCTTAGTTGGAGACTATTTACAACTCATATAGGATTTATTACATTATGTACTTAATTTATGCAATATGCTTAAACCTTTTCTTCATGAAGTGAAGGATGATAATCACACTTATTGCATTGGATTTGCTTACTATTTGGGGTGGGGGAGGGGAAGGAAGTATTTTTAGTCCATCAGGCTCCTTAGAATGTGGAAATTTAGCGAGGATGTGACAAGAATGCGTAACAGAATGTATTTATTAGGCGTCACACCAATATACCCATTAGAGATATAAAGCATGTGCACAGTTGAGTAGAYGCAGACACAGAGATTTATCATTTACCTTTTCCTTCCTCCTAAAAAGCAGAGGAGGGCTGCAGCTGGCCTAGCCCTCGATGACAGCCAAATAACATTGGAACCTATAAAATGGACACAGGGTGTTTTCTTTGGCTCTGCTGTCATGAAGGAGGCAGAAACATGACCTCCAGGAAAGACACTTAGCAAGTCTCATGTCCCATGTGCTCGCTGGATTGGGATCTACTGATTACTGCCCTTTGTGTATACCATTATAGAGTAAGTGAAAAGCCACTCTGATGCATATGCCTGAAAGATTTTAAATTTACAGGACTCACACAGTGAGCAGGATTCTGCACAAATCTGCAGGGGTTTTGCTAAGAAGGGCCTTGCCCCAAGTGCCACCTAAGTCCCATGCCATTTTCTMATCACAAAATTGAGTATACCCAAGGGCATTGCCATAATGTGACCTGTCCTCTCAGATCAGCATGGAGTCAGCCACCAGGGACCAGCTCAGAGGTTTCTTTAAGGTGTGCTTTCCCACGTGTGAGCTGTGAAAGCCCTGCGTGTGCTGTGTGGAGTCCCAGCCGATGAGCTCGGTGGTGTGTGCTGGCTGCACAGGTAGGTAGGTAGGTAGATAGGTAGGTAGGTAACCTCCTTCCCGTGCAGCTGTGAAGCCTCATAGCATAGACAGGAGCTACTTGGACCATCGAGCCAGCACATCCTCCAGGTGCCCTGACTGTGTTCCCATCTGAGCTACTTCTGCCCGGATTTGGCTGAGCTCAGCTTGGAGAAGCTGGGATGTGGGCTTTTTCGGCTGCCTTGACTTCTCCCTCCAGTCAGACTGTTCTTGCTGGTAATCCTGAGCTTGGGCTTGTGCTGGCAAAATCCAAGTGAGAGAAGTGCAACAGCTGTACGGTGGAAATGGAAATTAGAACTTCATTACTGAACAAAGAAGCAAACCACATAATATTCCTATTGGTTGTATATATTTAGAGAAAAAAAGGTTGTATGAAATTCTTTATAAAGCTCTTTATGTCCTTGTTTTGTTATGTCCATGTAAATCTTTCTATTACCATTGTTTAAAAGAGAAATAAATTTAACGAATGTTTCATTGCCTGTTTTTTCCAAATAGAAAACAAACAAACAAACCTCCTTGTTATAAATAATATCAGCAGTCAAAAGAAATTGTACAGTAGCTAAACAATGAAGGCACATGGAAATGCTGTTTATTTTATTTCTACACCAAACCCTGCTGAATTCACAGGAATGAATTAAATATGCTGAGTGTGACTCTGGGCAAGCAGCACTTCAGTTAATACTGGGTTGAATTTTCTATTTTTATTAATTTGTTATAAATTTGGATAATAACCTGTGAGAAATATGTGCATATAAAAACACATTACTAATTACTATGAAAATCACCTTGTGTTCTTTTAGTTCCTAAATGAATATTACTAAATATTCACCAGAAAGAGGTGACTGAAAAAAACCCCAAGCATACTGTTCCCCCTATTAGCCTTTGCTTTGTAGTAAAAATGAGAAACGTTTACTTATTCTATCCACTATTTCTTATTTATGCATGTGGTAGGAGATTCCAGGTGCATGCAAAACTCTGGCTGTACCAGTCACTTAAGGACGGAGAACAAATTAATTTGGGGAAGATTGTTCACCTTAAACCAAAAGCYCAAACCGTCAGTCCTCCTCCCTCCTCCTTCCCTTATGTTGCAAACTGTACCCTGTTAATAGTAACACCACCAAAGATATTCAATAACATTAGAGGCTTGAAGGTTTCCTGATGCTTTATTACACAATGATGAAAATATCATAACGCCTCTAACTTCATCAAATCAGGCATTTCATTACAGCATCCTGCAAATATAGAAAACTGATTGTCTTGTGTCAGCATGGCCCGAATCCAGTTCTTGCATACAAGACATGGTTACTAATGATCTTTGTAAGTCAGATGAGACGACTTCTTATTTTCTCAGTTTTGCTGTACTAGGAATTGTTAAGACAGAGCAGCAAATAGAAAGAGTTTATTATAGGTTATCATATAGTTTGTTTGACAATGTGGTCAGTCAATAATAAACCAGAAATTAATAATTAATTGTACCTGCTATTTGCACAGCAGTTGATATTTTGTGACAATGTGAAGTCTGAGGTACGAAATTATTATCAGCAATTTATAGAAGGGAGCTGCAGTTTTGGGGTTCTGCCTGCACCATTMGTACTGGTCAGAAAAGCATGGGACAGGGAGGTAGAAACCTCTTTCTGATTTCTGTTTTCTGCTTTGCCTGGAAGGGCTTGGCTATGTGACTCAGGAGAATATCTGTGCAGCCAGCTAAGTAGTGTATAGAGAGAACCATTTATTAAGCACAGACTTGCCCCAAATCCTGAGTACATGCCCAAACCCTTCTTTCATATACAAGCAGTCCAGTACATGCCTCACCTTGCGTGGTAAAATTATGGTAAAGAATCRTATCTCTTGTGAATAAGATTAACAGAGGTCTGCCTAACCCCTTCTGCATACCTTTGCATCTCCTTTCTCCTTCACTTCCCAAACTTCAGGAGAAGAAAGTGGGCAGCTAACCAGCTACACACAAATTCAGAGTGCTCTCCAAGTTCTTCATTTGGCAATTTACAGATAAGCAAACCAAAGCAGGAAAGGAAGGTCTGAGCCAGTGCAAAGATAATTTATCTGAGGCTACACAATGAGGCTGGCAGGACAGGAATAGCCCTGGAATTCTCCCCATTACAGTCCTGTGGACTCTTCACCGCAGTCCTGAGACTAAATGAATAAGTACGCTCAGGAGTCACGTTTGAAAAGACAGCTTCTACCCTTCAATTGCTCCCAACTGGGGACAGGATAATGATCAAAACTGGAGCCAACCCAAGCAGTGAGATATGTGAAAAGGAGGCATGTTTTCTTTTGCATGTGAACAGTTTTCTCTTGAAATAGATAATTATTTGGAAGAACCATCTACTTCTATTCTCCAGCAGAAAAAAAAATATTGTCATGTTGTTCCGTTTCTGTGTTATTCTGGTAATGTATTTTAGTGACTGTATGCAGTTCTGATTATTCACAATTGCTTCACAGAGAGTTTGAATTTACATTTTATCTAGACACGAGTCTTACCCAGAGAGATCTTTCTCATTTCAATGCAAGTCTGAAAATCCATTATTTGGTGTTCATTGTATACAGATTTTCATTTCCAGAAAGATTGCTGTGGCAGAAGAAATATAGACAAACTCAATGCCTTCACTAAGTATGAGTTTTCTTGCAATATAGAAAAAGCCTTTCTAGTTTCCCTGGGCACTGAGCTTGGAAAATGTGGGCCTGATTCTGGTTTCCTTTGGGAAAACAGTCTAGCATCATCACCTCCCACTTGGAATCTGCCTCTCTCCTACCTCGGCCCTTCCGGCTTTCAGAATGGCAAATATTGTTTCCTTGAAGAATCAAAATAATTTTGTATTTAAATCTAGGATTCTGAATCAACTGGAAGTGCTGGTCCTGAAGCTCCTCCTCAGTGTAATCTCAGTGATGGGAGCTGCTTTGCCAACATTGATCCTCATTGGTTCCTTCAACTAATACTCAAGAGTTAAAGTTGTTTCAGATACATTTTCTTCCTGTAAAAAAGTTTAGCATTAGTCAGTTCTGGTGACTGTGAGGGAAAACCAGTCCTGACTACACTCTTAAGCCATCAAATCCAAGTCAGGTAGTCACCATTTCATTGTTTCTCTTGGGAACCTTAAAATATTTATCCATGACCTGGTGCCTCTGTCTGGTTCAGACTTTGGGTAGTACCTAGCACAGCGAAGGACTTTGGSTAATACCTAGCACAGTGATGCTTTGGTCCAGATCAGGGGTCCTTTGTTGTTGCCAAAGTGCCAATACTTAGTCACTGTGAATTTTGAAAGACTACCCAGACAAAACTGGAGCTGTTGGTTGAAATGCTGTTCATGAAGAATACTCTAAAAGCTTCTGATTTAGAAATGTTGCATGAGAGCATAGATATTTGAATTTGAAAGTAAGTGATACAACTTTCTGTCAACTATTCTGTTTGAACAGACTTTTAAATTAAATAAACAAGAAATGTGAATTTTAACTTTATTGAGATTTTCTCATCTGTAACAGTAGTATCTCACTGCTGTTGAAAGCAATACATTTTCAGTATGATTTTGGCAAAATCACTGTTTCTGAATTTTGCTTTGAGAAGAAATTGTCATTTATTTGTGTTGCATAGCAATATTAATTGGTGGTCAATTGTACAACACACCAGCTCGTTTTGGAGACCACACTTGTGTTGCTATTAGGCATTTTAGTGGTGAACTGAGGAGGAATGAGAGCGAAATCAGGAGCTGACGCAACTGGCAAAGAGGATGAGGAGAAAAGGTGCAACATGGAAAGAGGGAGGGAAATGTAGTGGTCAAAATGTGCAGAAATAGGAGTTAAGCGTCATAGTCCACTGAAAAACACTAAAATTTTATAGCAAGGCACCGAGCAGGTAAATCACACTGGCAACATTTGCTGTATATAGATTGTTGTTTCTGATCATTGTGCCAAGTTTTCCTGTTAACATTGGCAAGATGACTGCTGAAGACTTCAGGGAATGTGAGAAGCACAGAGAGCTGGACCATACACTGTAATTCCCAGGGGARTGCAGTCCTTTCTTCACATTAGGGTTGACACTTACAGGCTGGAAAATAGAGGAGGGGAAAAACCTGCAGCACAGCAACAGATGTGAGCTGCCACAGGCTGGTCCCATCTTATCTCTGCTCTTTGTACAAAAGGTTTCTTAAGTGTAATGAAAAAGCTTGTTCAAAATGTGAAAAACCCATAGAGGGTCTGAGCCACAGTTACTTGGTCCCTTTGGAAGGCACAGGCATAATGCAGCGCTTCACAGCATTTCACTGCAATCTTGTCTTCAACTTAATCTGGTAGTGAAATGCTTAAGCAAATAGTTACAAGAAAATGAATTCTTAGGGCAGCACCAGTGTCACCCACACGTGCAAGATAAGGTTAGCAATTGCTCTTCTCTTTTAAGTGAAGATATTCTGCTGCTCAAATATGAAGTTAAATTGTGAGTTCTTCAGCACAGGCCATAGTTACCTATATTTACAAAAAGACAATGCACTGTTTTGAAATACATTTCTTCCTAGTGGCTATTTTTTCACCCACTGTCAGAAAAAGAAGGAAAAAAAAGGTCCCTTTTATACTTCCAGTCCTTCTTCTTTTCCTGATTGTGGGCACTTGCTGACGAGGAACGAAATCTATCACTCTTGCTTTCCMGAAATGCCCCCCTGCACCCGCTTCTCTTTGCTCTTGACAACAACAGCACAGAGGAGCGCAGCCTTAAAACAAAATTTTCTACAGTGTGTCATGTTGCTGCTGAAATTTAATGATATTCAGGGCTAGGAGAAAAGAGCAGCTGCCCTCCAGGTGGTGTTCCATAAATGCTCCCCAGAACCCAGCAGGAAGCTGTATAAGTTCAATTCAGTGAAGCAAATTCAATCATTTGCCCCTTTGTAAATGGAGCATAAGCAGTAAAAAAAAAAATCTTTGAAGGATCCTAACACAGGAACTACACGTACCTAAAAACTCAGAAACACATATTTTTGCTGGCATCACTGTATTCCAGATAAGCTTAATAGGAACTTACCTATCCAGCAGCAATTTCACTTTGCATCACTGTGGAAAAGACATAAGGAATTCCCATAAATATCCAATATTTGTTTCACTCACGATTCAAAAATTAGTGGTGACTAAAATGCTATAAGGTTAAGGAGTTGTCTTCATAATGCTTTTTTTTACAAACATTACTCAGCTTTTCCAAGGAATTAACTTTTTGTGGCAAACTTAATTAGTAAAGCATTATTTGATTAAGTATGACAACTGTTGTAGATTTTCAATTCAGGTTATTAGTAATTCATTATAGATTCTACCTACAAATTAGAACTACAGTAGTAAATTTTTGAAGCCACAGCTCCTTTTAATACTAATTATTTTGTTAGTGCCTAAGATTCACAATTATCTGGCACAGCTACCATCCTAATTTACAAATGGCTTTAGAAATACAATATTCAAAATGATGTGCAACCATCTTGTTACAGCAGTCTGCCKTGTCTATTTACTAGATGTAAGTGAATGACAGTATTTTTACCCTAAAATATCTTTGCATGTTTGAACTTCACCTTGTAAACAACATGAAAGTGAATGTTTTTCCTCTAATTTGCTGAACATTTGGCCTGATCTGCTTTTTATCTGAAATAGGTATGAAATATATTAGAAAGTGATAAAAGACATTTTCTGTCCTCATGCAACTAAATAACTAAAAATAATAAACAGCTTGGATTTGAAAATAGTAATTTGACAAATGATTAACACATTATCTCTTGTGGCACTTTGGGGGAAAAAATTATAGAGCTAAAACTTTTGAAACCTTTGAATTTCCCAGTACATTTTCTGCTGGTAATGTTTTAGAAAGGCTTTCAAATTCTCTGAATGTATATATGGAGAGGAAGCAGCTGGATTCACCTGATATCAAACTGATGATCCACTTTTGAGGAGTGCTTTTAGGAAGGAATAAGGTCTGGTTGCATATCATGAAAGGCTGTTCAAGATCTCAAAATCTGGTTTTGGTATTTTTGATTGCCACTGCATTAAGATGGCAAACCACAAAATCTCTAGTCCAGTTCTTGAAACTGTGTTTGCTTTATGGACTATTATGCTGTCACAACTCTAGTTTTATAAGGTGCCTAAGTACGAATTTATACAACAATAAAATTTCTAAAGAAGCCATAAATGTCTACGGGATAAATATGATTGTTATCACAAAAGTATGCATACTAGAGTATGTATTTAACCAATACACTCACTTGCCTTTACCAAATCAATAGTCATCTATTTTCATAGCCGTTTTCTAATGCTGCACTCTTTTGCAATAACATTAACTCTGCCAGCCAAATGCCCCAATTCAGACTATCGCAGGGCACATGCAGACTGCCAGATCACTTGTGGAGCTCCAGGTCTCGCTCAGGCCCAGGCTCCTCCGGCGTCCCCAGAGACACCAACCCAACAAAACCAGGAGGACGAGGTGTTTGGTTCAGACTGAGCTTCCCATTATCACCATCTCAAGCCAAGTGCCTTCGTAATCCACATTCCCATTGGGCTTGAGTCACAAGGTGGCACAAGATGACKGCATCGTCTGGCACACTTGCATTAGCTCTTTTGCAGTAATGCAGTAGTGTTCATCTCTGCCTGTAGTAACTTTGCTCTACTTAGTGGGGAGGGAGCTATGACCATTAGTCTGAATTTCCATATCTTTTTTTTTTCCTCAGTTTGTTTTCTGTTTGTGTGTTGAGTACATATGAGCATATACTTTTGTGGGGTTTTTTAGGAATTCCCTGTTGCAAAGCACACGGAAAACCACCAAATAGTGAGAATGCTATCCGGCTTAAAATTGCTTCTGTAGCTATTGGACCATAGGATTTCCCTTACCTCTGATGCTGGCAAAGAGCCCTGTTTCTCAAAAGAGTGTTTCTGACGCTGTCATAGAAATCACAAGTTTTGTAAATTAATGGAAAGTATTTCTCCAATTAGCTGAGAGCACTAAGAACAACTGTTTGAGCATTAAAGCTATGAACTGATAACTTTGATACAAAATTCATGATCATTGGACCAAATACTCTTCTTTTACAAGTTGTCTTCTTAGAAGATGAACAGCACTTACAAGGAGCAGGAATAAATAGTTGATAGGATCTGTACCCTCTTGCTTACGAAATTCAAGCTATCAAAACCCCCACTAAAAGGAAAATGCTGCCGTTTATGGTCTACTCCCCTAAATGTTCCATCTTTATTGCATAAAATTCATAGGGATATGTCCTGTTTGAGCCTTCCCCTAGAAGGAAGTGGAAAAAGACAGAACTGTTTAACATAATAAACAATATAGTCTGAAAACAAGGATGTGAGTGAGCTGTGGCTCTCTCTGCGGAGCTCTATTAATTTCTGCAGAACTGTTCCTAATTTAAACCATTTCTGAGGAAAATACAGTGATTTGAATGTTTTGAGGATATTTTTGTGTGTGTTATCTAGGAAAGCATATGCTCAAAACAGGGATAGACCCTGCTAGAGGCATAGGAAAGCAACTATCTTTTGGAAGTGTCTTTCAGTGTTTTAAAACTCTAAAAACTAAGCATGAAAAGTGGAATTGTCAAGCAATATTATATTCTGAACCAAATATTGGATAAATGGTAGCTTTTGAAGAATTTGTGTTTGAGCCAGGAAACATTTCACTTATCTGCAATTTTTTAGTGTTTGCTAACTTTTTTTTTTTTTTCGCTTATATGGCATTCCTGACTGTCTTGCATACTGTTCAGAGGCTATGGAATAGRCAGCTGTTCATTTTTTATACTCCTTGAGTGTGTGACTAAAGCTGTAGTTGTACATCTGTGGGTACAATACACAGGGGTTTTTTTGTTTTGTTTTGTTTTGTTTTTCTTGTTAAACACCTTTACACTGTTTAGTAGACTTTAATACAAAGGGCTTCATTTCCCATTTTTTCCCCTCCCATAAAATAATTTCTTCTACTACTCCTAGCACTGAGGCAGGATATGGAGACTGTGTGTGAAAAGCAAGTGACTATTTACATCAAYGCCTTTACAAGCAGCTCTTTAAGCCAGAGTGCAGAGCTAAGTGTGCCTCTTTCTTTTCACCTCGTGCACCCTACACTGGCTCACTCAATCTTACCTGCGATCAGAGTGCCTGACCCTCCACATTCTGATGGGTCACAGTTATTTCCTTCCACATGGGACCTGAAGGGTAATTCTAATTCTAGTGACTAAACCACATTTTTCCCAGTGAATTTCAACAGTGAAGTTGTATTGATACAGCATTGTTTTTGGTTTTGTTTTTCAAATGAGACTACTCTTTTTCCCCCACTGATTGGTTGCTATTTGACAGTCTAAAGAGAATTATTAAGCCTATCCTATTTTCTTAGTTTTTACTGCAAATGTTTCCCTCTTTTGCTTACTATTTATTAAAAGGTTGCATGAAGCCAAATATATCTTCCACTAAATAATAGCTCTGAATAATTGATATGTTAAAAACATGTCACCCAAAATACTCACAAAATTCCAAGCAAAGAAATGTCATATCATTTGTCTGAAACAACACTATTTTGATGTAGCATGTCTGAACTCCTCTGTTGATTTTAGAAATTATTCTCATACCTGGCTACATTTGCTGATATTCTCGTCCTGACAGTCAGGTTTTTCTTACTACAGGCTACTACTTCTTCTCCACAGTTTTTTGAGTAAAGTCAAATCATAAGCAGAGAAAAATCTCATTGTACTTGGGACATGAACAGTGCAGAGATCCGTTTGGCTTTTGCACCACTTTATTCTATAATCCATTCCATTCTTTGTTGCACCTAGCAAATCAAAATGCCAGTCCGTGACTTTTTAATACGTCCTTTTTCCTCCACTTTATTTAAATTGAATTTATGGAGCAGGGTGCAGATATGAGACTGAGAGGGCAGTAGAAAGAGAGGATGAAGTGCTAGTCCCTCTGCAATCAGTGGCAAATATTCAGTTACACAAAGAGGAGCTGAAGCAGGAACAGGAGAACGCAAGCCTGGTAGCTACCATCTCCTGAGATCCCCATGGATGAGTGCTTCTCTCATGAGACCTTACTGCAATCCAGACGATGACTGAGATGTTCTTGAGCTGAAATCTGAGCAGATGTTGAATCTAGCAATTCCTCCACCACCTGCCACAGGTGATGTTACTCCTGTGCCAGAGGCTGTGGTGGAGGGTTTGTCCTGGCCACTGTCTGGGCTGCCAGACCTGGGTTTTCAGCACAGTCAGAGGAGAGGTAACAAGCCATGTCCGTGATGGCAGATGTTCTGACTAATTTAGAAGAACAGATAAATATACACGGGTCCAGAGACTCAAATATATATCTTCCTTTTAAAAACAGTGGTTTGGTTTTAATATTCATACCTTTTCTGTAACACCAGATCTCTAAGTATAAAGAATAATTACACTCCTGAGCCTTTCTTTCAAGCAGTTACAGGCTGCACAGCTCGTTTCCAGTGCTAATGCAGAGACAGAGTGCACAGGCTCACTTCCACTTGTGACCTACAAGGCACGTACCAAGGAATTCAARGATTTCAGGTGTGAAAATTTATTTGTTTTTAAATATGACACCACGACTTAATATGTAAACAAAGCAAATCTCCAAAATTGAATTTTCCAATTAAAAACATTTTTTAACAATTCAAGTGTATTCTCTCTGATTTTAGAAAGACTTTCTGAAGCCAGTATGCCTTATGTCTTAGATAGATAGATAGAACATTATGGATTTACAAATAGAGATTTTATACATATATCTAAGTATGCATTCAGTAAAATTTTTAACCAATTTTAGTATTTTTAAATGTTATCTGGAGGGGTTTTTTTAACATCCAGGTTATAAATTCCTGAAATTAGAGTTCACAATATATAATTGTTTGTAACCCTTTATTTATAGCAGCACTGGCAGATGCTGCAGTACTGAACACTATCCTCTAAGCTGTTTGCATTCTGGTATTCCAGTCATTCATACCAATTTTTACCATGAACCCTCTAACGCAATGCAATGTACAGTGTCTCTGCCACACAATTGACAGACAGGTTTTTCACATGTCTGTGTGTGAGCAGAGCTCTGTAACTGAAAGCATTTTATCAGCTCTGAAGTAAAAGACATCAGGGTGGGAGGGAAGGGATTTAGGTACGTAGCTCTTGTTGATAATGTGAGCTTCACTGTTACTAAATGTTTACTAAAGATAAGAGCTAAATATATTTGTGGCATGAACTTCAGATAATAATTTACCTGCTCTTTGAGCAGGTAAGCAAAACAAACACTTTGCTCTATCATTTTCAGTAGTGAACAAAGCAATAATTTGCAGAGAAAGAAAGAAAAAAAGAGCAACCTTGACTCCACTTAGACTATGCTAAATGGTGATATTTAGAGAGCGGCTAAAGCAGGGGCAGGGCAGTGCCGTACTTCCTCTGGGGTGTTTGGAAAAAGACTGCACAAAGTGCCTATGATGACAGAGATTGCTCCTTTGTGTGTTCTTGATGTGCTTTGGGATGGGTGGGGACGGGGTCCCATTACTCCCTTTTTCTTGCCCATTCTCTTTCTGAGTGTGTTTCCTTGGAGCTGCCAGATTCTGACTGCTTGCTTTGCTCAGCTGCGCTCTCAAATCCTTCCATTATTCTGTGCACCCATGACAAATATACACCATCTTAACACAAGCGTTRTTTAGCCCTCCAGTTCTGACACTACCTGAAACAGTCTGTTAAAAAATACTGCAGTCTCCAGTCACTATGTTGCCAGGGAATGCTTGACATCTGGAAAGCCCCCAGGTCTCAGGTTCTCTCACAGGTGGGTGAATATCAGACATGATATCCTTTTTCCTGTGCAGGCAGTAGGCTAATTTGTTGTTGCCATAACACCATCTATGCTTCTGTCCACAGCCAGGCCTGTGGGCACCCCAGCTTGCTGTTTCAGTTGCTCACAGCCTGACCCAGCTCATCAGGGACTACCTTCCTTGCTGGGGTGTCCGTGAATACCAGCATGTGTGTGTGKGGGGGTGGGTGTGTGTGGGTGKGTGTGTTTCTTGTCTTTTGTGCCATGCCAGAATCTGAACTAGAAAAAACTGTGATCTGTAAAGTTTAGTTTCTAAATTTAGTTTAGTCCTTACAGTGGCCCTTTGGAAACGTGGTAAAACCACCAGCAATGAACTTCTCTGCCACTGTGGAGCCTTACCTCCTCATTAGCTCTAGAGGGTCTTCGCATCCGGTGGAGAGAGCTGCTAGGGCCTCATGCTGGGCAGACTTATTTACTCAAACATTTACCTGATTACTCACATGACAGTGATAAGGAGGGTATTTGTTGGCAAACAGGTGTAACTTATCAATAATTGTAGCAGGAGGTCATTTGATGACATGCTTGGACACRCTGTGTGTTTGTTTAGTTTTAAAAGTACTCATCTGTCAGGGGAAGGGCAGTTAAAGATGCACACTGCATAAATCAAAAGAAAGCCACTTTAGCAATCCCAAAATCCAACAGAAATTTTCCAGGGCTCATACTGGCCGTAACAGTTAGTCACCTTCACCACTTACCAGCTATGTTAGTTTGGTCTGGAAATGGGCTTTTTTCCACTGCTGGGAGGTCAGTGCAAATGTGGCTCCTTGGCCAGGGTATGTGGTGGGGGGGACAGACACCCAGCTGTTGCTGTGGGAAGCAGGGGTTGCACTGAGAGCCAGCACAGCTGGGAGGTGCAGTAGCAAATGCCATGACCYACTGGAGGTGGCCAAAACCTCAGAGCAGGGCTGGGTTCAAGCCTGAAGTCATTTCTGTGGGCAGATAGGTTAGACTGTGTTTCTCTACAGGGTATGAAAACAACAATTCATTATGGGTGGTGGTGTCCTATCAGCTATTCCAAAATCATGGCTCTGTAATTGGCATAAATTTGATATATGATGAAAACAAACTCTCGAGACCTTTACGCCCTTTCCAGATAAGTTGTATTTGATCTGATTCCAAACTCACATATGATTGCAATGGAGTGAGCAACTCTTACTCTGCAGAAGGTACCACATTTTTCTTTGCTGTAGTACAATATGCCACTCATTTTCATTCTATGGCCAAAAAGCATAACAGCTTTGCCATGTATGACATTTTTCTCATATATACTGACAGTCAATCCCCACCCTGATTCTGTAGGCAGCTGCATATTTAGGATGCTCTTTCTGTTAAATGCCATTGCACACCCACTCTTCCACATCAGTTTTATGCAAAACCTGTAAAGATCCTGAAATATCCTTTAGAGACCAAGCCCAATGCTGGCATTTGTAGATATAAAGAGGCTATTGCAATGGTAATATTTGTTTTAATCTCGCCTTTCTTTGTAATAAGCAACTGAGCCCTTCAGATTGAATACTAGAGATTCTTCTTGTTCTGTTTTTGTCTAAACATCATTCTCCCAAAGAATGAATGTGTATAATTGTGAGGCTATGATGAGGGTAATGAGATACTAACACTCTTTTATTTACAATATATACATGTGTGTTTGTTTATACATGTGTATATATGTAAAGGAAGGCCATGAAAACATTTTGATATCAGTGTTGTTTAAAAACAAAATGCAAAGCCAGGCAATTGAAAAGAACATGTGTTTGAAAGACCAGCAAGAACAACAAAAAAAAGCACCAAGTTACATTTTTGGTCAGTATCTATTTTTAGCATTTCCCACTATGGTTTCTTATGCCACTTGTTCTACAGTGGGGACAAAAAGAAATTATTTTACTCTGTGATTATCTTGGAAGAATGGAAGTACATGAGTCCTAAGGATGATAAGTCTGTCAAGATACAATCATGCTTAGTATTTGATTTTAAAGATCCCACTTTAGTATTTCTTCCTCCACAAAATTCTCTCTCCTTTCCCTCTTCATCCCTCCAGTTCTAGAGAGATGTAATCCTGCTATAACTAAGAATATTAAATCTGCATAGAAGAAAGCATAGTTTGAGACAGAAATTCAGTAGAAATAAATTAGAAGCGGTTATAATTAAAATGTGCCATAACAGATCCTGGAAGGAAGTACTTAACTGTTTGTGCTGCCTTCCCTAAAAGGAAGATACCTTTTTTCTTTAATAATTTTTTCTAAAATTAATTTTTTGAAAGTAGCTGTCAAGCTTCCTATCAAAGTTTAATTTGCAGCAAAAAAATTTTGACTGTTATTTGTGTCTTTCAAGCTTTTAACTGTGTATTTAAGAAGCCCTTTTCAGAAGATGCAGTTATATAAACATGCCTACATGTATACATACAGAGGGAGGGAAACAGGGAGAGAGCATCAGTAACTGATCCCATTCAGATGTGTCAAGAAAATTATATTCTTTTCTTATTTGTAAAGTCCATAAATGTGTTCAGAATAATTAACAGAGCTGCAGTAAGTAGTTCACTGTTGATTCACAATGTGGTGAGCCAGCAGCTCTCTTTTCTCACTGGGGAAGAGTCACAGACTTGTTGCCACTCATTTGCTCATGGCGTCGTGGAAGGGAAGCTCAACCTCCAGATTGCCGGTGTCGACATAGGTGTTTGACACAGCTGTTTTAGCTGAGGGAGACCAACAGCCAAAAAAAGGAAAAGGCTGTGAGCTGGAAACAAAATTATTATATCTAAGTGTTTAATCTTTTCTTCTTGTGGATTTTGTCATTGAATTGTATAAGCTCTTCCTAAGCTGGTGACCTTGAAGGGATTCCCCTCCTTCATCCTCTTGATTTGGAAAACAGTATTAAAATAGAAAATTTAAAAAATTCATGGACTACCTTGCCAGGTGTTTATATTTTTTTCTCACAATCCTACTGATTACCTGAATTTAAATGATTAGCACCATGCTTTTAATGTGAAAGCATATATGCATACATTAAGTAGAGCAATTATCATACTTCTGACAACTTGCCCCTTTTCTGCTCAGTCCTTGCATATGCATGTTTGTGCACCTTGCAGCAACAGAAGGTTTGTCAGAAAGAGTCACAATGAAGCCAGGAAATGACAGAAAATGCTGAAAGTCTGAGAGGAAAAAAGATGAACAGGAAGCCACGAATGACGAGAACCCCAAAAAGGATTGCAATGTAGATACGCACAGATATTGTAATTTGAACCACACTAAACAAACTGCTTGGATTTGTTGTTATTTTCTGATCATTTTACTTGGAGAAAATTTACAGAGTAAAATCAGWAGCTTTCATATCCTTCTTCTCTGAAGTACAGTTCAAATTCACTTGAATTCTTTCATCTTGAACTGTACTTAGAAAATGAACCGTGACAGTGCAGACATCCTGGTTGCTAACTGCACAGTCAATACAAAATTCCTTCTCTAAYGGGGGATGTCATTGCCTCTAGCCCCAAACAAATCTGAGGGATACTATTTCCAAGTTCATTCAAGTTTGTGAAGCTCACCGGTACCACAGCTAAGGAGAAAACCTTATCAGTCATTAAATGTCTGTGCAGAGACCCAGAGTATTTGTCTGAGGAGTCTTTTGTGATGTCTCAGTTGGTTGTGTATGAAGCGTTTGCTATCRTTTTCGTTGTTCAGCAAATATAATGGCTGGAATAGACTGCTTTATTTACAATGTGCAGGGATTAAATTTTTGTTTCCCTTGAGACCTAATTTAAAAGTCTGCTTTTCCCTCAGTTCTCCATTTACTCATGTTTTGAACAGCAAACTGAAGAACCATTCTGTTAACACATGAAATTCATAATCTTGAATTAAAATCTTCTCCTCATCACTGCTTTGTTCACAGAGTAACCAATAGGAACTTAAAGAGTGGGAATTATTTCAGAATCTCTGTCCTGCTGTTGTTGGAATGGAAAATATCACAGAGTTAATTCACTTGGTCCCACCTTGCTAACACAAGGCTCTCAGGCAACTGATCAGTCTCTGAGGAAACTGTTTACTTGCCCTTCGATGGCATAGATATGAGATAAGAACAAGAGAAAACACAAGTTACAATTGTAATTCCCTTGACTCCTTCACCCACAAACCACATTATTTATTTGCTGGAAATCATTTTCATTGATTGATTTTGTGTTTGAGCAAGATGCCATCTTGACAGGTTTGGGGACTGACATCTTTCCAGAACAGATCCAGAACTGATCACCAGAGTGCACATTTCCTCCCTTTCCAGCTACAGCACCAACTGTACTCTGAAAATGTTCTTTTAGGGATCTATGTAATCTTTGTCTTGGTTAAAGGTAAAACTCTCTGTTGTGCAAAGAGGGCCTACTCAACAAAACTGGAATTCTATGATACTTAAATATACAGTCTTCTGTGAGGGATGAATTTCACCTCAGGTTCTTTTATTTTTATTCCATTGAGGCAACCAACAGAGATGATGTATTGTGCCACCACAAGTTTTTTTTCAGATCTAGTTTTAACCCAGAAACACAGTTCCAAATTTTCTTTTGCAGCTACTGTATTGATCAATACAGTGTCGTGAAAAGGATGATGAAACAAATTTGGAAGACTAAGTTGAAATTATGTATTAACAAAACAGTGGTCCTGCTCATCAGAAAAAAACTGTGATTTGCAAAGGCTCAAGGCAAGCCATTTCTTCTTTCTCAGGTGAATGAATACTTCTCAGGTGAATACATCTCAGTTTACAATTAAAAAATCTAACTTTTAGATCAGAAGATTCCTAGTATTTATAGGGAAGATTCTCTTTTCCTGTAGATATCAGTCCAAAACTACCTAGAAAAAATGAAAAAGAGTCAACCACAGTGCAATCTACAGTCATCAGCATGACTTATAGGAGCTCTGATTCTGCATTAAAAATGTTTCTGCAAGAAAAACTGTTAAATTCCCATCTATATTGGGCCTTTTCTCTATMTATCTTATTGCTGTAATATTCTGGGGAATATTTTAGACAGAAAAGCATTTTCTCAAGAAAGAGGTAATCTTTTTTGGGGTCTTCTTAAGTAGAAAAACTGTGATGGAGAACAGCATAGCAACAGATTATACCATGATTGCATCTTTCATCTGATGAATTCAAAGTGCATGTCTAGTAACTAATGTCTATATTGCTCTTTTGAGAAAAGTTGTATTTATTAAAACCATGTCACTCACTAGCAGAAACCAAAGCAGGTAACTTCAGCTGTATAACAGTACACAGAAACAAAGCTCAGTATCTTAAAGTAATGAAGAAAAATGGATAACATAAAATTGAAACTTCAGGAGTAATTTACAAAAGTAGAATATAATTACATGAGTTGGAGTCTGGCTGAAAAATTTGCATTAACACCAATTCTTGTGAAATGTCGTGAAATATTTAGTAACAAGCTGCTATCCCAAAAGATATGATCCCAGGACAAATATCTAGTCTTATGTTTCTTTAAAATAGTTGTAAAATTGTAAATACAGAATGAGATTTTGATTAAAGCTATAAAATATATTTAACATATTTGTGTACAGTATTTGGAACTTGTTCCTGCTGTCCCTGAATTTGTCTCTGCAAGGAAATGGACTGGGATATCGCTAGTGGAATAAATGAGTTAGCAGTAGTTAAATTGGAATATCTCCTTTCACGGGCAGTGTATTTTAAAATACAGATTATTTTATTCTGGAATAATTGTAACATTTACAACATTCACCAAGTGATTAAAAAAAAAGAGCCTGTAATATGGAATAGATTGTTCACAGATGAAACTCAGCAAACAATTCCAAATAGATATTGTAGCAGAAAGTATTGTGCAAGAGCTATTCTGGCCAGTGCTGTTGTTGGAAGGAAGTCTCAAAAATATGCTGTAGAACATGCAATGAAATTTCTGCATCTACTGTAGCTGTGTAAATTGTATTGACTCCCAGAATTTAAATAAATTATCACATCAGCTTCAGTTCTCAGAGGTCCTGTACCAGAAAGCCAGTTTTAGTATTTTATCTGGACTAATGCAAAATATGACATCTGTAGGCAGCTCTTTTAAGACCACTGGTCTTACGTCATTACAATTACAACAAATTACTACTATAGGGTTAAATATAGAAGGGTTTAACTCATCATGAATATTGTCGTGTGCTTAACTGTCCTTCAGAGTATGCTTTAATCCAGAATAATGATTCATTGTAAGAACAATAATTCCTAATACGCAAATCTTTTCCTCAAAAAATTAGTGATGACAGAAATAAATAAAAAGAAGTGATGTTGATAAATATCTTAATTCTGCTATTTAGGTACAAACCAATTTTTCCGTGTCTTGTACAAAGTTCTAAGGTAAATAATTGCTGTCAATTTTAATTGGGTTTTATTTTTTCCCTATGGAACTTCTTACTTGTGAGCAGTTTTAGATACACACATATCTTAACTCCACGTTGTGTGCAGCTCAGACTGTCCTGCACGCAAGAGTAGAATGTGACAGAAGCTCGTGTGTGCATTGAGCGTGCATTGGCTGCAGGATGATAGATGTACACGGAACTGTCAGCGTTCAAAGTCACTTGGCTACATACACCCTACTTAAAYCTTCTTCCTGCTGCTGTTAAGACAGAAATTCTCTGCCATCCTATTTTTAGTGCAGAATCACAATCCCTTATCTTGCTTACCCTGATAGTCACTTCAGATGTGTGCTGTGCCAGGATGCTATTGCTTTACTCAGGCATTATAGAAAAACATCATTAGCATTTTCACTTCTGGAAAAAACTCTCTGGAGCCTTCAATAGTCACAAGTAACCAGGATCTCAGTTTTATGTCTGAGGAAGGTGATAGCTCCATCAGTGCACCGATTCTTGCTATGGTGCTCCAAATTGGCTCCATAAACCTTGTTTTCCTCAATCTCTGACCTCTTCTCACATTCTCAGGAAGTTTAACATAGTCATTATAGTGTGATTTTGAATTACACTCAAACAGAAAGGCTGCCTAATTGCTTTCTCTACGTTGTTTAGGTCTCTTGCTACATAAAGACCTGAAAGCTCTTGGCAGCTTCAGGAAGAGGACTGTGCAAGCCACCCAGAGAAAATGCTCACAGCAGTGTGGGAAACAAGTGGTGAATATTTTGCTGAGTCGTTACAAGGCAAATCTTAACATGATACCAGTTTGAGTGTAAAACAGTCTCTTAAAGGAATTGATTAAATTTCTATCATYTCATTTATAATTAATCATCACAAAGCTTCTAGGAGTACAGTATCAAGAAAAGTCCACTGGAAAGTGATGAATTTGTTGAGGCAAGAAAATAATGTTTCAATAGAAAGTGCTTGACTTCTGAAAATATCTTTCAATTATTTCAGAGATTCATAGTATAAATGTACCTATTTAAATAGGTAGTGAGGGATTTTTAATAGTAGAAAGAAGTAGATGCTTCTAGAATATTATTCATCAAATACTAAATTTTTTGTGCTAAGGTAAGTATCTAAAATACATTGGAGGTTTTGTGTCAAGTAAGTGAGTGTCTCTCTTGAGTGTTGCATTAAGTTTATGCACGAAGGTTTGGGTAGCAGGAGGGCATTGTCACTAAAGCTCAGCAGAAAGTTAAATTCACTGCACATAATGCTGTTAAATAAGATGAATCTCACCTGTTGTACTTAGCAGCTTTGTAAGTTATGAAAAGTAGGAAAGTCTACCCCTTCTCTGTTACCTGCAAAGGAGATAAGCACAACTGGAATTCAGATATTTTAGGAACTTTTCCTATCTGAATTAGAACAGACCTGGCCCATCTCATTGGCTGGGAACCTGCCGGTGCTCTAAGCTGCTGCACACTGCAGAAGGAATGGAGCTACTCACTTGTTCACTGTATGAATACATGAATTTCAGGATTAATTTTTCTTCGCACAGTCTCAAAGAGAAGATATTTTTAAAAGCTTAGCTCACCTTCATGTATGCTATGTGTATATACAGAAAGTAAATAAATTAGATCTTTTATGTGTTCACAGCTATGTTTTGCATCTTCTGTATAACTATTTACCCATAATAAAGTCACTATGTTTGCCTCAAGACTGCTGTTGGGTAATTTAAAATTCTATTTTCAGTGGCGTAAAACATTTATACTTTGAAATTGTCCAATTTAAATCATTTTATCAATTAACATTGATATGTAAATATTTTCACAAAATAATTCATAACACTTGCTATTTCTTTCAAAAATTTTTCAGAAAATGTTTTTACAGGCTTTTTGTTTCGTTTTTTTTCTTTGTGTATTGAGTCTATTAATATGAAACATGCCTGCCATTTTCTGAGGGAGGCTCAAACTGGTTTTGGTCTTTTTCCCAATCTTTTTTTTGTTCTTTTTGTGCTATTGAACATCTATCCTACATTTTCTTGCTTTCTTGCAGCTGGGTATAAAGTGAGGAAAGAAACAAAGCTGTAATTGAAAACAACTTTTCAGAATTCATTAACTTTTGGAAAGGTAGATTGTCCACTTTGCAGTACTTTGTTTTGTTGTGCTTTTGGTTTTTTTCCTTTCCATGACTTTTTGTAAGCAAAGAAAGCTTGTGAACATCTGAGAGTGGTTAAAGGAAATAAAAATGACATGTGAGGTGGGAAAATCTACCCTCAACTTATCAGGAACAGGGTTGAATACCGTTCCTCAATGGTAACCTAAGGACAATATAAAAGGGGAAATGTTTATGACAATTTAAACCTCTTCCAACTCAAAATCAATGTTGTGAAAAGGAGCAAATTCATCACAAAAGCAGAGCTCCACAGAGGTCGGTTATTCAGTGCTCTACTGCAGAAGAGCCCATTATGTTGATGCAAGCACAGTTTTGCTGACTGTGGCAAAACACCACTCAGTTCAGAGCAGCACTGATGAGGCCAGGTTTAAATTTAGCTTTAGAGCCCTCACAAGTATTATTAAGAGGACGAAGCTTCTGGGCATTTTCTAGCTCATTGCTGGCCATTTTGCACAGCTGCCTGTTCTCTGTGGCAGAGGGCAAGTGTCTCTTCACAGGTTGTTACTTTTTGTCTGGCTTATTTGGAGACAAGATGTTCAAACAAACAAGTCACTRCCAACTTCTTTGCTTGGGGAGGTGTCTGGAAAATCTGTTCTCTTTACTGGCTTCATAATTCTCTGGAGTGGTATTGCATTGCTGGAGAAAAGCTTGGGGGAAGCTCACACAAGGGTGATGAACTACAGAGTGGAAAACTGCTGTGGGGTCTGTTAAAAACAACACCACAAACTTGTATGTTTTAACTTAATTAGCTGCCGAATGCYCATCTTAGTCTGGTTATTAACAGCATTCAGAGCATAATTGCAATCTTGATTGGTTCACTGTTTTCCCCTTTGCAGGTCATAGTAAGCACTAACACATTTTTATAATAATCATCTGCAATTAGTGAGGCGAATGAGGTTTTGAGTGCGACTTTACATTTGTCTGTTATAGCAGTCTATTTTCATACACCTATTCATAGAGTTTAGTTACTGTGAAAAGCAAGAAAATATAATTAGTGCTATTTTCGTTGATGGAAAGGAGAAACGGCCTTGTAGCAAAAGGGCTAAGTACATTTATCTACCAGCTGGAAATCATTCCATATCTTAAAGCATGGATATTTTTAAGCACAGGGTKTCCTACTGGTCTTACATGTTGGGGGGAAAGGGGAGTGTGTGTATTTTGCTTTGTGACTTTTTAAAGTTCAAAATTGTATGTAACTATTCTACAAAATTTGTTGGTTGTCCTGAACATTCTTTATGGTAAACCCATTTTTTAAAAATTATTTTGAAAGTCAATGCTGCAGAAAAGAGTTGTAGAAACTTTAGTGTCTAATTTTCTTTTGAAAGACCATTTCTAAAGAAAGGAGAGAAGTGGTGTGTGTAAATTGTTGATCAACTCTTGACTCCACACTGTTAGAAGATCAGTTCAAAATCTGTCTCCCTAGGAGAGCATTAGCAATAACTTGGCCGAGGCAAAGTGCCTGGAGTTATGGAGTAAGACATATACCACCTTAGTCATTTTGAGTGAATTCTGAATCAGTGCCCCTTGGGGCAGGGCTGTCGTAAGTCACTGTTTCAGGATCTCTGCTGTACAAATGGGATTGTAGTTGCTGTACAAATGGGATTGTAGTTTCTGTCCTGCCCATGTGATGACAAGGCACATCCTCCCCACGCTGGGATAGGCTTCTCCTGGAAGAAATAATTTTCCACTTTTAGCCAGATGCATGAACACTGCTTCTGAATGCATCTGAAAAACCTGAAGGAAAAAGGAAGGGAATGGTTGGCAGTTTTCAGAGCTATATGTGCATGGTAAAATTAGGGAAAGAAATGGACATCAAAGCCCTGATCTTGGAAAGTGATGAATGACTCCTATAAGGTCTTGAATACCTCTGATTTACAGGATTGCTTTCATGAATAGTTACATACCCGTTACAACACTCTCTCAAAGCTGACATTAATTAACATTCGAATGATGTTTATAAGATCTGCAATAAGTGCAATATTTCTCATTTGCAAATAGGAAACTGAGGGCCTGCAAGAATCAGGACTGGATGTATACAGGAACAAATATAAATAAATAAGAATAAACCCCACACCTCTGTGTACCTCTGTGTGTTTAATAAAAACCTCTCCCAAATCTAGCTGTTCACAGTTTGTACAGGGGACAGCACTCTCCTGTAAGGCTGAGGGACACAGGGTTCTCCTGAAGGGCCTAGAGCAGCCTTTTTGGTGTGGGACTAAGCCACTTCTTTTCTGCTACTTTAATATACAGCCATTGCACATAAAAATGAAATATGATTGAAAAGAGTGCCTTTGACCTACGTATGTTCAACATTTGCCAATACTTAAAAGTGCATGGAGAATCAGCTAGTGGAAGGCTATAAAATCACATGTCATGCCATAGAAAATAATCTAAATACCAAGAAAAAGAAAATTCCAACAGTTTTGTGGGTGGGATTTTTTTTGTTTGTTTGGGGTTTTTTTTTGTGTTTTTATTTGTGGTTTTGTTTTTTGTTTTGTTTTGTTTAGTTTTGGGGTTTGGTTTTGGTTTTTTTGGGGGGAGGTGCATTTTTTTTGTTGGTTTTTATTTCATTGTCAGGCTTGGATTGTGTCCACATAAAGTTATCAGGATTGTAACCTGTGGAAGTGTCAAAACACTTTTTATTATAAGCCCGTTTTATATAAAGCTGTTATATTTTCCACTAATTATGAGAAAGTCCACCTCTGCAGTCATGAGGATATGATTAGCAGATGTGAAAGACATAATGCAAGCAAACAAACACAGTAAGTCTCCCAAATTTGGTTTAGCATTAGTATTAACACTGGCTCTGTGCAAATCAGCTTTCATTTACTCTTTTCTGACATTTGCACGTTCTTATTTTTTAGATTAACTCATAAGTTTTTCAAAGTTTCATATTTTATTACCTCTAAGCCATTTAAAGCTTTTCTGAAGTTGCATGCGGTAAGAAAAAAACATGTCACTCTGTCTTCCACCATTTTGTGTTGGCACTGTCTCGATGGTGGGAATTACAGTAATGCTCTGTCCCAGAGGTGGCTGTGAACAGCACAAAGCCTTTTGCAAGGAAGCTGTATGTCTGTGCCCAGTGTAGAGTTAAGGCTTGAAGCCTCTACTATTATTAGGTTCACAACTCCCTGCTACCTAAACCAATACTACAGGATTCCAGGAGACTGCCAAAGTGGCCTTTGCTCTTTATTAAATTCAATAAATTTAATACATTTTTTCCAGACGGGATGCACCCAAGAGTAATGAGGGAGCTGGCGAAAGAGCTCACCAAGCCACTTGTACTCATTTACCAGCAGCCCTGGTTAACCAGAGAAGTCCCACTTGACTGGAAATTAGCAAATATAATGCTCATCTCCAAGAAGGGTCAGAAGGATGATCTGGGGAATTACCAGCCTTTCAGCCTGACCTCAGTATCTCAGGAAGGTCATGGAGCAGACCTTCGTGAGTACCATCATATGGCATGTGCAGGGATCAAGGCCAGCCAATATGGGTTTACAAAAGGCAGGTCCTGCTTGACCAACCTGATCTCCTTCTATGACAAAGCAACCCACTTAGCTAATGAGGGGGAGGCTGTGGATGTTGTCTGTCTAGATTTCAGTAAAGCCTTTTACACCATCTCCCACAGCATTCTCCTGGAGAAGCTGGCAGCCCATGCCTTGGGCAGGTGCACCCTTTGCTGGGTAAAAACTGGCTGGATGGCTGGGCCCAGAAAGTGGTGGTGAATGGTGCCGCATCCAGTAGGTGGCCAGTCACTAATGGGGTTCTCCAGGGCTCAGTATTGGGGCCAGTCCTGTTTCATATCTTTATCAAAGATCTGGACAAGCGGATTGAGGGGGCACCGTCAGTTCACAGACAACACCAAGTTGGGTGGGAGTGTTGATCTGCTGGAGGACAGGAAGGCTCTGCAGAAGGACCTGGACAGGCTGGATCGATGGGCTGAGGCCATTTGTGTGAGGTTCAATAAGGTGAAGTGTTGAGTCCTGCTCTCGGGTCACAACAACCCCCTGCAGTTCTACAGGCTGGGGTCGGAGTGGCTGGAAAGCTGCCTGGTGGAAAAGGACCTGGGGGTGCTGGTGACAGCAGCTGAACATGAGCCAGTGTGTGCCCAGGTGGCCAAGAAGGCCAATGGCATCCTGGTCTGTATCAGCAATAGTGTGGCCAGCAGGCCCCGGSCAGTGATTGTTGCCATGTACTCAGCACTGGTGAGGCCACACCTCAAATGCTGTGTTCAGTTTTGGGCCCTTCACTTCAGAAAGGACATGGAGGTGCTGGAGAGCATCCAAAAGGCAGCACAGCTGGTGAATGGTCTGGAGTTCAAGTCCTGTGAGGGAACTGAGGTTGTTTAGTCTGAAGAAAAGGAGGTTTAGAGGGGATGTCATTGCACTCTACAATTGCCTGAAAGAAGGTTGCAGTGAGGTGGGGCTTGGTCTCTTCTGCCATGTCTGAAGTGAAAGCATGAGAGGAAATGATCTTAAGTTGCACCAGGGCAGGTTCAGAGTAGATATTGAAATAAAAAATTCACTGAAAAAGTGGTTAGGAATTGGAATAAGTTGCCCACTGATGTGGTGGAGTTACCATCTCTGGAAGTGTTTAAGAAGCGTCTGGATGTGGGACTGGGCAATATGGTTTATGTGGTTGTTGATGGTTAGACTGGATAATCTGGAAGGTCACTTCCAACCTTGATGATTCTGTGAGTCTGTAATAGATGAATCATGTTACTCCATGCAAACTGGAATGCAATTATATCAAATGTTTGTATACAAGCACTGTAGCATTTTGATCCAATGTTTTTGAAGCCAAGTTTCTTGACTGATTTTTCCTTGAATGAAGATTTTCTTCTTCTTATGGATGTTTTCTGTCTAAACGAAAAACTCATGAGCCATACAGAAACATATCTTTACAAGATTAAGCTTTATGTTAATTGTTTGCTGTAATATAGGAAATATTTTGCCTCTGTGATTATACTGCTAGTCTGTAGAACATTACCCTTGTACACAGATTTAAGGCCTCTGTTCCTGGATTTCCCACTGAAATCTGAGAAAAGGTTGGCTCTTCATACAGCTGCATTGCCAGTAAAGATRAACATTGTTTTACATATGTACAGGTATCTGGAGAAGGAGGAGGGGAGCTAAGAGGAAATGACAGGGTTTGCTGTTGGGTTAGGTTGTCATTAAGACAATTAGCTGTAACATTATCAAGGTCCCAGCCCTGCAAATATAAGCATGAAGAAAAACCCTACTGAATTCATCTTACTACCAAAAAGACTCTAGCCAGGTATAAAATTCAAACTGTAAGAAGGTCAGGATGTTTACATTTTACCATAACAGAATCCCCATAGCCTAAAAACAGTGATGATTTCAAATAAATAAATAAGTGTTTTAAACCAATTTTTTTTTTAGAATTCAAGATGGAAAGAGTAAATTGAAAAGAAAAATTCCCACTGCTGTCTACTCATCTTTATGAAATTAAGATGAGTTCCTGTACAGGCAAGAGAGCAATTTCTAGTATGCACCAGGAGGTCACCACACAGCATTTCTGGTACCACCAGATGACAGACATGATAATATCTGATGACAGACATTCTAATAATTAGCTTTTTCTGTGTCTTTGTGAAGCCATCTTTGTAGATTCATAGAATCCTTTCCTTGTTCGTCTCCTTTTCCCCTCATTAACATTTCAATCAACTGTACTTTTCATTGGAAACCAAACTGAGAATGTGGGGAATTAAGATTTTTAATGTCTTTTTAATAGGGGAAAAAAAAGTTCTCTGAATGACTGTGAGCTGTCTGTTGCCTTTTGTTGTTGTTGCTATAATTGAAGTTGCACAGTGTGGTACAGAGATGTATGATTTTCTTTCTATTTTTTTTATCAAGTCTAATGTAATCAGTCTTAACAAGAAGATCAACACCAAACAGCATTAAGAATTCAAGCAGAAAAAATGTGAAAACTCATCATGTGGAAGGAGCAGGAGATTATAATGCCAATGGTCAGGAGTCAGATTTTAGGAGCAGCACACAGGTATATTTAAAGAGAGAAATCACAGTCTACTTTCCAACCTACGCCATCCAGTGCTCAAACATCCTTATTGCCACAGGACTCTGCCTTGAACTGTCTCCTTCTGCTTCCAATACTCAGGACACCTTGTTTGGTGACCATGGCTACATGATCTGGTGTCTGCCCACAGGCCAAGCTGGAGACTGCTGGCATGCATTCACCAGTGGGTTACGGTTCCAAGTGCTTGATGGCAAGAGTCAAAACGCTAGAACTTTCCATTTGGGCAGGTTTCATATTTCRTGGGTCTCCTATGCACTCTTTTTTCTATTTCAAATGAGATGTGTTAAAGTGAGGGAGATGAAAAAGAGCTTGGACATAATGAGAGTAAGTCTAAATAAATAAATAAATAAATGTAAATACACTGTCAAATTAGAAGTTATTTCAATTCTCTTTTTCATGAAAACTCAAGCTGTTATAGTAATTTATTTAAATTGACTCAACAGGGGTCTTGGCAAGGTAGGTCAAGGTGGATTTTCTGGTAGGAGAACTGTTCTGAAATTCTTAGTGGAACAAATTCCCCAGAAAATGAATTATAATGCTTTCATATTCACATTAGACAACTGAAATACAATGGAGAAGGGACTATGGCACATTTATTAGAGATTGGTGACCCATCTACTAGTTTCACACACTCGTAATTCAAATGTGTATCTCTCAAAAGAAAATTTTGGATTATTTAAAAGAAGTAATTTAAATCTTTCAGTTAAAGAAAATGCAGAATCTTGATTTAATCAGTGAATGAAGTTATGATAGCTGCATATATCATCTGAATGCTATGAGGGAGACTGTGGAAAATCTTTGTGTTAATTACACGATTGTAGGATTGATGTTTAATTTTAAAATAGTAACGRGAATAGCAATCTTGCTCATCTTTGGTAAAAGGTGGCTCACTGAAGGGGTTAAGAATGTGGAATATACAGTGAAATGGTAAATAAACTGTTTCTCTCTCCTGTTTGGCTGTTCCAGAATAACTATACAAAGAATATGATGAGTGGTAAATAAAATGAAGTATGTGGTCCTTAAGGAGCATGTGGAATTCATTGCCACGGGAGGCTGTAAAGTGGTTGTAAGGTGGTTGTATTTAAAAGAGGATTATTTTACAAGCAATAATACTGAGCTAAATTGTATGGAGCGATGGAGCAACATTCTTCACAAGACCCCTGAGGCTGGCTCAGCATTTTCAGCTCTGGCAGCAGAGCATTTCATGCCAGCGGAGGGGAGCCAAAGCGGACGCAGAGGTGACACAACAAAATCTAACCAAAAGGCAARTAAAAGGCAAGAAGAGAGGAGACATAGGAAGAGAGAATAAGAAAACTGCAACTTGTCCAAATTCAGCTCGGCTTCTGTTTGTATGCATCTCTTCTCCCCATATTTTCTTCACTGACTCAGAGCTCCAAAGGCACTTGGCCAATGGGAAATTAAGCCCAGGAGCCAAGGTAGAAGCTGGTCTGGCTGTATCTCAGCATGGTGACTCAGCTTTGGACTGGGAAACATTTTTTCATTTGGTATTTTGAACGGACTGACACTTTACTGTGCAAGTGACTGTGCACTGGAACAGATTGCCCAGAGAAGTTGTGGAGTCTCCCTCACTGACACATTCAAGAACTTTCTGCACCTAATCCTGTGCAAGGATAATCCTGCTTGACCAGGGAGGTTGTACCAGATACCCACTGTGATTGCTTCCAACTTTACCCTTTCTGTGATTCTGGGACTTTTGGCTGAAAACGAGGTGAAAGTGGCCACTTGGGGGGTGGGGTGTGGGAGGGCAGCTTGGAGAAGGCATATATGCAGAAGGAGGAAACTAGGCAGACACTAACAGGGAGGTGCATCTAGAGCAGAAAAGCCCACTGCTAAAAGCCTTTCAGAAATTAGACTTCCTCTCCTCTGGGAATGTTTTTCTGCACTTTTCTCAGCAGGTTTCAGCTCCTTTTATCCTCCATCACCTCCCACTCTTAGGGCTTAGGGGCCATAAATCTCGATTTTGGCCCTTCTTCCATGTCTCAGCCCCATAATAACCTGTTCTTCTTAATAACCTGTTTGGTCACCCTTATGCTTCCCAGCTGGCTTCACATACTAAGTGAGTATATGTGGGTGAGGTTAGTAGCACAATTTGGCTGTGGAAGGAACGGGACAAAATCCTAAATGAAAACCAAAGAATTATGAAGTCAGTAAGCAGAACCACGGACAGTCAGGTAAGAGATTTGAAGTCTGGAATGGTGTATGATGCTTATTAAATTATAAGCAGTCTTCCCATCATGTTTGATTAGGAAAACAACTGTGGTAATTGTAACTGTAAGCAGGAACCTGTCCTCAAGTAAACTAAGAATTGTTAGCTAAAGAGTTGCAGCATTTTCCATGTGCCCTGTTTTCACATAAGGTTAAGGTTATTAACTATACATACCACCTAGGAGTATGCTAATTTGCTTCCATTATGAAAAATAGTGTTGCAAGCCCTTACCTTGCTGGCATTATGGACTTAGGGAAATAAAATTTCACTCAGCTTCATTGTATTGTCGCTTACCTAAATCAACCTGCCCATTTCTAGCATTTGCTCATATAAAGATTTCTCCAGGTATCTTGTTACTAAAAACATGATAGTAACTTGTTGGGATATATGTTACCAGTGAAAAATCTGGTATTGCTAAATATTCATTTTAAGATTAATTTTTGTTTGAACGAGAGTGTTTTACATACTCACATTGCTTATAAGGAACTTGGGAGATAGCAGGTTAAAAATTCATATGGAGAAAGTTGCATATGCCTTATTCCCACTTACAAAAAAAAAAAAAACCTGGAGCTATTTTAACATTTTGGCATATGGAGTTATTGTAGCTCACTGAAAAAAAACCACTCAGCCCTGTGTTAGATACCAGATCTCTCTTCCTATTACGTAATGCGGGGAAATATACATACACAGTACAGTTATTTTAAATACAAAGTTTAGCAAGAATTATTGTAGCTTATATGGAAATGGAAAGTCTGAGAAGTTTTACAAGTTTCAGAGTTCTGTAGCTGATGCTAAAGTTCCATTTATTGTGAGCCTATTTGCAGCTGGGAGTCCTGCAGGAACTGAAAGGGACAGAAAACTGTGAAAATGCAGACTGAGAATGTCAAAATGCAGGCAAACTCTTTGTGCTCTTCCATGGCACTGATATGTAAGGCTAATAACAGCAGCTTCACTCCACTCTTTTCCTGTCCTTAACTAAGAACAGATCCAGATATGGCAAGAACGTCACCCCAGGGAAGCAGGAAAAGGAAGGGTGAGTTATACAGAGAGTGTTTGGACTGAGAGTGTGCTGGATCAAACTGCTGAACTCTGTGGGGAGGTATTGAGTTGGGCTCAGGTGGGCTGGTGGAGCTTTGCTCATTTTGCCAGGGTTTTGGCCATTTGTACTGGTTCTAGACTTTGACAGTATAATGGCTCACCCAACACTGTGGAGCCYCGTGTTGTTTCTGTTCCATAGAAGACATTACTACTTCATCTTCTTTGTAAATCTGCAGCACTTCTGCCTTTTGAATGCAGATCGTAACATGAAAATCCTCTACTCAAGATGAGTTGATATTATAACRCTTCCCATTGTCCCAAGATGTTTCATGCCAGAGGTGAATATCTTTACACATGTAGTGGGTGCCAACATATGGCAGGTTCCAACGTGTTGGGAACTGTGCCCATGACACTGTGCAAGTGTTCACAAAAAGCAGACAGGAGCTGAAACCTTCTATCACCCTTGAGGTTTTTCCTCTGTGAGTTTTTCAAATGTGTGAGTATCTCCTGTGGTCCAGAAGTTGGATTATTTGCTAAAAACCATGGTCCTCTGTCAGTCTTCACTTCATAAAGATCATCTATCAATTCTGTCACAAAATGGTTTTCGCTATGGTTGATTTAGGCCACCAACCTACTCCTTTGTAAGACAGCTGTAAGCCCTTTTGGGTCATATATTTTGCAATGATGTTTTGTTTGTTTGTAAAAGGCTTGTTTTCATACAATCTATTTTCTCTACTGATAACAGTTGCTCTGTTCTTGGTTAGCCCATGGCGAATGTCAGTAGATTTTTGAAAGATCATATACACAGGGAAATGAACAAGTAAAAGCAAATCAATTCAAGAAAATTAAAAACACAACACCAGTTTGTAGAGCAACACACATCACCCAGTCTCGCATAAGCCTTGCATTGGCTTTTGTTCTTCTGCTTGTAGATTTTATAACTCACTATAAAAAAAGTCTAGTGGAAAGTACTTTTATTTAACTACAACAGCCCAGTGGCTGAATTTTCTGCAGAGAAATAAGTAAAGGCTTTTCTCAAATGACATCACCAACCATTATTTGAAATTATCGTCTTCCACTCTGTTCTCATTCTACACTGACTCATGAAAGTTATTCAGAGAAATACTGTATATTTAGCTGTTAGGTGTGCAAATAAAATCAATTCCATGAATCTAAATGTAGACTCGTTTATAACATTTTTTCCTTTCCCCAAGCTGTAGTCTCATTTGTTTGCTCCTTCCTGATAATTTTCTCTTAATCCATAGTATCTTATTTTCTTTTTGTTTATTCTCTTTCCCTTTATGCTTTCTTTTCCTTGGAAAGGTTTTTTGCTTTATTTTGATTTGTACAGGATGTTACATTTCCTTTTTCTGTTTGGTCTCCCCCCCCCCCATTTTTTTGCCCTGTGATCACTTCCCTTTATGTTGCTTTTTTGTGACATAACCTTGGTCATTTTTCTATAAACTGGAGACAGCATGTCTCTAATAGGCATCACCTTGTCAGATGCATGAGCTCTGCTGCCATTTCATCTGAATTCACCATGATCTGATTTATATATTCTGTGGTCTCCATTGGTATTTAATGAGAATTTGGCTCTACCATATATGATTATTCATAGGAAACAGTAAAAGGAAGGCTTCAAATCTTACTCATTCACTTTTGATATCACTTGCCTAGTAGATGAGAGGCAAGCTCTTATATGAAAGGGTGTTAATCACCCTTCCCTGTTGGCTTCCTTGGGAACTTGGTGTTGGATAGTGTTGCAGTGTCTGTGCTGGCCCTGGGAAGCAGCTGGCTGTACTGCTGGTTTGATAGTAGAGTCTCTTGCAGAGTTTCAGCCTGTGGCAGCAGAGCCTGTTGGTGTAGGAAGGTTTGTGTAGGGGCAGCCTGATTTGGAGGGCTGTAGGGTGTGGATGTGGCCAGGCTGTGCTGGCTGGGTCAGGGAATGGCTTTGCATGCTTTTGTTTGCTAGAAGAGATGGAGACCGTGAGTGAGAGTCTGCATGGTCACAGCACACAGAAATGAACTCTGCAGGGCCTGAGTGTCTCCTGGGGATGTGCATGAGCAACAGTAGCCTGGGCTTCTCCTGCAAGAYGTAGCATTCCCATGTGACCTTTTTACAGCCAGGCTGATTCCCAGGAAGAGCATTTCCGAACTCATCCTATTACTAGGACTACAGCTACAGTCCCCACCTCTGCAGCTCTTGCCTGTGTATTTGCAACACAAAAATATAACACCTGGAATACTATGACTCCTCACTTCAGCACTCACCTTGCCAGCAATCTCTGAGTCTTCCTTCAGCCACAACTCTTGCAGCATTTCCTTGAAACACTTGGGGGCTGGGATTTCCTGTCCTGTCTCTTGTCAGGCCTCTGTGAATCATTGTGCACTCAGCTCCTCAACATGTATCAGGGATATACGTGGTAGGCACCAAGTAGGAGATGATCAGAGGCAGGAGCTTACTTAGTGGTCCATTTCTCAGTGTTAGAAAGCCAAGTYATGTTACAAACACCAGCAAAAGGTTACTGCTCCCAGTAAAAGCACCACTCAGGAGCATGGTTAAGCACATGCTGAACAAAAGGAAAGGGAAAGCTATCAAGAGAAGCAGGAAAAGTGAATTAAGTATCGAACTTGTGTTTGATTCATTTTTACTTTATTCGCATTCAAGAGAGGTAAACGTTAATGAAACTGCTTATTTGTCTCACAGACTGAGCCATTTATTTGGCTCACAGAGAACAGACTAGCTAGTTTGAGAAGCTTAAGATATTTTTCTATGATTCTGCCCAAGAATCCCGAACTCCATGGATTTCTTCTGGAAAAAAGACAAGACGTCTTCTATAGCCATGCCAGTTCATGTCTAGCCTTATATTTTATGATGGGAAGATTATTTTGCAGTGATTTTCTGACATATATCCAATCGATGTGTCATGTCATTTGGTTCTGGATAGTTTCCTATATAAAGTAAAACAACCATTATTGTCATTGTAACTGGTCTGCACTGACAAAGAGTCCCAGAGCTGGAACATTATTTTCTGGCATCTAATGTTTCATTCAGAGATCTCAAACAAAGAGAAATTCTTATTTTAAAAAACTTCTTTGCGTAATGGAAATATATGAGTAGAAACAAATGCACATATTTAATGATCTACATTTGTATGAAGAGAAGTGACTGAATTTTATATTTAGGGGAATATGTCTGGAGGAAGATGGGATCTGTGACTTGAAAAGGTTATTGAATAGTGTCCAAAAGAAGGGCGCTTGTAACCTACTATTAACAACAAGATGATGGGTGCTGTTAATTGCTCCCTTTGCTTGTCTATTGCTTTCTCTTTATTGTTTTGACTTCTAGACCTTAGTGTCCTTATGATCTGGTCTGAATTAAAGTCCCTTTGGCTGCTTCCAGTATATTTGCATTTTCAGGTGTGTAATTAAATGCAATATTGACCCCAGTGTGATTGCAAACACAGCAGAAATTATGAGAAATCCCACCATTAAAATTTATCACGAAATATCTTATAAAATGTACTTTAAATGTTCTAACATGTCCCCTCATAGTCTAGTTAAATTCTACATTTTTATGACAGATTTAGAGTAATTGCAGCTATTAAGTAGGAGCACTGTTACATTATCCAGGAGAGAACCTAGACAGTTGTTGTAGATAAATGTCAAACTGAAGCAACAGATGTTTCGCTCTTTGTTGCTTATAGTTAAGATTTTTACAAATACAAAAGCTTTTATAGGTCTTATTATAAGCAGAAGATGTGTCAGGTCATTATTATTTGTCCATTACTAGTTTGAGAATCATTGTCTAGGTAGCTGCCTTTCTAATTATCAGAAATTCAATGCAGGTTGGTTTTTGTCTCTACCTGCTAAAGCAACAGTCTTTCCTGAACAGTCTTTCCTGAAGAATTTGCAACCCTTAGAGACAGGCACCAGTGCTGTCAGCTACTTATGCTGTACTGGGGCTTAACCTTCAGCTTGTTCCAGACTTCAAGAAAATGCTTACATCAGCAGCTGAAATATTCTTTGCTCTTGATTTCTTGAAAGAAATTCTTCGTTGCCAAATGCAGTCTCACTGCAAGCAGTGGAARGAGTTTTCTTCGTGCAGTCCTCCCTGGTGCTCCACAGGAGCCGAGGTTCTCGGCGCTTGGGCCTGTGACATGTCATCAATTTCCAACTACAGTAAATTATGTTCTTTTATCTAAAGAATTATTTTTCCAGCTAACGTGTAGCAGCTAACTGTCACCTTTATATCCTACAGAGCTTTTCAAGTCTAGCTTCTGATGTGTACTGGGTCAGCCTCTAGGGCCTTTTTGCAAGGACCAACTACTGCAGCAATTGTTAGTCCTTGAAATATTAGAAAATATCAGAAAATCAAAAAGGCCAGACACGGAATGGAGTTAAACTAACAAGCAGTAAAATGTGTAACAATAAAACATTTCATAAGCACATTAGCAGCAAGTGGAAAATGGGAAGGAAACAATGGGCCCACTATTCAAGGGGACAATAATGACAGTTGCAAAGACGCAAAAATATTTAATGCTGTTTTGCTTCAGTTGGATAACCTGATCCTCATTTGCACTCGAAGGGTAAGAATTCAAGCCAGAATAAAGAAAAACCAGTAAGAGAGCACCTAGATAAGCTGGTTGCTTTGGGCCTGATGAAATCATAGGGGGTTGCTTGAGACCATTTTATACAATACAGGTGAGGTTACAGAAAAATGAAAAGGAGCAGACAGCTGAAATTTGTCTTATCTAGTTTTAGACATCTACAGAGTGGATATCTACATCTGAATAGTCAATGGAAAGAAATTGGCATCTCGATGGTGAGGTTCTTTTGGTCTGTTTTAGACACTGGCTTAACGATTTTCTGAATTGTGCTCTAGACCCCACTGAGTTTTGACTAAAACTACTCTGATTTGGGTGCATGATTTTTTTAAAAGCRGTCCTTTAATAGTAGTTATCAATTGCTTGCTATTTAAGTGAAAGGATGTATGAGGAGAATGTCACTAAAGATCTGTCCCATGTCTGGTAGATTGTTTGGTGCCTTCATTAGTAACGGGGATGAYGTATACCAGAGGGGCTGGTTACCACCTTGTCAAGGTGACCGTAACAGAAACAGCTCTGTACATATGAAATTGAGCATATCAAACTGATCCCCACAAACCAGAGAGCAAGCCTGGGAAAACATGGATAAAAGTCATTGAAGACCAGTGCAAAATACTTTACCAAGGTCAAGTAGTCAACTACGCAAATATAGATAGGGACCACCAACACCCTGCAGTTGAGGAAACAACACAGCAAACCAGACCAAAACCCCAACAGGTAACACTTAATGCACAAACAGGACTGCAGCATCTAAAACAAGCAAAATGATGCTTCTGATAGATTTAGCACTGATGTAACTTCACAGTTTCCAAGGCTGAGATAGCAAATGTTTCCCTGTGTGGGTGTGAGGAGCAATCGGTATGAGACAGGTTTGGCAGAGCAATTCAGGCAACTCCATCCTGCAGCATTCACCACATGGAACGCAAAAACCATCATAAATCCTTTAGAAATATGGCAGCTAGTGTCTACATAACACCTACTCATGCCATCCCACAGCTTATAGTTACATGGCCTAGAAGACAGATAAAGCTTCAAGAAGCATTTTTATGACCTATTGAATTCTCAGGAGAACTACAGGTAACCCTGCCTTGATTTTAGGGGTTTATTTGGAGTGGGGTTGTTCTTACTGTTTCGTCATCTTTAGACCCTGTATAAGAACAYACTGGTGTCACATAAAAATGCAGGGCCTGGTTCCTGTCTTCTCTTCTGGAGAAAGGGAGGGAAAACTTCCCCTGTCCCCTTTTATGGAGTGATTTCATCCACCAAAATTCCACTGAGCAATTGCATCAAAATGTAAATAATATTTTAGTTCACTTTACTTCTCTGCAGTTATCTGTTTACTTTCTAGGGCTGAGCATTTGCTCTTAGAGTTGCCATTAATCTTAGAATTAGGATAATCTCTTTTGAATGCCTAAATTTTTTTATCAGCTTTCTAATTCCCAACTCAGAAATGAAGCTGCTGAGTAATCAATAATCTTGTTCAGTAGGAACACCTGTCTTTGCCAGGTAATGGCCAGGTCTTGCTATAATGAAGGCAAKGGCAAGTTTCTATTCACTTCAATGGGAACCATATTGGACCCTGGATTAAAGAAGGCCACCTGAGGCAGGGTTTGTAGGGAGAAGTGATTAACATTTTTAGACCAATGCACAGTTGGAAAACCAGAGAAACTTTGAGACACAGAGACTCTTCCTTAGATCTGGAAAAGATATGTCAAATTTCAAGTTCATTTTAGGAACTGTTGTTCATGTTAATCTGCTTCTGAGTTTTTTTTTYTATTAGATGTTTTAAGACAAAAAGAGTGACAGGCATCAGAGAAAGGAAGGATAGATTGGYAAATGTTACAACAAATTGGAGTTCAGGATTTTATTTTTCTCTGCTTTGTATTCAGCTAATTTAATTCTTCAAACCGTGTTTACAATTTCTTGACACAACTATAGCAGTTTTCATTTTTAGTTTCCTCAGGACCACTGGTTAAGTAAGACTAGGACAGAAATGTTCGGCTATGAGGTTAACGTTCTTTTATTTTCCTGTTGCAAGGGCTAAGGTGCCACCACTAACTTTCTGAAATAAGGAGACATTTCATTCAAAAAATCCTTCCATCTAAAATTAGTTAAAGTTTCACAATGAAAGAAAATCATTGTTGCTATCGTTGTTTTTGATGCTTATAAACTTTATAGTTGTCAACCTTTGATTTACATAGTACAGACAAACAGGACACTTCATCTGTTACTTTGTGACTCTTACTCTGAATAGGGCTCTCTAAACGAGAATTTCAAAGGGTATTTGGGATAGGAACTACTTTACACAAAGGTCTGTTCRGTGTGTCCCTAAAATATACTTTTCAATTGCTGTATATGTTAAATACCTTAGCTTACCACAGCTGAAAATCTGACCCCTTCAATTTTTGGTTTTTTTGTGTTACTGTTCAAATCTCTTGGGAGATGTCAGTAATCACTTTGATATTTTTAAAAGATTTTCAGTGTCGTCTATATTAAGATTTCCTGAGGAATGAAAATTGACTAGAATGAGGCAGCCATGTGATGGACAAGATCTTCTTATCTGCGATGAAAATTACACCAATGTGTATTTTAATATCATTATTCATAACTGGACAGAAGTGAAAATTCTCCTCTGGTAAGGATAAAATCTTTCAGCTATTTTAAAAATGTGACTCAGACTGCAAYTCTTTTATATGATTTAGCCAAACATAGCTACATTGCTCATAGCTGGGAATCCAACGCGTATGGGACACCTCCCATGCCATGGAAATTGCTGGTCCCATGGTCGACAGCTGTAATGTGCAGAGCACATTAGCTAGTAAAATAGCAGCAGAACAGTTAGTGATAGAGTTTCATTTAAATATCCCTAAAGGAATGCCCAAATAAGTAAACATTGTATTAAGCAATAGCTGGTAACTCAGCTTAACCAGCAGAACCTGTGCGTCTGTGCAATGCAAAACTGCCCTGACTACATGGTTTGGAGATTTGCCACAGCATTATTAAGCAGTATAAGAACTGTGAAGAGTCCTGTGAGCAACAAGATGCTCTGTTCGTGCATTCCAGAAACCTTCAGCTCCACATGGTGCTGAATCCAATAAATAAGTTTATGGAATGATGCACCAAAATGACAAAGTCCCCCACATCTACTGTGTTGGGGAGGGAGGTGCTACAAGCAGGGACAACTCAGGGAGGATCTGTGAACAAGGTGATAAATCCCAACTCAGAAAAGAGATATAAATGAGCAGCGGAATGTGGGAGTTCAGGGAATCAGCACAGCACCCACACCCATGAGCATTTCAAGGCACTTTGCCATCTGACACAGCTCAGTGTTTTGGATGCAGGCTGTGATCTGTGCAAGAAGCCCACTGTGGGAATGGAAAGGATGAGCGTGAGTCAGGCTGCCAACTGGGCTGCCTTACTTGAAGATTGGGGTTCAGGTGAACAAGTCATCATGTCTGCAAGTAGGACATGGATGATCTCCCTAGTAAAACTTGTCTTTGCTGGCCTGTAGTTCAGTTTGAAAATGAGGCCCATATCAAGAACATAAGGTCTTTTAAGGAACAGGAAAAGGCCATCTGGCCTCACATGCATGCAGTTTTTTTAGTCTATCTTAAACCTACTTCTCTGCATTTTCACTATGCTTTGTAATCCTTTGCTCCTCTATGCAAATCACAGAATCACAGGATCACAGGATCACAGGATCACAGGATCACAGGATAAGCTGAGTTGGAAGGCATCCACAAGGATCATCGAGTCCAGCTCTTGGGCCTGCACAGCACCATCCCCGAGAGTCACCCCACGTGCCCGAGAGCATTGTCCAAATGCTTCTTGAACTCTGTCAGGCTGGTGCTGCAACCACTTCCCCGGGCAGCCTGTTCCAGTGCCCAACCAGTCTCTGGTTAAAGAACATTTTTGTAATATCCAACCTGAACCTCCCCCGACACAACTTCAGGCCATTTCCTCAGGTTCTGTCACTGGTCACCACAGAGAAGAGATCAGTGCCTGCCCCTCCTCTTCCCCTCACGAGGAAGTTGTAACTGCAATGAGGTCTCCCCTCAGTCTCCTCTTCTCCAGGCTGAACAGACCAAGTGACCTCCCTATACRGCTTCCCCTCTAGAACTTCACCATCTTCATTGCCTTCCTTTGGACATTGTCTAATAGTTTAGTGTCTTTTGTATACTGTGGCACCCAAAACTGCCCCCAGGACTCRAGGTGAGGGGCCCCAGTGCAGAGCAGAGCAGGACAATCCCCTCTCTTGCCCAGCTGGCGATGCTGGGCCTGATGCCCCGAAGGGCACAGTTGGCCCTCCTGGCTGCCAGGGCACTGCTGACTCATATTCAAGAGAGAAAGGAGAAAGGAGAAAAATATCTGTAGAACTGTCTTTCGACTCATTTCTGTGCTTTGCTGCAGTTGCCTTTCCTGCTAACTTATTCCACAAGTTTATTAAGATTTACGTAAAATAGTTATGCCTGACTTCTTAGTTTCCTCTTCATTTGAGATAATTTGTCATTTTTGCTTAGTGTCTAATCAGTTTTGAAACCATACATCAAYTCTACTCATACTTATATATGAACTATATGGATAAAATATGTATACAAACTATACATATACAAACATAAACACGATTATATTTCCAGTTGATCAGGCTTTTGTTGTAAAAGTGGCAATAAATTTAACAGTTTTAACTTTTCAGTATCAGCTAGGTTAATGAAACTACTGCTTTCTCCATTTTGTGAATTATGTGTGAAAGTCATTACCATTATTAACAGAATACACAGTTAGAATATTTGATGTAAGCATGGTGTGCAAAGAATATACAGATAACAATTCAAGAAAAAGAAAACCAAAAGAGAATTGGAGGCATTCGTGCAGAGAAGCTAGATTTTGAAATAGCAAATGTCAGGTTTCAAGACAAGGGTTTGGTTTTGAAATTGCAAGAGCAAAATAATAAATAGAACTGCTTTTAGTATGTTACTCAGAAAATGCCTAAACCAGTGCTATGCAGAAAATGATACAATTTGTGTCAGGGAAAAAAAATAAAGCAGAAAATATGTATTTTGCTCACAGAATTTTTTAGGTTTTATTCTCTGCTTGTTGCTTCTTCTCTTGGAAGGAAAAACTAAAAAGGCAAAGCAATCTCGTTTCTTTTGAAGCTGGAAATCAAAATTCTCCAAACATTTTGTTTTAAGACATAATTTCTATTATTAAATAAGTTACTATATCACGGGTAGCCAAGGCAGTTTGCCTCCCAGCATACTTCTTTTTAAGCTGAAACTAGCAGAATAACAATTTAGAGGCTTCTGGTGAGAGCACTTCCTTGCAACTGTGCCTGCAGGCTTAGTGTAGGGTTCTCTCTCTGTAAATCACTCCAATTTGACAATAGTCATGGATTTGTGAAACCAAAGATGGTCATTGGTAAACCAGACGTACACACAAATGGCTCTAAGGGAGGCTTTCTGGACGTTAGCCATTCTCCTTATGGACAAGAATTATTTTCAGTGTTTACACCCCAGTCAACTCTTATGTGTATCTAGGAGGAGTTTGAAAATGACCTACACCAAAATCCTTTTGGACAGTTTTATATTCAGCTTGTACCAGCTGATGAGGTGAATGCATTGGAATGTTATACTTAGTGATTTATGAAGATAATGAGGCTGTAATCTTTCCTCTAGTTTAAAGCCACCTGGCAACTATGATGTGGGGATCTGCCCAGGACAGAGTCAGAAACGTTTACCAATGGAAAGCATTTCAGCCCTACCAAAAACCAAGCAGATCATTAGTATCCATCATCTTTTTGAAGCAGAAATGCTGTATTTATGTGGTAGATTCTTTGTCTTTTGATGTTTCTACTGCCCCTTCCCATCAATACATCAAATATTTTTTGTTTAGCTGGGCTTCTCTTCCCTGGTGTGTTGGGTGTGTTGTGTAATATTAGGACATCTGAATTCTCCTCTGGAAGTGTCTTTCCACTGACTTCATGGAGAGCCTAGCATAATTATACTGTTAACTCAAGAGGGCCTAAAGTCAGGGAAGCTGAATCTAACATATTGAGGCTCTTTGTGAATGCTAAATCCGCAAAGACCATGCCTACATGAGTGAACTGAAACAAACCAGGATATGGGTCCTTGCCCTGGCACCCACTCATCCCTACAGTTTACCTTTCAGCACCATCCTTGACGTAGTTTTGGCCACAGACAGCGAGCAGTCCCAGCCAGTGCCTGGGCACAGTTCAGGGGTGAGCACAAGCCAAGGACTGCTTTCAATGGGCAGTTTGGACACAGTCTCCCTGTTTTGGATGAAGGCTGTGGTGGGGAACAGGCAAGACAATTTAACTGTATGGATGTGAGTGATGACATGGCAGCTGCCCTTGGGGCTGCAGAACAGTCACTGATGCATTGCATTTGCTAGGACAAATACAGCCAAAAGGACTTAACTGTTACACCCCTGAATTATATGTGCTCTATCCCCAAGTGGAAAACAGCAAGACCCTCTCTTCAAAGCAAAAGGAGTGTTAGCAAAGAGAATGATCAAAGAACTCCTAGAGCTATGCAGCAGGACATGCTAAGGGGCAGAGTAAGAGTTGGGCCAGATATCTAAAAGCAATTAGATGCATATTTTCACTTGGGATTTTCAGCTGTGATCCCTCTTGTTGAGATAGGCCCCTTAGGATAGAGCTTTTCCTACAAAAGGTCATGCTGAATACTTTCAARGAACTCAAAACAACAAATGAGTCAAGAAGAAGACTGAGAATTTAGATTAGTATCTCAGTCCTTAATTAATAATCATTTATACAGAATGCAGAAGTTTTGACTGAACTAGAGTCAGAACAAGTTTGATTCTGTAACTCGTCTGTTAGAAAAATCACTAGGTACACAGGAAAGTCAAATTTCAGTCCCTCCTCAAATGCCTTGCTTCAAGAGGTCAAGAGAACCATCACACTGGAAAAAAATCTTGGTTTTCCTCACCCTTTTTTTTCTGTGAGAAAATAATCTGTCTTACCTAAATCAAATAATGCAACATGCCTTAGCCTAAATGTAAGCTCACCACTGCAGTGGAGTGTGCTGAGATCCTGCTCTGTGGCTCATCCAGACTGAAGTTGTGGTAGATGGGCAGCAGAACTCCTTCACCTACTTCATCCCAGGATGAGTTTTCCACTGTGGGTACTGGGGACGGAAGGAGGTAACCTAGGTGCTTGCCTAGGAGTTGGTCCAGCACAGCAGTAGATATCACTTCAGACACAGTCAGAGTTGAAGAGTGAATTATGCTAAGAGACAGCCTTTTATTTTGGATTTAAGTCTGATTTCATAAGTCATAGTAYTACATTTCTGCACTTGTCCTTTGAGATAGGTGCCTTTTAAAGCAGAGAGCATTTTTAGGTCTATTATTTTGCCCATACAAGACATCTGTAAGATTATAGCATTTATTTATAATGCTAGTACTTTATCCAGCACAGAGCTAGCTCATGCTGGTACCTTTCTCTTTAGCACTCTGAGTATTTCCAGCTGGTGACACCAAATAGCCTCCATTTCCTCATGTGGAACACTCACCAGTTGTTTTACCCCCTCCTCCTTCCTTTTTATTTTTGCTGCTGGAAGGATGTGGGTGATGATTTATAGAGCATGTCCAATTGGCTCTGTTTGCCTGTGCTGGCCTGCTTCATGCACACTGAGGTCAGTGCTGTATTTGTAGGTAACCATCCAAGGAAAACACCTCACAGCAGGCAAAAATGCTAAGTAAGTAAAACAAACTCAGGAATGTGATCATCTGTTTAGCAAAGTTTTCAGCAGTCTTTTCCATTACACTAAGCTTTCAGTCCAGTTCTACACACTCAGAAGTGAACATGGCACCAAAATATCCCAGACATCTTCAAGTACATAGGAGACTTGATTCACTGAAGAGTGTTTGTATGGGGGAACAGGGGTAGCTCCTTTTAAATGATGGAGTTAGCAGTATGTACATTTTAGTCCTAAATGTCAAAGAAAAAAAAAAGATGTAGAGATGAAATTAAAAGCTATGAGGTTTGTTCAAGTTTTACAAGGCAAAACTAGAATTACAGAACAAAAATCATCTCGTGTTGCCTCATTGTTAACTGCATAGTGACCACTTTTGCCTGCCTCTGATCTGATCCCCAGTGAGAAATTCTGCCGGTATTAAGAGGAGTTTTGATCTCATTTACAGATCTGGGAGCTGACACCTGTCTCAGGTTTTCTGTAGCTGTAAGGCCAAAAGTGTCTTTCATCATGATTGAGTACAGGGTGAGTGCAAGAATTCCCAGTTCTGCAAGAGGGCAAAATGCATTGGCAAGCCCTCCACAGCGAGCGTGTGGAGATTGAGCAGGAAGGGGCTGCAGCGCGGGGGAGCCCCGGGCGGCGGGGGGAGGACTGGGATCACGGTCGCAACTTTCTTGGTGGAGCAGGCTGGCCACGGGCAGAGTTGCAGGCTGTGTTTTGTCATGAGTGGTTTCCTTGCATGGCTATAAAAAAGGGCACACGGGAGATAATTATGTGGAAGCATGTGAGAGCTTCATGGCATCTGATCCGCTGCCGAATTCTCACAGCATGGAGTTACTGGGCCGCGTGGTAGAAAGCCCAACAAAAATGACAGGTAAACTGCAACACATACAAACCCCTCTGAATAGCAGGTGGCATATGCTGTGCTCTTTACAAATTGCCTCCCCYAGTCCGGCCAGGCTCCCAGCCCCTCTTTGAGGTAGGGAGTCACACTGTGCCCATCTGGCAGAGCCGGCGGCTGCACCTGGCAGCTCTCGCTGCTGCAGCGGCTGCGCCCGCCTTTGCCTTTGCTGTAATTAGTTTGTATCTGATTTCAGCTCATATGGAAGAGTAGAGGGATAGCAAATTACTTGCAAGTGGCTTGTAGACTCTGTGAAAGCTTTTTTTTCTTACCCGACATTGCTACCCAGCTGAAGATCTATCCCTGCAAAAGCAGAGAGCTTGTTTTTTTCTTTTTTGTAAAAAACTACAGCTGCATATATTCCTCTGTCGTCTCCATTCCCAACTCTGATTTTAAACTCACTTCCAACCCTCTTTTTCCTCAGCACACTTGCTTGTGAGACAGGAAAGGCAAACATWTTTTTTTCAGTTTTATAAAAGCACCACCGTTTTTTGTGCACTATAAAAGTTTTGACAGATGAATCTGTACTGGAGACACCTTGTCCAATTGCCTCTAATTCAGCAGCTCTGGGTTGCAATAGTCTAATTCTTAAAACCCTTACACAAGGCAAACTCTCCCAATGTGGAGAAAAAAACTCTTCAGATAATTCAGAGGAATTTGGTCTGGTTTGTTAATAACATGGTTGGTTTTTAGAGACATTTGGGGAAAACTAATCTGTCAGGTCCATCTCTGCAGCTATGTCAACATTATTTAGGTCCCAGCTATTACAGAGGTAAACTAATCTGGCACAAGCCAAAGGAATGAGCTTTGCTTTAAAGGAGACTCTGGACCTATAAGACAATAGGCAGAAAAACAGGAAATCGGTTGCTACTGTCAGAGTCCCCGCATTCTCTGCATTAGCAAAAGGTTTAACAACAAGGAGTCTTACTGCCCCTAAATGTGTCTGTGTCCCAAAATCAGGGGCTACATCCTGCTTTCAGGCTTTTCATGTCCTTAGTTCCTAGGTAGGTGGCGAGCATCTGCTAATGAACACGTGGCTTTATAGAAGTGTTTCTATAATCCAATCAATTCTTTTTAAACTTCATTATTTTTGTCCATAGAACTGTAGGTGCTATTGTGCTCCACGAGCCAAGTCTGTTACCACTAGATAAGAAAGACATGGATCAAATTTGCATTTCTACATGTGCAAATSAGAAAACCCCAGCTTCCCCTCCCCCTCTATTTCTAGTGCTTGCCCTTGCTTTTTCAAATCTCTTTTTTATTTTTTTTTTGTCTGAAATACTTGCCAGGTGGTTAAAAAGCTTGGTTTTCTTTGTAAACACCATGAAATACAACACAATGCACTGCTTTATTTGCAATGATATATTGGTTTCTACATTTTTATAAAAATAGTTATGAGGCCAGAAAAAGCATCTACATGTTTTCCTCCAGATTTATTGCATGTATTATACTTTTTCTACTTCAGTGGGCTTCTACCTCTGCATTGAGCAGGACAAGTGCCTATATGACAAAACTCCTCCTCCTTTTACACACATGCACGCACATATGAAACTGAAAACCTGCTTGTCATTAGCACAGCCAGCACAATGGAGGCRAGAGTGAAAGCAAGGAGAGAATTTGAGATTTATGGCGTCAGACATCTCATGTGAATGAATGTTCATGCCTTAATGTAACTAGCCACAGATAGAAGATAAGCCTAGCACTGAAAAGAAATCTGCTGCTCTGTGTTGTGAATATATGCACTTACATTGAATTCTTTTTCTGGGTAGCTTCTTATTTCGATCTAATTTACTACTTATGACCTGAATCCCAAAGCACATTGACTCATTCACACTGGATGCAGATGTGTACACGCTAAGAACACATGTGGAAAGGTAAAACTTCTGTTATAGCTGAGGGCACCTTTGTCAGCATAATGGCTGCAGAGTTAAGGGCTCCAGGCTAATGCACAGCACCTACAGAGAGCCCTGAGCACATCTTACTTTGTTTACAAAAAGTGCGTACGATAATTTGTTTTCATACCAAGAAAATGCATTTTAACCCTACTTTTCTTCTCCAGTTTATTTTAATTTTAGATAGCAAATAATAATAGCACAATATGTTTAACAGGAAGAAAATTTTTAGTATAAAAGAAACGAATATCATTAATTTTTTTTTTCACAGTCAGCTCCAGAGTAATTTAGAAAATCTCTCATTTCCTGCTGAGAAATTGAACCAAGACACGGTTCAGTTATCTGGGTACAGTGTCAGGAGTCACTAATTCTTGAGGCCTTTTTTTTCTTGTTCTGACTTTCCCTGGAACTGTGATCAGGTTGTTTCTCCTCTTTGTACCTAAATGTTTTTTGTAATGTAGTAGATTGCATCCACATGTTCTGAATATCCATGCATTATAGGTATTAAGGAATCAGATTCAGGCTGCATGCAAATGGGTCCAAGCTGATGAAATTCAATGCTATTTAGTCAAGTTTCAGTGGTATATCCATAATATTCAAGTTTTTCTCAATATTGGCAAAGCAAACTTGAAGGTATATATTGCTAAATACGATTCTTAGATGAAGCTTACAGGTGAGCCAACGTCCATTCTTAGTGAGACAAATTAATCACTTGGGTAAATACTACGGTTTTATTAGTTATACCCGCAGTTAATTTAGTTTAATAATGTTCGATGAATAGAAGTTATTACGTGCATTTCAAAACTGAATGAGGATACAGAAAAGTGGAAAACTTGTCTTGTTTTCCCCTCAAAAGTCAGTGTTGCTAAGCTGAACTGTTGTGGGTTCAATAGGTACAATAAGAATTGTCTGCTGGACTCTTTCAAAGTTTTGCTATTACAGTACTCTCCTACTGAGGATCCTTAACCTCATGACTTCCAGTCCACAGCAGCCAGACTTCTCACGCTGGAGCATGAAGCAAGAACTTGTCCGTGTGGTGAACAAGTATGGTTTTGGCATACTAATAGAACCGTGCAACATTTTTAGAAAACGGCAAATTCAGCCAAAAATTGATTGTCCCCGATGAGTCTGAGTCAAGCACCCAGTGTGGCTCCAGCTGGCTGAAGCTCGGCCATTTCCATGAGAGGAGAAGTGATGGAGGAGATGAGAGCTTGGGYCATCTCCTTCCCTAGCGGTGGCTTGGAGCATCTTCTAAACCACCTCATGCTACAGCAATAATTTCTTCCGCTAGAACTTTTCTGCTTCTTATAAAACACCAGAAGGACCTTTGAGGCAAATTAAAAGTACCATGAGAATGTACTAACTGTAAGAGACAGAGGTCTGTCACTTCCACGTGGGCTGCCTGGGTGCCACTCCACGCRCCCACGAGATTGCTCTAAGTGAAGCAGCGCCACGGAGGGAGACTGACAATGTCCTGCTCCTGCACAGCCCACACTAGCCCAGGCTACAGAGCACAGCCTCAGCAGTGGGACAYGGATATTCAAATTTCTCTAGGAGCCAATGGAGAGGTTTAGCCTGAATCTTTTGTATCCTGAAGCTAACACAAAAAAGCACTCTCCACTTTTTGCTCTCTACTTTCTGTTTAGTTTTATAATTTTAGACTATTTATTTTGCTTTTCTGAAGCAAACTTGATCCCTTTTGCTTTAGGTAGTCTGGAACATTTCTCTTAAATGCAATTTTAGGGGGAATGGGGAGTTAAGAAAACAACAATTCATTTGATCTGATTTTTTTTTTTCATTCAACAGCCATAGTGAAAAATCAATTATTTACACTGCACAGAAAGTTCATGACCCTGACACAGATCCAGGGCTGGAGCAGAACCAGCATGGAATATGGTGCAATCCCGCATTACTTTGTTATTCTGCAAGCACCTCCTGCATCTATGACATAGAAATTTGGTCTTCGTAGATGAAGTAAACTAACCAGGTTCTCTCTTCTTTCCCCAATTGATATYTGAATAAAAAACACATTATAAGTGTATTGTTATTGCTACTATAATATCTATGTAACAGGCTCATGTTAATGTATCTTTCTTTASCTCATCAGATCAGCTTCTCTATCAGTAGGAAGGACTAGCACTACAAGCCTGGCAATCAGACTGGCAATAATAACAGATCACTGTGAATGTGAAAAAAAAAGATAATGTTCTCTTTCTGGCACTCTTTCTACATTTTTGTTATAGGTCATGTACATAACTATAAAAGAAAGATATTCAGAAGATTTGCAGCAAAGATAATTACAGAACCACAGAATATTCTGAGCTGTAAGGGAAGAGAGAAAAAGAATGCCAGGAAGGAATTCACGAGGTTGTGATTTTTTGTGGTGCCACAATACACACATTTTGTCAGAGAAAGGAGTAAGTTAAATGAAAACTAACCACATTCTAGATATGGCTACATGGAAGAAATTTTGACAAGCCAAAAAAAAAGTGATTTATTTAGAGCAAACTAAGACATCTGAAACATGAGGTCGTCTTGAAACATTTTAGTTTCTTCTTTTTAATGAAAATATATCATTTACTGTTCACAAAAATATTCTATTTTGATCTAGTTGTAATAATCAAGATCAGAAGCCAACGATGGAGTTGATTAATCTCTCATTTATTTTGTTTAAAAAGCCTTCTTTGTATTTAAAAATACTGTTGAGAATGATTCTTTGGCCTTGGACATCAAGAATCAAACAAAAGCAGAATACATTTTCTGTAACCAAATTTCTAAACCTCGTTTGCCCCAAATACCAACCGAGTTGCTCTTCAGCATCATATMCCAGGCATCTCCTAGATGCTCTCTTGTCTTCCTTGACTTCCTCTGTTCATTCTACTACACAGATACATAGGTGGACTGAACTCAGTCTCCCTGTTTGTCCATTCAGTGTTGGACCACTCGGAGAGCATAGCCCGTTCTTGACAGCATTTATTCTTTGGAAAACAGTTCTCCATTACTTCCTCTGTCACCAAACAAAAGAACAGCTAGTTCTTCCATCCCTGAAGAAGTGGTTAGAGCCCAGGCCCACACCTTAACATGAATAATCTTACACCATATAACCAAGGAGATATTCCCTTTCTTTATACTGTAAAGATGGAGGCCCCTAATTGGCACCTAAACCTAGGCATCAATTAAAATAATCCTTTTAAATTAGTGAATACTGTTTTTATGTAGTTAATGAGGCTTGTTGCTTTTCTTTGAAGATTTCTAATCTGYCGAAGTTTAAGCAAAGTCAAATAAACATAATTTTTTTTTTAATTTAAATTTTTTCCAGAGGCCTTCCAAGGCTTCCACCTCTTTGTACAGATAATACCAGAACTAAAGTAGACACTTCAGAGCAATGGCTTTACTCAACACCTGAAACAGAGCATCCTAAGGTGCACCTGAGCACCCGAGGTGTAAGCCAGGAGCCTGTTTTCATCCTGACTAAATATATGATTTCAGAGTCATATTTAACCTTGAACCATAGGCTCACTGTAAATAGTATTGAAAATTATCTCTAAATAATATAATAATAAAATATAATCTTTCAATGTGGTTTTGTTATTCCAAACACAGATTCCCACTTTGAAAAAATGAAGCCCTGGCATTTGTAACTTGATACTTTCAGTTCTGTGGTAACTGTAACTGCAAATTAAAAAAGGATATTCAGCTTTCAGATCTGTCTTAGATTTTATTAATACAATGATGCAGATAATGAGCTCTGCCAGATTAGTACTATCTCCTTATGTGGGGTTGCTGAAGTACAAGAAATCTCTCTCATAATTTACACCCAATGTGGGAGAGGCCAGCCTCCTGTTTCCTAATGGCGTAGGTTTTTATTTTGCCCAGTATGAATATATTTCCGACAGGTAGGTGAAAGAAGCGTAATAGCAGTTTAAAGAGTGCAAAAAGAGAATGGGGCAGAAAATTGGGAAGTCAAAATAGCCTTGATGGTTAAGTGATGGCTGCTTTGCTCATACAGCATTGGTCCTGGACTGCACCTTGTGGGTGCTCAGCCAAAAGGATTGGACAGGCTGTTGCTCCTCCTCTCATTAGCAGCAAGACACACAACTCCTCTTGATTACGTTTCTCACATAGTGTTGAGCTGATCTTACAGACAGTGGCAATGGGCCCTGAAGTTCGCACGCATTCTCCTGGCAGGCACTGGGGTGTAGATAAGTATGTGGCCGAACTCCCCAGGGAGGCCATCGTGGTTGTATAAGGCCACATGTGCTGCGGCACCAGCAATAAAGACATCATGGACAGCGTACCTGCACACCCGTACTGCCAGCGTCAGTGCTGTCAGCAGGACAGTGTGGGTCACCTCTCAAGACATGTGTTACCCACGAGAACCAACGCCCGAGTATGTCACAATGTTTTCTTTTGTCATCCTGTAACAAGTGACCAGATGCTGAGGACAACCTGAGCTCACCAGTGGTGATGTACGTCTGCGATGAATGGAGACAGATTCAAAGAATCAAGTTGGAAGGAATACACGAGGATCATCATGTCCAGCTCCCGGCCCTGCACAAAACAACCCCAAAACCCACACCATGCGCCTGAGAATGTTGTCCAAATGCTTCTTGAACTCTGTTAGGCTTCATGCTGTGGCCACTTCCCTGCAAAGCCTGTTCCAGTGCTTGGCCAATCTTGTTTTGAGGTGACTGACTTTTCTGAGGCCTTGCCTAGAAACCAAGGCTTTCCAGTGCTGCAGATGCTGCCATTGGTGTAGCTATTTATCAGTGGAGTGCCATGACTCCTTAGATCTTTTTTTGCCTTAGCCTGAGTTTCATATTCATGAAACTTGAATTCAGTGACTGATACAGCAATTTCCATTCAGTCATTCTCACTAACGTATTTTGGGTGTCTGGATACTTAATTCAACAGAGAACAGAAAATAACTGTTACTGCGTCGAGGTGATACAAGTAATAACTGTTAATAGATAGTGACTTTAATGGCAATGATAGGCTAGATTGTAAATTAATGGTCTGTGTTGAGCAAGGAACTGAGCCCCTGAAACAGATTAAGAAGGAGCCCGTGCTAAGGCTGACCTAAATGAGACACTTTTCAGGAATCATCTGTGCAGCCTGACTTGATGCGTCRTCAGCTGGGGCCTCATGAAAATCTGGCTGCCGTAGTCATGCCCAAAACTGATTGTTTTATACTGTTCGCAGCCATAAATGGGGACACCCTAACGAYACTTGCATGTCTTTACTTCCATCGTAAAATAATACTGCCAAATTTCATTACTTTATTCTAAGTCTGGTGATGGTTGGAAGCAGGGCTTCCTCTTGCGATCTACATAAGATTCTTACACTGCACATTTACCAAAAACAAAAAGTTGTGTTACCAAAGTCAAAAAGAAAAACCAGAACAACCATGCTCTAGGTGATCAAATGTTACAAAGTGATAAAACTTGAAAGAGAAAAAAAATGTTTAGAGCAGTCGCAGAAATATTGGAGACCCAATGAATAATTTTTGAATGTTTGAAATTTCAACRTTGACACATCGTGTAAAAAAATGCTGGATATGTACATATTTTAATATTTTAATATTTTTCTTTGTTCTTAAAATAAACATATGCAGAGTTTGAACTTTATATTCAATTTCACATATGAGTTAGGAGTCCACAAAGTGTTCTCCACAAAGAGCTGGTTTACATCCTTCCATATAGAATGAGGTTTGTACCAGTTGCCTCCATAGAAAGGGAGTTGGTGTGCAATGATTTGGCGCATTCTACCTTTACTTAACTCTACTGACTTTAGGTTCACTTACTGTTCCATAGTCCTTCTAGTTTGGTATATTTCCCTTTGTAACTACACCCCACATATATTTTTATCCACTCCACAGCTGTGATTTGAGAAAAACAATTTTATGCTTAAAGAATTATTAAAATATTTGCTTAAGACATTATCCAGTAATTATTTGCAATGGGCTTGTCTGCAAGTGGCCCTCTGTAGCTAGTATGACAGGATTCACTATTGTTAAGGGACACAAAGAAATGTGGTTTTGGAGGCATGGTTTTTCTGACAAGGTGGGCACACTCCCAGAGAGCCACAATTGCTGCTGGTTTCTCTAGTGCTTGGAAGCAGGCAAGCCTGCCTTACATGTGGCTTCTCAGAGCTCAAAACCAGGGCTGGCTGGTTGTATTTTGCTTCTATAAAAGTCGGGGCTCCTGAATCAGCAGGACCTGGGAGACCGCTTGTACTGGGAGGCAGTCGCCCAGTGGCAGGGTCATCTGGAGCTCATGTAGTGCAAATGCTGGACTAGGAGGGAACTGAGACCCACTGGTGGCTGCCCCCACAGCTGAAGATAAGGCTGCTCAGTGGACTGCAGGCATCTCTGCAGGAAGCAGATACTGATCTCCAGTAGCTCCATCTGACATAAAACTGGAATTTGTGGCTACTCAGGGAGTTAATAAAGCCTTGTACCAGCTACAGACACTAGATCTTTTTTGAGGGGGGCAGCTATGCTTCCCTCCTCAGCCACTCTCAGTTCTTGGGCAGCCTGATTCTTGCTGAGATCGGCATCATTCCATATTATTTGGAGCACTGCATGTACGGAGCACGTATGGAGCCAGGTTTTCTGCTGCTTTACACCTTGTGTGCTTGCTTACCCCGGCACAGGGTGGATGAGGAATGCTCTGCTTTATTTTTGAATAACGTTTAAAATTCTGCAGTAATTTAAATGAATGCACAAGACTGAGGGCAATGACAAATCTAGTCTGTGCTCTTTCAATGCATGTCTGCTATGTTCACTGATATTAGTTTGACTGGACAATATTAATACTTTTTCTTTCTTTTTTGGTGAGTCATTAACAGTAAAATAGCATAAGCAGCTCCTTGAGGAATTGAGGGTTTACCAAAGCTCCTTTGAAAAATGGCAAAGTAGTTTTGAATTTTAGAGCTGCAATTAGCTTCACAGATCAGTCATAAGGCTGATTTACAGAAGCACTGAGAACAGATAGCTCCTATAAGCTCTAATTGGAGCCATGGGTTCTTAGTCTGAAGAGTCAGTCCCTCAGCTGAATATCTAAAAGGTAAAGATCCAAATTATAGTATTAACATAATGTTGTGGAGAATGTCTTAATCAAGCAATAGGGAGATGCAAAAATACTTCTTCACACAAGGCAAAAACTAAAAGCTATGTATCGCACTTCTTATGAAGATGTAAGAGGGCCTCCCTGCTGTTTATACCCCTCAAAATTATTTCAAATTAAGCTTAAAATAGAATGGAAATGAACTAAAATTAAAAAGCAACCAAAAGGTTTGAATCCCCTTGTTCAGTTGGTTATTGCTTTCATAAATCAAAACTAGACAGCAAATGAATTGGCTGTACTCACACTGTTTATTTGCCGGGCAGTTATGGGGCCGTGGCAAAGCAAAACAAGATGATCATTGTTTCAACCAGACCTAGAGCTTTTAGCCTATCCCCTGCTGTCTGTTCTAGCTTTCCGGTCGGACTAGCAAAAGCAAGAAGTAACATGTTATTTGGCTGTTGCTTTATTTTCTCTCACTCTCAGATCTCTGATTGACTTGACTGTGATTTAAAGGAATTCAGTTTTGTTGTGGCAGTTTGGGGAGAAAGTCACATAACAAATGCCAACCTCTCCAAAAATGGTAAATGCCATGGAAATCATAGTTGTTTTAAGAGCCAGAACTTGCAGGTATTTATGGAGGGTAGTGTAATTTTAAGCATTTTCAGAACAAAAAAAAACCCCAGAAACTATAAGCAAGACTAGCAATAGGCAGTGTTATGCCTTCTAGGACCTTTTTATTACTTCTGCATAATGGTTGCTTGACACTTAGAGCTGAAATGAAAGATGGCACGGGCAAGTTAAACACACAGGCAGATAAGATGAATTGCCCTGTCAGAGTGTTTCTCTTCATCATCCCCAAACAGCTCTGCAATTAAAAAAAAAAAAAAAAAAAAAGCCATTGTTTACTTATGTATCTCAAAAAAAAGAGAGACCTTCTGATGACAGCATGAAAAACTTTAGTTTTTGTTATGACTCCAACCTTCTGCCTATCCACTCTCATGGGCCCTCGAAGTTTACTGAGCTCTCAGCACAAGATCAGGACCTCTCATGAGCTGCTCTTTTCTATTGCTAGCACTAGTAGTTTTCCCCTTTTCTGTATTTGGGTCTCAGAAACATATGGCTGGTTTTGCTTGGCCATCATGAACAATAGTCCCATATTGTCATAGCTGCCAACTTGCACAGAAAAATTCCCAAGTGTCAAATTGTGTTTTCTAATATAAATAAACAAATTGAAGAATTCAGACTCCTCCCCATGCCTTGGCAACCCTCCTAAAAAAACAGCTTTGTTTATAATCTCTGCCTCAGTTGCTCTCATTTCATGTTTGCTTCAATTCATTTGGTTGAAGTTGTATACCCAAAGCAAATATTAAAAACTATGAGAAAAAATTCATCAACACCAAAAATTGCTCTGAGGGTGCATCAAGTGTATCTCACTCACTGTGTGATTTCAATTTTAAGAGAATGTGTAACTTTCATAATTGGCCATCTTCAAGCAATGAAAGATGTATTGAAGAATTGAGACAGGCACAGCACAATGTAGTTATTTACTTATTTTTAAAGTACAAAGTTAGAACGGCATTTCAGGAGTAGGTTCTCAACCTTCAACATATGGTAAATAACGCCACTAAGTTGTGGATTTTCAGGTAGTTTAAGTGAAAACACATTTTTCCTTTAATATTAAAACGTGCTCATTAAAGTTGCTTTTTACTGTGCTTATACCTATCCCTTTAGCAGTGCCACACTGTCTGGTATGTCTTTTTTTCACTCAAATAGCCAAACAGCTATGAAAAGGCAGAAAGCAATTTTACTGTTCAAAACTCCATTATGCCTGAAAAAGAAAAATAAACAAACCTAAAGACAAACCCATTCCCTCTGCATTCAATCACCACGATGAGAGAAAATGCACATTTTTGTAATCAAAGCTGTATGAAGCCTTCAAGTTTCTTTGACATGTGGATGGCAACAGATTAGTGGGTCAGTTCACATGATCTGTGTTGATACTGCATGCAAACACGTTTCTCTAAATATTTCCACGACCTGTCAATTTTCAGTGGGGTACCTGCCTATTTTCACTTAGTTGGAATTACTGTAGCAAAGGAGGAAACCTTGCATCATCTGGAGTTTGCAGCAGGAGCAGACATCCTCTTCTGAATTCAGCCACACAAGTGGTACAGATTACYCTTTGTGTGAGGTAAGATCAGCTGGGCTTGCCCAGATCACCCGTGGAAGCTGTGGGAGCCAAACCGCTTTGATTTTGTCTGAAACACATTAAGGGAAGCTAAAACCAACTGCTCTGCCAGCAAAACTATGGGGGCAATAACTCTGTCAGGTTTAAAGAGAAGAGTAACTGGGAGATACTGGGGAGAGGAAATCTCATTCCCTTGCATGGCTGGACCTGGGGCAGGATGTGTCTGCCAATAAACAGAATGACTCCGGACAAGAGGACCAGCTCTGCGGTGTCGGGACCAGTAGCTTTCCAGTGCTGCCCCGCTGTCCTCAGACAGACGGACTTGAAGCAGAACAGTCTTGTTCATTCCTGGTCTGAGACAATACCCATTCAAATGCAGGGAAATATTCCCACTAACACAGTCATGCTGAGCAGCCTTTGGCTACTTCTCTAAGATTGTCGACAAGGGCTAGTAGTTACTGTGGAATATGCGGTTAAAGACGAAATCTTTTCAGTGATTTTGCTGGGGAGAGAGGCAGGGGACAGGGTGCCGGAAGCAGCTTTGAGCCCTGCCAGYTGGGATGAGGAGCTCCCCATTGTTTCTGGGGGAGCACACCCCCCCGCGGGCCGTGCAGCAGCTGAGGTCCCGGTGCTGCCCCGGGGGCTGGACCGGCTGGGAAAATCGGCTAGTAACCACGAACACCTGACATGGGCGAGATTCAATTCCTGACTTAGAGGTGAAACAGCGCAATTACTGAACCTGGTTCGAATTGTAGCCCAGTTTGGGTACAGTCTGCAAGCTGCAGCCCTCCTTGCTCGGTATTTGTCCATGGCGGCCAGAAAGGCTTAAATAAAGTTGCTGCATTGAAGCGAGGCCGGCAGCAGCTGGGAAAATGCTGGTATAGGGACAGCGTGGAGCCCAGCTATCGCCTCCTTCCGAAGGAGGCAAGACAGAAGTCAGCTGGAGACTTGGATGGGGGAAGCATCCTTCGCACGCTGTCCTTCCGTGGGGCAGCACACGGAGCCCCCCGAGGGAGAGAGGCGCGCGTGGGCGCCCACCCCGCCGCGGGACAGAGCCCCTCCCGCAGCGCCGGCACGGACACAGCCACAGGGCAGGGCTCGGGGCTGGCTCTGCTGGCCACCAGCAGGGCTGGGCAGCATGGAAGGAACAGCCTCCCCTGTTGTCACCACTGGGACTGTGTGCTTTGTCTCTCGGGGGCGGGTCAGGCGCTGCTGTGGGTGAGCATTCGTGGCCTCGGGGCTGTGACAGAGCCGGGCTGGATCCGCCGGCAGGAGGTGAGATCGAGAAGCACTGGTGCATTGGCAGCTCTCTCCAAGAGAAATCCTTGAGTACTATGCAGCATTTGCAAGTCCTGCTAGAAGATGAGGCATGGCGCAGGCACCGCAGGGTGTTTATTCCCCACCACCGCCCTGCTGGCTGCTGCCAGCGTGTACCATTTTGCAGAGGTACCCCAGCGTCTTGCTCCTCCTTGATGGAAAGGCACAGAGGCACAGCTGTGCTTGAGTAGTAGAGGCCCCTCCGCTATTGATTCCTGCCCGTTCAGCCCTGCTGTGGTATATAAAGTAGGTTTAGTATGAGCTGTTTGCACCAGGGTTAGATTTATTCTCGGTGAACGTAGTTGTGCCTGACATTAGGAACACAATCTCATTTTTAACATCCGCTATAACAAGCTTTATTGTAAAGTGTTTAACAAAGAAAAGGAGGATTTTTGGGAACAAACAAAATTTAAGCCAACATGTTGCAGCGGTTTCCAATGTAGGATACCTGCAAAACCAGAGCTCACCATATGCTAAAAGTATCGTATATTTCTTATACCTATGGGAAAGATTTTTCTCTTATATCTGAAATGGACTGTATTACAAACAGCTTGTTAAATGTGTGACAGATCGGCTTGAAACGATGGTCCTTGTACTCTACAGGCCTGCACATTTGCTAATAAACTGGCTACATATACAAACAGTCTGTTCCASGGTTTAAGCTCCTATTACACTGGTTCATGTTTCAACATGCAGCCACTCCGTAGTTTGTGTTTTCAGCAGAACGAGTAAGTGGATGCATATGCWTTACAATTCCAGACATCATTCCATACCAGATGTGGTGCCTTTATTTTTAGTACTGCAGGAGTGTCTGCTGACCCTTTCTCACCCCATGTCTAATGAAAGATTGACTGCTCTGGGTTTTCTTATGTTGAATTATATATTAGAGGACAGTGGATTTAAAAATTAATTCAAGATTAATTTAGGGATGACTGCACATGGAATTATTTGGCCAACAGATGAAAAATGAAAATTTCACTACAAAGAAAAAAAATTGTAGAAGTGTCAAATTTTAATCCAATTTTCTATAAAGAATGATCATATTCTGAGACCCTTCTGAGGAGTACAATTAATCATTCAGAGTGATACCCCTTTTCCACTTGCTATGCAAGCTCCCCTCTGAGCCAAAGCACCATCCGTGCTTCTCTGAAGCAGGGATTCATGTGCTCAGTCAGTAAAATAAATTAGCACTGTACCAAATGTCTCCAAATTCAGGAAACACAATGGCTGAAGCACACACTTAGGTGAAAGGAGGCACAGCTATTGCATGGACTAAAAGAGAAAAAAGTGTAGTCCCACTTCTCTCCAGATTTACAGCTTCTACAAAGGCTTGTAACTTTTTAGGCAAATGAGAAATGAATCAAAAGCCAGAAAATGGTTCTCTTTCATTTGAGGCTCTGTTAAATTTTAATGGCAGTGCTAGATGTAATACAGACACCCCTGCTTCACTAAATCAAAAGGAACACACAAAAATGGACTAAATTTTATCTTATGTGTTTAACTGTTGTGGGATTTTTATATTAAATAAAATAAGAAGAGACTATAATGAAAAGCAGGCTAAGCAGGCTAAGAAGCTGGATGCTAGGAGCTCAGTTTACTGAGTACGGATACAAATGTTTCAAAAAAGAAATAAATAATTCCTATTAAATAGTAAAACATATTAGTGAAAACAAGACTGCATTAAATAAAACTCTCAAATTGTCATTATTTCAGTGATACAGTCCCATGTTTATTCTCTTTCAGCCTAAGTATTTTAATATTGCATAATTTTTATTGTTTGTAGGAATCCTTTTCTGGACATAAGGTACATGGAGGATGAAAAGAGGAAAACACAGATAATACGCTGTATTCTTCAACCGGCAGAATTATTTCTGGAACTGATTTTTCTGTATTCTCATATCCACAACTTCATTTGTTTGGAATTTTTATATCAGTTCTTAAAATTTGACAGTGCCTGTTTTTCAAAGTGGTGACTGAAATGCAGAGAATGAAGCCTCATGCAAATGAAACTGTAAACTGAAAAGGATTGAATGAAATTGAATGCAGTTTCCATTGTGGAACACAGAAAATTTAAAGGCCCTGCTGCAATATATGAATAGTGCTGAGCACATAGAATATGTTAATGACAAATTAACTGGGCAGCAATGGATGCAGGATAAAAACTGCATCAAATCAAGGGCTGCAGCCTGCAGGAGCAGAGCAGCTGATCTGCATAAGCTCTCCCTATCTCCCAGTCTGCTTGGTATGTTTCTCTGGTTTGTTACCTTATTAGAGAGGAAAACATTTAAAAAGGGGCTCCTGGAGGCTAGCTGATTTCTTGCTGAATCAGCCAGCTTGCTATTGAATTGATTTCTACATCTTCCACCTCAGGAAAGCTAGAGAATGTTTTTAATTGAACATTCCCTTAATTTACAAGACATGTTGCTGCAGAAAAGGCTCAGAAAGGCAACAAAAGCAACAAATGCATCCTCTATATACATAGCAATGATGAGGTCTTTCATATATTGGAAATGAATGGTTATTTAAGATGTGTTATTTACCAAAAAGCAATGCATAAACCATTAAATGTGTGTAACAGAAGCATAAATGCAGTACCATTTGACTCTGAAAAATAAATGGAATCTAGTGTGGGGGAGGTATTGAATAGGGATGTGCTGCAAGTGTACAGTGAATAAGAACAAGGCCCTGTTCTTCCTATGATCAGACACCAATGACACTAGAAATTGTTTTGACAATAAGATCACTAGTTTTCAAATTAATCTGCTGAAGCTCAAATACATTTCATTGTGCTAGCAGGAGAAAGGTAATTTTGCTAACTCTATTTTAATAGATCTTTTTTCAGTCAAAAAATTATGACCTAAAAACTCTTCTTAGAGTTTCTAAGTAAAAAATAATTAGCAAAAATCTTTCCTCATGTTGTAAAGAACTATAGGTCTATTAGTTATAGCCTTATGATAATTCTGTGGCAATCAGGAGTTTCCCCTATATATCCAAAGCAATTCCTACCAGGAGATCTGRTCTTCCATATTGTCCTGGCCCAAAGTTAACACAGATTTTAATTGAGAAGTATTAGAGGTTGGATTTATTACCATCAAAATTACCATCTACCATTTTTTGGAAGTTTAGTATTTTTGGATTAAAACAGTCAAATGTACGACCTCTGCAAAGTACTTGTGGGAAGGAAAGGGAAAAAAAAAAAGAGTATGTGGTCAGTCCTACAAAATTAACATTTAACACATCTAATATGCTTTGAAATGTAACATCATCCACTAAGACCAGCTCAGAGTGAGCAGGTCCAAAGTCTTATTTCAGCTCCTGCTACCGGCCCACTATGTAGCCTTGGGAAAGTTTGCAGCGTGGGGAATAATGATTACTGAGCTATTGCCTAATTGACCGAAGTGTTTGTATTCCTTTCCTACTTTTTCAGTTTTYATCCCAATCTGTAACTTTACAAGGCAAGGACAGTGCCTGACTTCATAAGCAAGAGTTGTGGGATGGATATAAATCTCCAGGCTTTGGAGCATAAGCCAGGTTGTAATGCTAAACAAGGGAAACTTAGCTTCCAGGCAGATTATCTCCAAACTGCCAGCTGTAGTGTTTCTTTGTCTGAAGCAGCTGGTACTGACCACTCTTGGAGATAGGGTAGTAGGAGAGATGGATCACTGGTTTGATCCAGTATGGCAATTCCCAGGCTCTTCTACAGTGCCAATAATGTTACTGGCATTCAATAACAATAATAAGATTACTGGGAGGAATTTAACTAATGAGATCAAATAAAGGATCAAAATTTGGTGGGGAGGGGAAGGTCCTTCGTATATCCAGATGTCCAAAACATATTGAATGAAAGGAGGTTTCTTTCTCCATAGTAATTTTAAATACAGATTTTCAAGTTTCTACTTTTGGAGCTTCCTAAAGTAATATTGGTGGTTGCATAAAAACAAACTTGAGAAGGGATGTGATATACAATTAATGGAAAGGAAAGAAAAGTGGGAGGAAGGAGTAGAAAGTCTGTAAAAGTTTGCAGGGTGGAAATGTGCAGGTTGGAAAGTGACAAATAACACTGAAATACACAAGAAACCACTAATGAGAAGGCAGGAAATAGAGGAAATCTTGTTGCACTGTCCTCAGGGTACATTATACAGTGTGTTTTCCAACAACAGAGTCTGGGAATCAAAATTATGCCAGCTGATAGCAGCCAGCATCTGAAAGCTGCAAAGCACTGAGCTTCCTCTGAGAGAGGTGGACATTTGGAGGTTGTGAGCACTAGGAAGATTTGAGCTTTCATTAGGGGTAGTGGCTTTTGCTTTCCTTTATATTCTTTCCTAATAAATTCTGTTGGAGGAAAGAATAGGGAGCCCTGACTCTGCTGGGGCTGCGTTAGTCCGTAGGTTAGAGTGCTGCGATCCCAGATGGCTGAAGCAACGCCAGCTGGTAGCACTTGGACAAAGAGCTCAGTCTGATGAAACCCRGCCTGACAGCTGCTATCAGATGCTGGAGAACTGTAAGTTTCAGTGAACGTGTTGCTATTGGAGTCATGACAGAAATTTCAAGGCAGAAAAAAAATTAGATTTGAGAGACATTAGTAGAGGATCTCATCTGCATGGAAAGAAGAGCTCAGCCATGCTTTGCTCATGTTGCCAGCCGAGGACTTGGCCTGAAGTTTCTAAGGGCCTGTTTACACTACAAAATAGCAGGAACTTAGTATGATTTCTTGTTCAGAGGAACCACTGACAGGTTCCAAAAACAAGCTTATACTTGAGGCCATTAGCTCATTTGCTAAACGCTGGATCCGGTTGCATTGCAGTATTTTGGCAATGGTCCCTTGCTTTCAGTTGTAGTGCTGAACGGACAAAAAGTCAGGATTCAAACTTTATGATGATTTACAAATTAAAAGCCAACATTTTTGACTGCACCTAAAGATTGACCTGAAGAACAAGGAGACGTATCATAAAGGGAGTCCTCTCTATGGGCATGTAGCTGCATTTTGTGGCCTTTGGGTCTCCGGCAGACATAGACTTCAATAAACTGCATCATGGGTAATGAAACTGATGTTTGTGAGACAAAACACAACTCTGAAAGAAAAGTCTCTGGGCTTGGCACAGGTGGAAAGACAGCCAGCCTCACGTTTGACTGACACTGTGCCTTGACCATCAGCACTTAGGCAGGAATCCAAGCTATACTTCTGTTACTTTCTTTGATCATTTGTGTCAGTAGTTTCTGCCTACTTTATACTTAGAGGTCCCTACCCCCATGCCAATATTTCTGATTTTTGACATATCTTCCTAGACTCTGTCTTTCCTAAGCAGCCTATTGCATATTTAAGCATATTGCATATTAACACCTGTGAGGGTGGGATTCATCTGAAATTATTTTTGCAGTCTAAATGTTAGGCATCAAATCTGAGCTTGTCATCTGGGCTTTCTCAATAGCTAATCGAGAAAATAAAATGTGATTGAAATGGGTGGTATGACTTGTCATTGACAGATGCCTACTGCCCTCCTTTGGGTATAGAAAGAGAGTATAAATGGCTTTCTCAGTGCAGATGTTATTAGTGTTTGTTTAGTTAAAGTCTGGGTGGGTCAGTCCCACTGTGTCTGAGATTGTAAGACATATCCCTCTTGGCATGATTTGTTATGTAGGTTAGGTGTGTCCCCATTCATCACATCATTGCAGGGACTCCTGTTTGCCATAGCGAAGTCTTTCTTTTCGTTGTAGGAAAGCCAGCATTTTACTTGGGGCAGAGACTTTGGTGGCAGTTCTGTGCCCTGAGATATCTATGCCCTTTTGTGTATTTATCTCTGAATACCAAACGAACAGGGTCTGGGAAGTCTTAGAGCAATTTAAAAGATCAGATACAAAAAAGGCATAAAAATGGGTGACCATGCTGGTGCACCAGGCAAATGCCTGCCACATACAATGGTCTGACATTAAACTCAGTAAGAAAACTGCTTGAAAAATGAAGTGTGAGTTAACCTTGGCCAAGGGCCACACACCCATACAGCCACCTGGTCACACCTGCTCTGCAACAGGACAAGAGGAGAAAACAGGATGAGAAACCCCCTAAGTCAAGAAAAAGACAGAGGGATTCACTTAACAATTGCCATCATGGGTAAAACGGGCTCAAGTAGGGGAAAAACAACTTAATTTTTTGCCAATAAATATAGATTCAAGTAGAGAGAAACAAGCGAAAGCATTGACCAACACCTTTCCTCTTCACTTTCTCAGGATCAAGTCCAGACTCCTCTCCCTTTCCCAAGGGCACAGGATGGGTGGAGGGGATTAGAGTCTGGACAGAGTGCTTCCTCTCTGCTGCTCCTTCGCATTCCTGCCTTTCCTGTGCAGGTGTTCCTAGTGGGCTGCAGTCCTTCAGGAAAAACCTGCTCCTGTGTGGGCTTTCCATGGGCTGCAGCTTCCTTTGGGGCACATTCACGTTCTGAGGCACAAGGTCCTATGCTCCATAGTGTGGATATCTGCTCCACCCTGGTTTACCAACTGTAGGGAAATACCCGCGAGGGAGCTCCTCCTTTTCCTAGGCACCAACAACCAGCACAGGGAGAATAAAGGAAAGATCTTCCACCTAGTAACTGTAAAGACACTTCTGTTTACGTTTGCCTTTCAAATTTTCCCTTTCTAAAGGTTTTTCCTAATTAATTATTTCTTTCTTTTTTCAGCTTTTCCATTTGGCTTCAAACATAAAGGGTGGAAGACAAACACACCACAAAAGGAGAAAAGCAGACAACTTACAAAAATGAAAGCCTTCAAAAGCAAAGCATTTTGTTTTTCAGTTTTGACTTAAATAAAAAAAAATCAAAGACATTTTCCTAGAAATCATTCTATATCCAAAAGGTTGTTTCCAATGTGTTGTTATAAAGAAGCCAGCAAACCAGCCTTGCAAAACAAAATAATGAATGATATTGGAAAACCTTTTATCTCCTTCTTTAAGAGTGTCGTCAGACCAAAAGGGCAATCTCATTCTTCTTCCAGACCTCTAAGGACAACTAAGCTTTTATTTTCCTTGATGGCATCTAAATGTAATTAGATAATATCCAAAAGCCAATCTTAGAAAAAAAACAGCAAAATACTTTCTTTCTATTCTATCTATATTTTGTAATTACTCAGAATTATTCTAAGTCAATAATCAATGCCATTTATTCCAGTGAGAATTATTTAATGGCTGAGGGTGATCAAGTCATAACTCATTCAATAAGTTGCATGTATTTCCTCTTTCCCTTGCCCCTCTCACTGTTTGTCACATACACCCGTTGTGTGATGTTTCAAATTAAATGGAGAAATTGAGGGCAGGAAGCATGTTTCTTGTACATCAGTTTATTAAAATTCTCTTTTTCACTGGTGCTTTAAAATGCTGTCTCAAGCATTCTCATGGAATAAAGAAATCTGGCATAATTTTAGTTCATTTAAAAAAATGAAATATTTATTACTTTAATTAATCAGTGGAGTTATTAAACTGGATTTTCCTGATTTTTCACTGTTTTTTTTTTCTCTAGTGAAATATGTTTATTTCTTTTCTTTTTTTAAAAATTAATTTATTATTCTATTTTTGCTAATCACTATGTGGGAACCCTTGTGTTACACTACACAATATTATCAGCATAGAAGCCTTTCTGAAAAAGCAGTAAGTGAAAATGAGATCCTAACACAGCAAATCTGCACTTAGCAGAGGTTTATTTAGTGCAATTAAAAGAGCCATCGTTTTTCTTACCAGTGCTTGGTGGTAGGCAACAAGCTGCCACTTGGAGAGGTGCCAACAGCACGCACCATTGACTGCCCTTCCAGCAGATGCGTAATTCACCAGAGTACAGGACTGAAYGAGGTGGCAATGGAAGCAAAAGCTGAGCAAAACAAGAGAAATCAACATTGACCTTTTGCACTGCTAAAGTCCTTGCAGTGAAAGGTGGGGATGACCCTCTGATCCACCGGGGGAGGGGACAGGTGTCATGGCACTCTGGAAGTGCATTGTCGAAGAAAAGAGCAGACTGCAGGCAGCAGCAGGAAATTCAGTTTCAGGAGATTTATGAGCAGCGGTCTCCAGAAACCCAGTGAGGAGCCTCTTGAACTGCAGAGCTGTGTTAGGAGAAGCTTATTCCCTCCCTCTTCCTCAGCATGGGCACACTGGGCAGGTGCTAGGACATTCTGATGTCTCGCCTTGATTTATTTATTTGCTGAAAAATAATGAAAGGGATGATCCTCAAGAGTCCTTGGAGATTCCATTAACTCTGCAAATTGAGCATATTGATAAGTTGGTGATTATTTTGAAATGAACTAGAGAAATTGAAAGGAAAAATGATTGTAGGAAGGGCCTGTTTGATGCGTAGAGATTTTAAAATGTAGGTAATATTTCAAGTGTATCAAAATACAGTAAAAAGACCAGGGGTTAATTATACTGGCATGATAGTTGGAACCACATTATTATAATTCTCTTGGAAAGCACTGTGGAGCATATGGAGTGAATGAGGGGCCTGTGTGTGCATAATAAGTTCTGTATGGGGATAAGGTGAAGGAGCAAGGGCTCTCTTGTGTGTAAGAGGCACTAAATAAGGGGAAGAAAATGATTTAACTACTTGATGAACCAACTTTATATGTAGCAACACATTCACAGTGCCCTATCCCTTAAACAGCAACATACATTAATTCACTCACTGCCATGATTCATCTTCACTTTATACAGCAAATACTACCCCAAACAGTCTACAGAGCCCATGTTGGAGAATTGGATGTTCAAAGACATGCTCACATGGCATCAGAAATTTGGTATCTTGGGCTGTGCAGCACTGTTTATTGTTTGCATTACAAGTGTGCTTCCCTGCTACTGATTTTTTCCTTTGTTATTTCTGAATAGATTTTGATGTTTCCAGTTCTCAGGTCACTGGATTTTTTGTGTGTGCAGGGATCTGACTTGGCCTTTAGAGGGTCATCTCACTAATGGAGACCAAGAGAAGACAAAAGACCTCCTTGAAGTTACTCCTTGATTTGAAAGGATTTTGCTGGTGGCTTTGAAGGGTGGGTATTTGCTCACCTCACTGAAAATTAATTTTAATCATTTAACAATAATGTTGCAAGAAAAAGTTTAAACCTCAAACTCAGGCTAGGGGACTAATTTTTAGATGACTAAAGATAGGTGCAGTGAATCCAACCCAAATGACTGATGCTTATTTGAAAGGAGAAATTACACTGGAAGAAGAATACAGGGAGAATTCACAGAGAAAACGAACCATAAAGTGAGTCTTCAGCCTAATTTCCACTCAGTGTAGTCTGAGCAGTACCTTTAGTTAATGAAAAAAGTATTCTACTAATACATAGTAAATTACTTGGGAGACAAGAAAAGTAGCCCAGTTCTGTAGGTGGAGCTCTGAATGAGGGTCTGGTTCTTCTTTTAGGCCAGTGCACCTAAATATTTTGAAATCTTTCAGAGGTGGGATCACATAATTAAATATTCCATCATGCAAGATACAGAAAAAACATGGAATTAAAGTAACTTAGGTCACCTGAATTTTTCTTCCCATACAGAGTCACTAGTATTGTTTCTCTTATATTGTTTTAGCAGAATTGTTGAACGCAATAACTAATTAGAATAAGGTATAGAAAGGCAGTAAACGCAGTGTTCATTGAAAATATTCACTGAGCTTTGCCAAACTAATCTCTCATGACCAGTTTATAGAATTTATAATACATTTGGGACTATATTTCTACTTTGCTTTTCATGTCTGCCTTTACTTTCACATCTAATGAATTGAGGGTACCAATATTGACACTTTAACTGGTAAAATTCTTCATTTACAGCATTTCTACTATAAAATAGAAAACAAACAAACGAAAAAGCCAAATACTTTAGAAACCAAAATCCTATAGAAAAACTCACTGTGTAGCTAATGCCATGTCTAGGAATCTGCTGATAATACCTACCTATAATTGACTTAATTGCCCATTACAAACAAAAGAAAGAAGAGAAACTGAAGTTGTTTACAAGACTGTACCATATAAAGGACSCATTTTCGGAATTGCATTTGGGCACATGAATCCAACTCCCATGAAAAGGCCAAACTATGTATGGCATGCAATAATTTCAGTAGTAGGATTCTTCATTAAACCAGTCTCAAAAAAAAAGAATATATAGCCTTAAAAAATTTCTTTAACAGAAAGTAAAAAAAAAAGGTCAGCCTTTGGTAGAAGATTTTCAAGGCTCAAGAACTGAAAATCTCTCCAAACTCAGTCCTGTCTCTTGTTGAGAGAACAGGGAAGCAGATGATAAGGCGTAGGGAATATGTTTTAAAAGTTGTAGTAGGTATTTACAAATATTTTAAGGCTAATCATTGACCTAGGTTGTCTAGGTATAAGCTGTTACAATAATGCAACATTATTTTGTGTAAATAGGTCATTACACTTTGAGTTGTAGCTACTGCATCACATCAGTACTGAAATACTGTGTCCACTGGAAATACTATAGTGAATTCAGCAACAGATGGACAAATAAGAGATTAGAAAATAAATGGGTAAATAAACCAAACCTGTTTGGCTAGATGAACAGAAGGATGAAAAGTAACTTGGTCACAGTATATACATACTTACGTTTGGAAGCTGAAARTAACTGGGCAAGGGCATTTCAGCCTTACTGACAAATGTATATTTATCTAACCTCGACTTTCAGCCAGTGTCTGGAAGCTGTTCCTTATGTAAGTCAGAAACTGTCCAGTGATTGGAAGCTGAAGTTAAACAAATTCAGTCCAGAAATAAGAGGTTATTCCTTAACAGAGAAAGTAACTAAAGATCAGAACCTGGTTTTGCTTCACATGAAGATGGTGAATTCACCATTAGTTTAAATACAGTTGTAAAACAGGGACACATTAATCCAGCTTCTGAAAGAAAATGTGCAGCCTGTGGGAAATGCTGAAGAGAGAGGACTGACGAGTGTTTGCTACAGGCTCTCTAATGGATTCCTTGTTATTGCAAGGATACAAGGCATTAATGGAAACTTTAGTCTGTCTCATTCCTCTGAAGTGCTTTCATCTTACTCAAGCTCTCTGGCATGAGTAGATACAGATAAGAGGATGAAACTCAGTGGCTTCAGAGTATTGAGGTTAGAGTACATCCCCCTGGACTTGCAAGCAGTGAAATGATGGATGTGAGAGATCTGCAGCAGCTTTACAAGGAGTCCCTTTATGCCTGAGCCTTTGCACAAGCCACAGGGTACACAGCTCCAACTGGCCCTCCACTGGTGGTGTTGCTGGATACCACCTGGAGCTTCCAGGTGGAGCAGTATTCTGGGGTGCCTAAGTTTGTACCAGGCTCACATGTATTAGGAGACCTACCGTTCTGCTGACAAGCATTATCTGGGTGTTCCAGTCAGAAACACACACTCTTGGGGATCCAGGAGGCACATTTTCCTAGAGATGAAAGCAAAGAAAAAATGAAAGCAAGGGACTGGGGAGAGGAAGCTCAAGTTTGTTCTGTTGCAACAACTGGAGGCCAAAAGGGAGGCACCCTGTTACATACAGTGAGACCAGTGCTTAGATAAGCAAAGGAAATGGGGGAAGAAAACAGATGTGAAGTGCCTTTCCCAAGATCACACAGCTGGCCAGCTGGGAGCCCATCCGGAGCCTATGAATCCTCCAGCATTTCTGGTGCAAGCCATTGAGTTGAAATGTATTTATAGTTATGAATCTTGCAAACAGAAGTAGTCAAGGAGAAAATTTCATTGTTTGCATCAGCTAGTTTCCATACCTGCATTAAACAAGCATTAGAGGCCTCAGGAAAGACATCCTGACCATTATTAATTTGCAATAATGGTACAGTGATGACCTAAATACAGGGAAGTAATTGATAGTATTTGTTCATGTTAAAATTTTGCCCTCCCTCTCTCTGGTGTCTTTTGTTTGATTCTTAGTGTAAATAATTGGTTGTGTTGTCTAAAGTATATTCCCTGTTTATTGGGTGGGAGCATAAAACAAGGCTCCAGATGTCAGATCAGGACCTCCTTGTCCTTCTCCCTCCCTTATTAATGAAAACATTGGAAAAAAAAGGCAATACCAACAAAAAAAGAATCCAACAGAGAGAGTGTGTTCAACGAACCTCTGTAAACCCCTCCCATACAACCCTCCTCTGTACATCCCACTGTAAGTCACATACAAGAGCATTTGTAACACATGCCTCTAGCCAAGGGTAGCGACTGGCAGGTATTCCCAATGTGCTGCAATGGGCTACAGCTCTCTGGAAAAGTGAGATTTCATCTTCACGGCTATGCTGAGCCAAAGAGGGAGCTGGAACAAGAATTGCTGTCAGCCACTCTGAACTCCTCTGCTTTGGCATGGTAGCACACTAACTCAAGGTATTGTGGAAATATTACTTTTAAGTAGAAAAGTTTGGTAAATTGGCTAGAGTAATAAGGAACATAACACTGTCTCACTGTCTCTTATTATTTTCAGAAACCTCATTTTGGAGAACCAGAAAGGCAACTTTAGCCTAAACTGTGTACATTCTGCTATACTGTCCTGTCAGGCACTCAAGCCTTAAGGACGGTCAGTTCCTTAGCTTTCCAGAGGTACACTTGAACTCTAATATTCAGCTTCAACAAGGACTCTCCATAACCACATGAAATATGGCTATGATTTGATCCATACAACCACCTTTCCCTGGGGCAGAAGAGGGAAGTTTAAGGGAGTRAACTTTTCAGCCTGTATTAGTATATTAATTTTATAGCTTCTCAGCTCCTGTGCTCTCACTAATTTAGTACCAAATCGTGCTTGATGCACCTACAGAAATGAGCCCTGCTTCCTAGAAGCAACAAGAGCAACTGCAACTGCAGTGTGGGAAGGGGACCTCACATTGCTGTGCAGCTGCCTGGTGCTGCCCTGGTCGCTGCCACTTGTCTTTGTCCTGGCAGGCTGTGCTGGGCTGCACTGGGCTGGGCTGGTGTGGGCTTTAGGGAAGTAGGCTGCATTCCCACATGCCCAACCCCTTCCCACCTGCTGTCCACCCACTGCATTGCAGGRGCCTGAAGGCAACTCCAGAAAAGGTATTAATAGGCTATCTCGGAGTAAGGGTCAGCAGAGGAGCACACATACTGCTTAAATTAGTGTGCTATATTTACAGCAATAGTTGCAAGTTGCAGTCACTGGAAGCCCCTTGAAAAGATATGTGGCCTCTATGCTCATGACAAGTCATTATTTCTTTCCCTGAAGTTATAAGCATGGACAGCCACAGTAATGAGTTATCAAACATTTCAAACTAGGATTATATCTGTGCTTCTTTTTAAGGATGTGGTGTAAAACTCTGACTGATCTCAGTAGGAGATTAGATAGAACAAAGCAAAATATTCTAAAAATTCCTAATAAAGTCATCCCTCAGTCATGAATAAGCACATAAGCATGCCTAAGAGAGTAATTTTTTTTCATACATGTGATGGAAATAAACTGTGTTAAATGAAACAAGTGGAAATAGATGTAGATAATGAGAATTCAGCATGGATGTTATTTCAAACTTTTATTTTTCAGATTCCCACAAAAGCAAAAGTCTTCTAATTATACTCTATTTTAACACCTACGGACTAATTCTAGAATCTCAATGAACATTGTGTGTTCAAAATTAGCTAAAGGAGTGCAGTCTCTGCTCTTCATACCAGGGCCAACCAGTATCCCAACTTGCAAGCTTTGCTGCTGACACAGCACTGTGGTGAACCATGAACACAGGTATTTGCCTGTGAGGAGATACCATTTTGCAGATGAGATCTCACTATCACTCTTCAATACTTGCTCAATAACCAAATCTGGAGGATATGTTTCTTGACACATAAATAGGGTTTTTTTAGCTCCTAGGGGAAAACAGCCACCTTAGGATCATGGAGAGAAAACAGATTACTTGAGACAACCTTTGACCATACATAAAGTATAGATAAAGGAGAGTAAATGAAAATTAGGATAGGATGGTTGACACCTTTCAGTTTGGAAACTTTGAGCTCTTTATGTTTTTACAGCTGCCACTGGAATTTCAAAAAATAACTTCTCTATTCTCCAGCATTCTCCATCTGGGCATCAAAAGCTTTGTCCGTTTTATGGTGTAGAAATAAGTCAAAATGGTCACATTTCAAGGGACAGTAAACTGAGCTCCAGAAACTCAGACAAAGTTTGACTTTTCTGTCCTTGGCAAGATGTGAAAACAGAAGTATAATGTCCTCATATGTAATTTCCTGCTTCTATAAGCTTGGCCTTTGTCAACATAAACCAAGAGAAATCCAAGCCCAAATTTCCTCCCACTAAGGAATATGCATGAGCTTATCTGAGAGCAGACTGTGCTGCTGTTCTTTTTATAAGAAATAGCTCAGGCCACACCTTAATACCAAGCAATGAACATTTGTGGCATTTGAGCAATTGATTTCCCAGACAACATTTCTTATGGTGACTGGCAGAGGATGTTGTGTGGGTTTTCTCTCTCTCCCCTCTTCCCCCACTCTCCACCCCCACTGTTGGTGTTGCTGCTGTGTCTTTATCATACTTTGTACCATGGCATGTCTACTTTGGGAAATGATGATTCCAGTGTGGGTGGATGGAAAGAGATCTGCCAGAGGGTGCAAATTTCAAATTGCTGCCACGGATACACCCTTCTGTGCTGTCTTCTCAGGATACCAGAAAAAGTCTCTAAGGAATGCCTGGGGCTTGACTCTTGCTGTAAAGATAGACTTCTACACCATGCATTTTTCTTTCAATATTAAGGAAATAGACAACATAAATAGAGCTAGTGAACTCAAATTGCCTTAATCACTTTTTCATGGAGGAGGCCATTATGAAATCCTTACTGGAAGTAGTGCAATATTTGTATATTTGTTTCATTATTGGGCTTGGAAAATTGTTTAAAATGCTGTTTCCAAGTCAAGGTAACTCAGCATTGGTGGTCTTTACACTAAAGTCAGACTACATAATTTTAAAATATCGAGAAGTAAAATGTGTAAGAACTATTCCAAAGCAGGGTGTAACGCTTACTACTATAAATGTAGTACTTTGTTATGTGAAATAGATGAGAAATGGAAACATCGGGGAAATAGGAAAATTGTGTCTAAAATAATGTTAGTAATGATATACCATATCTACCTTAGCAAATAACATGCTTTTCTCAGATGAGACGAGTGCCTGTCTCTAGCTGGGTAAACTGATTACTCACTTTCTGGTTCCTTGCATATCTGTCCTTATTAAAAGGAAGTGCAGAAGTTCAGCTGTGCTGTAGCCTGTGCTACTGACTCTGTTTCAGGAGCAGGGCTGGAGGGAGATGATACAAGGAGGAAAACAAAGATTTCAGGGACAGAATATTTATAGTAAAGTATTAACTGAAGAAGTCTCTTGCTTAGGAAATATTTTGCTTAGATTAAAAAAATATTTACATCCCTACTTGAGGATTTTTTCCCTCAGTGTGCTGTGTACTCCCAAGTAGATGTTTCACTGGAGTTCTGAGTAGTCTACAATGTCTGTGTGCATTTAATATTTTGTACATGAAAACCTCTGGCTGATGTAACTGCCTCATCTTCCTTGAAAAACTAGACCACTAGGTCTAGTTTGCTTTCCATTAGCTTGCATACTTGTGTGTGTTACCTAACATAGTACTTATAAGAAAACTCAGCTAACTCATAGTTTCTATTCATCAGAGCAAGATGTAAACACTGAAGGAATAAGCAAATCTGTCTGCTTATTCTGAACCCTATTGCACACGCAGGCTGTATCCCTTGGATCCATCAAACTTCTTTTCCATGGGTACTAACTTATGTTATGCCTTCCTCCACACAGTCACATTCAATCACTACAAATGCATAATGATTAGAAATTGTAGGACTTGTTAATAATAATATAGATGCAGTTGCTTTCACAAATTACTGCTTGGAGTAGAACACAGTGCTCTATATCAATGTATTTATTTAATACAGGAAAAGGAAAAAAGTTTATACACGATGTATGTCAGGGATTTTAAAATAGCATTATTCTATGAAGAAATCACAGAAATGAGATTTGACAAATCCTAGGCAGTAGTACCCTATGTTTAGTAGCTCAGTTAGTGTTATATGCTGGTTACTGTGAGAGAGGGAGAAGCTATATTATCTTCTTTCCTAAAGAACCTAAGTTCCTCTGCTGTGAGGACACTGTTACAGGCTGACTCCAGAAAGTCTCAAACARGTTTAAAATCCATATTCAAGTAAAAATGGTGTTCCCTTGTTGAAGAAAATAGCCAGATTCTGATACTATGTTTGGCTTTAGGTGAACAATTTATTAGGCAGATGTATGAAGACAATGTTTTACTGACACTTTTTGACATCCACTGACTCCACTGACAGAGGTATTTATACAGCTATATATTCTTATACAGTCAAAAAAAACCGCTAAAAAACAAACAGCAAAAAAAAAGAAAACAAAAAATAATAAAACTCAAACCTCAAAATAGAAAACTAGTGTGATGTGACATATGGAGTTACAACCACAACTTTGTTACAGTTTTTACAGGTGTATATCTGGCTATGGAGATATGTCCTCTTTTATACCTATTTGTACAATTGAAGATGGTGCTGCTAATAGACATTCTGGTGGAAGAATCACGTTGAGCAAAGTCAGACCATTTAGCTCTTACTATCTTCATTACTGGAAAAGAGGCACAGATATTGAAAAATTAAAATTGTCTATGGCTTATATCAGTTTAAAAAATATTAAGAAAACGAATATCATCCTTCTATCTTCCATGGTCATGAACACAAAACTTTTGAGGTGGGGTCAAGCCAAATATAGGTAGGTGACATATTGGTAGTGAAAGGGAAAAGAAAAAACGAAGGATAAGCAGAGAGCAAATGAATTGTGAATGTTTTAAGTGATTATTTATTTGTGAGTTTGTATTGCTGATGAGGTAAGATCTTATTAACATTATTGCTGTATCAGTAAAGCTCTGTGTGTGTAGAAGGAATATATCTGGTCATCACTCGTATCTTTCACTTTGGTGCCCAAGTAATGTATATTTGATAAAGATGTACAGAGCATGGTATCTCGCTATATGTTGGCTCATATATGTTTGTATGTGTATGTATATATATGTATGCATACTATATACATGTAACAATAAAGATTAATATATTTAAGCTTTAAGAATCAGACTTGACAGTGTCAGTGATACAACACAGGTGTTTTAAAGTGGTTAGCTCACTACTTATCTATTACAGCCAGGAACAATATCATTAGGAACATTATTGTTGTATTACAATAGCTCTAGGTTTTCCAAGTAGGAAAAAAAAAAGAAAAAAGGCAGATGCAAGTGGGCACTCTTTAGGAATAACAAACTATATTACATTATTTAAACATGACAGACTGTACCTGAATTCTCAGTGGAATGAAGAGACAAAGATATTGACTCCTAGTGTCCCAGTACAAACATCTGCAAAACGTTTGTTTTCCAGAAAGAGTTTCTGGTCTTCACTGATTAGCCTGCTGCTAAAGTGTCCTGCTCCTCTTGCATGGACATACATGAGCCATGAAAGCAGCCTGCCTCAATGTTGCTTCTTTGGTGTTTGGAAGCTCTCACCTTGACAGACTCAAATTTCAAGATTTTGGCACATATCTAAGTAAGCAAACAAGCCTATATCTAGTCAATTTTAGCAAAAACATAGGACCTTGGGAAAGTCAAATAGACAATTCATATGCATTTAGAGCCTTTCTGAAGGACTTCAGTAGGTGTTTGTGTATCTTCTTACTAAAAGCATTTAGAAAGTCACTTCCATTGAATCAGATAACCCAAAGCTGATGGCATTAAAGCTACTCTACTTCTTAAAAATATTTACTATTGACACAAGAAAACACCACTTCTTCAAGAAGCCACCTGAGTTTGCGACCATAAAGCTTACTACATGTTCCTGAATCTTAAGTTAGTGAACTATCTGCCTATGAGAGCTTTAACCACAGTAAAACGTGAATCAAGGAGCAACATTGAAGCACCTTTGTACCCTCATATTCAGAAGCTTTTGAATAATTAGATTTTTTCAAAGTCTCCTGAGTCTGAAATAAGTATAATACTACAATATGATAAAATCAAAAGAATATAATAGCATATGTTCTTACAATTACAAGCAATTCAGTTATCACAGTTAGCAAATTATTGCTCATCAGACATCCATAGTATATGAGTCTATGTAAGCTATTTGCCTTGTTTCTGCTGCAGTTGTAAAATAAAATCTATTAGCATAAACCTCCTCTTTGGTTTCATTTTGTTTTTGCAAGAAGGACAAACATGCAGATGAGCCATTATAGTGGCTCATTTGACAAGTGATAACCAAATTCTTACAACTGGATTGCTCACAATGGTTATGTCTCCAACAAATCCTTTTATGCTACAGAATTATATCTTTTTTTCGCAAAGAATGAATGCCCTGAAATTTTAATCTTCATCCAGCGAGAAAGAAGGAAGAGCTTTAACCTGTTGATGGGAACATGCTAAGTATTGCTCATTCTTTTTCACATGAAAGCAGATTGCATAAGAAAACAGATTTAAAAAATTTTGTAAAATTTCACAACCCCAACCCAAGCTTTCCTTCATAACATAAGTTACAAGGTGAGATGCTCAGGACTCTAGTACAGAGTTTGATGCTTCGCTGAAATCCAGTGACATGGCTACACATTACACAACAAAAGTTAGACATGGCACATTAAATCTTTCTTGCATTAGACAACTACAGGCACTGTCCTACAGAATCTTCTTCTCCACTGAGACACCTTCACTGAAAGCATGGCAGAAGTACTCTAAGAATGTCTGCTGTACTAACTAAGAACTAAGTTCTGCCACTACACATTTGCCCGGATGTCACTGGGCTCTCAGCTGACCAGCGTCACTGTGGTAGTCCTGTTCTGCTCACCTCGTTTGAGGGCTCTGAGGTGGGGTCTGAGTCAAGGAACATCCTACCCAGTTAACCTCACTGTTCTGCCAGGCTCTTGGTGCCTCTCCTCTTGTAGGGAAACCCCACCCCTACTGCTGTTGGACAGGTCTGTCTTCTGGAGTTGAAATCATTTTTATTCTGCTCTGCATTGTGAACTTAACAATTATTCTCAAATAAAGTCACTGTGATAGCAATTTTCTTAATGTAGACCAGATCTAAATGAATTTCCTACTTTCAGTATTGGAGGCTTGATGGAAAAATTGGAGGCTGTCCAAAATCTGGAAAATCCTTTGCAGTATGGATATAACATGTAGAGAATTAACAGTAGAGTTGTGTGAAGCCTTTGCAATGAAGCCAGACAGTAAAAAATTGACCTCTTTGGGGATGTCACTATGAAGTCAAAAAAGTAGRCCTGTGTTGCCAAGAGTTTTTCTAGTGTTTACTGGCAATACAGGTCAACCTTGGCACCTTGTGTTTTGCCTTGCAAGTCAAGCAGTGTTTGCAAGTTCTTGTGGCTTTTATGCCACATCTGATGTAATATTTTTTTAATACATTTTGTTTTGTATTGCTGAACAGATTTCAACCAAGCACTTAGGGAAGAGAGAGTGAGTTTAAATAGCTTGAGATTGAAGGAAAAATTGGCAAAAGTCTCAACGAAGAAATATCAGAATGTTTATCATAAAAAGAACAAACCCCAGTATTCTATCAAAGACAGCAAGCAGGATAGCTCAGGTGTCTATTAGTCTGTTTTCTGATATCAGTGAAGGAGAATAATAGAAAGGGTTGTATGAAATTCAATTAATAAAGAATCACAGGATCAGAATATATTTAATGCCAGACAACAGGATCTAATGGAAAATAGGTCTTGCCACAAAATCCTGAATTCATTCTTTGATGAGATTACAAGTTTGATTGACAAAGAACCTACRTAGATGCACCATGCTTAGAGTTATGCCAGGATTTTTACTTCCTGACATAAAAGGAATAAAGCATTGAATTATGTCAAGAAGGCACATGGTAAATAAATTCATAATTGGTGGACATTCAATATCAATTGGACATCAACAAATTGACTTCTGATCTGAACAGGCTGGACCAACGGGCCAAGACCATCTGTGTGAGGTTCAACAAGGCCAAAAGCTGTCTCCTGCCCTGGGGTCACAACACCCCCAGACAGTGCTCCAGGCTGGGGGCAGAGTGGCTGGAAAGCTGCTCAGTGGAAAAGGACCTGGAGGTGCTAGTTGATGGTCAGTTCAACATGAGCCAGTGTGTGCCCTAGAAGGCCAATGGCATCGTGGGTTGTACCAAAAATACTGTGGCCATCACTACCAGGGCAGTGATTGTCCTTCTGTACTAGGCACTGGTGATGATGCAACTCAAGTCCTGTGTTCAGTTTTTGGCCCCTCACTACAAGAAAGACATTGAGGGGCTGGAGCATGTCCAGAGAAGGGCAATGGAGCTGGTGAAGGGTCTGGAGCACAAGTCCTGTGAGGAGCGGCTGAGGGAGCTGGGGGTGTGTAGTCTGGAGAAAAGGAGGCTCGGGGGTGACCTTATCACGAGGTTGTAGCCAGGTGCGGGTTGGTCTCTTCTCCCAGGCRATCAGTGACAGAACAAGAGGAAATGGCCTCAAGCTGCACCAGGGGAGGTTCAGGTTGGGCATCAGGAAGAATTTCTTCACCGAAAGGGTGGTTAAGCATTGGAATGGGCTGACCAGGAAGGTAGTGGAGTCACCATCCCTGAAAGTGTTCAAGAAACAATTGGACATGACACTTAATGCTACGGTTTAGTTGACAAGGTGGTGTTCTTGCCAAAGTTGGACTTGATAATCTTAGAGGTCTTTTCCAACCTTAATGATTCAATGATTCTATTCTATGGCATTAGAAAAAGTAACTCTCTATGGCAACGCATCATCAAAGAGAGAGCTAATGGAAGAGTTCTGCCGGGATCAGTGTCAAACCTGGTGCTATAGAACAACTTTGCCAGTGATTCTAAATACACGAATACTAGTGATAAAGTTTTCCACAGAGATAGTGGAATATTAAATAGCAATGAGAACAAGGAATTCAGAGACAACTGCTCTGCAAGACCCATGGTTCTGACTAGCTTATTGAAAACAAGACTCAGGGTGGGTGGATTTCATTGCAAATGAATCTTCACAGCAAGATGATAAATCCTAAAAGACAGTTTAACCTGAGAAAAAAGAGTAAAACAAAAACCAATTATAGAGAATTTTAAGTCAAGCAAATTCAAATTAGAAAAATTAGACAAAAAAAGATTTGATGATTTGGATAGTCCTGTTCTTTTTGCTTATATGTATATGTAGGAAGACCACCATGAACAATTCTACATGCAGCATTCATGGCAGCTCCATGACTTCCTTAATTTGGTAGACTGCTTTAATTACACGTCTTCAGGAAGTGAATTATGCCTGAAGTTTTTTCCGGCATCTTACTCAATCTTTACATTCAGCATGGTCAATGTCCTTTAAGCCTTTGAGTCACAAACAGTTGTTTACAGCCTGCTATGCCATCCTTTCACCTGTTCTTACTTGTTCCAGTCTGTTACATAAGGATACAGAATCCCTAAGAAATATTGACAGAAACCTTGGTTTAAAATGCTTTTGAAGCATTGTTGAGCACATTTTTCCTTACACTGATATAACTGTTTTCCTTCTTCTATGATCAGTGGTGAAAACTTGTTAAAAGAAAATTTAAAAAGATTGGCTTTGAAATTCTTGAAAGCTAGACAAGGACTTTGACACAGCACCTGTAGAAATTAAGGTAATTTTTCTTTACTAATTTTTAAACAAGTGATTATTCCCTTCTGGCATACATGAGGACACTGTCTTCAAGACCTTGAAAAAATTGGATGTTGGGTCTCATTAGCACTGTCAGGCAGCAAGATAATGATTTGAGAAGTAGCTCATGAATGAGAATCTTTTTTAAGTAATTCATTTGTTTTATATTTTAAAGGTTATTCTGAACAAAGAAAGTGTGCAAACTCTGTCTTTCACAAAATGTATCAATATTAGAACAGGAGAGTGCTTCGCAATTTAAACTAGAATAATTGCTCAGCCAGCCCATGAGGCTGTAGTACAGACCTGGTCTCAGCTCAACTTTTATTGAATCCTGGTTTCTTAGCTGGAAGGAGACCTCAAATTCAATATTGATTGCAATCCAATAACCTTTGGACCCCCAAAGCCTCTTCAGGTCAGCAATACAGTATATTACCGTAGTAAAATAAAAGAGTCAGCACAGAGAAGAGGTGTTCCCTCTCCTCTTTTACTGCTGCTCTGCTTGGTTGTGTCTTCAGACAGGAGGGAAATGAGCCCCTTCATTTTAAGCATAACTGGTTCAGACACATCATGATAAAAACATGAACAAATTTGCTCTTCTGAAACAAAATGCAAATTTTTATTTTATATTTCATCTCTATCAGCTACAAGGAAAAAAGCWCTAATAACTCAACTGAACAAAAGCTGAACTATGTAAGGAGAGCCCACACATTAAAAAGCAACTAGTAATTTTTCTAGACTAACATAATATCCCTTAAAGCAGCTTAATCTTCAAATACATTTYGCTCAGTTTGGTCTGAAACTCTTTACAGTCTGTTCTCTGTAGGCTCAAAACTGGAGGGAGAATTGCTAGCAATCCCAAAAATGTAGGTCAAGAGGTTTATATAATATGAAGTTGAAGATTCATTCTTAGTTCTTGATAATAATTATTATTATTAATCAGGATGATGAAATCATTGAAATATCTATCTCATACCATTTGTTGAACAAGGCAGTTTAGGAATGCTGCCATCTGTTATTATGTACTACAGTGATTAGAGACAGGCAAAACTGAAGTCATCCATTTCAGCAGTCTGTAGATCATGAATATAAGTCATCAAAACATACCGAGCAAAAATAGCTGCAACGATGGGAAGAAACTACTATATTCAAGTAAATAATTGTACAGCATCTCACCAATGAGTATCTAACTCCAGAATATAAAAGAAAATCTGATGAACAAACTCCTCACCTCTGACAGTGCCTTACAGAGTTGTGCCGGAGCTATGGGGAGATATAACACCATCATATTGTTAAAAAAAAGGGAAACAAAAAGTTCAAACCAGTTTAATTTCCAGCAAACTACTCAGAAAGTTTTCCCCTCAGCTATCTAAACTTAGTTCTCTCTTAATTGAACTATGATATATTTGAATGGGAGAAGGGGTGCATATCTATTTAAAATTTCAGCCAAGGGAAGTTCTAGCCTGCAATTAAGTTCTTCTCTGAGATATTTTTCAGCTGCAACAGAGTGGGGGTCCATGGCAAAGTCTCAACCCAGCCCTCAGGTAGGCTTAGGGCTAGAAGAGAGATCATTCCTAGAGCCCCACCAGGAGTGGGGCTACAAAGGGGTCACCTGCAATCTGTTTCCTACACACTCTCTTYTTCCCTCGTCCCACAGAGTCAAGCTCAGCAAGTCCTTCCCAAGACTTCACAATAAGGCTTCACCCCTCAGCAGTGCTGTATCCTCTGCACACAGCAGTGCTAAAGGTGCTCAGCTCTATCCCTTTCTCTACAGAGTCCCTGCAGAGACAGAGTGGCAGTGCTGGAGATCACGGGCCACAATCTTTGTTTAGATGAAGTACTGCACAGTATCATTATACTGGTGAACTACTAATTTGCACTGGAGGCCCGTTTCTCCCATCATTCACACTGACTGCCATGGCAACTCCATTGCAGTCTCTACGTCCCCCTCGTTCCATCAAGCACAGAAGACTACACCTGAACCAACTACATTGCCTGGTGGAAAGAAAGATTCAAACCATAGCAGATTCAGAGAATATTTCTTACATATTTTTCATCAATGATTCGAATTTTCAGAGCAAGTGAATTTCTCATGAAAATAGCATGGGTTTCGAACCATCTTTTAAATTTAAAATGCYACCTTCCCTGAAATGCAGCCTTTTCTTATTTAAAACTAAATTTACTAAATTTACTAAAATTCTTCATACGACAATGTTTTAGTACTTTCCAGGAGACTTTGGTTCTGGAATAAGGCTGACTGTACCTATGCACCAGCTTTTGGGGCAAGTGTAAACAATTATGTCAGTTTTATTGTGTTACTTTACGCAGTCCTCAAAAACGAGAGTCACGGTAACTATAAGTGCTCAGCTTGAATAAAGACTCTCTACCTGTTTGGCAAGACCCTATTATGTTCCAAATACATTGTTGGCCCGGTCATAGTCTCTTGATAATGAACTGCATAAAGCAAGGATTAATTCATTGTTAACTGCTTTATCTCAAACTATGCAGACATTGCAAATTCATTTGCATTTCAAAGCAGGGATTTGCTCAAAATATTCAGATTGGCTTGAGAACACCTGCTTTTCAGATGCAGCAAATAAGGTACACACACTGTTTCTGAAAGGCAAGCTTCAGTCTTATAATGAAATTTAGTATATCGGAAACAGAAGGATGGAAAAAGGCAATAGTAAAGAACATCAGTTTTGAAATGTGTAAGCAGCATTCTAGAGATATTTTTTTTACCTCTAAACTAATGCACAGTCATATATTGGAAGTTGAGTTTTTTGCCAGGCCTGGAGTCCCTTCAGCAGCAGGACAGAAGCATCAGCAAGAGGGGAGAAGTGTGGGGTTTGTAGTGCTCTCACATGACTGGCACCTCATTGTGGACCTGACCAAAGAGCAGCTGCAGAGGAGAGTAAATGTGCTGCCTCCCAGCTCTTCATCTTCCTCGTACATGAAGACAGCACATTAAAGGAATTTTAAAAAAAATGCAAACAGTACTTCAAGCAGTGCTGGCAGAAATGTAGAAAACAGCTGAAAACCTTAAAACCTTGTACATGGTATGCATAGGAAGCACAGAGGGGAGGAGTGCCAGGGCATCTGGAAATGATCTGGCTGAATTTTTAAAAGCCTGTAAGTAACCATCAGGAAATGTTTGACTGTAAAATGTAGAATGACACAGTAGATAGTGCATTTTTCAAGAATCCAGAAAACTTAAATTCTGTCTTTTTTGAGAGGTTTATTTGACTGAACATTGATAAATAAAGTTATCTGAGTTTTATATCTTAACTATTGAAAAAATAGTTTTTTTTAATTACAATTAATTTTATTTAATTTGTATTGGAAGGGGGAGGTGATGATTCAACACCAAGAGGTGATTGTATCTCTGATATTTGGTGGGAAGAATCCTGTCTTTCTGAGACACTGCTAAACTTTTGCAGTTAACCCTAACATGCTTCATATGCTTGCTGAAGCAGGGATATTTAAATCAAGAAGAAAAACAAAGCTTAACCATTTATAGCTAATGAATACTTGCATAGAAGKTATTGCATATATACTCTCTGTGAGTAGAGATTTAGCACAATTTTTAATAAAGCCAATGTTATAATAGTCATTGCCAACCAAAAGAAGCTGCCCACACTGCAGCTGGAAAGCCCCACCAATGCCCACAGACACAACGACATAATCCTTTGTAGTAACTGCTGAACTGAAGATAGATGTCTCCAACAGTCTTCCTGCTTGCACGTGTGAAAAACAATAACTATTTGACTGTACCAACTTAWATACTGCGAATGCAGAATCACAACACTTTGGGGGAAACTTTTACCTTCGAACAGATTGTTCAAATCTGAGGTGGTTCGAGAGACATTTCAGCCGATGCCTGGTTGGAAAGTTGAAAGAAATCTTAAAAATGGACTTTCAAATATGAGATTAACAAACCAAATTTTCCTGGCCATCAGGAATTTTTCCCTCATGGGGAAATTCTCATGGGTCTCCTTAATGTCTTTCTCAAACTTCCACTTGGATCACAAACTGGTGAGGTTATTGCAGCTTCCAGAGAAGAGCTATGGATGTAGATCAGATTCATCCCATCAAAACTAAGGCCAAAGGCACCTGTGTTACAAGGAACAGTCAGCTGTGGCTATCTGGAAGCTACAGGTCAGTTGTTTTTCTGCACAGCCTTCTGCAACAGCCTGTATCTTCAGATATGAGACAGAGAGATGGAGCTGACCATTTCTCATTGTCTACTGTCGCCGGCGTGCTGGATGGTGGGGTGTGGCGACCTTCCGAAAGCGTCTCCAGAGAAGCCGCTCGGCAGGGCAAACACACTCACACCGGATAGCTTTTCCTGTAAGCTGGATCGACGGCAAAGAGGCAGGAAGGGTCTTTGTATGAGGTTCCACGAGAGAAGTTTACTGCACAGACGTGAAGGTTCCCAGGGACAAAGACAAGGCGCAGCGCAGGGTCCAGGGTTATACCCGGGGTCGGTAGGGGCAGGGAGAGCATCAGGGACCAATAATCTGAGGGTATGGGGGCGGTACACAGGCGGGGTTGGGGTGTGGGAGCCAATGGGAATGACKGGGGGAGTGGCGAGGGAACAAGGGCCAATGGGGACACAAGAAAGGGAGAAGCCTCTGGAACCGGGACATGTGGGGTAGAAAGGGGCAGGGAGGCCATCGGGCCGAGCGGGGCAACAGCACCGAGGTACATTAACATAGTGAAASAAAGCGTCCTGGGAGAGGCCTTTTCAGTCACCCTAACCTGGGGAGCTACCTAAGTCTCCTCCCTCCRAGGGACCCTGGTGGTCCCTCCGTAAGCAGGCTTACCGGCCTCCTCTACAGTTTCCTTTAATTCACCTGATTGAAAGGCCCAAATTTTAATGTAGTGATTCCAAAACTATATTTCCAGAAGCAATCCTACAACCGCTCTGAGCTTCTGAATTTGAAGGCGTGCTGGCAGACAAACATGAAAAGAAACACATCTTCAGTGATGAAGTCTATTTGTATTCTAAGGGGACAAGTTGGTTGGTTGTTACTTTTTTTCTTTAATCACGAGTCGATTGTAGACAATTTCCTGAGGTTCCTACCAAAAGATATTATTTTGTGATTCTGTGTTTCTATTAATAATTGCTAGAACTAGAGTTCTCAAAAAATACTTTCTGTCTTGTGAGGGCAAGATTAAATTAAAAAAACAACAACAACAACCTCAGTCTTAAAAGCTCTAACAAAAATGACAGTTAGAATAATTATTTAATATTTTTTCTTCTAAATGATATGTAGGAAATAATTCAGGGTTGCTGAACAAAATCCAGTGAGATAAACTTTTCTAGAAGTTTCTCAAGTTAAAAGTTTAGTGTTCAGCATTGTTTTAAAAAGAAATCCATTGCCATTCCATTTTTTCAACACAAATTTATTTTTCATTTGTCTTAACTTTCTGAAACCGGAAGGTATTTTTGCTGGGATGAGGTAGACTGCCCATCACACGAAGCTTTCACATTCAGATTGGAGGCTTTTCTGAAAGACAGACTGCAGTTCAAGCAGGCATTGGAGCTAAAGGAGTTACTGGGTTAGACTSTATTGACTGAGTGAAGCAGGTCAGACTACATAATTATAATGACACCTTTGGCCTTAAAAATCTATCTCTACCTACATAAATAATGCATCAAGCATTATGCATTGTACATAACAATGATATGATTAATTATCTCTGATTTTCATTACATGTGCTAGTCTATACTTACCAAAGTTCCTCCTTCATAAAGGTATGATGTTTGGAAAATTGAGAATATCAAGAAAAATGTAAGTCAATGTGTTGCACAGGATTCACATTCATGAGCTGGATGATAATTTTCAGACTGTCTGGTCTTCTCTTTTTCAGTTGTTTTTATCCTTTTATTTTTTCCCCTGGCTACTGGTAAGTAGAGACCAGGATCAACTAATAGAAATTTGTTCATGTAGAAATTCTTATTTCTTTTCATCTATGCTAGTCTTTCTCCAAGTTCTGAAAGAGACTTAGTGTTTACCCACCAATGTAATTACCTTTGTCCTCAAAAGAGTTCAGAGCTCATTTAATCATGAAACACAAGAGTCAGACTTTCAAAAATGTTCTCTTTGTGTAACTCATATTTTGAAAATCTTATCTTTACAGACACGTCTGTGCTTGGAGTCCAGCGAGGGTAAGGATTAGAAAGACAGGAATTAAAAACATATATGAAATGCCACTAACAAGAAATAATGAGTTTTGAAGGTAGAGGAAGAGGAAAGTTCTGCAGGGAAACCACCCCACCGCCAGGCTGAAACACAGAAACTGGGAGGTATGAAATGCACAAGGGTGCTCTGCTAAGCCTTGCAGAGGATGTTGTAAGCACGAAGACTTGTTTGGGGCTTACTTTTCTGGGAAAAAAAAGTGAGCAGCACTTCAGAGGCATTTTCCAGACTCTTCTGGTATGTCAAAATCACTTTTGCCATACTATTACAGGTAAAAAAGTAAGTTACAGAGAAAGCCTGGTCAACACATGCAGTCAGAACTGGAAGTCAATGGTTTCCACTAAAGACATTGGCAAAGTTTAAGTAGATGTCTGTAGGAAGGAAGGATGTCAATGCTCACATATTTCAATATATGCTTCAACAGAAATAACCCCTTGCAAAAGATATTTTAATAGAAAATATCTGAAACCAAATAGAAACATCAGCATGAAGAACCTCTTGGAAAAATGCAGGGGAAAAAAAGAGTTTTGTCCTGGTTTAAAAGACAGGTCTCCGCCAAGGAAGGCAGGAACCTTCCTGGAATAGAAAAGATGACCCTCTTCCTCCAAATTATTAGAACCTTGAAATTAAGGGGCTTTCAGGCAAAGGTATAGGAAAAGGAATAACAGTTCTTTACTAGGAGATATATATATATGTATTAGGATATCCCCGAGCTGGGAAGGGAGAAGGGCGGAGAAAGAGAAACAGTAACAATTTTTGGACACAACCTGAATACAGGATAACAATCCCCAAGACAAGTCTAATATGATAACTTTAAATTTTTTTCTAAATATCAGGCCACATCACAAAATCTGCGTCTGCTAGAAAAGCGTAGAATGGCCTCTCTCAGKAGAAGAAACACCCCACAAAACAAACCAACACAACCAAACCAAATGAAAACAAAACAAAAACCCATCAAAAAAATAAAAGGAAAGAAAGAACAAATCATGCTGCAAGGAAATTTTAGGGGTTATAGCTAGAATCTTTAAATCAGTCAAGAGGGTGCTTGATGTGCCAGAAGGGTGTTATATGGCATCTGGCATGTGCCCTTCCAATACAATGAGGGTGCAATCCTGCTCCAGAGATATCACTAAAAGGTTTGACATTTATTTCAGTGGAGTCTAGTAAAAAGCAAGGTCCAGATCTCCCCCATTCTCCCGTGGAACTGGAGCACTAATCTCCAATTAACGTCTCAGAAACCAAAAGATTCCCTGTGATATTACCTAACCCTGGAGATGTCTGAAACCTATTGGAACCTTCCTGATCAGCCTGAAAATTCCCAAGGTTCCTCAGCTTGTGTTCCTACATGTTTTCAGGAGCACCTGGCTGGGGATTTAGCGCTGATTCCTACTTCAGGGCCACTGTGATGAAAAGTTCAGGTTGAGAAGTGCCTGAGGCTGCAGCTTTGTATAGTTTTTTTGTTTAACTTGGTGGTGCAGATGTGGTGGTGCAGAGGAAATTCCTCCCCCATCTGTCATTTCCACCACAACATCGCAATTTGTTTCCGGTTGCACTCTTGCAAGTCTGTGGGCTTTGCTGTAAATGGGACTTCTTAAATGACCCCTCTTTGGAAAAATAAAATTAAAATTAAAAAATAAGTGCTTCAATACAGCTCACTCTTGTGGTCTGGCTTACAGCTTTGCTCCATGTGGAATAACATCAGAAAAATGGAGCAGGCAAAAATCTGTGATGCTAAAGTAGAAACATGATGGCAGGAGGGATGCAAACACGGTCAACAGGTTTTGCCATGGGAGGGGGTCACAGCACAGGTGCCCTGAGGGACACAGCTCACCAGCTGTACTCTCAGCACGCCAAATTCCTGCTGTCAGTGCTGCGGGCATTTCTGCCTCAACCACTTTTTGTGCAATAGTCATGAGGATCGATTTTGCAGCCAATATGTATCTATGTGCAGGGCTTAGGCCTTGCCTAACATGATGGAACTTAAGACATATATTTTGAAAAATACCAGAAAAAGCAGGTACAAGGTCATGTCCATCTTGTTGAAGTGAGGCTTTATTGACCTGGACATTTAGTTGCTTCTGTTTTTTAATRATGGTTGTGCAGTGTAAAAGGGGAGTAACAATGAAACATTAGTCATGTAGCCCAACCCTATTGGAACTGCAAAGGGGTCAAGATAATTTGACTGGGTGGAATTTTTATTTTTTTTAAAAACCCTGAGTTTCACCTCTGTGAATCATCATAGAGCAAATTCTGCTTTCTGAGCTATTTTCTCCTTGCAGAACTACTTTTATGGTAAAGTTTAAGTCAACACTAAGAGCAAGTGTTGGTCTTGTGTCAGGCAGAATTAGTTTTCTTCACAGTGGCTGGTATGAGGTTGTGTTGTGGATTAGTTCTGAACACAGGGTTGATAACATAGAGATGTTTCTGTTATTGCTGAGCAGGGCTTACACAGAGCCAAGGCTTTTTCTGCTTTTTGTACTGACATGCTGGTGAGGAACCTGGGGGTGCATGGGAGGTTGGGAAGAGCTGGGACAGGTGACCCAAACTGACTAATGGGATATTGCAGACCATATGACATCATGCTCACTGGGGGGAAGAAGGAGAGAGGGGTATGTTTGGAGTGATGGTGTCTTTCCAAGTGACCATTACATGTGGTGGGACCCTTCTCTCCTGGAGATGGCTGAACAGCTGCCTGCTGTTCACGGGAAGCAGTGAATTGTTTTGTTTTGCTTGTGTGTGTGGCTTTGACTTTCGCTATTAAACTGTCTTTATCTTGACCCATGAGTTTTCTACCTTTTACTCTTTCAATTCTCTCCCCAATCTTACTAGTGGAGGAGTGAGCAAGCAGCTGTGTGGTGCTTGGCTGCTGGCTGGAGTTAAACCATGACAGAGAAGAATCACCATTTTTTACATCTGGAATATGAAAAAAAATTATATTTAAAAAATTAGGCTCCTTAATGTAGTTCTGCTCTTCCTATGGCAGCCAAAGATCTTAACAACAGGAAAATATAAGACCACACGTGAGGCCTTCCTTACCAAAAACTCAAAAAAATTAGTTATCTCATTGGGGCACCAAAATGAATGGAAGGAGGGAAAGGGGAGCTGCAACGGCAGTCCTGAAGTCACGATCTGTGGTGAGTTGCCCTATGCTAAACACGGTCTATAGATGCCTTGCAGCAGACTGATTTGAATGTTTCCATGTACTGCTGACTTCCAGGTCAATACTTTCTGGCACAAAAAGTAGGTTAGAATGAAAACAGATTTGAGGAGCGTGGCCTTTGTGTTGAGCTGCACAGTTAAATGTACCAAACTGCTTTCAGGCAAGTATTTTCAGGTCCAAGTTTGGTTGAAATGGAGTCATCTCCAACTTCAAATGGAGATGGACCTGCAACTGGCACAGAAGATGCTGGCACAAGGCAGTAAGTGGTACCCAGGAACAAAATCAGGAGTTTTTTATTTAGCAGAGCGAGAAGCACTTCATGGAAGAGAAGCATCAACCTTAAGGATCAGAGGCAGCATTGTGTATCTCTGGCAATTATGTCCTGTGCCTCACCAGGGTAAGCAGTGCAAACATGTCTGAATGGCATCTTGCTTGTTTTTTTTCCTGTGGTGTTTGCCTAAGATATATGATGTGGGATGAGAGCAGAGAAAGAGAGAAACAACCCCACTTTTGAAATAATTGAAAATCCCCAAAGCTCTTCAGGATATTGGGTGATGTTATCCAGGCGTGTTTGTCTGGGGGTAGTTGTTTTTCTCTGAGGAAGCAGGGAAGTTAATTAGACTTTACTGAAGTAACAATGAAGATTTAAATCTCCTTACTTTGCTATTCACTAGCAAATAGACTAAAGATGGTTGAACCTGATCTCACTGGGGCAACTCACATATGCATCTGGTAGCTTTTACTGCAGCAGATTCTTAGCAGTTTCTCAGTTAAGGTTTTCATAATTCATTCAGAACCTGGTACTCATCTGGATAATCTAAATGTTCATTTACATGTACGTATATGTACTTAGAAAATAATTGATTGACTGATGGAATGACTGTATGTATTTTTATTCTGTGGATATATGACAGTATTTTGGTTTTAGTTATTTCAGATTGGCATTACATATTAAAAACCAACCAACCGTAACAGAAAGTACTGTGCAGTATTTTATTGTTTTCTTTCACTTCTTCCTTACAGTGCAGAATCTGATCCTAGCCTGGGAAGGAGCTCGTGTGTGACCTGCACAACATTTCCCACAGGACAAAAACCTGAGTCATGACATGAAGGTGGCAGAAAAGGTCCCCACATCACACAGGCACATTAAGACAAGTCACCTTTCCTTAATTTCAAGCTAGGGTGCTTTGCTAACCACTGAAGTCCTGCTTCATATATTCAGTGTCTGGAGGACAAACTGCCAGCAATGTACAAATTACACCTTTCTCTGGCTGACATGCACAAACATAATCTGCTGGCTGCTGTATTGGAGGAGCTCGTTACTGATGTTCATGCTAGTAACAGGCCAGTCAGAAATTTTTCAAGGAAATATTTTTGTGTCAGAAAAGTGCTGATGCACCGAGGTGGATCCTCTTACAGGGAAATGCTGAGCTGGTCAGAAGTTTCTGTGAGAGGGGATGCTCAGATGCACTCTGCTGTCTTATCAAAGTCAAACCTAAAGAGAGGGAGAAGCTTTGTCCCTTCACCCTCTCTCATCCTCAGGCCATGAGTTGACACCTTGCAAGCCCTTGTGTGTGCCCTGGCCCCTGGGAACAGGGACACAGCAAGGCCCTAGGAAGGAGCAGGGTTCTCCTCCTCCATGGGTCTGCAGGGTCCATCCGAGGGTCTTCCCTCCAGGGCTGAGCCACATCCTGTACCCCCACACACTGACCTTGCTGGGGAGCCTGGTGGTATTCATCAAAAAATGTCCCGAGTGTGGCATAAGGAGGAGACACACAACTTTTTCACAATATTCATGAAACAGGGAAACAGATTCTTGTTCTGCTATTACCCACAGTTTATGGAACAGATTAGCCATGGTGGTTCATACCAGACAACCCCTCCCAAGAAATCCAGCCAGGCAGTAACACTTGGTACTGCCTTACATTTAATAAATGTTTTGCACGGGGCTCTTTAGGCAAGCTAGACTTTTAAAATTAGACTTTCAGTCCACACAGCAGATTGAATAATTCATTTTGCTACTACATAAATGGCAGTTTACTAATTTCAGTTCCTGAACTTGAGTGTCGTAAGGAACCTTCTGGACCATTTCTCAGCAGTCCCTCCCCACAGAGCTCTGTGGAGGCACAAATAGTCCCTTCCCTGGCTCCAACCATCACAGCCGTTTCTCATATATATGTGTATTAATATAGACATACAGAGCACAGGCAGGGACACATCACTACACAGGAACAGCTTGGCATACTGTATGCGGGTGGGGAGTTAAAGTAGCAAAGGGATGGTATGAATATACAATTTGGGTCCTTTTAGGAACATTCCAGACTAACAGTTTCAAATGTAGAGGCTGTTTAATTTTTTTTTTCTTTATTACCATAATTCTAGAAGCACATAAAAATTTGTAAATTAAAAAAACTAAAAATTAGAAAGGTGATTTTTGTCAGAAAACGGCAACCTGATGCTCTTCACTGACACCTCCTACATTCAATGTGATTTTTCCAGAGCTGTAGAACTTGTAGCGCAAGGGCTTTTTCACATTTCCTTCCCACAAAGGACTCTTTCACTCTAAGATCTGCAGTGCTGTGACATGGACTTCCAACTGGGTCACTGGTAAATCCTCTCTACACCCAGGACCTCAAGGCAATGCGATGCAAACTCGATAATTTATGAGCCCCAGATCTGACTTGACTGTGGCTCCTGGATCCTTAGCAAGAAGGTTAGATCTCCAGGAACCCCCAGGGTGAATCCAGGCTATAGGGAGTCTATAGTCTCAAATACACGGTCAGAAGCTTGTAAAGTCAGCTTTTTTTCATGATCTTCGTTCTCCTTCCAACATTTGGAATGCCTGGGTCAGTCTCCCAAGGTTTACAGTTCCAGGGTAAATCTGGCAGGAAGATTCCCCTTCAGTGGGTATAATAGCACTTTTGGACTCTAAGACCAGCTAGTACCCTTTAGTAGCAGCAAAATTAGAAATGCAATCTGCAGAGAGGTTCCAGCAGCATGCATTCCCTCAGAACAAATAGCATCTTTTGAAATTTAGCTGTTACTGTGCCTTTTTTTGGATTACTCAAAATAAGCACATTGAAATTGCCTAATTGCAGATTCAGCCAACTGCTCTGCCTGCCCAGTCACGAGCTGGGCTGGAGCAGTGAGGGTTTGGTGTGGAACCCCTCATCAGCTCCATGTTGTGCACACAGGTTCTGTTTCCAGGGCAAACCTGTGGGATTCCTTTGGGATGAAAGGACACATGAAGCACTCTTGGAGGTGTGCACTGAGTCTGCTCCAACCTCTGATGGGTCGTAACGGTCCAAAGTAGGGACTGGGCCTTTGGACAGCTTCAAACTATATGAGTCATGGTTATTTTCAGTCTAGACTAAATTTAGTCCAAAGTAAAGCCCTTCGACCACATGTGGTGCAGATGTAGGGGCTTCAGCAGCAAGGGCTTTGATCCACTGGTCTGCTTTTATTGTGCTGAAATGCATACAGATATAGATAAATACTTAAGAGTATTACAAATATAGATAAAATCTTAGGGTATTGAAACTTAGCCTGCACTGAAAATCTCCAGGTTTGGCAAATCCGATCAGTTGTAATCTGTCAGTCTTTCAAAGGTCATTCATAAAGTGTAGCAGAGAGTTCACATCTTGGGAAAAAAAAATTAATGCGATTTTTTGATTTTTATAATCCATAGTGTCTTTTTTTTTCTTTGCATGTCATATAAACAAAAAGGATCATTCTCCTACTGATAGTGTTATCCACTGAGATAAATCAGATCCAGATTCTGTCTAAGTTCAGATAGAAAACTTTTAGAAAACTTTTGGCTTTTGTTTTTTTTTTAATTTCAATTACACTGTTCACCTATCATCTTGGACAAAGGTACACGTTTATTAATAGAAAGTGTTCAGTGTCAAAATCTCTGTGTGAAGTGCCTGATTTCCTATATTCATGAAGAACTATATTGGCAAAATGAATTTTGTTTATTACCTTTTGGGGAATCTTGTTTATTTATGTCCTTGTTACTATTTATTTATAATCGCTCTATTTTAAGTGTTTTGTCATCCATTTAAGAAGTATAATGCATGTGACTCAAACTGGAGACTATGCCTTTGAAGGAGTAAATTAAAGAAATAAAAGAGAAGGGAAATGCAAGTACCAAGCCCCACAACACTTCAGTGCCCACTGCAGGGCAGTGGCAGTGGCAGTGGCAGATAGATTTGCTAAGTACATGCCATGAGGTACCAACTTTCCTCCATCCTTCCTGTGAGACTTCCCTGGGCTGTTGTTCCCTCACACTCGTCCTCTAAGTTTTGTACTGAGTGTGCCAGGTCATTCTCAGATCAGTGGGATATGACAAAAAAATGTTTAAGTGCTGCCTTGAGACATTTGGCAAGCAAATGAGCCTGATTTGTGAATGAGTAAAAAAAAAAAAGGAAATTGAAGATAATTCATAATTTGCAAATTTTTTGTTCAAAGTCATCACTGCATATTTCTGAATAGCAAATATTTTTAAAAAGATTCAGAACTCTCAGAAGTTATTCACACAACCCAGAAATCATCTATATTATCAAAGAATGTTACTGCAACAGCTACTCTAGTCAGCTGAATTTATCATTACTGCAGTCTGTAGGCACATACAGTGGTCAGAGCTTTGCAGTTTGGGAACAAGTGCAAAAAATTATAACATGGACAAAGTCAGTTAGCTTTTTAGTAATGTGATTTGATCTCTGAGCTCATAGCAACTTGAAGTGATTTCCAGCAGAAGCCAATGCAAAACATAATATATATATTTTATCTGAGTTAAAACATGAGAATACAAATATCTCAGCTATGATATTCCAGTCAAAGATGAGGACAATTAGTCAGGAAAATTTAAACATCATGATGTTGTGGACAAAACTAGTGTCATACCAGACTGCACTAACAGAAACATGCATAGGGTATAAAACAGATGAAATCCTCTTGATACTCTCTGCAGAATAGCTAAGGCTTCAACCAAGCAACTAATCAATCCTGGCCACAGGTCTGCTAGGAATATAAGTACTCATCACAGATAGCTCAGGTGGAGCAACAGAAATTAGAAGAGTTATGACCATATTGCATGATATACAACTATTTCCTGACATAAATGGGACTGCTTAATCTGAAAAAAGACCTGTTAAGAATTTTTAGATGTGTAATAGGTTGCTATGAAAAGAAAGAGAAAAATAAAGTTCTTTATGTTCTTGGCAAACACGGTAAAAAGGATACAAGCTTAAGCATTCAGGAAAGCTTTCTAGGAACAGCACAGCATTTAAAGTGATAGTCTGGAAAGACTGAAGAATATGCACCCAGCAACCATTTGCAAGAACATATTAGGCAAGTGTAGGCTAGGACTGATAGGAGAATGACATCCTGCCTTGGGACGGGTGAATTGGCTAGCTGACTTCTCTAGAATTACTCTATATGATTGTCTCTTTCCTTGATTCCTTTCCTTAAGCCCATCCTCACCAATGTTTGCTGTCTCCTCTCTCAGGTGCACCAGTTGAGGTCCAAAGCATTGTCACCAGAAAGGTGTAAGCATTAATGCAGCAGCACTCACAACATAAGCCACAAGTGCTGGAGAATGAAAATCCTTAGGCACAAGGGTAACATTTTCCAGGATGTTTTCATCATAAGAACTGAAAAGTGTGTGGTTTTAAGTCCTGATCTTTTAGCTTCTATACCTTGTAAACAAACAGGGCTAAGCCAAAATTCCTTGCTTTGCTCCCCTCTTTGGGAAAGGAGCCTTGAAATCTTCACTTGATACTTCAGCTTTCATGTGAGTCTTTGGCTCTGTGCAACTTTTGGCTTGAAAGCTCTGGGAGGAGCACCTGACTTCAAAAAAGATTTATTGTCATGCAGCTACTAGGTGGAAGTTCAGTGTAGTTATGCGTAATACACAGCACTGAAATATTTGATCTTTTGTATTTCTGTTCACATTTACAGTTGTGGAAGTTATACATACAATTTATTTCAGATGCTTCTGAAACTGTTTCCTTCAGCCTTCAGGGATGTTATATTTTCCTAATGCAAATGTATTCATTTGTTGTCATATTTCTTGATTTGGAATTGCTTTCCACAGACTGTCTCTGAAAAATAACGAGCACACACGCTTTATTATTAAAATCACCCATACCCATTACCATTAGCAATGGAGGTTAGTGTCAGGGTTTCCTGACCGACAGTAATGTGTGAATTCATAACAAGATGTAGTACAGTCAGATTTTAGCATCCTGTCAAACATGTAAGTAGAATTTAATGTATTCAAATCCATGTTTTACAGTGCTCAAGTTTACAAGCTTATTAGCATTGATGGTATGATTATATAAACCTTTTTGGCTATTTGTACTGTAAAACAGTGGGGAAAATTATTTGACAATTAATTACATATTCTTTCARAAAGTCCTCTGTCTATTTCTATTTCTCCCTCTCTCCTTAATTCTGTATAAGATTTATTTTTTCTATACATTATTATTACTCAGTTCCTATTTTATTACTACTACTGTCACCAGTTACACTGAACAGCTGAACTTGAAGTGACATATTTTTTTCCAAATCAGAATGAATGCAACTACAGTTAAGTTTCCTTGAAGGAAAAATACAGTCTGTCCACCTTCTTTATCAGGTTCATGGCTATTCAGGTAGCAAATGTTGACAAGTTTGTTTCTTTTAATTATGTGTCGCTTCATGAAAACTGGAGATTTTCCTGTAATTTGTGGATCTTGTGGCATGTTTTTATTGCCTCAGATATGGATTACTATAATATGCTGCCCTGATGCTTAGTGTAAGAACATTTGTAAATGGTATTTCTTGTTGGATAAGGCTCCTTTCTTATAATATGAGGTTGTACAAGGAAAATGTGTTCTATCTCTGCTCCGTAAGATGCACTGACATCAAGTTGATTTTTGGGTAGAGTTTAAGATGACAGTTTTGGTCTGTTGCATTCAGTCCTAACGATGTGAAATAATTCCATTGCTAATATAGTCACCAATGTGCCTGAAATTACATCCCTTAGTTTAAATGAGAAATATTCCTCAGTCAGGGTCCTGAAGGCTGGGATACCTTTTTTTTCCCCCTGCATTTCAATAGAGTACTTTGTAGGTGCTTCAGAAGCTTTTACACCTGTTTGTGGGAAAACATAGTAAGAATGTTGGTCATTCTGAAAAAGGAGAAAGGGAAGATTATGTGGTGGTGGAATCAGGTCCTTCATAGATATTTGGACCTGCTGGTGGAGAACTTGACTTTCCAGAAGTCTAAGTTTGACCTGAGCAACCTCTGCTACAGCAAATCTGTACATTTCAAGTCCAGGTAGACCTCTCTAAAAAACGGCTTAGAAAGGAAAGATGCTCTGCCATCATGCTTGTAAGGTTATCTTCCATTTTGGGATACTACTTAAAACTGGTGAGTGATTAGTTCCAAGGTAGAGAAGAATCACATCCCCAGCGAAGAGTTAGCAAGAATCAAGTTTTCCAGGGTGACATTCGTTACACTGGAGGGACTGGGAATAGTCCTGTCCCTGCTTCAGCCTGCTCAGATCAGACAAGGTTGAGGTTACGTCTCTTTATAAGATTAATACCCTGTGCTTGCAGTGCCAGATTGATTGTTTTAATAAATATAGCAAAATTAATCAATCTCTCAATCTCTCTTCCTTACAGTTTAGATTTATTACACCTAAATAGGGACCAGAATAAAACTCTTTTCTGCATTAATGAATGACTAAAACAGGCCTACCTGGACATCTAAAAACTGGGGGATTTAAGACAGATACTAATTTACAGAGAAACTACTGGGATCTTTTCCCATTCCATGTCATTCAACAATAGTTAAGATATTTAATTATCTCTACAGAAACAGACATTTCTTTGCTTTTGTATTTCCAATAGTTATGAATGCACAGAATGCAGGAACTACAAATAATTTTCAATAATTTATTATTTTAGACCAAACTTTACTCCCATTTCCAGATGCTGCTTAATTTTGATCACTGAAACAAGCTCACAGTCACGTTTCTTCAAATACTTTGCAGAAGAGTTGACTAGGAGATCTCAAGATAAATGAGCAGCTTTTTTTTCAGCGTGTACCCACTCGCTACATCTCTAGCCTTGTTGTTTCTCCTTATTTGTCATTCAGAGCCATGTGCTTCAGTCCCACTCTGACCAGCAGGTCACTGGGGCAGAATGGATTCGCTGACAAATAGTTAGGGCTGGTGGCTCAGAGGAAGGCAGTGCACTGGTCCTGTCCTTCCCAGCCTTACAACTGTCACAGCTGCAGAACTTGCTGTATAATGGGGTCATGGAGCTAAACATTTTTTTCAGCATAAAGTAAGCTAAACAGTAACAATTGAATTTAACAGATCATAAGCAAAGAGAATTACCTTATTTAAGGGACTCCTAGCACTTAGAACAGGGGAGTTTAGTGTGTTCCTCCATGTAATGATTGTTTGGTATCACAATTGGAAAACTCAACCCATAAAATATAAATTAATTTAAAATAATACATCAAGTAACTGTGTATATGAATAGCAGAAGTTCAGCCCCAGTGATCAATATGAGCAGATCCTAGCTAGAAAAAAAGGAGCAGTGCAAATGTCATGAAGGACCTTTTTAAACTCAGTTGACCGTATCAGTAATGAAAGTTTATGAAAGTAGAAAACTTATTCTTGTCCACAATTATTTTGGAGATCAGGGCCCCAGAACTATAAAACAGTTTGCACCAGTTAAGACTCATCCTGGAATAAACTGATGTTTTGTGTTTCTTAGCACTGCTCCTGTTCTGAGCTCCATCAACTGTATGATATTTTTCTGCTTCTCAAAACTGGAGAAATTAGATGTGAAAAAGACCTTATAGCTCTCCTCATCCAGCCCCACGACAATGCAAAACAGTCCACACAGAATATTTATTAGTGCATTGTCCAGTCTAGTTTTAAATGTCACAACTGATGGAGCTGTTCCTTGCCCTTGGGATATTATTACATAGCCTAATAGCTTCTACTTTCAGGAAGTTTTATTCAGTGCTCAGTCTGAATTTTCCCTTACTCAGCACAATCCAAGCTGTAAAACCTTCTAACAAACAAAACAATCCTTCTACCTCTTTGTAAATGTGAGAAAAATCAAAAGAGGGTAATGAAAATGTAGATGTTTTATACAAAAAATATTTTCTTACCGCTGATCTAGAAGAAAAAATATATATGTGTTTGAATATGCATTTTTATCCCAACCATTGTGAAACCCAAGGGATTTTTGGCCACTGATTAAAGCTGGTCCGAGTTTTAATGCCATATATATTAAGAGCTCCACATAAAAAAGGGAATGGGCTTCAAAATGTTCACTTGTGTAGATGATGAAGACCACATCTCTTCAGATGCTTAGAATTTGGAAAAATAATAAGCAGTGCAGAGAAGATTTCCTTTACTTCAAGGCTCATCTGGAAGTCTGTCATACTTGCAATCCTTGTGGTACTTGGCAATTTCAGGCAGCTCCCCAGGTCATCCCCAGAGACAATATGTGAGCAACAGTGCTGGGGAGAAGAGATCTCCCAGCCTTTCTCACTCTCCACTGGAGAAGGAAGTGGATGAGGCTGGATGATGCTGCAACTCAAAATTTTTGTTTTCTGTCCATGTCAAGGACATCCACATAGGACCATGACCCACTGAGGAACAGCTCATCTCCTGCACCATCCTTATTCTGAACTACTCAGCTCAACCCTGCCCATGGTGTGCACCAGGTATCATTAAAACAGCTTAACTAAGGACTCCCCTCTTACTGACCTTCCTCTCCTGTGTTTTACTCACCCCTCYTATTTTATATCTTGAATGAAGACAGAAAAGGCAGGCATAATCTTTTCCTATTTTTTTTAATCTTCGTTTAAATTARTTTTCTGCACCAGTTTTATCTCATTTTTCCCTGCCTTAAGTTATTTCCTGGTTTGGTTTCAGTTTTCCTATTTCCTGATGAACCAGGAGAGAACAGTGCTCCCTTGGACAAGACTCTGAAACAGAAGTTGGTGGAAATGAGAACTGGCCTGCTTTTATATTCTTTTTTTTATTGACACGGCCTAGAGGTTGAGGATATGTTTATTCCCAAACAGAATGATGTCAGAGAAATGGGAGGAATTTTGTAAATTTTTTTATGCTTGTTTACTATTCCCAGGATTTCCTTAAAATCTTTATTCCTCCTTAAAGTGAGATTGAAAGATTTTGTTTGAAACAACCTTTTTGATATGCAGATTTTACTGGATATATGTGAGAAAAAGCAATACCTTCTATGGAAAACAGGAAGGAAGATACCTATTTGCAAAATATATTTTCTGTCGAAATCAGATTTTGATGGGAGCATTTCATTGTTTCATCTTAACCTCCAAAAACTGTTTTATTTCTGCTTATGTACTCAAATGCTGCTGATTTATTTCTGCTGTTGTTAGCTGTGAAGAGAAAGGAAAGATTGGGAGAATGACTGGGAGGGCATTTTTCATACATTTATATTTATTTATTTCATTTTGTTGGCAATTTAGTTAATGTATTTTTGCTTTCTAAAACTTCCCGAAGAACACCAGATGAGCCTTAAAAAGGACTCAGGCTCTCATTTTGCTGCACTAAAATTCTGGACTGAGGATTGCCAATACTTCATTTTCCCTGCAGATCACATTAACACAACAATCCCTTTTATAGGAATATTTACAGTCAGGATTCATACCAGTAAGGTGTCTGCAATGTGTATCCAACAGCAGAAGTTTACCTTCACGACTAGATTAACAGATAGGAAGAGGATGTGAAATTTCAGAAGCGCCAGCACATGAAATCTAGTTTGAATTTTGACTGGAGCACTCTGTTCTCACAAAGAGGGTCAAGTACAGAAGGAGTTGTTTGAAACGAAGCAAGATAAATCATCTTAGGGAGAGGATGGAAATGGCTTGCTGGATTTTTTGAGTCTATACAAAGATACTATCCCCCTGGGATATGAAACCCCTAAAAGGTTATCTGAATCATAAAAGTTTGTGCCTCTCATGTTCAAAGGAATGAAATGTTCTAATAAAAACTGGCACCTAACAGGCATCACAACCAGCTATCTGCAGGAGCTGCAACGAGCCTTGTCCACAGCTGAAAAGCACAATCTTTCTTGCAGTGCCCATCTAAATATGTTGTTTGGACAGGTTTGGGGTTTTGTATTGAACACACTTTGAAACCCCCATGACATGTGATAGCACTTAGCAGCAAATTCTCACAGGAAACTCACGTTACATATTTTACATCCCTAATGTAATTATCAGGCCAAAAAATATACATGGGGGCAATGAAGCTTGACCACTCAAACGCTGCATTTCCAGTGCACGGTGTTATTCCTGACAGAGTCATGGAGGGAGAGGAAATTCAGGGAGTGCTGAGCTGAATTTCAGAAGCAGATTCAGATTAATGGCAGAGCATGGTTGGTTAATAGTGAGCTGCAACCTCTGCTTAGCTGCTGGTCTGTCTGAGGCTACAGCACGAGGGCTTCCTGCAGGSCTGACGGCAGTTTCTATTGCTAATTTATAATTGCCGGGCATCTTTTGTTATGGCCGCACGTTATTTATTYATCTTTTCTTTTGTTTTTGTTTTTGTTTTTTTTCTTCTAAAATCCAGGAAGCACAAGCTAGGTTTGTGCTTTGCAAAATCGCTGCAAGCAGGCTAAACTGGAGAGAGGATGTACCTAATAATCAAGCCTTGACTGAAAGGGGAAAAAGGAAGAATATCATTGTGGCTTTTAAATATGACTATCAGGAGTCAAACTCTCCAGCTAGACTAGATAAAACCAGAAACAATAGGGAACTGGAGTTACCCCAGCAGCAGCTTAATAGCTGCAATTATCAGCTGGGCTCCCAGTTGGAGTTCCCACCCATCAGAGCCCGAGGTGAAAAATGTCAGGGGGATAGAGTGAAAGGCCTGCCTGAAAATGCAAAACCGCAGAGCATTCACTTGCTAAAAGACTTGGATGAGCTACTCGTTCTGGTCTTTGTGCTCTTTTAAATACAGCCATCTAGTTGTCCTGGAGACAAGCACGTGGGAAAAAAAAAAAGCCACTCAATATTCCTATCCCTGACTATAATCCCCTGTTATGGATCAGCTAAGTAATAGTCTAAATACAAAATGTATAAAATATTAACCTGACAAACTGCTCTGCTTAAGTCAATGACATATGGATAGAAGATGTGGGTAACAAGAGGTTTATTAAAATGCTTCGGTTCAGCTGCATGAGGAGTGACAGAATAAAAGCATGACTTGTAAAACAGAAAGGGTAGGGAAATATTAATACTGAAGTGTAGATGAGCAAATTCTCCTGGAAATCTCAGAGAAGCAAACAGCAAATGAGGTTGATTAAAATTACTATAATTGTGGTGACAAGTTGTACGCCACTCGAACACCCTACTGTACATAGTTCCAGATGCTAATATGGGCTCTAATTTGCCCGTCCTTGAAGACAGTGACAAAACTCTCCTTGACTTCAAAGAGGAGCAGAAGCAGACTCTTCAATTCTAAGGAAAGAAATAAATAAATGACTTTAACACATAAGATCAGCAGCCCTAAAACATGTCTTGAGGGCATCATGGATTTTATTGATGATAACTTCATATTGATTGCTTTAAGTTCTTCGAATAAATTGGAAAACTTGAGTTACTTGTTGTTTCAATATGGTAAATTGTATGTAACTAAATAACGCCAAGCATTTGTATACTTTTCAGGAACACTCAGAAGTAGGATCAGCATTTTCACAGGTTGCGACTCTGGAAAACTCATCTTTAGCACAGTGCTCCGCTTCAGATATGTAAAAGGGAGTTGCTATCACACTGAGCTCTCACCTTTAGGAAACCAGTCCTTCTAAAAGGATTTAAAGCTAAGCACTTAGAAGTCATCCAGAACCATTAATCACTTCCAAAGTTCTTGGCAAATGCATTTGTTTTACCAGTTTACACTAATGATGTCATGCTGTGTCTATGTTAATATACTTCTATTTAATTCTGAAACTGTATGTTTCCCATCCGTAAGGGGATGTACCTTAACCTCCCTGAAGAGGACAAACATGTTTTAACATCTGGATAACTGAGGCAGAATTAACTGAGATGCTTTGCCCCTAGCTCGTACTATTAGAATTTGTGTTACCATCAACTACCAGGATATTTTTCTTCTTTATATTCTCTTCCCACAGAAGCTGTGTGCATCGCCCCAGCCTTTTAAATAGTGTGTTTAAACCTACGGTTCATAGTCTGCAAACTGTCAAAGTTTTCTTAAAAAACCCCAAACAATTAAGCTAAGTACTTGCTAGGATATTTTGCTATCATCTGCCAACAGAAATGATTACACTAGTTACAAAAGTTTGCACTGTCAAAGCTGTGCTGAAATGGAAGAAAGGAAACTGCAGTTAGGTTACTGCTTCTGGATGGCATTTGTGCCTAATCTATTCACTACACGCAGTGCTTTGAAATCAGTGCACTTCTCTTAGATGCCGTGGCATAACAGGCTGTGTTTATCTCAGTTTAAGTCTACCGAAATTAATGGAGATGCGGAGTTCTGATATTTTCTTTTGGTGATCCATGAGTGACATAAGCAATCTTAATCATGTAGAAAGACTAATAAAATCCTGCCTTCAGCAGGGCCAGTGAAATTTGAAGGCTATGAAAATATGCTTACAGTGACTGTGATTTCAAAAAAGCCTGGCTGCTAATGAAAAATAGTCCTGAATGCAGTTGAAGGGATATTCAAGCTTGTGGTTAGGTTGCTGCCAGATGTTGATGTAAAGGAAAGGGAAGCTGAGGAAATTTAGGAAAAATAGGTACATGAACCCTTAGGATATTGGGTTACCAGCCAGCTGGGAGACACCTGGAATGTAGCTATTTAAATCTGTTTGAAGTAAGGGTCTCTTGTAGAGGGATTGGCCAGAGGGCCTGGAGAGCAGAGAAGGCAGATCTGAAGACCTTTCTGCTCCTCCTAATGCCTCCTACCTCCCTCAGCCTGCAAGGAGTAACCTCCAGCTCCCCAGAGTCCCTGGCAAGGGGCCGGAGCAGCCTGCGGGGAGGGAGCTGGTGCATCGCCCACCTCGTGCCTGCGAGCGCTGGGGGAGGGCACGGCAGTGGCCTGGCAACGGGGCACTGGCTCAGAGCACTGGAGGCACGGAAAGAGCAAAGGTGATTTCATTGACTAGAAACAAATTTTCTTCTTTTTTTGTACACTAGTGTTATTTTTCCCCATTTTTACATTTTCTTTACATTAACAAGAAATTACTTTGTGATGAATTGCTGATTAGTTGGCATTTATTTCTGTAATTACTTCAAAAGTAATTTCATTCACCTATATCCAAAAGGCTGCTGACAAATTTTACAACTTTTTTTTTTCAAGGTCAAAAAATGCATATGCATACATACATAAATACACAAAGAAATAGATAAAATTCAGTTAATTTCTACTTGTACTATTTACATGCAGATGTATAATTAAATTATTCTGAATTGCAATCTTGCTTAAGAATATAATTTTTCATTAAATAAGTATGATATAGATTATATATAACACATTATATACCTTATATCTCTCCTTTTTCAGATTTGCATAGAAAACATTGCAAATGGAAAGGGAGTGCATTTTAAGAGCTATAAAAGTGAGAGGACAAATAAAAAAATTATTTATTATTTGCAGAAGTCACTCAAATTCTGTGACCTTAAACCAATTCAGTACTCAAGTAGAATTTATTTTATCTCTACCAGTGATAGCCATGAAGCATAAGAAAGCCAGTTGCTTTTCAGAGACTGCCTCTCCAGGGAGCTCATTTTGATCACAGGCTTTTCCTGCCTCAGTTCTCCCCCTGTGAAATGGGGATAACCATTTTCTCTCTGCCTGTCATGAGATGCTCTGAGGAAATGTGCATTCGAGGATATTTGGATATTAGCGCAAGGAATCTGTACAAACATTTCAGAGGGAGGTAAACAGAACAATACAAAGTTGAAGTGCATTAATTGATTACTTTCTGCTTTGCCTTATGGTTTTACCTTTTTGTGTGTCTGCTTCTTGCCTATGTAGTTTTGCTGAAGGGGTATGTTTCTAATTAACAAGAAGCTGAGTTTTCTGATTGTGGCTCAGCATTTGAAGCCTAGCTCTTGCACTTGCTATTGTTCAGAAGCACACTACTTTCTCCCTGGGAAAGTCTAATTCAGAGTTTAAATAGCCAGTTCAGATAGAGTTTATATTAGCTGAACTCTTGGTCACTTATTCGTGAAAATGGCTTGGCATGTGCCAAGTAAAGCACCCYGAATCACGGATGGCACAGTGGAGTGGGAGACCCTTCCACTACTTCAGCTGCAGCTTGTGGAGGAGGATGTTCAGACACCCACTGTCTCTCTTCTCCCTTCTTCTTACTTGTCTTCCCCAAAGGCATATGCATTCAAAGGTAACAGGAGACAGAAGGTTGCTCTGCTAAAAGAGCTTTTGTATTTGGAAGGCTCTGCACTTTTTTCAGGTGAATGTAACCATTTCTTTAAATGCCTTCCTTAATCTAGACATTTAGCACATGACTGAGTGCTGCACAACACCATGCTTGAATACTTCTTCCCGCTTCAAGACCCACCGGCCCCTTCACAAACTTCCTTGCTTTACACTCCCAATATATCCTCTGTCACAAACCTATGCCTTTGTCCCAAAATGGGCCTCCATATGTGCAGTCTCCAAGCTTGGCAATAGACATTGATGGCATTTTTGAGACAGCATCACATTTTTACAGTAAATACAACAAATTAAAAATAATTTTAAATCCTTTTTCTGATCAAAAATTAGTGTAGGTAACAGAAACTGTGATGCATTTCATTCTCTACAGGAAGTACTTTTTAGAAAATTCACTAGCTGATTATATCTGCTTTCCGTAAGCCTTTCTGATGTACACTAAAGGAAGATGTGGCTCTATTGTAAAGTGATCCAGTTTTGAAAAAGAGCACTCTGATATTAGTGCATTTTAACACTGCTTAATGGGTTTATAATTCTATTCAGCATTTTAACTGGAAAGCAGGAATAGGAAGTAGGTGGGAAAATATGACCATGTAACCCTCCCTCTTATTGATCATTCTGCACCAAACACCAGAAAGATGAGCAGAGGGGTGGGGGATCTGGCGTCAGTGGACAGGTAAGAGACACCAGCACATTACCAATCATTTAAAACTTGCATTTTGAAACCAAAGCAGCTGTGAATCCTCTGGAAAGACTGAATATTTTAACATACATATTCTGCTCATAAAAACACTCTCGTTTGCCAGTGCTGTCATTTTATCTACATTAACAAAAACCATTATGAATACAAGTTAAACTGGCTATTGCAATAAATGAAAATGGCAATTCCATTTACTTAATTGGCAGGTATCCAATACCTTTTTATTCTTAGAATGAAACAGCTGGGATTGTGAAAAGTAACAACTACTCTGTAATAGCTGCTACATGATATCATCGCTTTCGTAGGAAGAAGACAGAGGTTCACCTGGCAGAAAAGAGATGGCTAAAATACACATCATTAAAATATGAAATAAAAATCAATAAAATCTTTTGTCCTTCCTACTCTTTGGGGAATAATTTTCTGGATAACAGAGTCATTACTTTAAGTATTCACCCCAAGATCCATTCTGTCACTGTTACTGTCTATTCCATAGATAGCCTCAATAGTAGAGTTTGAGGTTTTTAATCTTATCACTTTTCACACTAGCTCATTATTCATTACCAAAAAAAAAGCCTTATTGATCAAAGAAATTATTCACTGGGTAAAATATTACCCAAATTAATGAGTAGTGTATTAGAATTTGTTCATATTGGTTAATATTTTTGTGTGCTCAGTTCCCAAAGTTTCATGGYCCTGATTCTGGGATAGCTATAACCACTTTTAGCAAGATGCCAACAAAGGATGAATACCAAATGCTACATAATTAAAGATACTGGTGTGCAGATAAATGCAATGTATTTTCGTCTTCTTCTTGATATCCCATCCCTCCTCAAATCCTTTGAGAAAGAAGGATTAGCAGTTTACGGAGGAGGCCTGAAGTACAGACTAAAAAAAGTCCTGGAAGCTTTTTCTCTAAAGATTTGTGGCATTTTGGACAACTGCTGAAATATCTACCATGGCCTTTTCCTGTTCTCATCACATCTCTTTCTTGATTTGGAAGCTCTTTGGAAGAAAAACTGTGCTTTTGGGGGGCTCTGCCTTAACGAGGGTCTGGCCAAGGCATTTGTGTATCCCCGTAAGCAGCGTCATTGACAGCTCTGGGTAATGTCATAATGCTTGCTAAATACCCAGCCAGAGTCGGTGCTGCCCCACCACCTGATAATATGTTATTGATGATGTCAGAGCAGTTTTGACTGTTCTCTGGAAATTTTTGTTATTCACTCTAGGATACTTTTGGCACACCTGTAGAACCCCAGACATATGTATGTTAATAGTATGATGAGAAGTAATATTATAAATAAATTCATAATTTCTTAGACCAAAGGGATTGTAAAGTTATAAGGTCATATTTCCCATGCATTAAAAGTTATAATGGTTTTCCCATAAAATTTTCTTTGTTGGGAAGTGTAATTTTCATACTTTATTTTTTTCAAGCCACATCTCCAAAGCCAGGTTTTTGCACACACACACACACACACACACACACACACACACACACACACACACATATATATATATATTTAATATCTAGTTTTGGCATCTACAGTTGGACACAAAAACACATTAAATGTTGACTTCTTCAGTCTTTACCAAATATTGCAGCCAAGCAGAACACTATTTGCAGAGCAAAGCAGATGGTGCAGAGGAGCCTGCATCTGTCCCAGGTACATTTTGGGATGATTACTTTGAACCAGCTCTAATCAGATTGAATGAAGACTCCCTGGCTCTCACAACACCTGAGGTTTGCTTCTCCAACACATCTTCCAGGTTTGTTTATTTCATGTAAAAAAGAGACCAGTTTTGTGCTTTCTCACAAAATAAACCAATGTACAGTAAATGCAGATGATTTGCTTCAAAAATGCAGTCCTGAAGTGAAGGAGAAGAAAGTGATTGAAGTGATGAGCTTTAGGACCAGTAGTGAGCAGCATGAGCTTGTAATAGACTTTAAGAATAAAGGGAAAAGGAACAGGCTGCCAAATTACTTAATGCCAAAGTCTTTTCGCAGGTTTGTATTAATATAATTGGGTTGGAGTACAGATTTGAAGAACTGACAATCATTTAGGTATGATCCCAAATATGATGTGGAATGAAATCATAGGGAAAAAAGTTAATTACTCGACTGCTGGTGTGATAATTTTATTTTTGTGTGTGTGTTAGATTCTCCATTTTTCAATCATACAAAAGATTCCAGCAACAAAACTGAACAGAGTGGTATCCATAATCAATATTCAACTAGTGGCTTTAAGTCCTGTACCTCTGAGTGAGAGCATAAAGTTTAAATTTTTAAAGAGAAGGACTAGTTCATGGAAATGTCTCAAAACATGGACAAGCAATTAGGTTAATGTTTGCCAAAGTCAACAAAATGAATGAAACATCTTCCAAAAACAGAAAACCACACGAATAGCAGCAAAGCTAGAGAGCTGCTTCAATGGGAAAAGTGTAAGTTTAACTACCAATGACTTATGTCAGAGGGTCCTGGAGCTCCTGACAATTTGTGTATTCCCAGATGAGGTCAATTAAATAGTGTGTCAGATCTACTTTACTGACAGAAATTGTATTAAACTACCCTTAGTGCTGCAAGTAAAATGTTGCACTCCCCCCTCCTCTAGAGTTTGTACACAAAATTGAGTTAAGGATGTAAAACCAGTTGTCAGACAGTGGATGATAACCATAACTGCTTATAAATGTCTCTATCAGTTTTGGTCTGTTTTATTTGTGAGGTAAGTGGCCTTAATCTAAACTTCAGAGAAAGAGGTTAAATCACATTAACGTACATTTGGCCAGGCTAAGAGCAGAGACACAGAAATTCACTGCAGTGTGATTCATGGGCAGAGAAACCTCTTTAACATTGTCTTCTGCATGCTCCCCTCTTGTGGAAGAAAAAAAATCCTCTTATAAAACTGTTGTACTTTATAGCTGCTACTGAAATATAGCTACTTATTCCCATGGAGTAGAAAAAGGCTAAACTTTTTTTAAGAAAACAAAGCTGAAAAACCTGGTAACAGTGTACAAAATCAATGGGAAGCAGAAATGTCCACGCAGGGAAGAGAGGTGATCTGTGAGCTGAAGGAAAGATGTTCGGGTTGCGCACACCCAGCCATGCAGTCTTGATGAGACTGGGATTTCCAGACAACATCTGTTTGCTCATTAAGAATGCCAATAACGTTTTGGGAAAGACTTTTCTCTTGCGGAAGAAACTGCAGGAAAGCAGTCAGAGAAGGTTCAGCATTTGGAAGAGACAGGCACAGGAGATGTGATGGTTGCGGAGGAAGCCCCGTGGAGACTGCGGCGTGTGTCAGGAAATGCCACAGACCCAGCCAGGCAGACGGCGGATCCGGGTGAGAAAACAGCCAAAGCAGGGATGGGGCAACCCGCAGCTGGGAAGTCTGCAGAAAAGGGCTGCCATCAGACTCTTGCAAGTCAGGGACTGCCCTTCTTCCTCCAAACCCAAGAAATGCTGTGTTTTTGCAGATCCATAACACCACAGCGCCTCATGTGAACCTGCAAAGCCGGGCAGACCAGCCCTGTGTGAGTGCTGTGGGAGCAGATGTTGACACAGCAGCATCTCTCCAAACAGACATAGGAGGCAGGTGTCCCGCCTGAGCGCTCACGAGCTCTACTGCTCTGTACAAGTTGCTCTTGTCTTGATACCCGTCACTCTGTCGCCCAGAATTTTCACCCATGGGTTTATTTTCCTAAAATAACATTAATGTGCATTAGTGTCTGCATAATGTGACTGCAAAAGCAAGCTTTTTGTTGTTGCTGTTGTTGTTGTCTTTGTAGCTTGAAATTGCACTTGCAAATATTTGAGCTCTCTGATAATATTGCCTGGTTTAAAATTTTGCCTGACAACTTTCTTTTAACTTTTACTTATAGCTAGGAGAAAATCATCACTGCTACCCCAATAAAAGATATCAGGCAGCTTTAAAAAAACCCCACATTTTATTTAAAAAGATATCAAAATGAAGCATTTTCAGGAGTTATTCTAATTGCTTTCATTTAAAACTATGCTATAAATTCATTTTACTCCAATTTTGACAAACTCTCACTGAATGTTGGTATAGTTTTTCTCATGTCTTTTGGACATGTTTCTGACAACATTAAATTGGTATAAGGTCGGTAAATTGAGAGACAATTTTTTTCTGATGCTTTTATGTTGCAGAGTAAAATTGATCAAGGTGCAAGCTAACTAGCTACATTTATTTGATCTGGTTTAATAGTTGAACTGATTAGGAAAATACCTAGATTAAGGAAATAGGGCTGTCCTGCCTGCTATGCCCAAATACCCCCTCGCATCAGCTTGGAAATGGAAAGTGAGCTCCACATATAGATTACAAAAAATACTAAAAGAAAACAAAACAAAAAAAACCCCAACAACTTAAAAGAAAATCGGTCCAAATGAGATACAAGGCCAGCCCACAGACAGTAATCATGCTGATATTCGGTGATATTTTAATTGTTAACCAGTTGCCTTCGTCTTCTGTAACCTGCAAGATCAATAGCTAGATCAAAGTGGTGYGTAAAAGAAGATTAATTGCAGCTGGTGTTGAAACTTGGGGAAGAGTGCAAGAAAGGTAGGCAGGTTTGAGAGTAGCCCCAGAGCTCCCCATGGCAAGGCTCAGAGACAGGAAGGTCTGTCCTGCCCCTCACCCTTCACTCCTGCTGGCCTTTTCCTGTGCCAGGACAAGTCAGTGTTGCCGGGATATTGTGCTGCTATTGCTGGCACACAGCCCTGATGGTAAGGAGTAATGTTGCTTCCTTCCCTCACTGTGGATCACATCCCCATGTTGCATCACATGATGACGCCCCATTTCCCATTAAGGCTGCAATTTTTAACCTGCAAAAAATAAAATGGCTGTGCAGATATATACTCACCCTGACATCTGGACAGCTGTGCTGCTTCCCTCTGCCTAGTTGCCTCTCACCTAAAACCCCCATTCCTGGACTCAGCACAGGCAGAAACACTTGAAGTCCTGATGGTACAGATGTACTACAACTTAACATCTTTAAGCAAAAGTGAACTCTTGGTGTCTTTGGCTTCAGCTGACTACCTGCACATAAACATTCAGAAAAACAAACGCAAAACCCTAAAGCCTCGAAATCCCCTCCTTTCTTCCTTTCAGCTTTTTAAAAATCCAAACCTGGGCTGTTTGAAAGGAAAGGACACTCTTGGTGGAAGTATTGCCAAGAAATATCCATGCCAAGAAGGGGCATGTCATAGTATGCTGATTTCATTGCAGCAAATTAAAGGTACCTGGGTGGAAACACTTCCAGACGGCTGAGAAAACCCCCTGAGGAGATATCTGGGCTGGAGGGCAGGGACTCAAGAAGACGCAGAGAGGGCAAAACATCTGGGCTGAGGTGCTCACAGGCAAGTCTGACCTTGCTGAGATGAGACATGCCATCGGAAAAGCAAATAAGTCAAAAGCAGAGGCAATGTTATCTGTATCTCATATTTTCATTTTATTCTAAATGTAGTTACCATGGCAGCAGCAAGCAGTTTTGGGGCTTGTGTTCCTCTACAGACATACAAGCATCTTTTGAACTTCCCTCTTCTGCTATTGCCAGATCTGTCCCCAGGAGCACAGGCTGAAAACTCAATCATGTTTCCTTGCATGAGCACTATATCAGCAACGAGAACAACAATGACAAAAGCAGTATAAAACCTCCCCAAAACCATAATGGTGGTATTTTTATCTTTCCTTCCAGAACACCTAACCCAACCCTCCCAATTCAGTCCTCCATATTTTGTCAGGAACAGAGTCATCTCTGCACAGGTTTTGCTGTATCCATTCCTCATGCTGTTCTTGTTTTTAGGGCAAGAAGAGAAATCCATCCACATCCATTTATATCTCTATTCATTTGCATAACTGAGCTATTTCTCTTACCCTGCAGACCTCTTCCTCAGACTCCTTTTTGAATACAGCATAATTCAGGACCTTCCTCCACATATGGGTTGGCCTGACCTAGAGAAAAACATTGGATGGGGAAAAAAAAATCCCGATATTGAGCCCACCTGCAAACAGAAGAGAACAAGCTCTCACATCTAGTCATCCACTCATTTTGGCCACCAGCAGGCTACGGCTGTGAGATATGGGCTATGAACCCCAAACTTAATACTATGAACCCCAAACTTAATACTTAACAACAAGAATCTCTTATTCTTAGTTGCCCCTAAAGAATGTCTCTTCTAGAGATAAATCAAAGAATTGTAGTCTTAGCTGCTTTTATCTGAATGTAAGTTGAGAGAGCAGCAAAAGAAGTAAAATGTGACAGAGCCTGCTTTCTTTTGTGCTACGTCTGAACTGACTATAAGATAATACAATAAACAAGATAACAAGATCAAAGAGAGCTTGAGAGGGCTTCTTTTCCATTCCCTGGGCCCAAAGGAGAATCAATTATTTCTCAACCATTCTTGAAAAATGTTGGACTAATCTGATCTTTTGCTGTGGATGCCTGGCTATTCTACTCGATGCACCCATGGTTTCTAGGATATTGTAGGGGGTTCTAGGCAATTAAAAGCAAGGCACAAAGTAAGAAGGTCAGAACATACTGGAGACAGTTCAAGTAGCCAGGTGTTTTACTTACTTAGGATTAGACCTAATTTTTGTTATATTTTCAATTGATTCATGTATTAGCTAGTATGGTGCATTAAAGCCATGGTGTTTGGTGCATTAAAGTACATGGTGTCAGCTATGTACCCCCGCCTGATGCTGAATCATACCTTTCCAGGGCTTGCCCTGTTCYCAGGAAAAAACTGCTTTTCAGCAAACCCTACTTAAGAAAACATTACTCCCTTCTTTTTGAAGATTAATTTTTGAGTCGAATCACTTTATTTATTTGGTTTACAACTGAGAAACATTTCATAACTTACATCAGCAGAAGAGGGGGGGATTGTGGCAAAATGCAGTTAGGAGTCAAGAATAAATGGCTCCAGTGGCTGGAGTGGCTGGAAGCCACTGTGTCCCAAAGTAGCAGCCTGAACAAGTGTGTGAGTTTATAATATCCTAGAAACTGGACACCAACTCCTAGGTGAGCTTGTACTATGRGGCAAAGGAAAAATTATTAGTTCCACTTTTAAAGCCATGCATTTGCAGTGAGCACACTGCCTGCCTCCTCCTGCATGGGAGGAATGTTTATCCAACACTTAATGCAGATCCCTCTCTACAGTACTGAGTGCTAATTTCTCTTGATACACACCCCCTCATAATCCATCCAGTATTAAATAACTGTAAATTGGTAAATTYAATTGCTGAGTCTCAAGCATTACAGTTCTCAGCATGTTCAAAGAAAAACAAAAAGAAAAAGTAATCAACGCTCCTGGGGTCTCYGCTCTCCAGACAACAATGTCAAGTTTTCAGGAAAAGGAAGCATGGTAGTTGCAGACTCAACTGCAACTCCGAGCAGTTGAAATTCCTTGTCAAGATGGAAGTTACTGCTGAGGCTACAACTCATTTTGAGAAGCTGCTCAGACTTGGAGGAATACTCACAGCGCTATTTTGCAATATACTGAAGGTAAGGACCCGAGTGTAGCTCAAGGGTAAGTGTAGCTGGAAGGCTGTTAGGGTTTCTCTATATTGCCTTGGCTTTGTGTGTCATAACAAACGATTCCAGCTGTTGCGTGAGGCCTACATGGTCACTGCATTGTCCTTCCATGATCACAATATTCTTGCCTCACAGCTTTGCAGCCTACCAAGTATTTCTGCATCTTTGAAAGCACAAGGTCAGACATCCTGTGCCTGCCTGCGCCTCTGCTCTTCCAACTGCAGTCCTGGGTTGGTGGTACAGCATTATATTAGTTGTACACATCTTACTCCAACAGCTATGAGGTATAACTGCGAGGCCATTCTTGTCTGTTTCTGACAACTGTCTAAATCTCATCTTTCCTCATCTTTATATTTCCCTCTTTTTTTCTGCGAAAGTTCTTTGAAGATAAAAGCTTCTGAGCTCTTATTCCTTCCATTGGGATGAGTTAGACAGTTCCTTTAAGGAAAGTGACCATCCCCTGGATGCTGCAGGGTCTCAGCTTCCACAAGGAAAAGAAATGTGACAAGCATTATTTCAGCAGCATTGGCATCAGGCCAACAATAATATTTCCATAGCTCCCAGTGACCTCTCAGTGAGCTCCAAACTAAGATGATTTTGTATAATTCCTTTCTCTATGTATCCCTGACAAACAATGCAAAGAAAAGGCAGGGATTTAACTTTGGGAATGACCTAGGCATTGAAAGGTGAAATAGAGGCTACTTATCTAACATTTTCTTCACAAGCTTKTGGTAGGACTGTTATGTAGTAAACGGGGTAAAGCAGGGTGTAGAAGTTGTGGGCTGGTATTTGAACATTACCTCTAGCTTTAGAGTTTTATACAACCTTTATTCTGTTTCTGGAATGCTGGGAAGTGTTCTGTGGATGCCATGAGTGAACTGTGCTTTTTGTAGTAAACATTTATTGCGTAGCTTCTCTGTTTGCAARCATCCAGATCAACGATTTAAGCTATTCCCGACAGGACTATGTTTCTATCAACTGCTTTTTTTTTCTTTCAGACAGGATACCTGAGCCATGGTTTCAAATGGGGAAGCTATCTGCAGAAAAATGCATTACGAAAACCAAAAAGCTATTGTGCAAGGGCAATCCTCCTTCTGACACAGGGAAGGAGCCATGAACAATACTAAACATGTGAGGAAAACCTGTGATTTGAGTGTCACACGAGTTGCAGAAGACATTGGTTGGGGAAGCAGGGCAGACTAAGCTAAAGCATCTCCAGTTATCCTTTCAACAAGTACCAAATGTGGCAGAAGCTTTACATAAAGTGTGCAGTCACCTTCACCAGAATGAACAAAAAACTACATCACAGAATATCACAACTATAGATGCCAAAAAGACATGGAACCTTCAAGAAGAGGGAAAGTGCACATCAAAATTAAAGCATCCTGCAAGGTCAAGGAGCTTATTATTTTAAATAGGGGGATTCTTTTCGTGAAAATGTGCCCAGTCTTCATCTATTTCTAATAATAGTTATGTCTCTATTTCCAAATAAGTGAACAAGAAAACTAGGTGAAATAACACAAGGGCTAACTACAGACCTGGCCAACTGTCTTTGATACCAATGATAACACCTATATCAGCAAACGTGTAAGTGTCCCTCCCTCATTCTTGAACTTCAGTGGCCTTCTGATAACATACAAATCCTGTTAGCACTTTCCCCAGAACTCCTGAAGACATGCCTGCCCATATCCTCCCTGTATCAGCCAGCTCAGACAGCTGGCAGCTGCRTAATGAAAAGGAAATGAAATTTTCCTGTTAGAAGCCTCCTCCAATTCGGGGAAACAGAGACAGGCATTGCATCTGCCCGCAGTACTCTCAGGGCTTCTCATATGTTGGAAATACTTTCTTAGAGAGATTGGTTAAATGTGACTCGTAGTAGATGGGTGAAACCATAATTCAGACTGTGTGGCTGGAACTTTAATATATTCTTTTTGAATGCTTTAGAAGTKTCTTGGTATTCAGGTCTCTATCACTAGCTGTAAAAAGACAGGAAAAGAAAAGATATATTTGCTGAAATTCAGCCCCTACAAAAATAATCTGTAAAACCAAGTGATTGAAAGCAGCTTGTTTTTGGTGTATACTTGAACACTTCAGAAAAAAATAATCCTTCTCTCAATATTAGGATGGGACCTTTAATATTAAACTTTGAATAATTCGTTTAAACTACAACTCCATAATCATTTGAAATAATTTGAAACTGAAAAGAAATTTTAACATTGTCCTTCCAATTAAGAAGTGTATAAGAGAAAAYAGAAATGTGAATCAAATAAAGTGGAGTGCTTTTTTTTTTAGGTCTTGGATAATAAATAATAAAGTTAGGAATATTTATGTAACCAGGTCTTGTTTGAATCTCACTAAGGAAAATATTACCAGCTTCCAAACAATTTCCTTCCTATTATATTTATTTAATCTGTCCGGGGCTAAAACATTTTAGTTTAAAGTTGAGTCATGACCTTGAGTACATCTGCTAAAATGCAATGCCGGAATATTTTGTTCAAACTCCTTGAAGTTACTGTGAATTTATTTCAGATCAAATGCGATCAAGATCTCTAATGATAATCAAAGTCCACTGATAATGTAAATTCCATTGATAATATAATCCTGTGACTACACCACTCATGACATTTAAACCTTGATATAACTAAAATTTGAGTTACAAACAAAATGAAGCAAGTCTCAGCTGTGGATTTGAATGTAGGTGCTGCTCTACCATGCCTGTCCACTGAAAATATATTCCAGATCTGGGGTTTGTTAAAAGGTGCTTTTTCTCCACAACCAGTTATGGTAATGGCAAATCAGGTTCAAAAGTGGCAGTCACCTATAGGGAAGAAGAAAAAGAAGAGATGATTACCTTTGGTTTTAACATGCTTCCTTCTCTACAGTTAACTAATTATGTTTCAAATAGTTCTCCACATTTTAAGTTTCCACATAAGATATGACAAACTCACCCTGTAACATTTTTCAGAGTAGCATTTTAAGAAACTACAATATTTTTCCCGTTAAAATCTTTCTCAACACAATTTTCCACCCCCTGTAATTATCTTCAAAAATCCTTATTCTGAAGGATTGCACCCTTACACGTTTTTCAGACATTATTAACCATACTGTCGTTATCCCTGCTGACGTTGTGGCTTCAGGCTGTGCTAAGGGCCTGCATAATCTTGTTTTCAGAGGCTTCTGCCTTCTCTGTGAATGACAGGAGGAGAGGAGAAGCCAGGTAAGATCCAGAATTTCTTCGAAGATTAAAGCTCTAGAAAGTGTGCGGTAATCCAACATCTGTTCCTTTGGTCCTGGAGCTGTGAAGCTGTGCTGCTGCCTGTGCCATCTGCCAGGCAGTCGGGGAGGAGGGGTGGAGGCTGCTCCTGCACCAGTCGCTGTGATTAAGGCTGTCTATGTGTTTGTGTTTGTATGCAGCAGGGAAAAATTGATTGCACACTTTGTGCTTGGGCAATGCCATGAGTGCTGTGTCAGAGGAGAATGTGGGTCACTTTACCTGCTCGCATCTGGACAAAGCACAGGGAATAAATAAGGAAAGCAAAAGGCCACACCGTTATTAACATACAAATAGCATCTATGCTTCATGTGCAATTCACACCGAAGTCACACACCATTCTGATTTCATACTAGCAGGCATCTAACGCATGATTAATGTAACACTGAGCTTTAAAGGAGCTTTGGTTTGCCCAGCTGCAGTGACACAGACCTCTGCATCCCCAGGAAATAGTCTCAGAGGGAGGCATGAGGTCTTCATGCAGGTTACTGAGCTTTAGCCCAGGAAAATTAGTCGTGATTCCTGTACCACTTGCTGATTTATCTGTTTATTAGTACAGAGAATAAATAGTTTTTACATATATACTATTAAGGCATAGCCCATTTCAGCCTCACCACTAAAGACTTTCAGCACGCTCTGCCTACGTGTGCAGTGACTGTGCAAAATGTTCATGTGTAGGTGCAAACCTTTTGGATTGACTCTGCAGTAACTGTGTCCCCCAGACCATGCGATGAAGGGGTACCAGAATGAATTTAGAACATCTTGCATGAAGGTGTGCATATGTAGGGGATGTCACTTGAATATGGGCTATGTTGCACTTCAGAATTGGGAAGAGTTCCTGTCCCAAAGAAGTGACATTTAGACAAAAAAATATTAATATGCCTGAGTTACGAGCACTTTCACGAAGAAGGAACTGACACAAGGCTTGATCCCCAAAGCATCTTTGGCACAAAACTTTGTAGCAGAAGGAATCCATGGCTCTACCAGGAACCCACACAAAACATACAGATCTGGGTTAATTTATATCTTCTTCTTGAAGGAAGATATTTTAAATTTGCAGACCTTTTTGGATCATCTATATAAATTGTKCCACACCAGCATGAAATGCTTCTAAATTTTCTCTAAATCAGATGTTTTCTGGAAGTTTTGGCAATTCCAGTGACTGGTATCCGAGTCAGAGATCTGAGCTTCTGCACACGCGAGTGCCTGATGTGACAACTGGAAGAGACACTAGAGCATCCTACTCCTCCAGGACACCCAGTTGGATGTTTAGGAGGCTGGAGAGAAGGCTATACCGAGGCTAGTTTTTGAAATTGCAGCCATGCCACTAAAGGTGTGATTGCAGTTTGTACAGTGAGCAGCACTTGTGCATAGTAGGGAGTGGATTGACTTGAGCAAGTCCAAAGGAGTAACAGCCTGGCTCGTGGTGAGTGAGGGTGGAAAGTGCCCTGGCATCCCTGTAAATTGATCTATGTGGGCGGCATCTCCATGTTCTTTTATTGCAAGAGCAAACTAGAAAATAAGGCAAAGCCTAACTTGCCAGCTTTCACTTTTCCTTCTGTTCTGAACTGAACAGCCAACACTGCCTTTACGCAGCAGCACTGCCTTCACACAGCAGCACTGCCTTCCTTCACGCAGGGCTCGCTGCTCCTGCGAGCGCAGCCATACACTCTGCCGGCCATGAGCCGCAGCCTGGGAGCTCGGCTCCTCCTTTCGCCTCCCTACGGCATATCAGGTGAGCAGGCTGCACTCAGCCTCCTCTTGCCATTTGCTGGAAGGCATCACTCGGGGCGGGTAAAAGAGCAGAATGAAATAGGAGGACTTTCTCCCTTCTSGGGCTGACAGCCCTGACAATCTGGCCCTATACTTACAGAAACACAAGGCATTCAATTGTATGTCATTTTGATGTTTCTGAATAGCATCTCTCTGGAGATGAAATAGTAATCATCACCAGAGCTACAGATTAGCAACTGATAGAAAAAATAGGCATATCATTAAGCTTGCACGCTCCCTTGTTATCTCACCACTTCTCATTCAATCCTTGTCTGCAAACAGAAGAAGGGAATCCCTGCACGGCTGCGCTGCTGGGTTTGCATTTAATCAGGTGTCGAAGCCTGCCTTGCTTAGACCTTTTGTTCAGCTGTGATCCCTACTGGATTTTTTTTTCCTAAGATTTATGCTTTCACCTCTGAATAATAACATAACAAATAGCTCTTTGTCTCTTTAGGTTTGTTCATATAACTTGTGTTAATATATTGACAATGCAATAAAAAGACACACAAAGAATCCTCTTGTCTTCCCCAGCTATGGCAAAAGCTGTGACAATTATTTCTGATGTGAAGCGGGATTTGAGACTCCAGTGGATAAATGTGGAAAAATGCAATTTTGAAATTCAGTTGTAGAAACAAACTAAATATCAGTTAAGCCTTATGATGATTTACTTCATGTTTAGTAAGGCCCTTGTTATTAGAGTATTTATCAGGTAGTATATAGTTATATAGTTAAAACTAATATTTATAAAGATATTTTGAATGCAGCAGTGATGACATTTTGAAAAACTAAACAGAACCTAATTGACTTCCAGTAAGTATTTCACTGGAGCTTGATTGTAAAAATAGGATATTTGAATGTTTCAAACACTTCTATTGGAAAGGCAGATGTTAAATGTGTTTTTTAAATTTATTTTGTGGGGGAGGAACCTCAGTGTGGATTCTGAGGATAGTTATATGCTTTAAATTTCTCAGGCTCATATTGTGCTGCTAGCCAAAATGCCAGGTACTTTTTGTTGCCCTAGTATTTTCTCACAAGGAGTGCAGGATCCTGTCTCCCTGGGAGGATGTGAGGCTTCAGTGCAGCACAGGATGTCTGTTTCACCATCTGATGAAGAAACTCTCTCTCCACTTCTCTGTTTCAGTCATAGCCCAGCCTTGTCCAAGTTTTGCCTGAATCTTCCCTTCTCGTACCTTTGCCATGCTTCTCACTCTAACACATAGGTACACCCACTCGATTATACTTGGTGAAGCTGTCTTTTCAAACAGGTCAAATTTCTAAGTATATTGACATATACCTTTGAATTCCAGTGGTGATGTACACTTGTATTTTTGTCTCAAAAATTACTGGAGCTTCTCAGGAGGAGCCTAAATTAAAGATGACTGTTAATCTCATCAATTCCAGCCTACCTCAGTCTGGTACCTGGTAGGGAAAAGTTCTGTAAAACTGGCTAGAAAAGTATCCATGAAAAAAAAAAAAGGGAAAAAAAAGGAAAAAAAWAAAGAAGACTCAGCACCTATGCCTTAATAAATCAAAGTGCTTACATGTAATAGTTCATATTTCCTGTTAATGATAGAATATGGAATGTGGTTGCTTGGAAATCTGTTGCTGGTTCTGCTGGGGACTCATGACCCAGGACAGTTTTCACAAGCTCTGAAAATCCTAAATAATATTTACCTGCATCTGAAAAATACTGTGAAACATCAAACTGAAAACCACTTTGAAACACTTTCAGATACACAAATTGAACTCTTGTGTGAACAAGGGTAGAAGTGTAAGGAGTAGATTTTAGTGAAAAACTTGATTTCACTGATAGCAGTAGGAAGTCCGCCACTGAGTTTGTGGAGCCAAGACTGACTCTCTTTGTTGCTTTGGTGGCTGAGGATGTGAAGAGAATTTGGCCAGTAATCAGTGCTCTGTTGTGTGAGGCAGGTGAAGAGCTTAAGGGAGTCATCAGCTCCCAGGTCTAGTGCTGTAAAGAGGAACTTTTGAAATGCCAACATTTATGTTTTCCCTCCCAGACACATCTTGTCATGAGACTATTATTTGAGGCAAATTCCATGGAATGCAGCTTGTACAACCGGTATTTGTACATCAAGCACCTTAAAAAAAATGATCAGGAGATGAGAATGCTATGTGTATTACCTTGATGCCTCATGTAATTCTTAAATATCCAGTATTACTGACCTGGATAATTCTTTATTTCTATCACACTGTTATACCTTTTACTAATTTTTTAGTCTCTTAAGTCATCAATTACTTTTATTTTTAGAGGATTCACTTCAGGAAGAAAGAAGTTCACCTTAAAAAATACATATAAAGATCCGAGGAACTGTACAAGCAAAATTCACTTTCCTCATTATATTGACATAATTCAAAGAGAATCAGCTCAACAACTTGTCAGTTTAAAACTCACATGCCAATCCTTAAATTACAGATCTAGTTCATCATTGCTGATTATTATTAAATTACATACTTCACAGATAGATCTGTAGATTCTGACAAAATGGAAGAAAACCTGAAAAAACCAAAATAACGAGTTTTCAGATAATGTGAATATTTTGTGGAGGCCAAACATTGTTGCTAATGCAGACAATTTTAAAGTTAGTTGCATTTTTCAGCATTCTGAATAAACCTACTCTTATATTTTCAAAATTTGGAGAGTTTCTCAAAAGTGTTTGGAAGAAAATAGAAAAGATTAAAATAATCTCAGTGACCTCTACTTTTTACTATAAAATTTAAGTAGAGCCAGACTTTTATTGGTGAGTCTTGGCTTGGTTTTTTTGTTCTTTGGGGTTTTTGTTTGTTTGTCTGGTTTTGGGATTTGTTTCTTTGTTCTGGTTTTGGTTTAGGTTTTTTGTTGGCCTTTTTTAGGAAACAGCGAATTATTTGAAACTTCAACTGGAAATGACTTTTCTCAGTTGTCATTTGACATGAATTCATTTATATAGCTTCAGCTGGAAAAAAACCCCAACCAAACAAAAACAGGATAATAAACCACAAACCTTGTGAATTCCYGTTTTTTTCCAATTGACAAGAAACTTGGGGATCCACAGAGTTTGGGGTGGCCTTGGAGGAGAGGCACTGCCTTCTGTCTTGCAGGGTGGGCTGAAGGGAGGTGTTTGCAGCTGATGCTGCTCCAAGGTGTACAGGCAGGGATCTGCTGGCTCAAGGTCCCATTGACCTGCCAGGTGCCCATCAGGGCCTGATGCAACTCCTAAGATATGGTGAGGGCTTCCTCACTCTCTTCTGCTGAGCTTGTTCAGCTTCCCAGGCAAAACTTAGAAATTTCTTGAGCCACATGTGTCTCCTCTGAGAGCCAAAGTTGCCCAGTCACTTTCCCAGATCATAGGGAGCCCAGAAACTGGGATCCTGACAGCTTTTTAAGAGAAAGCATCTGCTATTCTTGATTAGTATGTAAGCCCTCAGAGCTGTGCCTTATTTAATTAATTTTGGCAGCTAACAGAAATGACTAAATTAAAAAAGGCGAAATCAACACATCCTTTCTGCAAATCTATTGACTGATTACCTTGAGTAAATGAGTTGCAAAGTGAATTTCAGCTTCAGGGAAGACATATTAACTGTCTTTTACACTTCATGAGTCAAACTGAAACTCTAGTTGTGATGTATGAATTTCTTTTTGAATCAGAGATAAGCACTTTATCTTTTTGTTTGATTGTAATCCTTCTGAAGACAAAGCCAGGTTGCCCAGAGACATGGTGTCTCCATTCTTGGAGTCACCCAAGATGAGATTGGATGTGGTCCTAAGCCACCTGCCCCAACAGACCCTGCCAGAAAATCTCCATGGGTCCTTCCAGCCTGAACTATTCTATAATTCAGTGACTGCACTGCTTGGCACTGGTTTAGTTGGCATGGTGGTATAGGTTGAAGGTTGGACTTGATGATCTTGAAGGTCTTTTCCAACCTTAATGACTATGGTTCTATGCTTGAGAAGAGAAAAAAAGATTAAATGACAGTTGTTTAAAGTACTAAAACTAAAGACCCCGAGTGCATTTTTGATATGACAATTACTGGAGTGAGAAGGTAGTTGCTGAGCCAGACGTTGTAGTGTTTAATTATTACAAATATAGAAGAGAGAGCTATTTCCTGACTCAGAGCTATCCTGTGCCCTGCAAGTGTATGTAGAAGGCTTCAATGATGATTTCCCTACATGCTACTGCCAAATAAACCTCTTTGTCAAACAGTTTCTTCAGACATGATTTCTTGTTGTTATTAATAGCATGTGGCTATTAAGTGCATGAGGAATTTAATGTTCTAATTGAACCCAGAGTGCACTCAGGTCACAAGTTGATTTCAGCAGTTTTGTAATGTCTTATCACATTGTTAATTCCCTGCTATTAGTGGTAACCTTGTGCTCTAAATCCCAATATGATCTTGCATGTTTTGTTCAGCATTTGTAAAACATAATAAATGCAAGTGGGTGCTTGGCAGGGAGAGCTGTGTCAACAATGCAGCAATATTGACTTGTAATATCGAATAACACTTCCATTTCCATTTCCATAGAGAGGCTTTGGGCCTTGTTACTCCCAAGCTTTTTTTTTTTTACCTCTTTTTTTTTTCCCCCCTCCAGTTTTGTCAGTAAAAAAAGTTGACACAGAAGAATATGGTTTGTGATTTTTGATACTAGGCTTTATGTCTTTGTAGAATGTCTCCATTACATCTCAATTCAAATGTCTGATTTGTTCCTTTCAAATTTTGGATGAAGATCCAGTCAGCTTAAAGGTAAGAAGTTATCACCAGGAACATATAACTCATCAAGGGGTGTATGTTTACGCAAAATAGGCAATTCTAGTAAGGTGAGATTAATTTTTCTCTGCTGAAGCTTCAGAAAGTTGGTTGCATGCAGTTCTTGTATTGCTACTGGAGAGAAACAGGTGTCTATTTCAGGTCGTGTTAGGTATCTAAGGTGACAAAAAGTCATTCTGGAGATGCTTCTTCCTCTCTAATGACCTGAAGAACAACCGGCTTGGGCAAGGAAACTACTTTTAAGCATGTTAAGTTGAATGAGGTAAAACCCACCCCTGGAGACCAAAACAATGATTTTCATTCTTCTTGGAATTTCATACCAAAATAAGCCCTGCCTCTTCATGATTTTTAGCCCAATTATAGAATCATAGAAAAATTTGAACTGAAAGGGGCCTCTAAATGTGAACTGGTTCAATACTCTTCTCACATCAAGACATGCAATTGAAAGTAAATGGTATACAGGCTTTAATCTGGTAAGTATCTAGTATACTGCTCTTTCATTGAATATGTGTGCTTATCCAATTTTAGGTTTCTTGGGACACATATTCATGGCTTTTATGGATTTAAAAATTCCTTGTGCATTTTTTTATGTCTAAAAGCAGATATAAGTCAGGTTTTCTGCTTTATGCTGTACTTAGCCTGTTAAACAGGATACTATTAMAACTGAGATAGGCAATGGATGATGTAAAGGGAAAAGGACAAACCGAGGAAAGTTCAAACCTCAGGCTCTTAACCCTGGATTATTCTAGTTGCTGTCAGTGTGAACACTGCTTTAGTAATGAGCACATCAGACATACACCAAACTAACCCACATATGTTCATTACATATCAGATCAGCATTTCCCTTGGAGACCTTCTGGCCAAACCTGAAGAAAAGTCTCATATTCTTTGCTGGTGGAACTAAAACATGCCCTAGACCCAAGCAGCACAGTGACAACCAGGAAAGAAGAGAGATGCACTTAATCTGGCCCATATATGGGATCAGCCTGGTTATAGTTATGAAGATTATGGGATGATATTTCTGGGACAGCAAATGTTAGAGCACGAAAGAAACAATATTTACAAATCCAATGGCAAAGTGCTCCAGGTTTAGTCACAGGAACACACAAGAACAAACAATGTCATTAACATGTTCTTACTTTTTGATAGAACTTTGAGGTTTGCAATGGACAACAGTTCCACATTGGGTAACTGCAATGCAATAATTTTGGTTCCTGCCCCAAGCTTACAAGGGACAGAGCAGCTATACACTGTGCTAGTGCCAAGTCTTCTTAAAGCAAAGCTTGTTTTAATTTATGTTTTGAGAATGCCTAGGAATTATATTCTGTGCTTGAGAACCTTGGAGCTGAAATGCTGGAGGGGAGAACAGACAGAACTGAACTGAAAAAAAGCCAAGCATATAGACAAAGTGGAGGTTGTGGAGCCCAAAGCCTGAGGAAGAGGTTTAGAGGAGAGGGACTGTGGTGCCCACTGTATTGCCATACATTACAATATCTGCATGYGAGAGTGGAACATCTGCACCTCCACAGTATTCTGGTCCTCCAGCAGAGCAGGAAGAGTTGGTCCCAGCTAGGGAATTTTCTTTTTAGAGGGATATGAGTGAAACAAATACTTCATAGTGTGTATCTCCAAGGTGAGAGATGAGTTCTATGAATTTAATCCATTTGAGACCCAAGGAATGCATAAAAGCAAAAGATTTGCCATTAAACAGCTTGTTCAAGGATATAATTTTATCCATTTCCAGGAGAATCAAATGAAAACAAAGGAAGGATTTAATCCACACAGAAATACACATTTGTATGGAGACTGGGGAGAATATTGTGCCTTAAATTAGCAGTTGAAAAATCAGTTGAAAGGTATGGAGTGCAACAGAGTTAGCCATTTAGCTTCTTTTTGGCATAGGGAAATTGTGATTTCCTATGGATAATGTCAGCTAGAAAGGTAATTATCCGAGTTAAATATCATCTAATGAAAGCTCTTGGTAGGATAGGAATACTGATGGTGGTATGAAAAACTGGCTTTCTTTTCCCTATATGATTTCTTATATTAATGCTGCAGTCCTGCAGAGTGCACATACCCACCCCTCCCATCCCCACATCTCGCAGCTTCAAGGACACATGAATGCTGCATCTAGATCTTGAAGCAACTTAATGATAAAAATAAGCTGCATGCTGATAACCAATCTGCATTTTACTCTGGTTTCCAATGTTTATATTATTAAAAAAACCCCTAAAACCCAACATAAACCAAACTGAAAATAACATTGATATTTCTGTGCAGCTGGAGATGTAATCCAGCATTGGCCAGACTTTTCCTGTCTGGGTGTTCAGCAGCAGGATGCTCTATAGGAACTGTCACTTTTGTGGAACTGCCACAAAGAGAGGGAGACTGGGCTAAACTGTTTTGCATTCTTAAACCATTCCCACTAAAGTAAGCAGCAATCAAATGCTTATCATGATATTGACCTACTTGTGAAGTTCTTGATAAGTATTGTTGTTTAAATGCTGTGTTGATATTACTTTCATTTCATTTTAATTGCATTCTGTTATGTGCAAAACTTTTAAATCATCTATCTCTCCAGTCTAACATCTCCCTGCCTGTTCTCTGCAGAACAGCACTTGATTTTTGTAAAGGCAGGGTAAGATATTTTCAGTCACTTCTGAGTCAGAAGATAATAAAATGTACTAACAGTAAACCAAAGTCTCTTTTCTTCCTCATTGTTAAAGCTAACTGTGATCATATGGATTGAAAGGAGACAGAGCAAAAACTTGTGAAAATTGACTTGGGAATAATTCCCATTATGATGAAACACCTTTGCTTGAGCTCGGCAAGGGGAAAACAAGGTTATAGGTGCTCAATCGCATCAGCTAAAATCTGAGTAGAATCCCTCCAACACACTCACTGTGCCCTACATGATAATCAGGGTTAGCTGGTTTTCATTAATTAGGGGTTTGGGCAAGGACTGGGGTTTGTTCTTGGAACAATTTGTGCAAAAGACACAGTCAATGACTCATATTCATAATTCTCCAAGGCCTGAAGCCCTGTCTAAACATAGAGTTTGTATTGCTTTAAATATTCAGGTTCATTTAAAGTAGTAAAACTGCAAGTCACATTCCATCTTTTCAAGCCCAGCTATACTGATATAAAGTGATTATATCAGGGTAGTTGATTCCAGTGCAGAAAGGGAAATGAACAAGCTATACCGGTATTAGCATGCATAAAATGGTATGATTCCACCTACACCAAAGGTTCAAATGGTCTGTGCATAATGTTTAAAAATAAATCACATTCTTAACTGAAGCAGTTGAACTGATAGGGAAGCAGTTGAACTGATAGGAAAGCAGTTTTGATAGGAAATCTATTTTAGGCTCAGCTTTCTTTCCCTGAACACCACCACTAGCAGCAGCAAAGGACCATAGAGGCAATCAAATACAGGACTATTGCAATACCATTAGTACTCTCGGTGAATACCCCACTGATTTTAAACTTGGAAAACACTTTGGAAAGGTTTAAACAAAACAAGAAGATACTTCCCTCTCTTCCTGACCATCCAAAGAGCAAAGATAGGCTACTAGTGCTGCCTTTAAGAGCAGAAACAATTATTCTCTTTTTTKCTCTTTTTTTTCCCCAGAGCTTCTGTGGATTTAGTATTTAACTTGCTGACCCATTTCAGTCACCTCAAGACAAGTTCAATATTATGAGGAGTTGTGATCATTTCTCAGCACACAAGGTACCACTGTAAATTTTTGGAAATCACATTGCCACTGATCCTTGAAACGCCTAAAGAATGTGTATTACATTTACTGTTTTGATAGATTATGACCAGCCAACATGACCTTCTGCAGACTGCAGGTCAGAGAATTTCATCCTTGTCAGGCACTTTTCTCATTCAGCAGTTTCTTYTTCATTAGAGAGCACTGTGAAACATCGACACAGTTCCAGAAAAGCGATATCCCAACAGGCAGATCTGAGGTAAGCCAACAGCAAAAGCACCATCAGATCTACGGGTCTGTTTTCTTATATGCAGTCCAAGGGGCCATGTAATTTGTAAATGCGCCACAACATTTTCCTCTTGGGTTTTTTTTTTGCAAATTCTGACTGCAGCTGATTCAATAAAAACCTGTTATCTTCAGGGTTTTGTTTTTGAATTAAAGGAAATTCTAGTGTACTATTTTGTATGTTTCCATATTTACTTCCCTAATATTTTAATCATTTTTGTGAGCCTCTGCAATGTGTTGAAAGACTAATTTATGTCTCTATTATCAGAAATTGGCACTGAAAGAAAGAACTGCTCAAAGTTTAATGGAAAACTTGTCATTTGACTTGATATTTTAAACACTTCACAAGTGATGCTTTTCTGAGAATGTTTCTGTTTTTCTGGAAGATATGGTATTAATAATCTTTATGTCTAATGAAATCAAGTTAAGGTGACTGACAGAACCAGATAGACAAATTCTTATCTTTTCTGTAATTACTCTATAGAGTCTAATGAAATTTCCTTGGATTTGCAGTATGAGAACTGGGAGCAGCCTGTCCCCTGGTTCTTGCTGCTCAAGTGTGGGGTGTGTGGGTGGACAAACATTTAGTCAACTCCTATACTTGGTGTTTTGGTCATCATGTCATCCATGTATCATACCCCTTTTAATCTGTTTAATTTGCTTTGTTGTCTTTATTCTGATTTAATGACTGTTTTTTTCTTCAAAATGAAGAATGAAACAAATACATGGAGGTATTGCAGCTGAACACTGTGCTTTTTTACAAACCTGAAGCAATAGATTAATGGGGGGTGAAACTCTCTGATTAAAAAATTGCTCTAACCTTATTTTTCCTAAACTGATTGACTCACCTACATCTGCTAATAATAGTTCTGGCTTTCCCATCATGCCTTCTTACTATTCCCACCTCTTCTTATCTTGTATACATGTAGACTTTTCATGCTGAGAGATGGGACTGAGTGAGCATTGACACCGGTCTGTGCAAAATAATTTTTTCAAAGAAACTCCAAAATTTCATACAAAACTAGTGGACAATGTGGGAGAAGGACAAATCTAAGCCTTAGATTATTACTTCCTAAACACAAGGACAATTCTTATTGTTTCTAATAGTCTTGTTAAAAGCCTTGAGTTACCCATGTAACCAAAATTATATGATCATGCCCTGAACAAGTTAAAAAACGAGGGTACATGGTATTTTATAATTTCAAATATACCACTGTGTAGTTACAAAGTATACATTTTACAAATACCAAACTCCACAGATAAAGTGTACAAGACAAATATTAAAATAACAGTTTTTCAACTGTTTGACCTAAAAAATGTCACAGTAAAAGACATCTACAAAACACACATTTTCACTTTACATTTTTAATGTATCTTGCTGGCTGCACGTTGCCCATCCTGCAATAGCACTTGCATTGAAATCAACACAATGAAATGTGACTTGTCAGATCAATGAAATGAACAGCACTTCTCTATGTGTAAATTGAAAAGGCATGCAGAAAGTTTATGTGGCAAGAATTGACAAAACAGATAAATTATACTGTTTGGGGTATTTTTTTCTGTCAGTGATAACAAAAGAGTTAGATGGCACATTAAACAGTAATATGTCTTTTTATTTCTTGCATCTTTATGTCTTGCAATAATCATTATAAGAAAAAATAGAAAAGAGAAATAATTTCTTAGGACAGTAAAAATACTGTCTTTCTTATTTCTATTTTTTCTTCTTAACCATTTTACATGTTATCCTTGTTTGTTGTACTACGCTTTTACCCTCTGGAAAAAAAACAYAGGAAAATATATTCTACACACAAACACTGTCTCTGTTTTCATCTACTAAAATGAAATGATAATTCCATTTAAGCTATTAATCTATTTGCTTGCAATTATAAGATATATATTGCATACCTTCTTGCCTTCAAACCACTTCACAATCTGTTACCCTCCACTTTGAGAAATGGAACCGCTATAGTAATTCTTACTCTTTGTTTACACAGGATTCCTCAAAATATCACCAGTGACATCACAGTTTCAAAGTAATGATTTAATAGGCATTTTAAGATAGATATTGTTGTTATTTCGAAATCTGATATTAAATGTACTTCTTCCTTGTAACATTAAAAAACAACACGTAAATTAATCAAAGCATAGGACCACATTGCTGCTTAAGGCTTTGAAAGATCTTCTATACATTCTGCATACTTGAGAAACAAGAAGTAATTAAATGGTTCCCTTCTTCAAACTAAGCTAGTCTTTAAAAAAAAATAAAATCACAAAACCATAGCCCAGTCTTTCGCAGTGGAGTCTTTTATGCCTGTGGACAAACACAGAAGTAAGCATTTTTACAAATACTCCTTCCTGGAGAAGGCACATTGGGATTTAATATTTGCCCCCAACAACGGGTTCACTTGGCTAAGCATCACTGAGCATCAATGTTTAAATCCTGCACTCTCATTCAGAGCCACTGCATTTCCACAATATAAGTGCATGAGACCACATGCTGGTATTCTCCACAAAAGTCACTTGTTATTTAAATCAGAACTACAAACCTGCTCCCTCACCTCCCCCTCTCCAGCCCCTAGAGGGGCATATTCTCATTAACATTCTTAATGTTAATTGGAATTACATGTGCACATCAAGAAGCGAATACACCTCCAGATGCGATATTTGCAAGCTTCATATTAAGCCAGGCTGTGTTGAAATAAAACACAACATTGAACACACAGTCCTATCTTGATATTGAACAGTAATATATGTTTTTACATACAAAACCAGGTCTTACACACAGAGAAAAATAAATTCAGTATGCTACAACCACAGCCTCCATTACTGTGGCATCTGATCTTGCTGTTTCTCACTCGTGTGAAAAATCCTACTGCCTATGAGGTGCATGTAGGCTTATGATCCAGCACATTTTTCTGTAATGGAAATTAGTTGCAGATCTGAACAATTTTAAAATGGTGACAAGAGAGCATGACTTGGACTCACTTGTTCACAAAAGAAGATGCATGGTTCACTGCAAAAATTAATTTCTAAAATTACAGGTTAGTGCCCATATTTTCTAACCTTATAAAAATAATGCAATTTTATTAATGAAATTGTCAGTTCTCAAAATCTAATCTTCTCAGAAATAAACATGCAAAACTATAAAAAGTAGCCAACACCAAATGCACTTTACAAAATTCGTTTTAAATTCACTATAGTTTAACAGTTTGAATTATGTTTATGTTAAGTTCCCTACAATTTCTGTTTTCAAAATGTAAATTCAGAGTAGATTAGAAAACAGTGCAGTCTGAAATCTGGAAAGCCCAAATAGATTCGTTTAATCTTTGCAGAAAATTCATGCTGGAATAAACTTTTTCTTACTGAGCCTTTCCATTTCCATGTAATGGGAATTTTCTGTTGTTATTTTTAAACATTCCATCCAAGAAATCATAAGCATCTCCAACAGAATTAGATAAAAGTGCAGTCCCAGAAGCAAGGGACAGATTTGACTCAAATGGCGTAAACTGAGGTTTTATTCCTTTGAAGAAACTATTCTAAAATTGTTACAGAAACATACATTGAAATAAAGTCAGATTCTACTAGAAATCCTAATAAATAAAACCATATGCTGAAGCATCTCATCTAGAATTTGCCAAGGCTATAAAACACATACATACAAGTCAGACAATATCAAGGAAAATGAGGTTGGAGCTGAGAAAAATATTCATTTAGTAATGATCTTTCTTCCTGTAGTGACATGCTAGGTTTAAGCCCCTGACATATTGGAAGTGCTCATGTAAAATCTGATTTGCCTATTCTTCCCTGCTAGCAAAGATGGTCATCAAAATAAGGCTTGTTGGGGAATAAGTAATGCAAACATCACATCAATCTTGCTAATATTATAGGAATACAGAAGAGATGTACACCAGAATATTTTTAAAAAAGAAAAACCAATCCCCTCCCCACACTACACTAATATACTGAATGCCAGGTTTCAGGTATGTTGCAGTAACAAATGCATAGAAACGAGACAGCGAGAAAAAAAAAAAAAAGAAGCCTTTCTAGGTCATCTATTCCATCCATCTGCTGGAGTAAGATCACTACCTACTATATACATGCTAGAGCTTTTCTCAGTCTGATTTTAAATGTCTTGTTTCCATCTGTTCGATTTGACCTTACCTATTTCATCTTGGATAGTTAAAATGGCTGCTGTAAAGTGCAATAATTCAGGGCAACATCTAAAAAATTTAAAAAATCAGCATGCAATAGTCCTCTTTTCCTTAGTGCAGCTAATTTTGAAGATATGTTTACCCACAAAAGATCAAACTGGACAAACGATGCCTATAAGGTTGTGCCGTCTGCGTGCGGAGCGTCATCTTTTACTGTATCATATGGATTAGATTCTGAGCTAATCAGTCAGATTCAGAGCTGAAATGCTTTGGGTCCATCTTACAATGCAAATATTGGGGGGTGGGGAATGTTCAACCGAAGTCTTCTGCAGTTAATGAGTTGCCTTTTCCATTCTTATTAACTAAAATACTTTAACCACTTTGGTTTTTTAAACTTAAACAATTATATTAGATGTAATCGTTATTTTATTAACATTTTTCTCCAAGGATTTTTCTTTCTGATTATGAGTACTTTGCAATTTCAGACAGTATGATGGATGCTACTCTTCTATGACAAGAATTTTAACAGCCCTTCTTCAGCACTCAATGCACACCCAATTATGCGTCTGAGCTAGTAACCTTGAATTTATGTTACCATGGCGACAAACTGGTCATGCATTATGGATTATCATTGAAATTCTACACCCCTACCTAGCATAATGAGAGTTGGGGACTTAATCAAATCAGCCATTCTGTGTGACACAAAGTGAAGAACTAGCTCTTATTGTTCAGCCTGGAGAAAGGAAGCAGGCCTGATGGAGTGGCAGCTGCAGTGCCGCAGCCTGATAGATTGCCCTTATATACATTTGTGAATGTATAGACAGATGGTTTTCAATGCCTGGAATTTCTGGCTTAGGAAGCAGCTGTTCGGGTAACCTCTGCCGTCTCACCTTGTTGTCATGGAGCATTGCACGGAGACTGAGAATGCGGCCGGGCACATTGGCAATCTGACCGAATTCGCGCGCCGTGGCACCCCGCTTTCATCCCGGGGCGGCCCGGCTCCGAGGGAAGCAGCGCCGGGGGGAGCGGGCTGAAGCGAGGTGCTCGGCCATCCTCCAAACACTCCCCTGCCTGGCCTGCACAGAAAGACATGGGCAAAATTGTTGTGGGAAATCATTCCTGGGGATTTAATCCACTTTACGTCTCCTCCACTGTCTTGAAATCGTGGTGTGACGTGTTATCCATACACAGTTCAGACACCGCTAAAGGCACCCCGGTTTCAGGTTGCCATACTGTGCTCTGCCTGCATCTGAGAGAGAACACCAGTTTCGCTAAGGTCACAGATGAAAAATGTTCAATGCTAGAAAATCAAACCAAATGGACATAAAAAATCAACAACCATTATAGACTTCTTATGTGCCAGAATCCTTTTCCTGCTTATCACTCAAATTTCACTCCCTATTCTGATATAAAGTTAAAGAAACTGCTGTGAACTCATAAACTTTTTTTAAATGAACTCATAGTAAAACTGCAGCCATTTCTAGAAGAACTGGGCCATAATACACTTTTATAAAGCTTAAATTTGTTTAGTGTAAGCACCTGTGTGTTATGTTCCTCAGCAAAAGGAAGCTGATTGACATAGCATTACTCATTTGTTCTTCTTATTATTTTTAATTATTATAGCTATAACAGCATTATTTTTCTGCATAGCATAGTCCTCCATCCCTCAAAGCTTTAAAACTTTTAAAGCTTCAAAGCTTCTGATTCCTCATAAACACATACCCATTAAAAAAATCTTATTTTTCCAAAATCTTGATTAACCAATTATTCCATGTCACCCTCACATTTTGGAAGTCTAGATATTGCTACTGTAATATAGCTTATTTACTTATTCATATTTATAAGGTGACCATCACCATGATTTCTGCACAGGGAGTGCTAATGTGTCTGTCAGCCTTGCCATTACAGATTCACCAGACCTGTGATTTCAAAGCATCCAACGTTGTCCCAGAATAAAACCTGGTATGACAATAACGTTTCAAAGAAATACTTTATTATAGATCTAACTGCTTCATTAACACTACTTTTCTTTCTGCCAAACTGTCTGTGTTTGTATTTTGATGTATGAAGTGTATAGCATGCATATGTTATGAGATTTAATTTTCAATGCATGTGCAGGAAGTGAATATTTCAGCAAGCTTTTAAAACAAATCAGTATACAGTTTATCCTGGAGCCTTGAGGAATCACACTCTATCTATCTATCTATCTATCTATCTATCTATCTATCTATCTATCTGTCTATTCATCCATCCATCCATCCATCCATCCATCCATCCATCCATCAATCCATCCATCCATCTATTTATTTATTAATCTAGATGTGTGAGTAAAAACAGTCCCTCATCTTCTGTGCATCTTTTTACTTCAAAAAGAGCCCCCGCTGGTCTGTGTTGACCCATGAGATTGCAGTAGCTCCCTGGGAGGCTTTGCAGTCTATACACAAACGATTTGTGAATTGAAACATCCCAGGAAAGCCTAGGCATGAGAGACTGCGCCCACTCGGGAGCCTGGTTCTGAAAGTCCTCTTCCAGCYAGAGCTGCCAAGGAAGTTGATCATGCCCTCCCTTGGGAGTTTATAATTCATTATTTGTTACTGTCTTGTCAGTAAATTTGTCTTTAAAGTACACTGACAGTGGCAGATTTCAATCAGTGTTTGGTTATGAAAGTATATCAGGAGACTTTCAGAATTTCTTGAATTCAAATACATTTTAAGAAAAAACAACAAAAAATTCACAAAAATGATTCATTCACACAAATCTGCCTGTGATAAAACAGTGACTGGTTGACTGAGAGTAAGGAAGAAAATTCAGAGCTAGGGTTTGATGGAATAAATAAATAAACAGATATCACTATAATCTTTCTCCATTAAAGAATGAACTTTTTAAATCTTTAATTTATGGTGCCTGGAATTTCCTTGTGCTTATAAATTTAAGCCAAACCCTTAAATCTGATGTTAAGATCAACTTTACTTAAATATTTTATGCCTAAGTAGATTTCACTGTGTGGGCATTTTGGAAAAGGATGTTACAGTTGGGTCTAGCAGAGTGAGCCAACAAAAATACTACTGCATGCTTTAAATTAAAACATATAGGCAAAAAATAAGAAATAAAAACTTACTAACATGGGCACAAGGAACCAAGTGCTTTCTTTTGTTTAAAAATATTCCACGAAAAAGAAGATTTTTGGAATATTTTCATTATGTATTTTAAAAAGTCAATTTTTTATAGGGCGGGCTAACTTCAAAAGCAGTGCAATAGGATTGTAAGGAAAATGACATTAGAATAAGAATAAATACTTGGGCCCAGAACTTTGTATACCTCAAGAAAAAAAGAAGTGTGTCCTGCTCCAAATATTATCAGCAAGGAAAGAACTAAATTTAGAGCCTACTTTTCCAACCTTTATTTAGGCTAAGTAAATTTTTTTTAGGACATACTTCTGTTGATCTCAGTAAAATTATTATCAGGAGTAATTTTTTCATTACCATAATTTATGCTCCCAGAATAGAATCTGAATACCAAAAAGTAGAGTTTCTGAAACATAACATTGTCATTAGCAGGAGAATATGAAGAACACACTTCTGTTAGCATTGCTAAMAACTCTGTAGCTGGAAATAAGCTATAAGCATTTCCTTGACAACTTTAACCCTTTTAATCAYGGAATCATCCATCCTTCCCCCACCCCCAATAATCAAGGATTATTCATTTCCTTCATAAAACAACTTTAAAATTACTATTTTGTGGGTTGCAGACTACTCAATTTTTCTCTTGCAACTTTCAAAAAGGAGACAGAACGGTAAATTTTGGGTTAGAACTTTTTTTTTTCCCTCGTTATTCACACACTTTCCTGTAGGGGCAAGAAAGCCCAAATAAATATATATTGGGAAGGATTTTGCAACCATTTTACAGTCTTTCCTCTGCTGTTGTGGCCCACCGGTAGCCGCCGGGCTGCAGGCTGGGATCTGACCAGAGTGGGAGTGTGGTGGCTGAAGTTCACCTCTGCACTGGCTGATCTTCTTGGCCTTAGGTCTTCACTAAGCATAAGGAGGCAGAAGAAAAGACACACATCTCATTTATCTCCTGCCTACTTCAATGCAGTCACAGCAAAATCGCTAGCATTTTAGGGACTCCAAATATAACACAAATTCTTAACTTTGAAGTTTTTTTAAAGGAATTTTGGGGGGAAACCTGCATTTTATTAATTTTGAAACAAAGACATCAGATCTGAAGAGCTGTGTAGGGTAATGCAGGATACAGGTAGTCTTGGAATTTCAGGATCTGAGCAAAATGATTTTTCCATTTCTGAGGGGCCATGACACTTAGTGTACCAGTAACTGCAGGTTTACTTAAAGACACTACCTCTGTCTGAGTACAGAAACCCCCGTTTTGCTTTAATTCACCCACCTAGTACAACCAGTGGAGCCAGATGATATGTTTTCCTTCACTGTGAAATGCATTTAATCACAAGAACTGAATGCTTGTGTGGTGAGAACACTTTTATAATCCGCCGTACCAGCGTTCGCACTTCCAGGATCTGACGGGTGCACTCATGAAATCTTTTTGCTGTCACACTGAGATTTTTCATTTCTGACAGAGCACGGTTGATGAGAAACATCAGAGTTTATGATTACTCTGACAGCAGGACTACCACAAAAATATAATTAAAATTGTCTTCTTTCATGCATGCATGTGTGCAAGACATTTAGGATGGTCACCTGAAAGCCCACCCTCAACATGCCTTTCTAAGGGTAATTTAAAAGCTAAGTATTTACTGGTATCATTCAAACCACAGCTAAGAGTCTCTCCTATTGCATTTTGTTTGGATATTTGTTCAAACCTACATACACTCAGGGTTCTGAAGGTACTGGGGTACTGAGATACTGGGGTACCCTTCAGAAGAAGGGTAACTGGCCCTGACCAGACTCCCCTCACTCTGCCCATGGGCCAGGAGCCCATTTCAGCAAACCTCATGGCTGTCAGACCCTAATGATGCTAATTGGGGTAGCTGAAAGCCTTCAGTAACACTGCAGAAAAGAGGCAGCTTGAGATGGTTATTTAATCTGGAAATAGCTTTAAAAATGGGAAGATGTGTCCCTAAGGATAGTCTTTGCCAGATTAACCTCCTGGGCTCTGCAGCCCTCTCTGAGATGGTGTTATTCTTTTGCTTCAAAACTTATAAGAGGAAGGCAGGCAGGACAGACCTGGGGACAGTCTGAGGCAAATGCTTTACAAGGAAAGATACAGAGAAGGCAGGAGAGCTGTGTAAGCAAATCTACTTTTTACTTTAAGTTCATCATTTAGCATTAGGAAAATTAAACACGCAGTTATTTCACTGTGGTTTTACATTTAGCAACTCTCCTTATGTTAGAGTCATTTGATAGGACACACCTAATCAATTATTGTCAAGATCTTTATTTTTAAGTAAACTTTCTTCCTATGGAAAAAGAAGAAACTTTCAAAATCACTTCTAGTTAGGCACAGACAGAATCTATCCACTTTTAGCACCAGTACATACCACTGTGTAATTCTCTGCCATACAAGCCACTTAGATAAATACACTGACACTGCTAAGGTTCAGTGTGTACAGAAGAGACCCTTTGGCACACTATTAACAAATAAAGCTGAGTGGCATTAAACGTGTCACTTCTACCAGTGCTCAGCGGGTGACACCCATACATATTTCTTCTCACACGATGTTATTAGCCCTTCCTCCCTCTCCCAAACAGATGTTAAGTGAAAGGGTAAGGTGCTTTCATATCTCTGCAAAGTGTAAAGAAAGCATTAGGAAAATTAAAATAAAGTAGACTGTAGAATAAGTATTGTATAGTAGACTAGATTTTAAACATCAGATTTATACAAAAGCGTTGCTGTTTCATGTGAATAGGCAACTAAATACGGTGATGCAATGAATGAACAAATGTAGATACTGGACTTCTTTTATACACTCTCACTCCTACCTCACCATATATGTAATGTGATACAATAAAAGCTTTCATTTCGTATACAATGACGGAGCTTAAATAAGCAGGCCAGTTTCTTCTTATAGACAACTGTCATGAAGATAAAGTTTGAAAACAGATACACAGAGCTTTTCTTGGAGAAATAAAACAATGAAGGTTTGGCGGAAGAGCTGTGAGAGCTGATTTTTCATTTTCTGAGTAAAATAAATGAAAATTTCCCTCAGATATAAACATATTAAGTGTCCTTTCTTTCCATAGATATGGATTTCATCTAGGAACAGGCAAAAATAAATGACCTAGTTACAGAACTAGTAGTAGAGATGAGCCTTTGTAGCAAGAAGGAGCAAATCCYGGTGTTGCAGTGCTGAGAACGTGTCTGAGCTCTTTACTGAGGCAGGAGTCACCCTGAAGAATTGGGTGATGGGCAATTCTCTATTTGTGGGCGAATAAGAGAGTAAGGATTACATTGTTCTTGTGTTCCAGCTACTTAAACTTACACAAAACAAAACTCTAGATCATCTAGAAAAGGGCTCCTGAGTGCCAAAAGAGAGTGTAGACAAAACTTCTTATCCAATATTCTGGGAGCACTATGAAGTATGTGGGATAATTAGTGAGGCGGAAACACAAGATCCAACCACTCAAAAATCACAACAGCAGATTTTACATAAAAGTTAGTGCAAGGACTGGCCCAGTAAAAATGATGGGATAGAATCTATAGGACTCATGGCAGTGAAACCAGCAACTAAAGAAAACCGTATTCAGATTTGATTCACCTCTATAAAAATAATACAGAGAAAGTCTGTTCAGAGCAGCCACGAATATTGTTAGAAATATTTGAACAGATTGGAATTTATATCAGTATCCTGCTTAAAGCCTTTTGACATGCTGGTTTTGAAGACACGGTAATCCAGAAAAATAGATAGTCCCCTTAACAGGGCTATGAAAAGCAACTTGGTGTTGTATAAACCTACAGAGCAAGCTCAACACTGCTGAAAATGTCTCAGACTTGCTGCTGGGCAAGTGCTGCAGAGTGCTTGAGTACTGTGAGCACGTGGGCTACGAGATGCAAACGGGTGGTGAGTAGTGTGTGCACAGCCATTGCATTGAAAATCCACAGGAATTTTAGGACTTTTCAACATGAATAAGACTACTACATGTTATGAAATCCTGGCTGTAATTCCTCAAGATTTATCCAGCATTCAACTCTGGGGGGAAAACCGGCAYTTGACCAGAAAAAAAAAAAGAAAAAGAAAAAAGGAATCACTCGAGCAACAATCTTACTTTTCTAGCCAGCAGGTCAGTCAAATTTTATGGAGTTTTCCTTAACTGAGGAAGCATCAAGCGTTTGAGTATTTTATGTTTTTATATAATAAATGTGGTTTAAAAAAATCCATAAAAGGAGGTGTTTGAGAAATCTCATGCTAATCTTTCTTGCAAACAAGTTGCCTGTGCCTTGGTCCACCAGTGCCTCTGCCTGGGTGGTGGGTGTGTGACTGTCACCACAGCAATAGCTGGAGTGCAGGGATGCTGGAGCACAGCATCTGTAAGCCTGGCCTAGAGGGGTGCCCACAGGGAGGAAGGGATGACCCAGATCTCACTATCTTCAGTTTTAAGTTGCTTTTCCTAACTTCTAGTTGGACTACTATTTATATTACACAACAACTGTGTACCCTACTCTCCATTTCACAGCCTGTTATCCCTCAGGAGAGGGGAGGAACTACAGGCCTTGGTGGAAGCAGCTCATGGTAGCTCCAGCTCAGGACTCTATAAAAAAGATAAGCACGTAACAACTACAGGAGCTACCTTTGCTTTCCCCAGGAAAGAGGCACATGTTTACATGTCGTATTCTCTTCCTCAGTTCATTTTTTAAAAATAAGCATCAGAACCATGGGATTTCTTGTTTCCTTCCAAATATGAAACATAGCACATAAAAACGCAGAGGTTTTAAAAGAGTGCACTTTGTTTGCACACTTCAGTTAATTGATACTTGTCCTGTCCTGCAAGGAAAAATCTCATTTTACAGCCTCTTTCCACAGTGTTTAACTTTGATATAAATATGTGCAGTCCTCATGCTAGTTTTTTGGTTTTTTTTCCCTTAACCAGAAGCAGTTGGCTGGAACATAACTTAAATTGATTTTTTTAAAGAGATAATATAACATTATGTGCTATTATACAATAAGAGAATTGGCTTGTGTCTCCTGCCTTATGTTCTTTAGATTGGGACCATCTTATTGCCTCAGTGAGTCTATCTCACTGTGTGACCTGCTTAGCTGTAATCATACCTTGGAGTCTTTGATTACAGTAAAAGCTGATGCCATGGTGAAATTCTCTTTAATATTTACATTTTGAGACCTGCTGAAATGATGCAATGTCCTTCTTATCTGAAGTGCATTACCTCAGTGTGTCTGTGAATCAGCATCATTAAATCTGCATGAGTTCATCTTTAAAAAGGATTAAAAAGTATTGGTCCTTCTGGGAATGGGGGGACAAACACTGCTAATAACAATTCTCAATTAATTTAGGGTTTATGACTTTACTGTCCTTGTTCTGCTTTTCCTTTCACCTAGGGTATTTGACACTTGAGAGTAAAACTGGTCCATGAGGATGGACAGAGATTTTTGGTGTCCACTGCTGTTTTTCTGCAAGACATTCTTCAAAATTCTCTGTGCAGAAGGGAGTCTAGAGTATATATGTATATATATATTTTCCCCCTGGCCCTTTCATTTCAAAACTGCTTAAATTGATTTACCTGTGTCTGGTGTCTGAATGTGCATGATGTGACTTCTGTGGATAGTAGTTTACCGAAAGGACAGCAACAGAAAAATAACATCTTCTATGCTATGTAAGTGCCACTAATAATTCTAGGTAAAGGTATGCTGGAGTTTGTACTGAAACAAGATTTTGTTATTATTGTTGTGTTTAACACAAATACTTTAATTTATAATTTTTTTTCATTTAGAGAAAATGAATATAATTAAATTTCATGTACAAATTAAATTTAGTTTTATTTCTCTGGGTAGAATTTTAGGGCCATATTATTTAATATGGCTTTTTCTGAAAAGAAAGAATTGTAACTTTTCAGTACTATAGGTCTCCTTTGAAAATATCTCAATTTTAACCGCTCTTTGCACTTGCCCCATCATCCCAGAGCATGAAAAAAAAAGTTGTGCRTTCTTCTGGGATGAATATCATGTGATATATAGAAAGGCTTTCTTTGTGAATGATAGGTTGAAACAAATTTTATGCCCACATTTGAATTCATCATTACTGGTCACTGTGGATGACCTCAGGAAAAGAAGCGTATATTATTAATTACGTGAGCTCTAAAAGCTCTTGCCAATGTGAATCGTATGAATAACTCTACACTATTCGCTCACACTGATCAAGATAACAGAAACAATTTTCCCCTTGAAACATTTGGATGATATTTTGTTTCCTCTGATCAACATTTTTCTTCATGTTCTTTTACTTCTATTACTGGTTGGAGTTTTGGCTTTCAAAAGAATTAGAGCTCCAGAATTTTTCTGAAAATTAGAAATTTTCAAAAGCATTGTTATTATTGCCAATTTTTCAAGTAATCAAAAAAAATCTAATATAACAATATTTTGTCAGAATTCACATGACAGTGTTATACCGTCAATACCTGTGCATCAGCCAGAATATTAAGAGCTAGATATGGTTATCAATATCACTCAGTTTCAAAGCTGGATTTCACATAAACACCATAATTATTGTATGTTTATTCTGAAAAAAATTCAAAAGACTAAAAAGAAACAAAGAAAAAAAGACTTTTAGCTATAATGTCTAAACATACATTTTGATTCAAGTGTAGTTTTTCCCAAAATCAAGTTATACCCAATCAAATTGGCTACCTCAACATTTGCTGTTTGACATTATCACATGTAATCTCATTCACATTTCTGTGAGACTGATAATGTCACTTGTCTGGACTGACTGATACTGTAGTGGAAATCCAATGAAACTACTTGTGGAAGCTGTTCAAAAAGAAAAAACTGCACTGGCAGTCTGTATGAAACATCATAGATACCGAATATATTTATACATGCATACAGTGATAGGTTTATCTTTATCGGGTTTTGCATCAGTTCTGCTACCATCCATGATTTTTTCTTGCTAAAGAATACAAATTAAATTTAAAAATGTAACCATGCCAGTGTTATGGGTTAGAAAAAAAATCAAAACTTGTTTMCTTTCCCTCAGCTACCAGGCAGGCTGTGTAGGTGGGGAGGGGCTGGCCGGGAATTGATCTTAGATACTTACCAACAAAAGGGAGTTATCTGTCCAACCGCATTCCATGCTAACTACACAGAATGGACGATACTTAAAGACAAAAGGGATCACTTGCCTAGCCCAGAAGCCAGGACAATTCCCCCAATTAAAGAAAAACAAAGACCTGGAAATACTGGCAAGGGGGCTGTTTCCTCAGGGGCTGGAGTATCGCGAGAGAACTGCCAGAGACTTGGGCGAGAGGCGGGTGGAGACCGGGGCTTGCCTCACTCCCCGCTCTGCGCTCGGTGAGGACGGTCGTGTCTGCAGCGAGTGCCGGTTTCGCTCCGGGAACACTGCTTCACTGCGACGCCTCCGCCGGCTGGCTCCAGAGCACGGATMCACTGTGMCATCTCCGAGGGTCCCACGGCGGTACAGGGTACAAAGTTACGCTGTAACCAACCTCCAGCCGGAGCTGCTTGTCTCTGCTGTTTCCTGCCTTCTGCTGGTCTGTCGGTGAGTGATACCGAGATCCATCGCTCCCAGTCAACCCTGCCTGCCTGCGCTGCTCGCTGCCCGCTGCCGAGGTCGGTGGAGCCGGGCTGCTGCCCCGTGGGTTCGCGCCGGGGGCAACCTTCCCCCCTTTCCCGTCCGCCGGAGCCGCCATTGCCGCGTGAGGGTCRTCGCGCTCGCGCCACAGCGCCCCCTGCAGCCGCGGGGGAGTCACCGCAGCCTCTCTGCCCCAGCGGAGGATTTTTCCCAACAACACACAAAGAACTGATAAGGGGTTTGTCTGTTCTCTTATGGTTGCCGTTTAACCGTCTTGTTTTAGATAGATAGATAGATAGATAGATAACCCTAGTAAAAAACTGTTATTCTTTTTACCACATCTTTGCCTGAGAGCCCCATAATTTCAAAGGTATAGTATTCAGAGGAGGGAGGGAGGTCATCCTGTATTCAAGGGAGGTTTCCCACCTTCCTTGACAGACACCTGTCCTTCAAACCAGGACAGCCAGTGAGAAAATTTATTGTACAAGGTATGCATTTCTTATAAGTGATGTTACATTCACCTGGAAAATGCAGAAAAGATATGAAAACAATACTTGCACTAACTACCTTTCCTCCCTCCTCCCAAAACAGTGATCAAGCTGCTAATGCTGTATGAATACAACCTTCTAGGATCACCAGTACTTYATTTCACCTCTATTTATGTCTCCAAGTCACTTCTTTGTCGTATTCAGATGTGATCTCCTTGGGGCAGAAATCATCTTTTGCCCTATATTTGAATAGAGCTGTGCTCCGTGATAAGATCTCTGTGCACTGGAACATAAAAATAGTAACGTTACAAGGCATTTTGAAGCTAACAAGATCAAAAAGGGCATTAGGAATGCTCTAGACTTGGCAATGAATGGTTATTGATACAGGCTTAGACAACCATGCCCCAGCTCTTTAGCATTTTATCTAGGAGCTACCACAGCAAGAACAACTTTCAAGAATCATCTCTTTAGAAGAAAGGAGAATTTGATGCCAAGAGACCTTTCAAAAAGTCTGAGGGACAGATACTGAAACCTTCAGTCCCACTAAACAGTACTGGATTTTACATCTGATCTCATTTCTTCTGCTGGAAACAAGATCTCACTGCTGGCAGCATTCCTGTCTAGTGAACTTGTCTAGAAAGAGGAGTGGAACCAGGTCCTGATCTGCAGGGACTGTCAGTGTCACCGTGTACATCCCTTCTCCACCAAGACACTAGAAAACACGATAACCTGCTTGTCTTACTGACCATACTGCAAACCCGGAGAACTGAGAAAGAGAAAGGGCCTTTAAAGGTTCTAGGGAAAGGGAGGGATTTGCTTTAAAACATAACAGTACAAAAAGCTATTAAAAGACACAACTTTGTTTATATGCTTTCCCCTTGCGTTAGTGCAGTTATCAGTCATCAGCTGAATAAACTGAAGGAAACTTCTGTGAGAGTTTTCAATGAATAACACAAGGTTTTTTACTCTTCCTTCAAGAAGCTATATTATTCATTTCAGGGCCTTACTAAATCAGGTATTTAAACTTGGTCATGCTATATAAACATGATATGAGAAAAAGTAATTGCTTATTATAATATAGTCTAGCTAAAATTAGACACTGATCCTTCAGTATCTATTTAGCATAGGCTGTTAATTTTTAAGAACTGTTTTCAACTTGATGTTAAATGCCAATAAGAATAAAATGTCATTTCCAGAACAGGTATTACAAGTGTAAGGCCATATATTTAATACTTACAGTTTTGCATTTTCTGGGTGTAAATATTACATAGATTCTGCAAGGGTCCGAAAAATAAATGCTGTATTGCTGCTTTTAGTTAAAAAAACCCAAAGCACAATGACTCTAGAGGGCTTACCTAAGTAAATCAGAAAGGCACAAGACATAAATGCTGTTTGCAAAAATTCTTTGTGAGGAAAAATGTTAATTAATTGAAGACAAACTTCCTCTAGGAATTCGAGAGTTTTGATAGTCTTTTTATTTGGAAAGACCATTTAAAAGTGATGTACAAAGCACTGTACAATAGTGATCAGTTGGAATATCCAGCGGGAAAGTGAGAAAGGATCATAGGAACAAGTTGAACTTGAAAGGGGATAAGTCACCACAGGTACCGTCTAGAGTTGTTCTCTTTAAAGGGAATTGCTTCTAACTCCACAATCCTTGCCTCTTCAATAATCAGCTATCGTTAGGATTAGTTGTAGATAGAGAGTAGGCAATTGCCTGCTTGTGGAAAATGTCACAGCTCCTCTCTGCAAAATACAAACAAAAACTCCCATGTTGCAGGTGTGTTTGGGGATTGTCAGAAGGTGTACTAGTCCTGGGAGAATATCTGGATTAATTTCAATTTACACAGCTGAACCAGCTGGACAAAGCTGGTTGATGTTTATCAAACGTCAACATCCCCAAAGCAGTGTTTTCTCCCCCAAGAAATCCATGCTGTCAAATTGGAATTAATTTACAGACAGAMAGAAAATAGCCTCATGATAATGGTGGATAAGAGATATAACATGTTAGGAACTTGGTCATGTACAACACCAAAAAAAGCTCAAAACCTAAGGACAGAGGGAGTTGCAAAGGTCCAAGGAAATCTTTTTATCTTTTGTGAAGTCTGTTAGAATACCTTTCCACTAGTATCATTCTCTTGCTCTAACTCCTTCCAAGACTGGGAAGAATCCTGCTAAGGGCTTGCATTTTTGCTGGTGCTAGAGTCCATGGTTGGAAAAGACTCAGGGATGTGCTTGTACCCTGGGCTGTTCTGAGACCATGGCAGCAGGAATCCCTATTTGTGTGCCAGCATGCAGCCATGCTGCATTCTAGTGGATCTCTGTATTGCTACAGCTGTGGTTCCTGCCTGGTCAGTGGGACCTTTCCTGAGAGATAGGCATGAATGCTCTGCAGCAGACCATGGCCTTCAGCTCTTCAGAATGGCCCACCATCCATCTGCTGAACACCCTCCTAGCTGTGAGTTATTCTGAAAGTTACAGAAGGTTTGATAATCAGAAGTGGGTCATGCTCTAACATTAACAAACAGACATATAGGAATTGCACATTTAACTCAGAAAAACATATAGATCTTCTTCATTGTTACGCTTCTCTCAGAAAACACTGGATATTTTTCAGGTGTCCTGTTGCCTGAAACAAACTCCTCTCAAGCCAAACAGAATGACAAGCAGAATTAAGTCTAGACTGATCCTAGTCTTGGTATTGAAGAAACTAGCTAAATAGCCTTATTTTCCATGTTCAGTCAGAAAGAAGAACCTGTTTTTCTGCAGCTTGTTTCCTTCTCAGTATCTAATCCATTGGTAAAAAGGGCTGAAAACAGTCAAAAGGATCACTTTGCCAGGCTCCTCAGGGGATAATGAATGTTCAAGTACTTCACCATCTACGATGGAAGCTGTGATAGAAGAAAAAGTTGTTCCATGGAGCTTTTGTGCTTTGGCTGCCTTCTCATTCCCTGTGCTCTTCTCCATCCTGTGTGTTCGCTGCAACTTCATCAGCAGCTTAAACAGTGGAGAGCTTGGCAAGCTTCAGGAAAAGAGCTGAGCTCCCCCACCAACACCACTTTCCACGGTCACAAGTTCATGAGCATTGCTAGAGTTTCAGACTTAGAACCAAATGTCTGTAGGACTTAAAAACAATTTTCCTGTCTGACTCTGCTGGCTGCTCCCACTCATTGATTTATGCTTGTGATGCTTGGAGCCGTGGCATAAATCTGGTTATGTAATAGAAACTTGATAACGGAGAAAGTCAATACAGGAGGGCAATAGAGCTGAAATTACACACTGGCACTACTTCTATTAACCCTTTCTTAGTTCACTGTAACTGCTTCTCACAGCAACTTGTCTGAATTTAGGAAAAGGACTTTCTTGGTACTTACAGTAACACCAGATTGACAATTCTTCGCTCTGTCTTGCTGGACCCAAATAGAATAATTTTCTAAAAACATCATCCTTTTGCAACAAAAAGCTTTTTATATCTTTTCTTCAGTTAATTACATAATGAAAAAAGACCAATTCTTTCACATCAGGCATAATATCTGTATAAACAAGTTATTTAAACAAACCTACATATTTAATATTTTCAGAGTGTTTCCAACTTGGGCAGGTTTTCTGAGGAAGGCTTCTTTACCACCAGATTGTTTGTTTGTTTGATTGATTTTTGTGGCACTTGATTAATTTCTTAGCCACAATTTCACAGCTGAGCCGCAGGATCTGTGAAAGCAGGAGGCTTGGCAGGTCCACAGAAGAACCTCTGACTGCTACAGTCTGCATCATTCCTCATTTTAAGCAATAAAGAAACATTAAGGTTGCAGTCTTTCAAACCATTCGTACATGAAACTTCCCCTTTATGTTCTCATAATCTGATTCCTGCTGTTATTAGAAACCCYGTTGTTATTAGAAACTCATTTATCACAGATCTTTTTATTCATGGCTTCATTATTTGAAGTCCTGATGGTGATACAATTTCATTTTTTCTTTTTCTTTGACAGAAGCTAGGGGATTTGCATATTTGATATCTGGGATTTAGGGAGAAACATGCAGATGAATATGAATAAAATCATTATCTGTTCTTCAAGGTGAGCTTTGCTTCTCATGAATATAAGTAAAAAGCATTTGATTTTATATGCATATGTTCTTTATAAAATTCTGGTAATAACGTGATCCTTCTGTTACTCAACATAAGATGACCTGAATCATCAATAACCGAAATATATGTGAAAAACATTAACAGAGTTGATATAAAACAATATTTCATTAGTGTCCCAAGAGCAGCATTAGGAAATATGAAGCTAAGACTGTTACGAAAACTTGTCTGGAAATGATTACTTGAAGACTGGAAGAAGACTAAAAATCCCACTTTGCCCAGGTGCTCCTGAAGTTGCTTAGCAACTGCCTCCTTAATCATGTTCTCCAAAAAGGGAGGTTTGACAGAGGATAGTAATTAGATGGTTTCTTGAGAAGGGTCAAGACCTCAGCATACTGTAGCCAGGATGTCATTTTGCCCTTCAAATAGAGGTGTTAATGAAATGCCCATCCACTGGGAAAGTGCTTCCTCACTGACTTTCATGAGCTGTATGGATTCCTTACCAGGGCCCTTCTTCTGCTCGTGGGACAAGGCGCTGTGAAAATCAGCCCTGGGTGTGCTCAGGACCTCTTGTTCTGACATCCCTAGTTGGTAGCTGACAGCTTCAGATATGAATGATTTTGCCCATCAAAAATATGAAGACAAATTCACTAATTTCCTGTGGCAGAGACAAGGAACTGGTAGGGAACCAAGCCTCCTTATTAACTTTGCCAAGAAGCTCTTAGCTGTGTGCATCACGAATGCAAATAACTATTCAGACAGAAATTTGGAGTAAAAGAATGATAGTTAAGTACATCAGAAAATGTGATTATTTGGGGGCGGAGGTTGTTAACACTTTGGGAAAGAGTTTCTTATCATCACAAGAAATTCCAAACTGTAATTTTACTTCTGAAAATACAAATGTAATCTTGGTTCCCATGAACATGAAAACTTTACTGAAGTCCTCTTCAATGGCTGGAGAAGATTGAGGGAAAGGTGACAATGAGTTCCTTGGCCTTATCTGTCTCCCTTGGAACTGAATCATCATTCTCATTCAGCAGCAGTTCAACATATTCCTTGTTTAGTCTTTCACTTGTAGYGTACAGTCTTTTCTTTTGTGTGCCTATGAAGTCCAGCTGAGCTTTGGCATTCCTGATACCTTTCTACATGTGCGGGCGGTGTTATTGAATTCCTCCTGTGCCCTATGTCCTTCCTTCTGCATCTTGCCTTTTTGCTCTGCATCTCAGAAGATATGGACAAACCTTCTTATCAGGTCCAGAAAGGCACACCAAGTTAGTCTGACTAGGCTAATTTCAGCAAGGTACCATGTGTCTGCTCATTAACAAGTCTTTTAAAAATTATACTTGTTGTTACCTGTGACTGCTATGCTGTATTCCTTTATCTCTTTTTGCATCTTGTTAAAAAAACAGACTTACTTTGTAATAGGGAACTTTTTTCTTTGTTCCRCTTCTGCTTAAGACAGCTTAAAAGCTTTTTAAAATTTTATTTATTTATTAATTACAAATTGACATTTATTTCTGAGTTAATTGTAATATATTAGAGATTTTCCGTCCTTGAGTTTAAATGTGCTACAGACAAGTCTCTTTACATGTATCCTGGAAGAGTTTTCAGAATGCTGCAGAATACTACTGATTTACTTCCAGACTTTAACAAAGGCACTTTCCAGTTTCCGTGAGGCCTTAAACTTCCTTATCTTTCTCATGCTGCAAATACATTTGTTCTTCATCCGTCTCTCCCAGTCTTCAGTTTTTCATTTCATTTAGATAAATATATATTTGTAAAATATTTTTGTGGTCTAGATGAGAACTGTATTTTTACCTTGTGCAGCATCATAGCAGAAACTAGAATACTCGTAACAGTGTGAAAAGTAATGCTCTAATATGACAAAACTGAACTAAAATGTGGTTTTCYATGTCGGATCTGCTTGCACTTTTTAAACTTGGTACATGTGTTTACGCTGGTTGATCACACACAGAAAATAATAAAAATAACCAATAGATATAAACCCACTGTGGTTTATTGTAAAATACCCCTCATGTTTAAATGCTTCCTCACTTTTCCAAGTAAATTACTGATCTGATTTCAAATGCCTGTAAAACTGAAAGTTCCAAAATAGACCCACAAGACACTCTTCATTATCATTATTTTTAATATTGCTACCTATTCCTGTCTGTAAAGCCCCTTGAAGAAGATAAGCACTGTACTTGTTTTAAAGAGAAACATCGTTCTGTAGCAAAGTCAGAATCTACAGATGAAGCTCTGAAGAGCCTGTCTTGCAATGCAGTCAAAAACCTTGAAAGTTCTTTTGGAAGGGTGCTTCGATAACCTCAATCAGAACCACAATTCTCAAAACTTATGAAGGGAAGTCATGTTTACTGAGTTTTTAAAAAAAGGCGAATGTTTCAATGCTTTGTGAGATTTAGGATATAATTGTTTACATTAAATTAAAAAGTCCTCTATGTGCATTGGTGTATCACTGCACAGTACTAACTTATTTAATGTGTACAATTAAAGGTAATCAAAATGCCAGTTCAATTAGTCAACGGATGGAATAATATGTACTCTAATCAGAGTTCTCTACAGAAAATGTTTGTTGTTTATGCTGTTATTCAGGATATTTTGGATGGAGGTTGATTTTGTGATTTTGTAATTTTGTAGAGTAAGACTTTTTCTTGTTAAAGTAAAAATTATTCTATATCCCTTTTCCTTTTTTCTTTTTGTTGTATTTCCCGCTACCTAGAAATGCTCTATTAATTTATTTGGAACATTTGAAAAAAAATGATTTCATCTTTTCCTAGGAAAGTACTAAGCTGTTGACAGACTCTCGTAAATTTGAAACTGAGGCAGGCACAGAGTAGTAGAGCAAACAACACTGGGAATGTTTTATCCACTCACTAATGATTAAGAAAATATTCAAGGAAATCAAATAAACAGCTATCTCAATTAATTTCTTTTCTGTCTTTTCAAGCACTGCAAATCTTTTAAATGCATTGCAAGGATTGCAGTTGTATGTTACGACTGAGAGTTCCTTCTGGATGTAAGAATTTATGGCTAGTTAAGAGAAAAATAAGTGGGGAAAAGGCACTGGACACTTATCATCTACTCAACCTCACCAGAAAAAGTACGTACAGATATTTTCCTATGCATCCTTCTTCCTCTTGGTGTCTCCCTTAAAATGGCCAATAGTATAATTTTTCCTGGGACTTAATGGGATTTCCAGTGCCTGCTGGAGACAGAGGAGTTTCCTGTGAATGACCACAGTCTTTTACAAATCTCAGGCAGTTTGCAGACTGCATTATAGGGGGCTTTCTGTCTGTTCTTCAGGGAAGGTGGCTAGCTGGATCTGACATTTTTGCATTTAAGGTTACTGCATCGAATCATGTACCATTGCATCTGTAACACCCTCATTGCCATGAGTGCTCACACAAATAGGAATCATTTATTCATTCATTCATTCATTCATTCACTCCTGCCAGTGAAGGCACAATACTCAAAAATGGCAGGCACCTGAGTCAAGGTGGGCTTTCCATTTTAAACTTCAATATTTCCAAGGCACTTAAAGTTCATGAGCTCACCCACTGCAGTTCTCACCCCACAGAGCTTGGGCTCTCTCCATGGCTTAGAGAGGAAGATGAGGTAAGGCCTTTGGGTCCACTTCTGAAGATATCTTTTTCCCTACGTTGACTGAATGCCTGAGAATCTAAAATAGGTGCCCTGGTCTGCCTTGTTGACATTCMTCATTCATTGGAGTATTTAACTCCAATGGAGTATTAAAAATACAGACTTGAACCTCCTAGTCTTAGACACTGTTTCTTGGACTTGGATTATTCTAAAGAATTTAGGAACTAGTACTTAGTAGACTACAAGCATGTTGGTTTTCTTCATTACGATCATCAGTAAGCAGAGCTATCAGCTTCAGGACGTAATCTATCAGTATAATAATCTAATCAAAACATACACAAAACTCTGCAGGGTAAAAATGTAAAATCTGCCTTTTATTATCCTTGCTTTTCAAAGTATGAGATGCTGTACATGTAATCAGTTTTGTTAATAATTGTAAGGGATTTTGTTGGGTAACATGTTTACCAGTAATAATTAATAATAGATTGTAATTTTGATTATGAATATGATAATAATTTCTAAGTTAGAATTAATTCTCAGGAAATAATGGGAATATTGTAATTACACACTTATATTGGTATACATTTTGTAATGAGTATCTATGAAACTTCAGAGTTTTTATATTATCCATTCAATTATTATTTTGCTTCATTTATGGAAAACCAGTATATTCCGATTATCTGATAATTATCACTCTCACACAGAAAATTATATCTTGAAACCTATTTTCCTTATATTTTGTTCAAAGTTAAGATTATCCAAAACCATTCCTTTCATATAACTTTGAGAGTTACTTTTGTGGTACAAGTTACTTTGTGGTATCCTAGAGTAAAAATTACTAGTGGATCAGTTGGTCTTTGTTAAATGGTTGATTACTGAGCTAAGAGGTTTATTGTGTAAAGAGAATATGCATATGATCAGATAGCACTGACTGACTGACAATTGAATGCATAATGTTGTCTGCCCTCTTGTGACTTTTTATGCATCCATAGGCTTTTTCAAGGGAACTATTTAACAGCATGATTAACTTTATATGTGCCTGCAATCCAGTGAAGTTAATGAAATCAAATATGGATGGAAATCCACTGTATTCAAGCACACAAAACAATGCAATTGTTAAGGTAGTTATTGCTGACTTACTGGAAGAGGCACAATAGACCTAAACTAAAAAAGCAGCTAAATAAAAAAGCTAAAGTCAAAGAAAGTTAAAAAGGAGAAAGAGCAGAAGAGGGGCCAGTGTTGCAGACATAATGAAAAGGCAACAAAGAGCAATACACATTGTGCTCACCTCTTTAAAATCCCTCAGCTCTTAATAGCAGAACTATATGCTCCACACCATCTGCCAGCTGTGAACAGAAAGAAAATCACACATACAGGTACTGTAAAGTACAATCTAATTAGTGTACTAAAGCTTAATATATTTGAGAAATTTTTTTTTGTAAATATAAAAACAATTATAATGGGACAAATCTACTCCCATGACAATATAATGAAGAGGCTTGTGCTTCTGTAATGAAACGTTTCATTATTCTGCATCATGCCTTACTGAATATATTATATAGCCTCATGTACAGCAATTAAAATGGTAATACATAGGAGCAGACACACAGAATCTGAATCACTATAGAGCACGGAGCAGACTACCAAGATTTACAAACTTTTTCATGGAACTGTCACTCTGAGGTGTGACTTGCTTGACCTTTGTGACTTTAGATAGGTCTCTTCAACAACAAGCAGTAAAACCTTTGCAATATATCCAATAGTAATTTTTTCTTCAAATTAAACAAAAAAGATGTATARCAAATCCCTTACATGTATAAGCAAGCGTATTATTTTTCCAGCACTTAGGCCATCCACTCTTCAGGCTTGAGGACAGAACTACCAACCCACATCAAGGAAGCAGCAGTGATGCAGAACAGCTATGGAAAGCACTAAATTTTCTTGCATTACTTGCATGCATAAAAGCATGGTTTTGAAGAATGAGCTTCTTATCCTTGGCCATTCAAGAATTGTGAGAGACCCTGTGGGAGCCAGCCAACAGAGACCTTAAGGAGAAGGGCTGTGTCTGAGCAGGTTTCAGTCTCCATGATAAGCATCACCGTTCACACATTGTTTTAGGAGATCAGCATGAGATAACAAGGGTTCCTCTTTTGTGTGGTGGTCCAGTGCAGTTTTTCTGATACTTTTTGAGAAGGTAGCTTTCCCCTGAACATTTGTGTTATATWTAAGTTCAATTCCTTAAGTGTGGCAAACGCCAGCTATAATTACTGTAGAGTAGTTACTCTTAGCCCTTTGTTTTAGATGCAATGTACCCTTGCTGTCAATGAAAGATAGTGACTATCACACAGCTTCGAACAGCAGCAGGCCACTTGGACATGATCATCTTAGATGTCTTCTCCAGCCTAAATGGTGCTATGAATAAGCAAGGACCACAGGTCTGGTACCCAGTGGTTAGGTATTCGTCCAGTACAAGGCACGCCTTGGCTTCACTTGAATCACTTGAGTGTTTGTTTTCTTTGCAAGGAAAATATATAAATACTCCAAGGACTCATAACCAGAAACACACCCCAGAGTACCATATTGTGAAATCTACATTGGGGACATGCTGTAAAACCAGTAATAAGCAGTTCTAGACAAAAGCCTTTCCAATGGAGAATTGCTGGATCCCAAGAGAAGAGCAACAAACCAGTTTCCTGGAGCTGATTTTTAATAACCACTTCAGGAACAGATCAAATTGCCTTTACAACTATTACCATAAACTTTTTGAATTTGGAAGTTAGTTGTAAAATTTAGACAATTTCAGCAGCCCTGCCAAGGCGAGGGAACKACGTTTCAAGTGTTGCTGACCCTGACTTAGGTCTCTGAAGTAAATGGGCTGGATGGTTTCCTGCATGCTGTGCTCTCTTGGTGCCAAGGGGTACAGTGATGTTTCAGCTGAGATGGGAGAGAGCACACAGTGCATACTGCTCCTGTTGGAGCATTTGCTTTGGAATTTAATCTCGTCTGCATGAGGCGTCAGAGTAACACAGCAGTAGAAAATGGGATGTATTTTAACCAACACTCACCACAGGTGGCTATGCAGCAGGAAGATTACCAGGCCTATTTGCACAATGCAGTACATGAGCTGCCTTCCGATTACTCCAAAAGCAACAAAGAGCACTGTGGATTATAAGCCATACTACATATTTTATGGCCCTAGTGACCAATACGAGACTGAAGCCACTGAAAGAATAAATGAAACACTTTCATACTCATAATTAAAATAAAACATTACCCTTTTTTTGTTATAGGCCCAGTGCTTGTAAACTCAGTTGTAATTCTCCTGACAGCCACCTCTGGGATATACCATGTGGTCACATCTCCTTGCTCTTGTTGGTGCATAATATGCTTTGCTATGTTTTTTTTTTTCTTTTACTTTCTTTTCTTAAGCAACCCAAACACACAAATTTGAAAGTCAGTACATTCTTGATGTACCGTTACAGGAAATACCTGGGACAGGATTTGAGAATGATAGAAACATTTTAGCTGCTCATGCTCAACTTGCCAGCTGCCCCAGAAACAGATTTCCCATAAATTATGTTGCCTAAATACTAATCACTGCGAATCAATTTTCTGGGAACATTTTAAGTTTTTTTTTTCCAAATTCGAGTAGATTTTCTATAGGTTTCACATATTCCTTATTATTAAACTCTGTGGAAACATCTTTTTAAATACTTGCAAATATAAACTATCAGTGATTTGATTAATTTGCTGAGAAATAGTTTTAGTGTGCTGCTTGATATTAGAAACATTCCTTAGAGAACTCTTGGGGAAGAGGCAGGGAGAGAAAAAAGTGTAATAAAAATATATATAGAGGGGTCATTTTCTCATTCCCAAACTGGGCAATGCTGAATAAACTGTTGTGAGTGTCTTACAGCATTGGCAGTCATAGGCTGACAGGACAGGGACAGTGAGACAAAAATAGGAATGAGAAACACAGGGCATTGGAATGTCCATGATGAGGGGTGTCTGGGAAGGACTAATCTGAGATCACACAATGCTGGTGGGAAGACATAGGTATTGAAAGAGAAATAGTAGTACTTGGAAAAGACAAGTCTGGGACACCATGAACACTTTTCCTCTGTGAAGTGCATGTTGACAGTTCTCTCCTACTGCCAGATTTATTCCCACATCTACTGTCTTTACACTCCAAACATAACACTATATAGATGCACAGTCCTGTAGCTTTGCTAAGAGGGCAATTCTGTTTCAGTAGTCTTTTGTAAGCTCTATTTAAAAAGGTTTCTTTTTTTCCTAAAAGTTAGCAACCCGGTTACAACTGCAACAACAAAACCAAACCTTCCTTCAAAGAAATTGTCAGGATGTAGACTTGTTCAGAAGACTTTTCATAAGTGTTACTCTTGAGAACACTGTTGAAAAACTGTCCACTTTACATTCTGTAAATTAAAAAATTATATTAGACATTAATATCTGTTTTTAAAAAAAAAACCCAATGTTTGACATTTTGCTGTTGTTCTGTGTCCTGTTGTGTTTGCGGATTTTTTCTCAAGATTTGACTACATATAGGCCTTTTGAAAAGAGGAGTAAAAAATGTACATTATATTAAAATACAATAAGTCCCTGCTTGGGCAGGTTAAATTGTCTTAGTCTGTTGAAAGTGGGTTAAGTTTATTGGAGTGTGAAAGTAAAAGAAAATGAAACCAGAATAGACAGGATTCTGAATCTTTCTAAAAATAAACAGGGCTGTAATATGGACCTTGTTTTAGCTTGTGGTGAAGGATAGTGGTTAGGGAGAGTGATCACAAGGCTTTTGCGGAAATGAGGTACACCAGACCATGTTAGAAAGAAGAGATTTGGAGCATAACAAACCCATTGCTCAGTTTCTCCCATTCCCCTCTAAATGCAACCAGTGCATGAAGTCTCATCTCACTGTCACTGTGGCTTGAATACTTTCCAATCCTTGATATGTTCCAAATTATTATAAATTCAGCTTCCCCTATAAAAGTCAGATCAATGTAACATGCTTTTGGTGTGAGACTGAAAGCAGACATGGCTACATCCCAGCTGGTGGATATGTGGTAATGAATTTCAAATAAATTTCAAACATTTGTTAAACTCCTCCTGAACAGTTTTACTTGCTACTAGTAAAATATAGATGCCATAACTGAGCATTCACACTGAAGATTTTAATTACACTGAGACTGAAAATAGAGTATAATATTGAAATAGTCTGTCTTCTGTTCCACTAGCCTGCTGGCCTTAAAAATTTCAGAGTAAACTTTCTATTTCTCTTCTTTCTCAATTTCTCTTCTTTCTCAATTTCTCACTTTATTTACAATTAAAATCTACATTTTCATAGTCTTTGAAACTAGGCTGATTTGTATTTGATTATCTGTCTCAGAGCTCAAAGTCTTAACATGTGTATTATAAAAATTCCTGAGTTTCTATTTTATAAATCTTTAAGTAGATTTCTTTGAAAACCAGATTTCACCAAGTCTGTTTTCATATATTTATCCGCTGCATTTGTCTGTCTTACTGGCTCATATTAATTTWAAAAAAAAAAAAGTGAGGCTCAAAAAACAGGAATAGTTTAGCAGAAAAGGGCCTGCCACGTTAACTCAATTTTTAAGARTGAGCCAGGAACTCAAGTCCTTTCACTTCAGTAGAACTAAGCTGGTTCCTCCCGAAGGAGGTTTTGCCTGTGCATACTCAGAGCAAGTAGCAATCATAGTAGTTTGTAATTATACTAAGTTTGATTACATATAAAATATGGGAGCTGAAACATCTGATTTTGACTTGTAGAAATAGAATCAGAATGTCCTATTTTCAGTTGTCCACTTATGTTTTTTACTTCTTTCCTCAGTGTCCTGAAATGAAGGACACTCCATCCAACATCTATCAGCACGGGAGGAATGGAAGATGCAGTAATGTMTATTATACTTTTGGAAAGTCAGTAAATTGCACTAGCTGCCAGTGAGTGCGGTAAAGATTCTGCTTTTCATTGCTTCCATCTGCTGGTTTCCTTTTGTGTTGAACTGGCAATTTGAGCAAAATCTCATCATGTGGAATTGGTAAAATATTATCTAACAAGAAAATAGGAGTTTCTTATTTTGCATCATAACCTGATGTATTTTGGTAATAAATAGCAAAATGCAAAGACATTTAAACAACATTGTAAGCTGCTAGTATGTAAGTTTACTAAAATTTAGCATGGTATTTTTTTCACAGTTTCCCCAAATTTTTTAGCTAAGGAATCTTGCACAGGAACATAATGAATTGGCTTGGTTTTCAAAAGCATGCTTAAAAGCTTTTGCACTGCTTGCATTTTAGAAAAAACAAAACAAACTTTAATTTAAGACATTAATTAGTTGTTTAGCTTTAGGCATCCAAGTCTTAGAAATTGCAGCTTTTTCTAACAGTTGTAAAAAGTATTTTACTGAATTTTCAAACACATCAGCATTTCAATGAAATACCACTATTTATTTAACTAAATTGTTGATTGTTAACTGTCCAGAACCATATGCATAATTTTCTTTTGTTTTGCAGTGTATATGATTAAGTAATTTCAAATGTTATTTGTAAAAATTTTGCAAACTTATTCTTTAGAGCTAAAAAAACCACTCTTTTGACAGTGTGCACATCCTCAGTATGCAGACACTTGAGTGATAAAGGTATTCTCTTTAGATGAAGCTTATAAAACTTGAATGTCTGAATATCAATTGGATGTGATGCCTATCTGTACACAGACAAGATTAGTTACGTTATAAATGGGCACTCTGGGATGCCTCTTTCCCCCTCCATTTCTGTTTTAATTTCATAAAGAATAAAAGCAGACTCTAAATCATCCACATTTCTTGAAAAATAGTCTTCAACATATTAGATGCAATTCATTTGACCTAACTGTAAATGTTTATAATGCAATAGTTGCCTTACATCCCTTCTCATGTAATGTGAGGAAAACACTTTAGGAGAAGAATTCAACTAACCCATCTTAGATGCTTGGTTTAATGCAAAAGGAATTATTCTGAAAAATTCTGCCTCCTCTTTATTATCTCTGGTGAGGTTGTAGACAAATAGCTCTGATATACACCCATCTTTAAAGCATCTGAGTTTGGATAGGCACATCCTTTCTGGAAGCAAGGTGATAGCTGTTAAATCCTCTGTTGTTGCCAACAGTGATGACAAATGGAAAAACAATCATGTATGCCCTTTAAAATGTTTGTATTTTGAGAAGCCAGAATGGGTTGTAGTTACAAAGAAAGATGAGGGGACTTTTTCAGCAAGTTTTGCTTACACAGTTTCACTAAAGCCTGGTGCTCTCCAGGCTCTGAGAACTTTAATGTAAGTTGCCAACCACAGGAGAGCAAGGAACAATGTTTAGACCTATTACATAATGTAATCAATTAACTGATCCAAAGAACTTTTAGGACTTAAAATTAGGATAAACAGTGGGTTTTTTTCTCTTTTCATTGAAGATGTTAATCACCAATTTAATTGCAAAAAAAAAGTAAGTTACATTCACTACTATATTGTTACAACAAACAAACAAGCAGACAAAAAAGGAAAAAGGTAGTTCTAGAACGAATTTGTGAAGATGTTACCAAGCCCATCCATACCTCATAGTAAATTCTTCCCAGTATTTCCACAGATATTTCTATTTAATGTAATTATATCCATGATCTTGACCTGTTATTCACCTCTGCCTCATCTGAGCCAGTTATGTTGCTAGACAGGTCTAAACTAAATAGATAATAAATCTCACTGTACARGTGTACCAAAAGCCTTCATGCAGGTCTGGTTATCTTTGAACTACCTTGTATTATAGGGTCCACATCTTGCCTCATGATATGGGGGAAAAACTCCACCATTCTCAAGAGTTCACAAGAACTTGCCTTTAAACAGGSTGTGATGGGGAGAGACTAACCCTGACAGTCTGAACAACAGACACCAATCACTATGCTGTGGCAGAGCTCTTCCTGGATCCTCAGAACCCCAGAGGGACATTACCACAACTCAAGAAGCCTGATATGAATATTTAATCTATTTAAAATTGGGTGATTATGCAGATACTGTGCATCTGAGAGAGTTGTTCCCCCAGGGGCTTATAAAAATAAATACTACATCTAAAATATAACAGCCAAAATGCAGGTGGTGAATTCTCTCTCTGTTGCTTACTTGCAGCTCTTCTTGGCTTGTCCTGATGTGCCACTGAAACAAATGGGCCTTCTCTGAAAAACGATTGCCAAGGTACACACACCGTCCGCAAGGGATCAAGGGGCTCATCACTGGAATATGAGGTGTTCCTCCAAGCCATCTACTGCCATATGGGTGATGGGTTTGATGATATGGGGAATAGTTTATAGGTTTTCTTTTTAGTGCGTGGTATATYAGAGTCTCACATTTTAATGAATTCCATAAATAAAAGATGATGAAATGCCAATGTTTTGTGAACTACATGCAGCTAGTTTCATCTTGAAATCTGGCTACATAAACAATGTTGTAACCAACATTTTTTACCCTGTCTTCTCTGTTGATGTTCTTGGAATTACTAGTTAAACAGCAATAGATCACTTTCATTACCAAAAATAAAATATTGAGCTAGCATCATTCTGTTTTCTGTACTTTCACCTCAGCTTCATCACTCACACTGAGAGCAATTGATCCATTCTGGGTAATGGAGACCTGTCTTCGTGTGGGAAGCAATTTGTTGTTCTAGCTGAGGCCTTTGGCACACTTCACTGTAGTGCTCTAAAACAGTGTGTAAAATGGGGACATTAGGCTCCACGCCAGTCACCTCGCTGTCTTCTCCACAGCATTGGGTACCAGATTTCAGAAAGGTTGTAGTGGAGAAGAGAGGAACTGAGACCTAGACCAACYTGCAACAGGAGGGTTCTAATGGTGGCTTTTAAAGGAGTGTAAACCCTCTCAGAAACAATCTTTATTTTCCCTTTTTGGACGAAAATAATGAAACATTCATCAGAGATTCTGGTTCTGTCAGGAACAAACAGCAGCTTGATGAGCTTCTACAACTGCTGTTCATGCACACACCCCGAGGAAAAACAGCGAATTAATAGCTTATTTGCTTTGCTTAGTGAGAGAGAAGCTAGGGCTTGTAGAATAATAATTCAGTCAGAGAAATCGTTAATAAATATGTAATTTCGTGCTTATTTTCAGAGAAAAAAATTACTCTGACTTTAGATGGACTGATCTTTGTAAGACATAAAAACTTGCAGTGGAAAGAGGCTGCTCCTGGTGGCAGAGGATCTTAATCCCTTTTTAAAAAGCAATGCTCGTGCTGCAGAAGCATTCAGCATATTGCCATGGAGAGGGGAGAAAGCTCAAACAGTTTTCTCTCTCCCTCAGGTGTCTGGGCTGGAGCASAGTGTTGCGCTGCTGATCAAAAGCAGAGTATTTGTTCTTTAACCTCTCTGCTTCTTTTACTGCGGATGGGTGCAAAGGTCACAGAGCAGAGGGGTTACCCTATCTGCCACCCCAGCCCAGCAACTAAGCCTCTAGCAAACACATTAGTGTTTAATTTGTCATCCCCGATGGTGCGGCACCAGTGCTTGTTGTCCCAGCCCTGCCGCAAGCACTCGGTGGGGCTCCGTGCAGGAGCAGAGTGGGGAGGAGATGTGCCGGCCAGGAAACCATTAGCCAGGGCTGGGTCCGCATTCCTTGAGTTTGTTGCCTTACCTTGAACACTGGATTTTGATACACAGCTTTGAGGGGCAGTCGGGAAGGGACTGGAAGGCAGCGGTCGCACCAACGAGTGGCAACCGCTGGTTCTCCAAACATCTCCCCCTCTCCTCTCCCCTTGTCTCCCTCCTCCCCCACTTCGCAAACAAAGAGTGTTTTGATTGCTTGGATGACAGCACAGGAATTTGCCTTTTCAAAAGCACTCTCTATATATACACAGCCTAAGTACTGTAACCAGAAGAACCTTTAAAAGCCATCATGGGTAATGGAAGCTGCAGCAGTGACCAGTTGCATTTGGAACCAGAGTTTCTAATGAACACAGAAAACACAAAGACAAGTCTGCTCGTTAGTCCAATGGCATGATGGGCAAGAGTCAGTAAAAAATTATATAATAAGTTGCCAGAATAGTTTCTATTGCTTTTGCTTATGTTTGATTCCCTCCAGTGTCTCTGTTTGCAAAGTCCTATGTTTACAAAGCTGTCTGAAATATACCATTTAAATTCATTGCATAATGCACAAAAATCAATTTTCTTGTTCAGCAGCCAAAGGGCAAGAGAAGTAATTTTTGTGCATTACAGCATCATTTCAAACTGGACCATTTGTGACAGGTTTTCAAATGTGCATTATGCCAAATTAGATGAAAGGCACTACAGGGTGATTACATACATTAAAGGTATCTGGGACAGCAGTCAGCTCTCCAAAAAGGGGAAAAGATTTCTGGGAAGTCTGAGAAGCATGAAGACAGGTGAGGAGATGTCCATTCTGCAGAACTGCTTAGTTTAAATGTAATTCTCAAAATTAAACCATATTTATAACCATATATAAAACCATATTTTATAAAATTTGCCTTCCTGGAAATACATATGCTTTTTAGCTTGCCCACCTCCTTCTCCATATTAAGACCTTATTTCTTATGTACTCTGCTTTTTGCATCATAGTTTCCCTTGCCCTGTCCTAATCCTGGTGCTGTCATGTCCTGCCTCTCTATTCACTTGCCAAACTTGTTTTTCAGTCTGTCAATCATTCTGACTTTAACCTGCTCTAAACTTAACTTCTGCCCACCCAATACTCCAGCTCCTACAGTGCCCAGAGCTTTCCCCAGTCTTCATCTGACCATATCAGCCTTTTGATCCACCTTGTTATTCCTTTCCCTACTCTTTCTCCTAGTTTTGTGGGCAACACTTATTCCTACTCTTCATCTGCTCTGGAGAAAGATCCTGAACTGTAATACTGCTTATAAATACAACTTTTATAATGTCTTCTCTTCTGTCGTTCATAGTAGGTCTTCAGGTTTCATTTTTGTCCTCACCAAACTCTTGTTTTCAAAAGCTCTTTACAACTTTCAGTTTTCCTTTGCTTAGTCTTAGATCTTTCTTGGATCACTGACAGGCTCATGCACAGCCTATCTATGCCTTTGTTATTCACTTCTCTTTACTATCTCTTCTCTTTACCACATCCTATTCCATTACCATTCCCAAATGGCTCAGCTCAAGACCACTTCCTTGTTTCTCAATTCAAGCTTCCTTCTTTTTTGCCTAGATCCTGTCACAATATCAACCATTTCCTTTATCTGTACATGCCTCCTCCCTTAACTATATCTTGTTGGGCTCTTTGTCATTGCTGCATCTCACCCATCTCTCCTTGTTCACTGTCCTTCTCTCTCTGTCCTCACTATGAATGGGCACTCTCTGCCTGAGGACATGATGCTCTCTGACTCCTTCCTCTAACCTCCTTTCCATCTAACCTCGGCTCTAATCTACACCTTATATAGAATTTGCCTTTCTAGAAGTAAGAAATTCCTTGTTATCTACCTGTAAAACAGACCTTTCCATTGTGATTCTCTCCAATCTCTCTCCTGAGTTCACTCCCCAGCTTCTCTTAACCAGTTCTTTGTGGAGTAAATACCTTTTCAGTTTTTCTCTGCTTAACATCCCATTTATCGGATATTCTTCCCTCTTCTCTCAAGTCCCACTACTCCTGTGGTGATACTGGGTTCCCCTTTTGTTTATACTGCTTCCTTACAGACAGTGAGTATTCACATCATTCATGCTAGTGGTTCTCATATATTGCCTAACAGCCACAAACCCTTCCTGGCTTGTCAATATTTTCTCATATCTATCTCAACTCTCACTGAAATGAGAGTATTCATGCCAGAATCTCAGCATCTTATTTTTATCTACCTCCACCTCTTTTCCCGATTTTTTGGCAGCTTTTGTTGAAAAATTCTTAATTTCAGATTTTCTCCTACCTCTCTCAGTCCTTCCTCTCCATTTACATATATCTCACCAAAATTAATATAATTGCTATTAATATAACATATAAACCCCCTCTTCTCTCTTCTTTCTCTTTAAGTCCACTTTTCTAATTCTTTATTAGTTTTAGACCACATGTGTAGGCAACATCAAGAGTTTCAAGTGAGGTTAACACTGTACAGCATTGAGTAGCTATAGACACCAGGCTGTATGGATTATTGTCTGGTGTTTTTGTGAGCTGTTTTGTTCCCACTCTAAGTGAGAGTTAGGGACAGTAGGTCAACCTATGTGGGTCTTTCATAATAACTTTTACTGCTTTGTTTAAATACTTACCTTACATCTAGGTCTCCATTTGTTTTTCCTCTTTTGTTAGATGCCTCCTGCATCAATGTTATCTCTCACATTCTGATCATTAGAAAAAATTACAGTAGCATTCCTAATCTGCAGGCAGACATCTTAAACCTAAAACCAAACACTAAAGCCAGGATTCTACAGGCTTCTTCTTCCCACTGATTCTCCTGAGAACTAGACAAATAGCAATTAGCTAAAAAACTTTCTAATTTTAGCTGCATACCAGAAGAAATCTATAACAGATTAAGAAAAAGTTGGAGATCAAAGATCGTATGGCACTAAAAAGTCCTCCACTTATATACTATGTTTCTCCAGTTTTGATTGTAAAATTGATTTTGTATTTTCAAAATGTATTAACAATATCATTATAAAATAGCAATACTGAGGGGACAATTAGGCTTGTTGTCATTGCGTGAAAAAAGAGTCTTAAGGTGTCAAGAAGTTAAAAGTGTTTATTTCCTTTTATGGGACTCCTTTCAGATGGGTAGATAAATAGTGGAGTGTTATTTAATTCTTTGTAAAGGAGATACCATCACATCTCTTTGACCATCAGAATGTAAGTTGGTGTCAGCTTACCCCATTCATATCCCATTCAAAGCCCTCATTACCCTGCTGTAAGAACTTTATTGTCATTTGATCAGTATCTCACAGCACATGGTTACTGTACATACTGATTTTATCCTAAGACTATTTAAAAAAAAGGAAACCTGTACTAACAGCTGACTTTACTGATACTATTACTGCTGCCTAGCTGTTTTATTGGTCTTAGAAGCCCAATAACATGAAATATTATTATATAATTTGTGGGGCCTTAATCTATTATATGATAAGGAACGTGCTACATTTATTAGCGAATGAAATCTGGAGGTACACCAGTGATATGTTACATTACACAGTCACTCAGATGCAGAAAAAGCCAATTTAGTTACTAGAAAGTCAAAACTAAGACAGCAAAATCTTTGCTATGAAGCTCTGGTGGTTAATTAACAGGCAAATTCTGATTTCACCCTGCTGTTTCAAAATGAAAGTGTTTTTATCCTAAACTAATTTCTTGTCCACAATAAATAATACTTTAAATTTCCTGCTAATCTTACATAGATAACAATCTAGCCTTTCAATTGGCATTTGGAGGATAGGAACATCTCATATTTACAATTAGTTTGCTGTTTTTAAAAATATTAATCTTTATATAGCTTGCCAGCTGGAGGGTTTGGGGGACTTTTTGTAATCACTCCTGGGCAGGATTTGTGTTTTATTCTCCCCACGATTTCTTTGAGCTTAACAAAAAACAGAGTTTAGAAGATTTGTTTGGTCTTTAACTTGATTATTTAAATAAGAGATAAGCAATTGCCATTACAGCAGCTAGGCAATAATTTCCTGGGGTCAGGGTCTCTCCTGCCCAGTGTACACCTCTATTGTTAATGGAGCTGAACATGCACACAGGCATTTTTAGACGGGAATGTTAAACATTCCCCATTTATTTTACAGTGCAAATACTTACAAGACAAAACACAGACTTCAGGAGTCAGTCTGAAGACTTTAAAGAAAGACCTAGAAGAACAAAGAGATTTAACTACCTAACCATTACTTTTTCATCACAACTTCTAACTTTAGAACTGCAAAACCTTTCTTAACTATCATAACTCCACTTAGCCATCACCTAACTCTCATGAGGTGGGGTCCAGGCATCAACGTTTTTCTCAGCATTTCTTCAGTGGACTAGCTGAGCTTTCCTTTAGGAAACACAGTACATTCCTCTACGTGTACAGGGATCTTAGGTACAGATGCCTATCAACCAAAAACAGTTATTCTAAATTCCTTAAGTGGGTATCGACCAGAAAGGTTTCTTGTTCAGTTGGATGAGTATCTGTAGAGGTATTAAGTGTTAGGGGTCAGGGACATTTGTGTGGTGAAGTGTGACCCCAGGAGCAGGAGTCTGTATCAATCAGAACCTCATCATTATACAGGACCTGAGGTTACAGCACAAAGTTGTGTCAGGGGAGCTTTAGGTTGGATACTAGGAAAAGGTTCTTCACCCAGAGGCTGGTTGGGCATGGGAAGAGGCTCCCCAGAGAAATGGTCACAGTACCAAGCCTGACAGAGTTTAAGAAGGGTTTGGACAATGCTCTTGGGTACATAGTGTGACTCGGGGATGGTGCTGTGCAGGGTCAGGAGCTGGACTCAATGATTCTTGTGTGTCCTTTCCAAATGAGGATAATCTACGATTCTATGACAATTTTTTTCCCTTTAATACTGGCTGGTGTATGCCTCTGGTTGCCTTTTAGCTACCTTTCAACCATCACAAAAGAGTGTGTTTCCTCAATTTTCTTGTCTGAATTGACTTCTGCAGCTGCCACTGAGCTGAAAGTCAAAGTGCAGCAGGTGGTGGATACTGTTATCAAGCCAGAGCACTGCTGAATCCCAGAGTTGAAAGGCTCCCAGCCCACACTATGGTCACCTCTTCAACCAGAACAATAAACCTCACTGAAGGATTTATTACCTGTGCCTGGGGCCTCACTTAATATAGCCCTCTCCCTATCCTTGCTGCACTCTCAGGTTAGGAGCAACTTAGTCCTTTTTACTGTTGGACAGAGAAATGATAAGAAGCTTTTGGTTAGTTCTGAAGGAAACTTCTACATTTTTTAGCACCTGTATTTTCTAGAAGAGTGTGGGTTTTTTTACTTCAGGCAGAACAGGTTTGCAAGTTGCAGTAGCTGAGTACCTTAAAGATGCCTTGCAGACAATTCTGCAAAGCTCTGTGACTTCAGCAGAAGGAGCTTTCCTGAGGCAGTCAGCTTCACAATTGCTTTACAAAGAAAGAATATTGCCATCTTGACATTTATCAGTAGTAAAAAGTATATCTCAGGGAGGAAAATATTGTGACAGAGTTCAATCTGCTCAGCATTCAAATTACAAAGATTTTACAAGTGTTTACTGTTTATCAAGAGTAAAGGTTCTGCAGATTTTAATAAGACTTGCATTGCTAAATACCCAAGTAACTCTTGGAAATTTCACCCTAGTGATTCTTGAGGATAGTCTTTGTGAGAAATTACTTCTGGAGAGTGGAACACATGGCTCATCCAATACAGTTGCTTGTTCTCGCTCCTAACCATTCTCTTCAGCCACTGTGAAGAAGATTTACAAGCCCCTGGCAGGCATGGCTGAAGGTCTGCCTGTGCATGGCACTCAGTTTGCTCTCTTGGTTTTATTTTCTTTCTTTTCACAGTTCTAGAGAAATCTGTGTAATTGACATGTGAACAAGTTATGCAGCTAGGAAGATGCAAAAAAGAAAAGTAACAATGCTTGTTAATCAACCAAGATTTATTTGCTATGATGACATGACAAGACTCTGTGTTAGATACAGTGATATTGTTTATCTTTAATAATGATCTAGAAGAAGTAATGATATGCTAATGAAACTTCAGGTTTCATTGTGAAAGATGTTCTTCTGTAATTCATGTGAGCTGAATAATTGCTTCTGTAGTGGTAAACTAGGACAGAAAGATACAGTAACTCAAGTGTCTCAGGGTGTGCACACACATGCATACCCCTGCACACACAGTTAAATTCCTAAACTGAAAAGAGTGCTATAATCAAAGAAATATTGAAAGAAGCACAAAACCCCAACAGTCTACGTTGGAAAACCTGATATTCAAAAGACACAATATATCAAGACACAAAGACCTGGCAGAAGCTGTGCTTCACCCTCCAAGAATGCATATTGTCAGCTATAAAATGTCATAATATCTCAAACCAAAACATAAAGTTTCTTACAGTGAATACAGAGGTGTTCATCCTTTGTTATAGGACAACTTGTTAAGATGCATGAAGTTGTCACTCCAGCTAGAAGAGATATGTTTCATTTTGCACGTAGAATATATATCTAAAGAGAACAGTGAGACTGCTTTATTTGACAGTTAAAGTAGGTCTAGAAATAGTGAAAAGTCCTGTGTGTATCTGTGGATKGCTTATCTCAATCTCTGGACAGATTTTTGTGCAAAAATTGATATAAAGCTTTTCCACAGATTCTTTTTTAGATATTCCAAGTTTCCCCTCACAATATATAAGCATTGCATTTAAAATTATGAAGTTTTCCAAGCAAAGGATTTCAGTGAATAGGATGCAAAACATATGAGTGCATTTTGCCTGGTATCTATACCCCATTATCTGAAAGATCTTATGTCTTTGACATAATAGACAATGAATTGCCTTCTGCTTTCAGTTACACTTATATAAATCTGGAGTAACACCTTTGGAATCCAAGATGAGTTCTGCCTCAATCTCTCTCTTTTTAGATGCTGGACCGCGGCCAAGCTTTTTACTTTGAATAACTGCCCCCAGTGTTGGGATTGTATTCGCAAGTAATCCATAGGAGGTGCATTAGAAAACAGAGCTCTAAACTCTGGGAAATGCTGGGCAATTAAAGTCCGTGCCATATTAGTCTAAAGTCTAGCCCATAACTTTAAGGAAATCTATCCAACTGCGTGTCCCATGCATGCAGCTGGAGAGGAGATGTGCCTGCACAGGCTCTGCAGTCTGCAGCCTGGCTGGAATGTGAGGCTGCTCCCTCTTCGCAAAGGGAGGCAGGATCCCTCTGCTCTTCCCTCTTCAAGTGTCTTGGTTTTAAACATACTTAAGTAAAATTAAGAAACATGTCTCAACCCCCATTCTCACAAGCTTGTAGAGCTTTAGATGACCTTGTAAGGAACTGCAGGTGGTTGCACGCTGCATTTGTTCATTCATTCTCTCTGCTGAGAAGTGACAAGCCACACTTTTCATAAATCAGTTCAGTTCTGTGCATYTGAAACCATGCTGTAAACCAGGTTAATAAAATAACCCAGATTAAAATGAATCTGACCAAAGTACTAGAAACAGAAGTTTTAGAGTTGTAATTTTCCTGCCAAATCATTTTGTAACATGCAATATATGCTTAAATTATTGCAGAATCTACTGCTTTGCAACTAGTTCTTTGAGAAATATCTATGATGTATAAGTCCACTGATATCTGCAGGTCAAAAATTATGCTTTAGAAAACTGACTAGACAGAGACCTAACAAAATGTTTGAAGCTCTTCATGTCAGGATCAAAACATCCTTCTGGCCTTTCTTAGTGCATACACTGTCACACACATGCACAAGTTTCTCTCCATAATCACTTATTTTTGCAGGAAAAATCACATATCAGCATAATTTTCTAGGCATGTGAATTTTGACTTATTTCATATTTTATTAGGAATATTTCCTGTCTTTAGTTATACACCAAGTCTGGAATGCCTTTTCTTGCATTTAAGGGACAAATGTACAGGAACTGTGTTTCCAACTACTTAACAACTCATGTGTAATGTGTTTCTCATTTCAACAATTCCCACCACTCAGCTCACAGTTTTATTAATTTTTCAGATGAAGTTTTGCTGATATGTGGTTAAAACATTCAAAAATATTACACTGTATTTCTCTGCTACAAGTTGCTGTTGGAGTAATTTACTCAGTGTTAGTACAACATCACTCCACATCACTCTTTCAAAAACTGAAGGAAAAAMCACACTTCTGAAGACAAGAGTTGGTAAATCAGTTCTGTACTAGTTCAGACAGACTTTTCCAATAATAAGCCTAACAACAATATTAATAATTAAAAGGGTCAGATTCTCTACAAAGTTTAATTTTGCAAAGGGAACTGAATGACTTTTGAGCTTCTGTTTTGGGAAGAAAAGGGAAAAAAGTAAGATAATAAAGTTGAAAATGTCACATTTGAATTAATAATGATGAAAAATGGATGTAAAGGCCTTTGCAGCATCCAAATCATGCCAAAGTAAGATTTAGGAAGATCTGAAGTCCTGCAGATGGCAGGGGCTGCCTTGTAGCACAGGACAGTGCTCCCACTGCAAACAAGCTGCCAGGCCCACTGGCCAATCGGTCTGGTCTGGAAGCATTTACCTGGAATTAGAAATCACCACAACTTGAAATAGTACTTTTTAAAACAAAAGTAACTTTCTATGAAGCAATCAATGTCATCAGTCCTTCTAGGCTTGTCAGAATCACTGGGCCTAATCCTGACACCCACATGTATCCTAATTTATACAGGGTTATGAAGGAATTGCAGAAAGAAAAGAGATTTAGCCCAAAATGTTGCCTTAAGCCCTAAACTACCTGTTGAGACTGAATCTCTCTGGAGTAAAATGACTTATTTCTATCTACTTCATTATGTTCTGGATGAGACCCAAAGGACTGTACATTTTAAGTGTAAGAGTATACCTTTATTTTTCACCATACATGCACCTGCCATGGAAACCTGAGTTACTTCCACTTAAGAAGGCAGTGGTTCCCAAAATATGGTCAAATAACAGTAACTTACAATTCATAATGAGCAGACTTGACAGTAGGGGACAGAGACATGTTGGATGGAATATTCTGGGACCAAAGTTGTGCTTATGGCATAAGGCAAGTTCTGAGTTTTCCAACACCTTGCAGTCAAGAAACATGGTGAAGATTTCGCTTTGTTTCTCCAAATTATCTAAACCCTGAGGCAAGTCTTGCTGCAAAGGTGTCTTCTCAGTGACTGAATTATGTGCCCTGTGTGCCAAAGCTTTGGTGTCTGTAGTGCTTGTGATGGAGAAAAAACCCAGACCAGTCAATTTAAAATATTGTTGAACAGTAATTTAATAAAGAAATTCTGACTGGGGCAGTCCACAGACTGCTCAATATTGGAAGGGAAATTTTTTTCTTTTTATTTTAATACAAAAACCAGGCCTGAATGGCAGATGTGTGTGTGCCTTGGCAGCAGTATTAAAATCTTCCAGTGAGTTTGGGGAGGTTTTCGATTTCAACGTGGGCATGGTTTCCCTTAGGCCTTCCTAATGCTTCCCAGGGGGATGCCATCCCTGCTGCACACCTGGGAAACCAGCAGTGGGGTCACTGTGCTGCCGTGCCGAGGGAGAGAGGCAGGGCTGCTGCACAGATGGGGACTGCTGGATGCTAAAAGGGTGCATTACCTGCCCGAGTCGCAGTGCAGCCCCAATTATTGTGGGGTGCTGGGTTCATTGTCAATTAGAGTGGCAGTGACCGTGAGCAGCAGCTGTGACAGATGGCTGGACTCCAGCCACCTTGTGGCAATGGGATCAGAGCCAACTCAAATCTTTTCTTCCCTCTTAAAAAGAAATAGAGAAAAAAAAAGGGAAAAAACTCTCAAACCCCAACACAGTTGTCAGTTAGTTGCAACGAATAAGGGGGAAGTATCATATCTACAAAGGCAGTGTTTATCTGTTCTCTATTAACCCTTACTTTCAGCTTTTTGAAGTCAAGATTTTGTTTATTTATTACTTACTTCAAGCATGCTTTTAGCAGGATGTTCAACCCGAAAGACAGTTTATTTTAAACCTTTGTTCTGAGGGGAATTTACAAGATGCTTTACTTAAAACTGAAGCAGTTTAACCCAGCTGTTAGATTCTTAACTGGAGAAATTTTCCCCTTAGAACTGTACCAGCTCTGTTTCTGAGCACAGCACATTAAGACAAATCTAAGACTGAACATATTGTCTCTGATGAAATCCGATTCTGTTTATTGGCTTAAGGTGATATTTACCCTGTTTTAAAAATTGGAATCATAGCACCCTTCCTAATCTTATCTGGGCAAGAGTCAAAGTGCCCTCTGAAAGGCTTACACTGCGTTATTTCCAGGTGGTTTGGGGTGTTGAGCACCTCTTCATTCCTCTCTAGGTTCACCACAGCCAGTGTAAACCTGCTTTTGCAGGCACCAAGGAAATGCCTCAAACTCTATCTAAGTAACCAGTGCAGAACAATCAACACAAATACAGCCAACATGGGCCACGTCTTGACAGCATTCTCCACCAAGTTACAGTTCCTGCACAATTCAAGCTTTGACCTCAAAGTGCAACACCGATAATCTGGTCAGATATGTGCTTGAGGCTTACTCACACCATGTGGGCTACAGCAGTAGCAAAAATGTACCTTTCTGAGRTGAGAGGGAATACACAAACAGGGGTGGTGGGATCCCACCAGAGGAAGTGGCCTCCTCTTTCATCAGCAGCCAATTTGAAAACCCAAGTGCAGGATAGTTTAGAAATTGAGTGAAGATCACTTGATGTTGAATAAAAGTTGTTGTCAGGTAGTAGGTGTAAATCAAAGAAGGAAACACATTAAGATTCTTTGTCAACTAAATTGGTGAATCTTTGAGAAGAAAGAAACAAGAGGAAAGCAAAAAAAGAGTGGATTACTTTCATGCTGGCTTCAAACTAGTCTCTCTGCAAGTGCTAGGACAAAAGGCTTTTCCCCTCAAGATACAAGCAGCCCACCAGAGATTTCCATCCAAAAGACAAAGCATTTTCAACTATCCAAAACAAAGAAAATCTCTTTTCATAGAAGAGAAAAGTTGGGGTAGGCTAAACATAAACAGAGCTAATAGGATCTGGGCACACAAAATCAGAGCAATATGTCACAAATGAAAGACTACAAAACAGACTTTCACCAAATACTGAAAAAGAGAAGGAAAGGAAAAATTTAAGCAGAGAAGGCCCCAGCATTAGTCATGAAGGCCCCAGTAATTAGTCATGACTAATTACTATCTATTTTGTTACTTGTAATGGTGTCTTGAGGCCCCTATCTAGAGTCAAAATTTAAGCTTCAGTTATGAGCTGCTGTTTGTCTGTCAGTTAATGCTCCTAAGGGGGTGAGAGAATTGAAAAAAAATTTAATCTCTGGTTGTTAATAGTGTTGGCAATTGAGAGCACTTAGGACAACACAAAGGATTTTTTTTATTTGTTTGTTTTTCTTAATATTAATTCAAGCTTTGTGATAACTTTTTGCTAGCAATAAAATATTTCATCTAGCTGAAATCAACAGTGGAAAGGAACTTAACCAGCTCTTACTGCTTAGTGTTTGTGCTGCAAAGGTTTGATTGACTTACTCAACATTCTCCTTATTCATTAAACAAATAAATAAAATAAACCCAGGTTGTTATCCTATTATATTATAGCTTTTATTGTTTGTCTATGTGGAAAGAAAAAGCTTTTCCTTTGCTTAACCTTTGGTGCAGATGTTGGTTTTTTTGGAGAATGGCAGAACAAGAGAATATCCTTTCTTCTCAAGTATGCATAGAATTCAGCTCAGTCTGTCAAAACCATAACGGGTAAATGCTCAGCGATCTGAAATCAGTGATGTATGCAGAGTAGATGAGCCCTTATAGCTTTTTTTTATTTCTTTCTGTGGACTATTCTACTCAATTGTGCACACTGTGATCAGCCACTCTCCCTTCTCAAAAACCCCTGTAAGTATTGCAGGTAGGCAGAAAAAGATGGAGATGAGAGGATGAAAAAGCACCTGCTGTTTGGGTTTTTCAGGCAAAGACTTGGTACACAAAGAGAATAAAAGAAATATCTGTGGTAACACAAGCAACATGGGCAAAACATGAAAAGAAATGCAGTTCTTCCAGGTTCCTTTTAGGCATCCTGATCATATAATCAGTTCTCATATTTTGAAGGGCAAGCAGGTCAAAATAGTGAGTGAATGATGCAAGGCCTTTAAAGAGAAGTGAGTATTTGCATTTACTTGCATGGACTTTGGCTCATATCAAGAGATGTATAAAATGATTTTAAGAGAAATAACTTACTGATAAAAATAATTCATTCTAAAATGCAAACTTACAAAGTGGCTTTGGATGCAGTTTTCTACATCAGACAAAAACTGGATTCAGAAATCCCTTCTTTACTTCCAACTAATAACCCTGCTCTTTATTTCAGAGAAATGCTGAAAGACACTTGAATAAATTATTTTGAAAAGTATTGTTAAAAATGCCAACACATCAAACTTTTGAAAATGTGCTTTGTAATAATTTTAGATGTATCAAGAAAGTTCTCCATTGACTAATTATATTACATCTGCAGTTTCAGGCAGAAATCTCTTCAAAGGTTAAATTCAGATTTAAAATGAAAAGATACTTTCAACATTAAGCAGGTGAATAACTTTACACATGAGAGCCATTCCATTTGGCACTATTCATGTGTATAATCACATATCATTACACTGGAGCTTAATTCTACTAATCCTTATTTTGGGCTGGGTCACACTGCTAATTTTTAAAAGATTGTTCATTCATTTCAATACATATTTCTGGTTATAATGAAAAAGAGCTCATTCATTTAAAAATATTGTCAAGAAAACCTCTGAGAAGTAGTCCCTCTCTTTGACACTCAATAGATAAATCAGCAGATAAAGATAATTTAGTAGCTAATTGATACAGACAATATGCAAATTTATAACCACACTGCAGCAATTAAAAAAAAAAAAAGGCAAGACTGCTTTTTTAATAGAAGGCCACTTTGTGGCTCTTTATTAACTTGCAGCCTCTGCAGTATCTTGTATATTGTTGACATTCCTTAGCTTGGGCTAACAGTAACATGATTACAGTACTCCCATCACACCCTCACTAGCTCAGTCAGCTCTATTCATGTGTTACACACCTGTGCATATTTGCAGTCCATTTAACTGTGGTGTGAGAAATATTAGCTTTCAAGGTGGACTCAGTAAAGATGTTTCCCCCCCATCGTAGGGGGGGGGGAAGCATCGGAGAGCTTTTCGTGCTTCACAAGCACTAAAGAAATAATTAGGAAGTCACAGGCCCTCCATCCTGCATAATTCTTATATTTGATGCTATCATGGTACTGTATCAGTTTCACTTCAAATAGGTAGGGATGGAAGTACATCAACAGCAAGCCCGCACCAGAAGTATTTGGATCTTCTCTCAGCTGTGCCAGATGGTCTAATGAGAGACAAAATTTCTTCCTCTTGTATTTGAGATTATCATGTATATTAAAATGTTACCACCTTGAATGTTCAAATCTCATAGGAGCATCCCACTACCTTAGGGAGACAAAACTTTCAATGGCTCTGCATTTCAAAATTGTACCAAAACCCATGGGGAGTTGTTTAAGGAAATTATGAGATTATTAATGACATCAATTAATAATTTATGTCAACTTTCTACATTCAATTCAAATATCTGTATTTGCTTATGGCAGATGTAATGCAGTGTATTTATCTTTTAGTACTAAAGCCCTCATCTACACAGAGAACTCAGTGGATAGAGGGGATGTCACTATCTGCAGTCTATTGCAGTCTATTGCAGTCTGCACTTAAATGCAAAACACTTTTTTTTCTTAATGTCTGGATGTCCTGCTGCAGAAATATGGTGGTGCTGAAAGTGTTTGTGTATAGTCACACATGGGAGATATTTTGACAGTTCACTGTCTGTTTCACTGACACAGTGGTTAAATTCAGCAAAATTTAATCCCAGAGTTGAACTGAGATTGAGGTTGACCTGAAGTCTGTCATCTGACTGCTGAAATTTTAGCCTCTTCCATCATTAATTATTTCTGTTTGATTTGAAGGAGGACCATTGCAATTCCAATTTATCTAGAAATTCATCCCAGACAAAGCCAAGAAAAAGGTCTCAAATTTTTCCAAGTGTAGGTAACAATTACTATCTACCATGGGCTACTTTTTATTGACCAGTGGAATCGTCATAATTACTTAGGAGTAAAAGAAAGTTAATGAGCAGGTAAGATATTTACTTAAAGAAATCTCTTACACATTATACCTACATGTAGTGCAGATGCTGTTCAGATGTCAGTGCTGGAGGAAACCAAATTTCAATTTAAGATTTAGGTCAACTGGTAAGTTTAAAATTACTTTGAACAGAAAAACAATGGACAATTGGTAGCATACTCTCTCAAGCGTTTGGTGGATTCTCCTTTCTCATGTTAAGTCTCAGATGGCTCAAGGATACATGCTACAGCTACTGAAGATAGGCAAAAGCCCTAATTCTTGTTTCAAAGGCTTGTCTTCATCTGTTTCCTGATTTACCTTTGTGTTTAAAGCCTTTTATAACATCTTACTTTATCATTAGGGGACGCTGTGAATGGATTTACTATTAAATGAACAAAAGTGGAGAATTAAAAAGGTCTAAATCCTGCATGACAAGCATGGAGAAAAGCTGCAAGGTAGCAGCTTCTGAATAGTGAATGTACTCTGCCTTTTTTTCCATTCATTCTAATAAATTTCCAAGAAAGCAGTGAAATTCATAAAGACTTTTAAAACAAGGTCTTTATAATTTTAAAATGAGTGGACAAAACATCAGAAAATAGATTATAGACATTAATTCATCATAACTTGGTATTTCACTAAATGAACAGATAAATCTTCTGGTATTGCAATTCCACTGAATCATACCATAAAGTCACCAAGAGCATTGTCAGATTACTACAGTGGGGGATTTTACTGGGAAAGTGATGGCAAATGAGGTTGTGATGAGTCTGCCTGCCTTAACATTTATAAAGAGATTGAATATAAGGTAATAAGCACACATCTGTGACATTTCAGGCAGTTTTAAATGACAGCTTTGAGAAAAAAAAATAAATAAAAAGAACTGATACAAAATTAATTATTTGCAAAAAAATCCTCCCAGCACCAGTCTACCTTCATTTTGCCTTGAATTGGTAAAATGGTTTTGAAACTCAAAAAGAAAAAAAACAGTACAGAAATGGTATATAATTTCTTCTGAGATCCTGACTGAAATGCAACCACACCTGTAAGTTTCAGGGAGCAGTGGTTCTGCAATCACTCAAGGGAAAATCATGTTTCAACCTTTCTATCTCTAGACCACTTATTTCTGACAGTGAGATGATGAAAATGAACTCAAAAAACCAACTTGAAAATGAATAATTTTCCCATTGCAAATTTGTAACATTACCATAAAGATGCTAAAAGCATAAGAGCTTAAAAGATTAACTATTCAGTTGTGCCTAGTGAAGTTTAAAGGTGCTAATAAGAACTTTGTTTTGAAGATTCTTTTACATAAAGAATCTGTGTGCCAATTTTGAACAAATCTGAGGTCACAGGGTATATTATTTTTAACTATCTATAAGTAAGGTATTTTTATAACTCAGTCACTGGAAAGATTTTGAAAAATTTGTGTCACTGGAAAGATTTTGAAAAATTTGTGTTGCTATAAGATAAGTACAAACAGAAATGGTGTAATGTAGTTAAAGAATTTGCAGATTATTTTAACAACATCTGTGTATGTGAGACTATGACATCCTCAGATGCTTTCCTTCACAGTCACTGGTGTAATTTAAATGTCCMTAAGAAATGGATGAGTTGCTAGTCATACTAGTTGGGAATTTGGCCAATCACTTTTAACATTTTTTAAATGAAATTCAAAAATATCTACARCAGAATTTTAAAGCAATTTTACTATGTTCTAAAATATATAGCTAATTGCTGTAATGAAAGAAGAATTTGTATTTATAAGAAATACAAATAAATTATATAGTCACACCCTTGTAGGGTGTGTACCCTGTAGGTATCATAGGACTTTAAGCATCTTTAAAACCTGGTGTGTTTGACAGTTTAAATGACATATCTGATTTCAACAAAGATATCCTTATACAAGTAATTGATGCAATAATTGCAATGAGCAAACTTGGAATCCTAAGGCAGGATTTAGAATTATAGCATCACTTAGGTTGGAAGGGACCTTAAACATCATCTAATTCCAAGCCTCTGCCATGGGCAGGGACACCTTCCACTAGACCAGGATGTTCAGAGCCCCATCCAACCTGGCCTTGAACACTTCCAGGGATGGGGCAGCCACAGCTTCTCTGAACAACGTGTTCCTGTGCCTCACCACTCTACAGTAAATAATTTTTTCCTAATATCTAATCTAAAATTTACTCTCTTTCAGTTTGAAGCCATTCCCCATTGTCCTGTCACTACATGCCCTTGTAAAAAGTCCCTCTCCATCTTTTCTTTAGGCTCCCTTCAGGTACTGGAAGGCCACATTAGGTCACCCTGAAGCCTTCTCTTTTCCAGGCTGAACACTCCCAATTCTCTCAACCTTTCCTCATAGGAGAGGTGCTCCATCCCTCTGATCATCTTGGTGGCCTCCTCTGGACTCACTCCAACAGAGCTGGATGCACTATTCCAGGTGGGATCTCACCAGAGCAGAGTAGAGGGGCAGAATCCCCTCCCTCACCTGCTGCCCACGGTGCTTTGGATACAGCCCAGGACACGTTTGGCTTTCTGGGCTGCAAGGGCACGTGGCCGGGTCATGTCCAGCCTCTCATCCATCAGCACCCCCAAGTCCTTCTCAGCAGGGCTGCTCTGGAYCTGTTCATCCMCCAGCCTGGACAGATACCGGGGATTGCCCCGATCCAGCTGCAGCAYCTTGCACTTGGTCTTGTTAAACCTCATGGGATTCCCATGGGCCACTTCTCGAGCTTGTCCAGGTCCCTCTGGATGGCATCCTATCCCTCAGGGGTGTCAACTGCACCATTCAGCTTTGGGGTCATCGACAAATTTGCTGAGGGTGCACTCGATCCCTCCATCCATGTCATTAATGAAGATATTAAATAACACTGGTCCCTGTACAGACCCCTGAGGGACACCACTTATCACTGATGTCCATTGGTACACTGAGCTGTTGACCACTACTCTGGATACTTCCAGGAGAATCTGTTCCACGATATTCCCAGGCACAGAGGTGAAACTCACAGGTCACCAGTTCCCAGGATCCTCCTTTCTACCCTTTTTATTTTTGTCTTAACACCTTGTCAGAGACAGGATACAGTCTGTTTTGAGACATCTTGAGGTGCTTGGGATTGTGGGGAGGGGGGCGGGTTGGGATCCACCTTGGTGGGGCAGTGCCCTGCTCCCACACCCCTGCCCCAGTCCTGCAGTGCCTGTCCATCAAGAGACACTGGAGACAGCCCSTCGGTGTCACTTTATCCACCCCTGAATGGCCGAGACACTGGAGGCAGCCCCTCGGTGTCACTTTATCCACCCCTGAGTGGCCGAGACACTGGAGGCAG